>CAMPSB010000833.1:1612500-2262500 GCA_946959425.1 Argyrosomus regius | reverse complement strand
TGGCTGGTGGCTGTCTGAGCAGCACCACCAAGAGCAGACGCCCTCATCCTGACGCTACAGGGTGGAGAGGGCTTCTTGTGAAACATTCCACTCTCCCCCACCACTCTGACCAGAGTTTCCTGTTCTCACTTCCCTGTCCGCCCCCCCCCCGACTCCTTCCCTGCCTTCCTTTTTGCCTGTCCCACCTCGCCTCCACACGCCAATGTTATCCTCCAGCATTTCCCACCACCCCATCTACTGTGCTCTACACCCCTGGGCTGATCCCCTGGCTCCAGGCCCCACGCCCCAGACTGGTGGACTCCCTCTGGGTTTCCTGGAGAACCACCTTCCATTATCAGAGCGACCGGCCCAGCCCAGAAAAATGCTGAGCTCACTGGGTCATTTAGAGTCTGACCTCCACCTCTGAGGATGGATCTCCATAAATTGAACAATAATAACTTCAATTTGTGTATTGATTAAGGGTCTGGAGATAAAGCCTAGTTATACTTATATATCACCTACCAGGGCCTACCAGAGCATGCACCACGGATCAAAGCGAGTGAGCCAAGAGTCCTCACTGCAGCAGCCTGGGTTCGACTCCAACCTGGGCCTGTTTCTGCACTCTATATCTTCTCTCCTTCCCCTACCATTACTGAAAATTGTTTGGTCAATACTCACTACCAATTAGTAGGCCGCATTAAAAAGCTTTAAACCTACTGAAATACATTTTCTAAATTAGAGTTTAAATCTACAGAAAATTAATTTTGGTACCTGATCTACATCTGAAACATTCAAGTCATTTTCAAGCTCTGTCGTTTCAGCTTATTAATTGTGAGGATTTGCTGTTCTCCTTCATTTGATCTGATAATAAACTGAATGTTTTGCACTTTTGTCCGGACAAAACATGCAAATTGTAGATGGCACCAGCTGACTTTATCTATTTTTTCCACAACTTTTTGACATGTCAAATCGTCATTTAGATTAATCAGCAGCCCCAGTTTGTTTCATGTGGAGAAATGATCACTCACAAAGTGTGAATTATCATCCTGTACATACAGTAAGAGTCATGCGTTGTTTGTAACTCTCAAACTCACATTGGATTTGATGAAAGCCACATTTATGTGAACTCAAGGCCAGAAACATGTTTATTAACCCAGCACAATCACCGCTGACGAATGCTCTCTATCACTTATGACTAATGGACTATGCATATGTATATGTGCACGCACAAGTGTGGAATGTGAGCATGTCATTCACAGAAGATTAAATGGACATGCAGCATGGAGTTCTGTTTTCTCAGCCTCTTCCTTCAGAGAGCAGACAGAGTGAGAAAGAGCAAGTGGTTCCAGCAGATGGGGTTGGGTCTGATACGGCCATCTGTCTCCGAAGATCAGGCTGGGACTGTGCTATGCAGAAACTCTCTATAGTTATGTGTAAAATATAAAAGAGTGATGTGGGAATTTAAGAGCTGCCTCTTATTGTCTGATACCAACAACAGGTTTGATGATTCTAAACAGACATGAAAGACAAAACAAAAGAAGATGCAGACTCCATCCTCGTGTCCTCTGCCATCTACTGTGCTTCGTAACCATCAGCTTGTCAGCAATTGTGTTTTTCTCCAGAACCTTGACACTTTCTGAGACTCTTTCCTCTCTCCTATCTGCAGTTTCACCACTTACTTCCCCTTCTCTCACTGATTCTCCAGGACGAGTACACTCCTCATCATCAACTTTAATGTTTCTTCGATGCTGGCAGGGAGAAGACTCTATCAGTGTGTTTCTTCCCTCAGCGGTCTCTTGTCTGGGGGCTCTGCAGCAGGCTGACTCACAGCCCCAGCCTACTCTTCCCTCCCACTCCTCCCTCCCACTCAGCCCCAGCCGTACCCCAGCGTGGGAGGCAGCGCAGCCCAGGACCAGAGCCTCCGGCTGGGCACACACGTGCAGCCAGCACGGGCCCACGGCTCTGGAGCTTTGGCTTTCATTCCCCTCACCCACACAGAAACAAAAACACACACACACACACAACACACACACACACACACACACACACACACACACACACACACACACACACACACACTGCCTACCCATATGCAGTACCCACACTGATTTTTAGAGCACCTCTTTAATGATGTCATGTGCCTTACATCTGAAGGGAGCAGAGGCAGGGGAAACACGTGGGAGTGTGTGGGCCGTACAAGCTGTATGTGTGTGTTTGTGTGTGAATCATGCTGCCAGATTCTTTTTTTTTTTTGGTTTACATTAAGTACACTAAAATGTTTTATGTACACATGTACTGTTAGCTACTGTAAGTAAAGAGCTTTGAACATGGCTGAGCTCAGTAGCGTGCAGTTATTTTTAAATCACAGCTACAGGGGATTATTATGATTGGGAAGTGTAGTATTTTATGAGAGGAGACCCTGGCAAAAGACTTGCACTAGAACATGTGCTCAGAGTGCATTAACAAATAAGTCAAAAACCTTCATTTGACAAAGAGTCTAGTGTTTGCTGCCAGGGGTAACGTTTCCATTTGTGTTCACGTTATTTCTACTTCATAAAATCATAAAGTGTTATTCTTACCAGCAGGACAGGAGGCCTCCATCGTCAGTATTTGCCATCTTGTGTATCATGAAGAGTTCAGGCTGTGAAAAACAGGTGGCAGAGGAGCACGTCACTCACATCATACTGAGCCTTCTTCAAATCTTCTCATCACTCACACCTTTATCCAACTAAAATGTAGAAAACATTTACAAAAAATTGATAGACTTGAACAGTATCACACATTGTAGGATGCCTGTACTGCGAAGAGGAATAATATTCAGAAGGGCCAGATTGCTCATTAGAATATCTCACATTTGTGTGTGGGCGAGCTTTTAGCAGTCTTTCTCCCTCTAGTCCTCAGCACTGTTCCAGAAACACTGTTCTCTGTCCAATACCATCCGGGATGCTAACCCCAGTCTGTCCGCTAAAAAAGTAAATCAAGCAACTTCTGTCCAAAATTTCAAGTATCTGACATACGCTGTCAACTTTTTAAAACACGCATCCAGAGTAACAACACCACGTTTAGTCCTGTACTCACTGCCATGCCACTATAAATACTGATGAATATTTTAAATGGATGTTGAAGCTACATTCAGATCATGAAATTCACAATATTATATCACAGCACACACGTGGAGTCATGTCATGGTTACACTGCACTGCTCTCATTTGTGATTTGACAAGATGACACATGAAGGTGAGCGAGCATCACGAGGCACTCACAGCAAAAGAAATCACATGATACACCAAATGTCTGGTGAAAATCATGTACCTCCAAATTTAATTGATATTCGATTGTTCTTTATGGTTTAATAAATTCTATTAATGAAGAAACATTTGTCACAAAGACATTTTGGATGCACAAGAAAGTATTTCATATTTTGTTGCGTGAAAGCAATACTCTGTGATCAGAGCCAAACACTGCAGGAAATTAACACACATTCTATTTCCATGTGCTTTTATACATGGTTCATATCAATGATTACTAAGTGAAACAAATAAAAGATCTACAAGATTTACAAATATATATGCAAAATTTGGAACTGATATTACATTAATAACCATATTGAGTTCCATGTGTCACAAGTGCCCCCTGTTGGATAAAGCAACATTGTATCTGAAGCTGAAGGGCATGGTTTTAATTAAAGTGTTCAGAGAGAAAAATAACAAAATCAAACAATAAAAATGTTCATAGATTATCATGAGACTGTCACTGAATCTTAAATGAGCATGATGAGCATTAAACATCAAAACAACATCGACTCAATTATTTCTTAGAAAGCCAACAATGCAATCACAGTAGGTCAGTCACTCAGAGTACTCCATTCTCTCTCTCTCTCTCTCTCTCTCTCTCTCTCTCTCTCTCACGGGCTCTCCCCCAGGGTAAACGCATTCCAAAACACAAGAATTTCCTCCAGCCCAACTCACATACCACCTCTCCTCCCTCTCTCCCCCTCTCTCTGTGTCTCATGCACGTGCATGGGTTTGCGCGCGCACACACGCATGTGAAGAGTGCACGATGGTCTTACCAGAGAAGACCACACACTGTTGCAATGCCATGTTCAACAAATGCCGAGGCTCACAACTCTCACACAGAATATTCAGAAAGTTCAGTTCAACACAAAAGCTCGTAATTAGCACAGCACGCATTGCATGAACAGTTCTATGTTTGTTAATTATGATTTCTGTTGTTTTAAAAGAAATAAATACTAACAGCACAAATCCTTCATGAACAGCCTAAATGTATACCTGAAGGTATTGTGTGGTCTTGCACCGCAGTTGGAGTTGTAAGTCACAGAAGAAAAACAGTCCGATTTGCAGACACCTTCCTCGAGAGCAGCGCTCCTGGATCTATCCGATACACACACACAAACACACAAAAGGCAGAGACTGAAACAAAACATGACCGAGGGCTGCGCGAAGTGTCGAAGACACGCAAAGACGGCCGCACATATATGCGGGAGAGAGGAGGAGGATCGATTTATCTCTCTCAATTTTGCTGTAGTGAAATTCTATTACTCATCTGATGAGTCCCTGCTCGCTCTCTCACTCTGCTCTGCCGCCTGCCTGACTGCCCGCCCGCGGGGCTTTTCACCGGATCACTCGGAAATGCCACTGACTGGCTCTGCAGCCTCGTGGAGACTACACCAAACTCACATCAGACGGCCGCAGCTTCGTCCCGCGTCCCCGCCACAGAGTCGATCTCAGCCCGCAAGAAACCCCCCCCCCTCGCTTCGGGGACCGTCCCCCCGGTGCACCATATAAGAGACCGCGGAGATAAATAGCTGAAAAATGATGGCACTGTCGGTGACAACACCTCGAGGTGCGTGTAAAGAAAGAACTGAAAAAGAAGGTGAAGTAGAAGAAAGTGAAAAAAAAAAAAAAAAAAGTCTGCGATTAATAATAATAATAATAATAATAATAATAATAATTTCGGATCAAACCAGATAAAATCATCATCACTGCTATAAAACCAAAGCTGCCAAGTAAGTGAGCGGGACAAATATTAGATCAATATTAAGACAAATATTAGAATCATAATTTTCTTCTTCTTGTAAAAATAGAGAAGGAGGTATAACAGAACTGATCAAGTTTCCAGAGCAGATCTTTGCGTTGTTCTTTTCATTTTAGAAGCTCTCACCAATTCACACACACTGCAGTGCATGCTGAACAAATCTCACACGGTCCAGCTAAAAATCAACATTTCAGTCTTCAGCTCTGGACAGAATTAGATGTTGTTTTCTTTGCTGTGTGCAAGGTTAATTATAAAATGGCTATGCTTCACAAAGTGGGCTCCAGGAACCTCCAGGGGTCCTTGAAGAATTCCCAGGTGGATCCCAGCAAACTGGCACACAAGCAGAATTTTACTTCAATTCCATCTAATATTCAACAGGTGAAGAAATATTTCATTCCTCAACAAAAGGACAAAACTCTCTCTGTTTTTGATGAAAGGCACATTTTTTGGGAACCTCTCTTCACACACCCAAACAGACATGCTTTAACAGATGTGTCATCATTATCATAAAGCTTCAGCTTCTTCATTCTGCGGTACTTCATAGAATTAGTTTAGAGTAGATCACCACAAATCAGCTCCCCTCATGTATGTTTTCAGTCGGCTCTAACCAAACACTAAATGTGAAACATTTTAAAATCATAACTCGACTGAGAAACCGTCTCTATTTCATGCTCCTCTCCCTTTGGGGAAATACACCTGCAGTGGGATAGTACCTGCTCATTTAAATGTTTGCATCAGTATTTGTGTAAATTTCCTGTGAAATGTGCGAGATGATGTGTTATTGCTCACCTGCTCCTTCCCCCTTTGCTCTCGCAGGCTGTCTCATCACTCTCAGTTTGAGAGTGAAAGTGATTTGCTACAGCAATCTGGGAAATTAACAAAATGTTTTCACTGCTTGTGTTCTCACTCCACTGGCACAAGGTTGAGGAGGTATGAGGTCTATAAACCACACCGACAATATTACCAGCATGATGACTAGGGTTCATATTGTGAAATTCCCTGAATAAATTACTGTGCCCACTCTTTCTCTTATCTGGTTATGAGTACAGTTATGACCTCAGTTTCTGGTATTTGGGATGGGTATTTCTTCGATGTAAACTTCCCAGAAATATTTTGTATTAAGAGTTTTTCTGTAAGCCTTATGACAAAACTCATTTAACTGTTTACATGTCAGCTCTTCTCTTCACTGCTGAAGCTTTAATTTAGGATTTCACCTTGACTGATAGCCATATATGGATGTCTGAAGAAAGGAACAGACATTTTTTACACTCTGATCAAGGAGGCAGATAAAATCAATTTCACCTCAGAGCTGCTCGTAAGTTCATGAAACATTGTGACCTTTAAATTTACTGTTAAACGTTTGGTCATTGTGGATTGTCATGACTGAAGCAGGAAATGACAAAAAATGATCTTTAATGTATGAAGATGGCTGTGTATTGCAGAAGCACTTGTTGGTTTATGTTTTTGCTTCTGATCTGACTCGGAGTGAGCAATATTGATTCCAGGTCAACACAAATGCCCTCCCCACTGCCACACATCATACACACAGCAAGCATGCAGCAGGACATCAGAGGACACCGGGGAAGGTTGACCCGTAATGTCCACTGAACTCTTTCCTGTCTGCCCCGAATGCAGACGACAAACACCTGATGAGATACCGGCCCTGCTTTGAAGTCAGAGATAAAGCCGTTTGCAAGGGCATGTTTTTACATTGCAGCGTTTGATAATGCATTGTTACACGACGGCAGCAGAAAAGATGAAACCACATCATTTCTGGAGGTTCCAAAAAACTCAATTTGACAGAACTGCTGGTAAAATCGTAAAGTTCAACATCAGTGGAAATCTTTGCATTCTTTCCACTAAACCAATAAAATTCATAAAGTGGCACTCGAGAGTGTTTTTGACTTGAAATGCTTAACAGTACGAGGGTAATCCTCTTTCAAGCCAGTTGTTATTTTACAAGCCTCTTTGATAAGGTTGTTGACATGAAGCCTACAGACGAGCCGTGTCATTCTTTGAGAATTTGTCATCGCAGAACTCCCCTTCAGCTATTGGTAGTTTCAAAAATGGTCAGTGGCGCACTGTAGAAGTCAATGGTTTACCATTGAAGTAACTGGTATACCGCAGTGGTGGTGGGGCTACAATACCTCCACCAGTGTGTTTCACTGCTGGTAAGTTGGCTCCCAGGCCCATTGTGTATATGAAGGCAGAGGTGTAGTGTGTGTTTTCACTGTCTCCTCCCTGGGAATTCCCCCCTGTCCCAGGCTCTAACAGCCTGTTGGAGCCGCAGCTGTATATATGTGTGTGCGTGCGTGTGTGTGTCGGATGTATACACAGTTCAGTTATTCGCATTTCAGTGCACGTGTAGGCATGCGTTAATGTAAGCGCGTGTGTGTGTATGTTCGTGTGTTTCCTCCCTGATTCCCAGGGTTCTGCCGAGTTAAACCCTCTTAAATGTCCCCCTGGCTTTTGTCCTCACGTTTCAGCCGAATTTCCCTGCGTTCATCCCACCATTCAGACTCTGTGTGTTCGAGCGCTCAGGAATGCATTGGGTTTGACAGGCGCCCCAACTGTGTGTGTGTGTGCATGTACATGCGTGTAAATGAGCATAAAACAGTAAGAAAGACAGAGAGGTTTGAAAGGGGAGTGGATTTTTTTTTTTCCTTTTTTTACTCCACCTTCTTTTGATGCAAAGGTGCTCGGTTGGACTCGGAAACACACAATCACCTTACCTTTGCACACACACACTTTTCACCTTTCTATACACACACACACACACACACACACACACACACACACACGCACTCAACACCCACACACACTTCGAGTCACATGTGCTCTCACTCAAAGAGAGCTCTGCACCCACTCACCCTGACACCCACACAACCACCCACACACTCACGTGCACTGCCAAATAGCTCTCACTCTTTACCCTCCCACCCTATCCCCTCCCCACCCACCACCACCACCACCACTGAGCACACACATGTCAACACACACATGCACGCACGCACACACACACACACACACACACACACACACACACACACAGTTTCACATTAAGTGCCGGGCATGCGCATGTTCTGCTTTCCTCTTTGCTTTGCGAACGACCCGCAGTGATAAAATAAACACAAATACGTGATAATCACATTCCAGACATTTCTCTCCTGCCGGTGGGAAGTTTCAACTGGTTTTCTGCAAGAGTTGGTTTGACTGCATGTGTGTGTGTGTGTGTGTGTGTGTGTGTGAAGTGTGTTCAACCCCGGAGAGAAAAAAGAAGAAAGAAAATGAGGGAGAGAGGGAACAAAGAGATCTGGGGCGAAGTCTCACACATTCCTCAGTCCTGCCAATATCCTACCAGTATACCAGACCATCAGACACACACACACACACACACACACACACACACACACACACACACACACACACACACACAGCAAGAGACAGCCAGATCTGAATAAAATCTCCTCATTAGCACTACATCTGTGGCATGAAACTTGAACGCTTACACATTTTTTTTTGCAAATCATTTCATGCAACAAAACATTTAAACAAAAACTTCCACTGACAGTATCATCATCCAACCCCAAAAAGACAGCACTGCATGGGACAGAAAAGCTGGAAAAGGTGAGTAGAAGAGTAGAAATAAGCCAGTGAGTGAAAACACAACAAAATGCAACTCTATTGAATGTGTCTGAATACAAAGAGTCCTACCCTGTGTTATGACTTTTTTTTTAAGAAAGAGACTCAGGGGGACAGACGCAGTGACAAAGAGGCTGTAAATGTGAGAATCGTGCTCTTGTGTTCAAAGAGTAGATGTAGATGGGACCTACCTGAGCACATGGCCCGCATGGCATGCACACTTCCTCAGTCAACACGCTTTGTTTCTCCTCCTCTCTGCTGCTGCATGCTTCTCCTCCATCTGTCTGTCTCTCCGCGTCTCTCTTCTTGTCTTTCTCCCCCTTCCCCTCTTTGCTCTCTCTCTCTCTCTCTCTCTCTCTCTCTCTTTCTCTCCTCCCCTCTCATGCTCTACAAGCCCTCTTCTCTCACTCTGCTGCTCTCTTCAAACTTCTCCGCTCTTTCCCTCATTTTGCACCTCGTTCTTCTTCTCAGGCTCTTGCGCTCAATAAAGTTGTCCCGCTTTATGCAAGTGAGAGTGATCCATGAAGGCAGTCTTAACTAGAAAGTCTCTCTCCTCCCCCCACACCGCCTGGTGTGTGTGTGTGTGTGTGTGTGTGTATATGTGTGTGTTGCTTCCTTGCCAGTCCATCACCTCCACACGTATTTAACCATTTTGCTTTCTTTTATAGTCTACCTTTCCTTTCTCTAACTCTGCTCTCATTTGTCCTTTCACACATATACACAAAAGTCTCGCTTGTGCCAGTTTAAAATTCTCAATTGCTTTCCTATATTTCTTCCTCCATGGCACAATCCAGATAAAATCCAGCTTCTGGTTAATTTCTCTTGTATCTTTCTCTCAAAACACCTGAACAATCTCAGCCATTTATACAGAGCAGAGAGGGCAAGTGAGAGAAAATGTGAAAGGCGAACAAATGGATGATGCAAGGACAGCAACAGAAAATTGGTCATACAAGATGCTAACGGCCTTGTACAGAGCTCATCGGGTATCATATGGTAGAGAAAAAAAAAATCTGAGCACACAACACCGTGCAATCTGCAGTGTGTGTTTGGAAAAACACTACAGAGATTCATTTTGAAGCTTACTGTCACAATATTCACCTGGCATTCAAAATAAAAAACGGGAATTTAAATCTTTAGGTTTTTAAGAAATGTAACGCAGTATTTATGATTTATCATGCCATGCCAGTTAAATGAAAGCACATACAAATAGTGAAATACTCCAATTTATATAACACTATGAAGTATAACAATTCAGAGGAAATGGATGGATTCTGTGCACTGACATCTTTTCTACTAGTCCAGGAAGTGCTTTGTCATTAGAGCACATGGAAATGGGGATGATAGTCAGTGCACAAAGACCAGGACAAGAGACCAGTATCAATGTTCTGCACGTCTTATGTTAGTTCAATATTGCTAAAGTAAATGTGTTTTTTATATTTAACCAAGACGACAACCTCAATTTTAACCTTTGAGCTGCTATAACATAACCATGTACTGTTAATCATACAACTATTCTCAGCTGTAAACCAATGTATACAGTTATTTAGAAGTGTATTCAGGTTTAAATTTATTCAGGTCCACATCTTGACATTTTTATGAAAATACTTGAATTCTACATGCTGTGCTATAAGTGCACAGTGATCCAGCTATTGCATTTACTAGCTCGTGATCTATTAGCTGATCTGGAGGCAGGTGATGTATATGGTGGCAGCTTTCATTGTCCTTCCCGTCCCCTTATATCAAATTAACATCTCCTGACTGTGGCCCACCACATGGCTTTACTGACAGTCATACACACTGGAGACTTAGGATGAACTTAAACCAAGTCAGGCATTGCAGCGAATCAATGTAGGGTTTTGTTAGTGTGTGTAGTGAACGGAACCGCTATGAAACTAAAATCAGAAAATAACTAATTTCTCTGATTCACCGGCTTTCTCCATGGTGGCACTCCTTCACGCTCATTCACTGTCTATGTTGCTCAACCACTGCGTGCTGTCTCTCTCTTTTTTAAACTGACACAGACCAAAGAAAACTTCCTGGTGTCACTATTTTGCAGCACAGACTGCAAGCCAGACTCAGACCTGGAAGCTTGTTCATGAAAGTAGTCCATGCCTCAGTTTCAGTGACATTTCAGGCTGACTGTGGAGGAGTTTGACCAGTCTGATCATCTGACTGGCCACCATATCATGACATCAGGTTGCCTGCACCATCGCAGCCAAAACACTGCACCCCTGTACAAACGAGTAGGAAAACTACCCTTTGGACCAGATCTGGTCTAAATCAAGCCTTCGTCTCTCCGAGCCTTCTGTGTGCTTGTCACTGTTTACAGTCCAATTAACATTAACTAGAGACGTGAGAATGAAGTTGGAGATGACGTCTTTGACCAGACTGGTTCATAAAATACATTTTTAAAATCTTTTTAAAAGCTAAATCATTGTCACTCCTATACAAATGGAAACCAGAACACTTCCGAAACCACAACCTTGTCCCTTGCCTACAGATTCTAGATCCATATGCCTGTTCATAGAAATTACATTAAAAAACAACCTGGTCAAGGAAGCTTTATTATTACATGGAAGAAAGGTGCGCTGGGTGAGTGATAGTCACACACTCTTCCCTGGGAACCTGCAGCCACAAGTTTCCCTGCACTGGATGTAGAGAAAGCGAGAAAACACATACGTGTGTTGACGTTGCAATCAGAAATTCCAAACGTGGTTTAGTAGGGCAGCGGCAACCCAAACACAGCTCAGGGGGCTGCGAGAGGGGATGAATGTTGTCCATAATCTGCCGTTGTCTTTTCCATTCCCCCTCCAAATATTATCCCATGTTTCCACCGGCTCCATAATATTATGGAAGGGAAGTGGATGGGGTATCTGGGTGCTTTTGCATGTGAAGGGACAGCAGTCATAGTGCAGTGTGAATGTGTACCGTTTTTTAAAATTTTTATATTTGACGAAGGAGCTGAGAATTTGTGTGTCTAACATGCCTTGTTGTTCTTCCTGTCTTTCGTCTTCGACACAAATTATGGCCAGTCTGACGTCTCAACAGAGGGAACTTCCTCCAGTGCACTCTATAATGTCACATAATAACACAGACACACCAGCCTGTCTGCCACCACGGTGCACATTTACTCCATCAGCGACAAGAAATTGGCAATGAAGGCTAGAATGTGAAAAGGAAAAGGTAGATTGATTCGTAATGCTTAATTTACCCACAAAGCACGCTGCCTACAGTTGGAGCCCACGTCCACCAACAATCAAGGCACGATAAGTGATTTCATCTTGCTTTCTGCTTTTGTGCTGCAGATTGGAAACTCTTTGGGAACAGTCTTTCTACTGAATGACCATCCTGCGTGCCCACGTCCTCTTCGAATCCGCCCTTCTTCCTCTGGCCAGCTGTGTATGTGTATGTATAAGTGTGTGTATATGTATGTGGGAGTGTGAGGGTGAAGGAGGACCACTCTGCGTGGGCTGAACAGTGCCCAGGCTTTCTCTGCTGTGGTGTTAATAGGCCTTTTTCTCCCCTCAGCGGGACACAGAGAGCTGTCATTTACATGGAGGTAATGGAGTGATGTAGAAGTGGTTGGAATATGTGTGGGCGAACGATGATGAGGACCTAGCACCTCTATCTCTCTCCCTCCCTCTCCCTTTCTCATGTTTTCCCTACTCTTGCTTTTCTTTACAATCTTCCTCTCCTTCCCCGTCTCGATATAAGTCACATTCTCTCTTTTTCTTACATTACTCATCAAGAGGTTGTTGTGATTGCTGCTGATTGCAGAATAAATCCTAACACCAGAAGGTAAAAATGAAAATGCTCTCATCTAAGCATGTTTTGTTAAAAAATCCTGCAAGTCAACAGAAGGTAACTGTAACGAGAGGGAGTTAATAGAATTAAATATCTCTGCATACTAATTGGATATTCTTTCATAACATATTTACAATCATTTAGTTGAAAGATTTTTTGTCTCGCTTGGCGGTGGCACTGTGTCAATGGCTGAGCTTGAGCGCCGTCCAAACACATGGGAGAATGAATTCACTCTGTGGGAGAGTAAAATAGCCTGTGCGGAAGCGAAGGCAATCATCCAGCCAAGCTGCTACCATGAATTTAGTTGTTCAGTTAAATGACACAAATTTCAGTGAAAGGGTCTAATTGCTTTTCTGCCAGTTGTGTCAGCAGTTATACTGACACTGAACAATCATTTGAAAACCTTAAGAAATATTATACTGTGTTCTCTATATCTGCGCAGGGATAATCTCCCGTGAGATGTGAAACTCATGAAACCTTTGCTGGTGTACAATTTTAACATGCAAATGTAAAAACAGTCACACAATTGGAATCAGTAGTAGGGAATGACAAAAGAAGGCTTTCTTTCAGCAGTACAGCACCATATATACAGTAACTGAAAACAATCAGACCAACAAGTGAAGTTAGTATCTGTTATGGAGCCTTTTTTCACATAAAGGCTTGCATATCACCTTTATATCACCAGAATTGTAGGTCATTTGTTACCTTTTTTTCTAAACACTGTAATGGATTTTTGTCCACGTTAACAATATTCATGTTTTTTTTCCTGCATGTGAGATGTATCATGAATTCCTGTCAAGTCATGATTAATGATTCATTCAGACTCATCAGTTAAAGTCTGTGTAAAGTAAGAATAAATATGTGTTCTGAGTTCATCAGACCAAAGCAGAAAGTGTTATTAACCACCCAGCCAAATTTGAACGATTAAAAATATCGACAAGTTTATGAAATTAGGTGTCAAAATCAGTAAAAATGAATTCTCAGCTCCAGGACTGTGGGGGCGTGTCCGCTGAATGTGCTGAAGCCACGCCCATGCAGTGTCAACTGTGCCCACTCCGTGCAGAAGAGAGGCTGGCGCTCACTCACTCACTGTTATTGACCCTATGTTATTGATATGTCCCTTGACCAAAACTCTCTCTCTCTCTCTCTCTCTCTCTCTAACCGTTGGACACAAACAAAATTAAACTTCTTCGTGTCACCAATTTGCAGCATAAATTGTTGATTTAAATAGAAAACATGAACTAAACAAAGTCAGAACACACACACAGGTAGAGGATCAGAGTTTAGTCCATGAATCCACCTGGATCGTCTCAGTTTCAGAGACGTTTCAGGCTGACTGTGGAGGGTTTGATTGGTGGCTGGAGTGTGATGTCAGGCCCCGTTTTTCCAAAAGTTGGATCTGGCTCAACTTCTCTGCCGCACGCCGGAACGTTTTTCCAGTGACGCCCCCGCAGCATGGACCGCGGAAGCCAATACACCTGTGGTATAAACACTCTCCTGGTGCTCTGAGCTCACAGTCTGGGCAGCCCATAAACTGAGCGAATATTAGCTAACAGCAGCTACAATTGGCAGCAGATTTCTTTACTGTCCATCAGGAAACTGCTGGAGGACACCAGAAAACATTTTCTCCATAAAATATGATCCAGTTTCAACAAAATCAGTGAAATAGTTGGTGTGTGTCTGTTATGTACTTCTCACAGGTGATCACACCCAGAGCACAAAGTTATATTGTGCAACAGACGTATGAATGACAGACACCATTCACCTGATTACAGTCGGTGTGTAAATCAACATGATTTAAATTGTGTTGTTTAATAGTAAAAAAGTTACACAATGTTGCTTTAACTGATGATCTGTTAAGTGTGAACTAATCACATAAAGTAATGGTATCTTGATCATTTTTTAATGGTGAACAACAGGAAATCTAGACACATCCTATATGCATTAAATCGTCATGCATTAGTTAAGCATTTCTTAAATATGATTTTTTACTCTCATTGTGAAGTGTCACCATACAGCTGTGGCCCAGGAGGTGGAGTGCGTTGTCCACAATCTTCATCAGATGTTCGGTGGTTCATTCTCTGGATCCTCCAGTCTGCATGTCGAAGCGTTCTTGGGCAACCCCGACTGAGGGGTTAAAAATTGTTTATAGGCTACCAATGTTAGACGGGTGCAGGAAGTGGTACAGACCATCATCACCTGCCCCCGTCCCTTTATTCTCCATAATGTCAGAGCGTTGTCAAGCGAAGCGGGAAATAATCAAATGAAATCAAGACAGAATCAGAGAAGAATTCAAAGTGAAAATACAAATAAAATGAATCGAAAGAGAGAAAAGGACATTTTGTGGTTGATGCTGCAAAATGTTTTAGATTCAAAAATAATGTTACTGATACAGTGATAACATTAACAGTCCACTGGCGCTAAAAGAAGAGAAGGAGGAAGGAGTCTGGATAGAAGAGCAGCAGACAGATTACGTTAGAGAAATGGAGAAAGAAGAGGACAAGCAACATGACAGCCCAGCAGGTGTACTGCCTGACGTCGCTTCATGCAACTCAGATGTGCGCATGTTCAAGAAAAATGGAGCCAGTCCAGACAAAAACACCTGGGGCTGAATTTCGTTTCCAGTCCGGCTCTGTATGATGAGTTTCTTGTAAAACTAGACAACGTAAAATGATAAAGAGACATGTAAACAGAGAAAAGGTGATTTGCAGTTTCTCTTCAGCTCATTTGAAACAAAACTATGACCTCCAGTGTTTTGCATTCTGGAGCTAAACATATGCAAATATCTGAGAGGGAACAACATTTTTTTTTTTGAGAAATCAGATATAATTTGTGCACATCATGTTCTAAAAGTAGGGGTTTCTTTGCCAAGAAAGGTACTTTTGCTTTGCCTGTTAATGCCGAGGCGTGGAACAGTTAAGGTCTTTGAAGAAGGGATTGTCCATAGGAAAGTTTGGGATGGTAACAGTAAATGACACGCAAGTGTGTGAATGTTTCACTGAGTTTCAAGTCTACTCTGATCATTTGATGTCAGTGAATCTTACTGGACAGAGAAAACAAACATGAGAAAATTTCCCCACAAAGTTTATAAACAAGTAATGCCTACACTAAGAACCTAATGAAATATTAATATTCAACGTTTTCTATTAAAACTGTTCTTTCACTATATCAAAATTTAAAAAAATATGATTCACACTGCATGTCTGCTTGTTACAACTCTTCATTAAGATATATTAAGCTTACACTGAGTGAAATAAATGTTTTATAGCTTAACATTAGTAGATACTAGATATCTTATTTTGAAATTTTACATATTTGGTATGTTCGGAAACTTTGAAATAATAATAATATAATAATAAAATAATAATAATAATATATATATAATAAAATATATAATAAAATAGATGAAGTCATAAATGGTAGTCTTAGTAATAGTCTTATTGCAGAGATAAACAGTTGTAGGTAATGATTCCAAAATAGCAGCAGCAAGTTTAGTTTAGTATCAGGAGACACACATGGGGGATCAGGGGGGATTATCCCCTCCTCTTCCGAGAGAAGGGTGGTCCCATCAACTTGTCACTGACAGGAAACACTCACCACAAACCAACGTCTTCTCCCACCCAGAACACACACACACATGCACACACACACGGCTGCACAGACAATCCATCACCTTATATGCACCATATGATTGCAAAGCCATCAATCTTACACTTATTCATGTACTAAAATAGCTCATATCACTGTGACGGGGAAATACTAATGCAAATGTGAAAAAATAACACTGTACACATACACAAATGTCCGTGTGTGTGTGTGTGTGTGTGTGTGTGTGTGATTTCCCTTCACCTTGAACAGGGAATTCCCCTCTGTTTTTTCTCTGCAGTGGGGACTCTCTCACTTGTGTCCCGGCACGGAGCACACCTCTCACTCTGAGTGCTAGAAACTTTTCTGAACTACTGTCTACCTTTCAAACCTCGCTCCCATCCACATCTTTGATGTATCATCTTAAAGACGACACTTTCAGCTCTGTCACATGACCCCGAAACAATGACAACTTTTCTTTTTTTGTAAGATAATGACCATACCAGCATCATTTCATCTCAGTGATTCCCGTGTGTTACAGAATGCACACTTTTATATATTAACTTTCTGACACAGGTAATGATTCTGCAAAGCATGCTCTTAAATATCTCTCTATAAATATGTATGTATCTACGCATAACCATTATTATTTCTAAATATGATTGAGCAAAATTCAGAAATAACTAAGTTAAAATTGTGAATAAATAAGTTTTTCCTCGCCACCGTCGCCAAGTGCTTGCTCATGGTGGAACTGTTGGTCTCTGTAAATAATATTATAAAGAGTACAGTCTAGACCTGCTCTGTATGAAAAGTGTCATGAGATAACTTTTGTTATGATATGGTGCTATATAAATAAAATTGAATTAAAAATTGAATTGAATGGAACAAAATATCAAAATATCTTAAACTGTCTTAAACTAAAACTGTAAATATATATAAAGCAAAGTAAATTGAAGCAATCAGTCATCTGCAGTTATTTTCAACACATCAAATCAAATCAAATCAAATCAAATCAAATTTTATTTGTATAGCCCAAAGTCGCAAAATACATTTTGCCTCTGAGGGCTTCACAATCTGTACAGGGAGTGACACCCTCTGTCCTTAGACCCTCGGTTCGAGTGAGGAAAAACTTGCCCACAAAAAACCCTTTTAACAGGGAAAAAAGTGGAAGAAACCTCAGGAAGAGCCACAGAGGAGGGATCCCTCTCCGAGGACGGACAGACGTGCAATAGATGTCACGTGTACAGTCAACAAGTCAACAGAAACATTTTGTACAATTACAATGAAAAATGACAATGGATTACAATGAATGATAAAATGATTACAGTAGCAGTGGAACCTGTGATAGAGATAGAGAGACACAGATGCACAGCAGCAGCAAATCATTAACTAAGTTACTATAAACTGTAATGGAGATCTGGTAACATTAATGACAGTAATAATATATGTAGTGGACGTCATGCAGGACCACAGCAGCAGTCACGATCCACGAGAACCTGCTGGACGAGAGAGCACAGAAACTCCGGGGAAGAAGTTTAGTTAGTAACATGCATTAATGTACATGTATGACAGACATGTATGTTTACAGATGGTGGTGGTGATGGTGAGAGAGAGAGGGAGAGAGAGAGAGAGAGAGAGAGAGAGAAAGAGAGAGATGCAGGTTTGTAAATATTTTCATAATTATTCAAGAAAATAAAATAAAGATGTCAACAATTTAATAACTAAACAGGTTAGTGGAGTTCAAACGCTTTAGAGCTGATTCATTCAGTGTGATGAAATATAGGGTTAGTTTCTCATTACAAAGTGAAAACCTTCTCATCTTCACATTATAACAAGATATTTTCAGATTATTATCAAATATTATATTGTTATTATGACACATGATATTATTCAGTGTAATGTTGTTGTAAAACAAAACTTCCCCATGTCTCCACAAAATCAATGTAGCTCATTAAAACAAGACATTTTTTTAACAGGTGCTGTTTGTGCTCCCAGGTCAACAAATCCTGACATTTCAGGTTGGCTTGAAGATAGCAAAGTCTAATTTCCAGCACGAACACCACCTGTTTTCTTGAGATAGAATCATTTCATACGTTGTTGATATGTTTGTAATTTCATCACAATGGCAGCAATACACTGAATGAATCGGCTCTAAAGTGTTTGCTTATAAAATTGTTGAATGAATTCAGTGAATAATTCTGAAAATATTTACAAACTCAGCTCAGATATATTCCCATCTTTAAGAGAAGACATTAGATCCTCCATCAGAAATACCAAATGTCTGATTTACATGGCTTGGTGTTGTTGTTTTATTGATAAGAGATAATTAGGATGAAATAAAACACAAAAAGAAATTTAAAAAAAAACAGACTCATGGAGAAATAATGAATATCAGTAATAAACTAGGGAAGTTTCATGGTGATATCTATGAGTTCAAATGTTGACCCTATTCATCTGTAGTGTTTCAAAATGTCTGAACTTTACAATCCATACATACACTTACATACATACCTATCTACATTCTGAAGGTTTTGAACAAAGGCTTTGTTCATATATCATTAAAGTCTGTGTAAAGTAAAAATAAATGTGTTCATCTGACCAAAGAAGAAAAGTGTTATTAACTATCCAGCCAAATTTGAATGATTAAAAATATCGACAAGTTTATGAAATTAGGTGTCGAAATCAGTAAAAATGAATTCTCAGCTCCAGGACTGTGGGGGCGTGTCCGCAGGAGGCGCTGAAGCCACACCCACTCATGGGACTCCCTCTCTGTCTGTCTGTCTGTCTGTCTGTCTGTCTGTCTGTCTTTCTTTCTCTGTCTGTCTGTCTGTCTGTCTGTCTGTCTGTCTTTCTTTCTCTGTCTGTCTGTCTGTCTGTCTGTCTGTCTGTCTGTCTGTCTGTCTGTCTTTCTCTGTCTGTCTGTCTGTCTGTCTGTCTGTCTGTCTGTCTTTCTCTGTCTGTCTGTCTGTCTGTCTGTCTGTCTGTCTGTCTGTCTGTCTCTCTCAATATGGCATGTCAACCAGCAGCACGGTGCACCTGCAGCCCAGGGAGGTGCCATTACCAACACACGTAAACTTCAGATCTTTTTCAAAATAAATCCACTTCTTCTTCATCTCTTCGTGTTTGCGAAGTTTAAATAAAGCTTTTCATCCAGGGAAGAGGCAGCTGCAGTACTTCGAAGGCTGAGCTAGCTAGCAGCTGAGTGTAAACAAGAATAATAACTAGCATACAGAGAAGCACAGATGCTAACACGCTGAAGGCTTTTATACTGTTGTGGTTTAGAGAGGCGGGGAGATTATGCTCAGGGTGGCCTCAACGTGTCATCGAGTCACCCTTTTAGGACCACCCAATAAATCCTGGACTGAAAACGGATGAAAAAACCTCTAACTCCACATTTTAGTAATACATGTTCACGTTTCAACATATTTAATGTATTTTGAAAAGAAATCTCAGAATTGACTTAACACGGTCTTTTAAGAGCCTGATTTATAACGTTTGATTCATAAAAATGAGGAGAACATGGGTTATTTATGGCCTTTGTCTTCTGGTTTATGGGTTGATAAAATATTTCCTCTGTAAAAACCTTTTACTCAAAATGAAACTTGAATTTTGAAACTAGCTTATACATTTACGTATTTTATGTTTAGATTTCTATCAAAATGGAAGTTTGGAAATTAGTGCCAAATCTGCTCGAGGTTTCTGCCTGTTAAAAGAAAGTTTTTCCTTGCCACTGTCGCCAAGTGCTTCCTCATGGTGGAATTGTTGCTCCAAACCAAGTAGTTGGGGAGGGGGTTTTCTACTTCTACACAACAATGGTACACAACTCAGTGTGATGTACCACTTGACTTGTGGGGCTAAATTATCATAATTATTACAAACTCCGGTCTAGACCTGCTCTATAGGGAAAGTGTCACAAGTTAACTTTTGTAATGAATTGGCACTATATAAAAAAATTGAATTGAATTGAATTACTTGTATATTTAAACATCATATTTTGGGAAACCTGTCTTGATGTGAGTAATCAGCTGGGTTTCATGGAGATATCTAGTCGTTCATATTTTCACTCTGTCTGAACCAGAATCATTTTTTTTGCTCAGAAGCTTCTCACAGAAGGAATGTGCCGTGGTGTTTTGGTGCATAACACACACAGCCTGTAATGTCTCCCCTGTAGTGTCAATGCTCTCCTCCACATTCATCGTGACTGATTTATGATTTTGTTTTTTGCCATAGGCCAGTTGGGAAAATTGTGTACTGTGTGACAGAGACTCAAGTGTCCTTGTCCCTGCTGATCCATAAGCACGGTATGATGCAGCTAGTTGAACCTTCACCGCTCTGATGGGGAAGGCACTCGAGAAAAGTCAATGAGATGTTCTCCCATTTTAGGGCAGGAGACAGAGAGGCACACAGAGCTGAATGACATTTGGATTGAGTTAAGTTTAGCTTTGGAGGGGCAACAGAGAACATTAACAGCTCTCTGTGGCACACAAGCTTTTTAAAGATCTAACATAGTGTATGATGGTGAAAGACATGTTGTGTAGTATTCTCTGGGTGATCTATGTTAGAAAACGTTTTTTATGTATTGTAGAGGTGGAAAATGGAGACATGGTAGAGGGAAGAAGATGCAGAAATGAAAGTACAGAAGACATTTAGAGCACTAACAGAGTACGGTAACTCAAACAAACACATGCAAACAAGCAAAACACGAAAAAATGAACGAAAAGAAGACATCTTCATTAACTTGACAACACATTCGCAGCATTTAGAAAACACTGAAAACACAATGAACAACACACTCTACAGAAACGCACTGTGAATCCATGACTGCTGCTGGTTGGTTGGGACGTGATTTAAAGCAACAGTGTCATGTTTTATTTTTCTTGTGCCCCGCCAAGCCTTTCCATCCTGTCTGGCGTAGGTCTAGCTCATTACAGGGGACTCCACCTGATCCATTACAGTACCCATCACATCTGTGTGTGACCAAGTATTTTCATTTCTACATGCTTGTTGTTTGTTGTGTGTGTGAAAGAAAGTCTAATGCATATATGCTTGTGTGTAATGTGGACAGGTGTGTGTGTGTGTGTGTGTGTGTGTGTTCGTGCGTGCGTAAGTCCTGTCAGCTGTCCATAATTGAACTGTTTATGCCTGAAGCTCAGCAGTAACTGTGTTTTAACCACAACAGCTTTTAGTTCCATTCATTGGTCGTAGTTAGACATCAGCCTCATGTGGACCTGAAATGTTACTGTCCGTGGATAAATAATCTATCTGTCTCTGTGAGTCCTCTACACATAACATCCTAAGAAGAAAGATCTGAGTGGGAATAATGAGGGGAAATTTGCAGGATAAGCAAATGAAAAAATAGACGTCCTCCTCCTCTGAAATGTTGGTCATCATGCCTTGATGTTTGAGCTTCACTGTGCTGTTTTCATGTATACCTGCTGAAGGAGGCGCTCACCTTAAATCTCAGTTCATGACAGGTATGTACGATGATTTAATGACATCACATCTAATGTGGAGCCAATCATAGTCCAATATGAAACTTAGTGGAAATCTCTGAAGCAGAGACATCTTGTGTTCAGCAGTTACTCAAGAAAGACATTTGTGCTAAAAAGGAAAGAGACAGTCAAGTGGAAGAAATGCTCTCACACACACTACTGAAATGTTATGCTCTCAAACACACATATGAAATACCCTCACACACACAACTGAAATGTTATGCTCTCATACACACATATGAAATGCTCTCACACACACAACTGAAATGTTAGGCTCTCACACACACTAGTGAAATGCATGCTCTCACACACACTAGTCAAATGCTCTCATACACACATAAGAAATGCTCTCACACACACAACTGAAATGTTAGGCTCTCACACACACTAGTGAAATGCATGCTCTCAGACACACTAGTGAAATGCTCTCACACACTAGTGAAATGCTCTCACATACACTAGTTAAATGCTCTCATACACACTACTGAAATGCTCTCATACACACAACTAAAATGTTATGCTCTCACACACACTACTGAAATGCTCTCATACACACTACTGAAATTCCAGTGTAACAGGAAGGTGGCTCGAAAGAGGAAGTGTAGGCTATTTTTCTTCTTTGGAGCATTCTGAGGACACACATGCTGTCTACATGGTGGATAATCGCTGGTCGACTCTCCACCGTGTTGGCACCTGAAGCAACGTGCGACTGTTGCCCGCTTGTTGCTGCATTAGACAATGTTCGAATGGTCTCTGCTGATGCCAAAATGTTATTTAGTAAAGCGGCAGCTTCTGTTAGACCACCGGAAAGACGACATGTGCACCCCAAAGACGCTACACTTCCTCTTCCGAGCCGCCTTCCTGAAAGCCGCCTTACACTGAAAGCCGCCTTACACTGAAATGCCTTCCGTTTACACTGAAATCTCAGTAGTGTGTATGAGAGTGTTTCAATAGTGTGTGTGAGAGTATGTCATATGTGTGTATGAGAGCATTTCATATGTGTGTATGAGAGCATAACATTTCAGTTGTGTGTGTGAGAGCATTTCATATGTGTGTGTGAATGGTAATTCTGAATAATGTCCCTAACGGCCCCTCATACTCCTGCGCTGCATTCCAGCTCCATCATCTGCTGCCGCCAGACACAACGTCTCACTCACGACTTCTTTATCTGCTCCACTTGATTTTGCTTTAAGTCCCCTGAAGCATGATTCTCACTTGTGAATGATAGAAAGAAAGGTGGATATTTATTGCCAATTGACATGAAATTATTAATTTGTTACCAACTTGTCTTAAAGTATATATGGCAAAAACTTTTTTTGTTTACATCACTCTTCTGCTAAGATACACTATCACACTATTCTATTACTATTCACTACACTAAGGTCAATAAATAAACACATTCAAATGTATGAAGATAGATATATAAATGTTTAGACAATATTACATAACTGTAAAAAAAAAAGATTAGATACATAAAAAATATATAACAATAAATGAACAGACAAATAATTCAGTTAAAAAGTAATAGACAAACTAATTAGATAAATAACTGGAGAGTTCAGGCTCTCCAAGTTAAGTTAAAGATACAAAGTACTGTAGAGACACAGATAGTGTTAATGTTGTGTTTTAGTATTTACTGACTGCACTCAACTATTGATTAAATGATTAGTATTAGTATAATTATTATTAGTAACCTGTAACTTAACAAAAAATGTGGGCATTTACAAGAAACATCATTGCTCATGAATGATGTCTGATTAGGTGATGAGTTCCTCATAAGTATGACAAAGCTAATGAGGTAATGAGTAATTCCTATAATCAATTCCATTTTATTGATATCATAACAGAAATTATCTCATGACATTTTACATACAGAGCAGGTTTAGACCATACTCTTTATGGTTTATTTATTAATTATGATAATTTACAAGTCAAGTGGTACATCACACTGAGTTGTTGCAAGGAATTCATCACTCCTTCACTATTGTTGTGTAGAAGTAGAAAACCCCCTCCCCAACTACTGAGTTTGGAGTTTTAATTGGGAAATCACCATTAGATCATCAGTAACTGAAGCCACAGACTGAACTTATAAATGTTAATTTATGCTAATATTCTCTATATGTCAGACAATTAATTAGCACACCACACGACATGCTAGCCCGTTAGCTAATCATCATAAATCTGTTACATTTTGTCTCTGAGCTGTGGGTCCCACATTTGATGGTGTTGATATCTCCATGGCAGATATGCCAGCCTCCCCAGTTGGCTGACTAGTATCTAGTGCAGTTTATAATAGTATGAGAACTTTAATGCAAATATGCTCTGAATATGATGGTGTATTTTTGAGTTTTGGGATTTTCTAACTGGGAATTTCTGTCAGCAGGCTCTGTATCTCCCAGTTCGGCAGGGCGGGGTACCTGAGGGGTCAGTATGAATATTCACAGACAGAAGCTAATAATTAGACACTCCATCTCACGTGTCTGAAAGAAAAGACACACTTCTGTTTTAATCAACACAGCAGGCTACACTGGCTGCATAAAGACTCATATTTCACTTTTTAGACTCTCCTGACTTTCACGCATAACTACATTGATTGTGCGTGTGGGGCTGTCAGAATGTCTTGAGTGCCGCAGCTCTGTGGATAAACAGATGGAGTGTAGATGGACACATGTCTCATGGCTGGGGGAAACAAGGACTGTGTCTGAAATCACTACCTATTCATCATATATTTCTATATCTACCTTCTGCCATTTTATTTGGTGCTTCAAAATTTTAAACAATGGAAGTGAAATCCCATTTTCAGTCCCCTTTTCTCTGTGAACGTAATGATGTAACTAGCTATGCATTGCTTACACCTGCTTTAAGCTCATGCATACAGAATTTGTGCCATGCCATTTGCTAATGATGAGCTGCTTAGAAAACAAAGAAAGAAAAAAAATGAGTGCATAGTGCATATTGTGAGTATAACGCTCTCCATTCTTGTTGAGTGATGCAACTGATTTGAGCTCTTGTGTAATGGCGTCAGCACACTTCAAACAAAAGGCTCGTTGGATCTTCAAACCCAGTCTGAACTGTGTCTAGTCAATTTTGAAATCTGGAGGGCTGTCTGCGACAATTTTTGGAACTTTGGAATTTTTGGAAAACCGACACACAATCACATCTACTTCATGCAGCTAGTGTGCAAAACAGGCATGATCTGAATGAATTATTGCATCCTTTATATAACCACAACCATTTTCCTTCTGATGTTCATTTCAAGCATGCACCAACCAGTGTGATTAGTAGTGATACTGTAAGTCCACACATGTCACAGCAGGAAAAGCACATAAAATAGAGCCACTAATAATTGTTCCATTTAATGTAGGTGTGCCAGTGTCAGGGTCCTGGTATTATGCATCACAGCTGTCTGGCATGCCGTCAATGGACCAGAACCATCAGTCAATTTATTTATGACACCTGTGCATCAGAATGTGACGAGTCGAAATATCTGCCCATACTCAACTCAACAGCAGTATTTTGCAGTGTTGCAAAAAAACAAAACAAAACAAAAAAAAAGAATCAGACCAGCCAATTACCATTTTAACTGGAGACTGTGAAGTTGTGAGCATAACCCCTAAATTACACTCGGTACAACTCTGTGATGTTAAGGCTGTGATGCTGTTTTGCTCTGTTCTCTACACAGCTTCATACCCCAACGGGAGCGTTTCAGAACTGTTTTGACTGTCAGACTTTGTTTGTTTGTTCAGATTTTGTCATTTCTCTTGGTTTATGTGCTTCTACAATGAGTAAGTAGGCTATGTTTTTTTGCAATCGGGTTTTGCACTGGGTGTTTTATTTCGAAAACTGACTGGATTCTCTTTGCTGTTACTGTATCTGACTTCCTGTCAGCTCCATCTGCTCTGTGTGGGGGTGTGACGAGGTGTACGTCACAAATAGACCAGCTTCTGGTAGAATCACAATCGTTGTCTTCAATGAACGCGATCAGCTCCGCCAGCCATGGTGCAGCCAGACTGCATTGCAGCCGTATCCGGTGGAATTTAGAGTTAACCCTGACTTAAATCAAAGGTATCAAACGCTTCCAACACTATGAAAATTCACACTAGCTCCAGCAGCAGACTGGCAGGACTGTTGTAGATATTACGCTATTGAGCAGCAAAGCAAAACCTCTTTTTAGGCTTTCAGGCAATTTTTTCCTCCACCTTCTCATGTAACTACATAATTGTGTAATGAGATGTACGCTCTGTCAAAATGCTCCCGAATGCACAGCGGCACTTCAACTGAACAGAGCTGATCTTTCTACACATAAGGAGTTATTTGTAACCCTAAGGTGGTTTACATGAACACAGCCAAATTCCCTCATGTCGGTCAATTTTCTTTTGTTTTATTTAATTTCCCATAATTATAGTAGCCCGTTCTCATTCCCTGTCCTGATTCATACTTACACTTTGATCCAGATAGCATCTCATACAAGCAAAGGGTACCCTGTGCCTGTATGAGAAAACCTAAACCTACCATGATAGGTGATGTGGTATAAAGAGGAGGAATCCACACCTGGAGGTTGTGGGGGTGGATGGATGGTACAAAAAAAGGACAAAAAAAGGAAGTAGTTTGGGCGCCTGAACCTGACCAAACTTTGAGAGTTCCATAGCGTTAACTGAGTGGTAGAAAGACTTTCTGGCAGAAAGGATTTGTGGCAGCTGTGGCTGTTTCATACAGCCGCTAAAGCGTACCCTGTGCATCTGTATGAGACCTCGAGAGGTGTGACAAAGCATCAGTATTTGAAGACTTGAGATGGACACACACACAGACACAGGTATTGAAATATTAGGGACATTCCTGTGCTATTGTTCCTCTTATCAAACTGTTGATGTTTAGAGTCTGATAAGAGTTGTCCCCTCTTGTTAGAATTCACATACTGCTAGCAAACACATACACTGACACACCACCATCACATCGACCATACTCACACTTCTCCTACCACCTCTCCTGGGTTACATATTACACAGTATAATGTTGGATTCTTCTCCTCCTCCCTATGTACTTAACCTTGTGTCTCACCTGTGTGTTTTCAAGATAACAGCCAGAGAAATTCCTGCTTCAGTGGCCGGGTGCTGCAGGGTTCGGTCGTTCTTTGGATGTATATGGAGGAGGCAGAGGACTCATGGGAAGACTTCTCCCTGGAAATGAAGCATCGTCCACCTTTGTGTGTCAGTTCTGCCTCCTCTCCCCAGCTGCTTTTACACCTACGTCCTCCACCCTTGTCCTTCCCCTTCTCGTTGCTCTCCTCCTCCTCCTCCTACTTCTCTATCCTCCTCCCTCCGCTCAGCTTCACATCAAAGAGGAAAAACACATGAATACAGTGGATGTGTCTTTTAGATGTGGTGCAAATTTAACAGAGTGGAGACAGTGTGAGCTATCTGTTGTAATTTTAAATCCCCTTTAGATTTTTGGATTACACAACATTACGTAATTGCATGTGTAACTGTAAGAATATTTGGGAGGCACTTTGACCTATAATACTCTGCAAAAAAACTTCAGCTCCCTCGACATTTCACCAATAAGAATGGCATTAAACAGAAAGCACATGACAGAGCTGACTGCTTTAAAGAGAAAAGACCGATACAGAAGTGAATACCTGCTCCTTGAAGGTAAAGCACGGGATGACATGCATCAGGAGGAATTAGGAATGGCTGATAAAAGAACAGCGAAGAATGTGGTGGGACAACATGACTGATTTATGTTGTGTTTCTCTGTGTTATCCATTGAAAGCTTTCTGAGAAAGAACGAGATCATGAGAGTTTAAAAAGGGAAATCCCCTGTCCTCACATCTATTCATCTATCTCCCTCTTCTTTGCTCGATTTCCCCTTTCTCCGTATCTTCATTTATCTCTCTACTGTATGCACACAACACTTTTCTTTTGCCAACCACACCCAGTATTTTAGTCCAGTAATTCTTAGGGCGAGTGTTTGCCACAATCAGAACACAATTGTTAGAGTGCCCACTGTCATACCTGAATATCAGTAGACCAATTCACCTCAAGAGTTCAACGCCGCTTCTCTTAAGAGCAAATCATAATGAAAATTGTAGGTTTACGAGCCAGAAAGAAAGGAGGGAGGAAAAAAGTGAGGAGCGCTGTTTGGTTTCTAAGCAACAGTTAACGCTGGGTGCAGCAAGAGCTGCAGGGTGGGTTCCTGTGTTCCCATGTTTCTGCCTTCGTCTCCACATTCTCTTCCTGAGGAATTTGACCCGCCTGACCTCTCTGAATATGTCTGGATTTACCCTCCCCTCTGACACAAAATCACAGTGCACTGTAATCGAAAGCCTTTATGAGAGCAAACCTCTTTTTTTTGCCTCTTCATCAGAGGTAGCCTTGGCCACAAAGCCATGTGTGCTGTAGCCGACACGTATGTTAAATTTAACAGCTCTTCTGAATAATTTTGCGTCCAGTGTTTCATGCTGTGTACAGGCCAGATTTGATACTTGCTGAATGCTGGTGCTGGTGAAATAAGGAAGCCAAGCCATCGATGGAGATCCACCAGCCAAGAAATGTTTGCTTTGCTGAAACTCAACACACAGAAATTAGCCATCACTGTGCGCTAACAGAGTAACATCATAATTAAGAGTAGAGACATTCAGAACAAGATGTGACTATATTAACATTCACATTAAAATCCTATTAAACACTTTCATGCAGTATATGTGCACAGACACTTTGTAATGCTCTGCAGCTGCAATTTCTACCTCAAAGATATGCCTTAGAACGTGACACACAGTGTATGATGGACAGGAAGCATAATTTTTGCAGCTATATCTGTTAGTGTGTGTGTGTGTGTGTGTGTGTGATTGCACATGCCTGCAGTGGGGTGAAACATGGAGGTGTATGGGGGTTGATCAGACAGAAGGCCATCTGAGAGCACGGTACACACTCCATCTGGACACACATTCGCTGTGAAAAAGAGTGTGAAAGAAGAAGAAAGAGACACACACACACACACACACACACACACACACACACACACACACAGAAGGTGAGATTATAATCTTGAATCTTAAAAATCAACCTGTAAAATTTCCACCAATGTCTCCACTGCTTTTGACGGATGTTTATTTGCATATTATCCATTTGCACATATTACACAGTGATGTATGTATGTATCACTCTATTTATGTTTTTATTCATTGAAATATTTTCCCATTATACGAAAATACAGATAGTACAAATGTGAAAGTTTTTTAAAATAAAATTAAAAAAGAATAAAAAAGAACTTAAGAGAGGCTAAATATAAAGCCAGGATATCTAGTACACAGGGGATACATAGAGACAGTGCAGGCCTATGGGCTAGGGGAGCCCATAGAGAGAATGGGCCATTCAACATTGGGGGAGAACTGGCCCTTGTGAGTGATTCAAATTGCAATCTATAAATGGCAATGACAAAATTATTTTGTCTACTTAAGCCCTCCTAAACTCTTAATCACATGACGACAATACAAAATGCTAGGGCCATCATAATTGCTTGCCCTGGGGCCAATTACGCCACTGCTAGTATCTGTGCTGTCTCTAAGATGTTCTACCTTTAATTTATGTCAGGAAATAGTGCTAGATTTGACTGGTTTTGCTCTGGACAAGCAGTCTCCATCATAAGTTGAAGCTGCTCTGAACTCTCTGTTCTACGTAAGCTCTTCCAGTTAAATAAACAAGTTAACTGCACCAATAAAACCTGTTACTGTGTTCCTGTTACCTGTTACCCTGTTTCACTGCTTTAGTAACAACATTTGTGGGGATTCTGATAGAAGTTGTTTGAGCCAATCTTCAAGTATTTTTTAGTATCTTGTTGCAAAAAGGCAATACAAGAGGATGACCTCATGAATAGAGAACCTGTAGAAATGTATTGGTGTAAGCCAATTTCTATCAGTTTGAGGGATGTAAAATAATATCTGTGTGCAATTTTATGATAGATGAACTTCCCTACATCGCTTGTAGCCCAGCCAATATTTTACTTATCACTATCAAGATTCTTTCCACATATTCCAGCTTGAATTCTGCTCTTTAGCTGTGAATCCTTCCACAAATCGCCTTTATCAGTTGGATTAAACTGCTCTATTAGTTGCTCAAATTACATAAATTGTGAAACACCTGTAATGCCATTTTCTATCCTGATTGTGACCAGGCATTGCAGGGAAATGTAAAGAGTAAAGGTTGAGGAGAAGGTTCAAAAAAAAAAAAAAAAAAAAAAGACATCTGGTATTGTCCGAGGACCACCTTCCCTCTTGATCCCACTTCAACTAAATGTATAGGTGTGGTTTAATCTTTTCCAGCTTCATAGCAAGAACTTTAGAGTCCACATTAATCAGACTAGCAGGTCTAATAACATTTGAGTCAATGGGATCTGTATCTTCTTTTACAATTAAAGAAATCAGAGCCTAATTAAAAGTTTCTGGCAGTTGCCCCAGTGAAGTGATTCAGTTGTTGGAATAGGAGGAACATTTTTATAATATTCTGAGGTCTATTTTCCAGCCTTGATTAATGATATACAGTAGCCCTCCCGACTTCTACTGTTATGGGACTATCTAGATAATTTTTTTGATCTCCAGACATTTTTGGTGAGTTAATCTTTGAAAATGTTTCGTGCCCTCCTCTGGATTACTCTCTGATTTGTAAAGGTGGTTATGTTAATGTAGAAAAACCTTGGTAATATCTCTTGTGTTTGTTGTGTCGTTCTGCTCCCCTTTCTTTTCTGTGTAAAATTGTATCTATTGGTAGAATATGGTAGAAATGGAAAATAATATTCATTAATTAATGTTAATTAATCATTAATCATTAATCCCCTGAAAATAAGAATCATGTCTTCTCCACCTTAGAATTTATATCTACAGAGGGAGTGGGTCCTCTGATCCGGGGTCTGCCATGTTTCTACAGTAAAACAGACAAACCAAACACTGGCTCCAGAGAGGACCTTTCACGTTTGAAGTGAGTTCACGGCGACAGTAGTGTTTCTCTTGCTCTTTCTCCTAGGCTGAAATGTTTTTCAGGATTCTGTCCATTTTCCAACATTGTTTGTATTTGTCTTTTTCCATCTGAATAGACCCTAGATGCCGGAGAAGTCTCTAGAGTCTTTCCAGCCTCCTCCAGCCTTATCTATTGATCCATTATTTATCTGGAAAAAACTCTCATGTTTCTCTGCTGCTAAGCTTCTTCAAGGGACCTGAAATAGATATATCCAGAGTCTGCACCTATTTTTCTCAACCACATCTGACTCCTAAAATACGGAAACAAATTTCATCACAGCATGATCTGTCAATGTTAATGTTAATGTTAATGTTATTTTGAAGGAATCTGATGGTACGGCAGCAGATACTTCTGTATCACTTACCAGAGGGCAGCAGGGTGAACTTGGTGAGGCTGGAGTGGGTATTGTCTTTTAGTATCTATGGGCTCTGTACTGACACCTCACTGACAGAGTAGACTGGTACCAGTGATGTTCTGGAAGGTTTTTAATCATGAGCTGCTGAGCCCTCCTGCCCTGGGCCATGCACAAACCATGCCAGTTTGTGTTGTTTACAGTCAGGATGCTTTCTGTTGCTCCTTTAACAAAAACTTGGCACAGGGATCTTGCCTTTTTTACATTTTATTTAAAAAGATATAAGTATTTATTTCTTTGAACAGAACTTTACTGCCCATTTAGACAGCCATAACTTAATGTATATATTTTATATGAGGAGGGAAATGGGAAACAAAAAATCAATGTCCGAAAATCTCAAACAGTAACCAATAACACATAACAACACACATAACAGTTCTTGCATATGTTTTGGTTGCTTTTCGGTGAAGTTGGCAGTTCTCTCCCTTTAACTGGCAAACTTGACACTCCATTGACATCTGTTCTGAGCTCATCATTGCCCTCCTTGATTTCTGTCATATCTGCTTGCAAAACTGCAAAAAGATTTCCAACCTGCCCCATCTCTTCTGTGGCCTTTTCCAGGGACGCATGGTAGACAATTACTTGCCTCTTTAACCTCTCCTCTGCCAAAGGGCTTGCTTGCTGTTAGCTCTGCTGGCTATGCTAGCATTCACATTTTGCTTGGCTGCTCGCCATAATGCACAAATCATCTCACAAATCAACAAAAGCCTTAACTTGCCCTTCACTTGAAACTAGCCCAAACAATCAAGTCACAAATGTGTTCTCCAATGGACAACTTACAATGCATCTTTTGTTAAATGGATTGACTATATTTTAAAGCTATTAAATGTTTTCATGTCATGTTGAAGTGGTACTTCAGTGGAAGTCCACAAAATAAACATTTCTGTGTCTGTTTCCATTGTGCACACTGTTGCACTAAACTATGCGTAATTTTGTTCTACCCTGACCATGACCTTGATATGCACCAAGTGTAAATTAGCAATAAACCTTCCAAAAAGGGATATTTCACTGGATCAGTGAGTCAGAGGGTAAAAAAAAATCTTTTTAATAATCTCTGGGGACTGTTGATGTTGTGGTATTTCAGTCTGAAAAAAAAAAAAGTCACTAAGCGATAATGAAGATTACACTTAAAAACAGTGTGTATTGTAGAGTACATGAGCAGATAATGGGTCAGTGGGTTTGTAACAGTGTCACCATTTAAGTCACAACTATTGTGGTCAAAACCGATGACAAGGTTGTGCAGATCGCCTTCTATTTTCACACTATGGATTCATCCTTCAAAGTCTGGGAGTCAACACACATGCACAATCAAAAGCACACTGCCTCACCACTGGCTGCTGTTCCACTTCCTATTTTTGCAATATGTATATAGTCAATATCATCAGTATGAATAACCACCGCTCTAGTAACTGAGATATTATATTTACATGTATTCATTCTTCGTTTCTGAGGAGGGATGGTGTGTACCACAGCTCAGGAAGATTTTGTACATCTGCAGCTGATAAGCATGAAGGAAAGTGAATTAACATTTGCATCTTGAATATGAGAAACTAGAAAATGAGGTAAATACATGTTAGCTTCTTAATTATTTAAATGACAGTCCTTTATAGGTCAGTATGCGCATGCAGACCATCCATGGTGTGCTTATAAACTAGCCACACCTGCACTAAAATCATATAATCTTAAATCTTGCAAACTCACTCACACATACACACACATTATTGCAGAGGTGTTGAGAGAGTTGACCTGTGGTCCTATAATCAGGGCTCAATGTGCTCCATTGTGTTATATAAGGGAGCAGCGGGTGCTAGTCAGATCCTCCTACAGATGCCTGAGCAGTCACGACTAACGCGTTCTCCATCCATCCACTCAGCCTTGCTAACGTAGACTTCACCTTAGCCTCTGCTCCTCAGTCCCACACAAACACACGCGCACACACACACACAGGCGCGCGCACACACATTTACAGGGTGTATATGTCCTTTTCCACAATTATGTAAAAAAAAAAACATTTACAAATAAGTATTTATGATATGGAATTTATGTGTTTGAATTTCTGTGGTGGAGAATATGAAGTGGGGTTGAATGAGGGGTGAATGGAGGAGAGGGATAGAAGTGCAGAAAAGAGGCAAATATAAAATCAGACCCATGTTGTGCAAACGTTAGAGGACAAAAAGCTACAGTGCTAAATGCTTCTGCTTTGTGATAATACACATGATATGATCAACTTCAGCTCATTCTACAAATCCCAGAGGTCCCACATCCTTTTAGATGTATTTTTCCAATCTCAAGGAAAGGGTTATTTCACCATAGACCTGAAGCAGCCTTTGGGACCTCAGTACCTCGGGCTCTGAGAAGCCTGTAGCTGAGAATAGCAGGCAGATCCTACCCACCATCTGATGTTCTTATGCAGTGCTGTCTGCAGGGAGAGAGATGAACCCTGATGAATAAATATGAAGATAACCTGCACCTCTGCTGCACTTTTTCTCTTTCCATTCCCCATATGGTTCTACTGAAGAGAAGGATAGAGGGGGAAAAAAAATCAGATTTTCAAAAGAAGCCTCTGGGCCATTGTATTTGTCTATGTGCTCGTGCATGTGCTAGTTTGTGATTGTGTGTGTTTGTTTGTGTATGTGTGTATCTAACTCTCCCTCTCTCTTTGTGTGCCACCATCTGAATGTGTGCATACGCATTAGTGTGTAGTTGCTGTGTGTGGGCAGCACTGTGTAGGAGTGTGCTGTAGCTTTTTGACAGAGCCTCCAGTAGCATGTATTTGTGAATCTTTTGTTTTATTCTCCATCTCCTATTCAGCTCTGCAGTAATCACACCTAGCAGTGCCGCTCAAGTGCTGCTGCCCTTGAATGAAGGGAAACAAAAAAGAGCTCTTTAAAGACTCATTTTCACTGGCCATTGTGCCTCACTCATCAAAGCTGAACGCTGACAGTAATGATAACAATTTCTATACATTGATTATTAAAAAGATCAATAATACGTAAGACAAAGTGTTCGGTGTTTTTCCACCATAAATCAGTGCAACAAACAGAAACCAACAATCACAAATATCAAACCGGAACCTGTTGCGTATGTGAAATTTTATTTTGAATATGTAAATACTTTGATATCTGCAGTGGCTGGTGCACTTCCTGGGCACGGCTTGTGTTCTGGCTGAGTAGGAAAGAGGTGTGGGTGGGGGATCAATCCATTCAGGGCCAAATTGTACCTTGTTTTGACTATCAGCAGGTCTACAGTGACAGTGAGAAAGAGGCAGAACAAAATGCTACAAGTGCTTTACAGGAAAGACAGAATAGAAGAGACACAGACTATATGTGGGACACTTAAAACATGAATACTGTTTTGTTTCATTTTTGTTCAGGTGGTCCAAAAGAGCAACAGATTGAAGGAGAGCAACACTCATTTCCAAATCAACAGCTTTGCAACACTAATAATCTATTTAGTCTCAAGTTTTCTATACAAAATGACCCTATGTTTAATAATTACTAATGCTAACTAGTTATGGAAGATTACAGTACAGTAATGTGTTTGACATTCTTGTCCCACAGTTCAGTTGAAATGTAGGTACAAATCCAAAGCAAGCAGGGGGTAGTGCTCTTAGCTTGATTCCTGTTCATTTGCACAGGTCTTGCATCATTTTCAGTGAGTATAATATTCTATAAAGTCTGTGTTTCACTGAGATTTGCTGATGAAATTCCTGAGATTATTTAAAGAGATGACTGAAACCAAACATGTGATAAGTAGTAAAGCACACATGCTGCCATGTGTGTCTTCCATGTCTTTAACTGGTTTCTTTCTTTTTGATGAACTGTATTTGCTCCTCCAAATGAGTCTCCATGCAGAGATCCTTAAATGCTTGATGAACATGTGAGCCTCCTAAAAGAACAGAGTCCATTAATAGAAAAAACACACAGAAAATTTTTTTTTTTTTGTGAGAAAACCAATTAAAACATCGATCAGAGTGATTAGTGAACATGAGACATGAACATCCTGTTTGGACAGGATTTGTGTGTCCAGGAAGGCTGAGTAAATCTGCATGCACTGATGAGTAGACATCGAATTTACAAACCACTTTGCTCATACAAATCATTTTGTTCATTTTCATTTTTAGATTTGTGCTTCCTATTTTGTAAGCTAAGTGCTCACGTCATTGTTCAAATGCACAGCAGTGAATGCAACATTATGAGGCTGAGTTCTTTTCAGTTTCATATTCAAGGTACTGTAAGATCTGTGCCTCTCTGAATGAACAAAGTTCAAAACCATGTGATGTTTTTCGTTCCAATCTGACAGCAACACACTGTCTTCTTTTTATACTGTGTAAAAGACAGGTCTGTCGTCTTCATGTTGAGCTGTGTACATCAACAATTCACTTGATAACTGGCAGGAGACGGATGTAGAGCAAGTGCAAGAGCAAGACTGGCAGCTGTGAAAATGAGATAGAGCGTATTCTGATCCTATATAAATGCTGTGAGCTAAAAACAGATGGCTTTATTGGCACATGGATGCACAACGTTCTGTGCATTCCATTAAGGGCTGTATAGACAACTTCAGGTTTGTCTTTCAGCAGGAAGAGGGTAAGTAAGGTCATAAAATCAATCAAATGTAAAATAGTTTAGATGCCATAAGGTGTATTGAGGCCCACAGCTTCCCACAGTTCATGTTGCCATTAAAGTAGACACAAACTAAACCAACCTGAGGGTTAAAGCATGCATCATCCTAAAACTATGACACATGTGCTCTATGTGTGTGTCCTCAAAAGAGTCTACCTGTCTACATGTTTACATTACAGCACCTAAATGTCTGTTTTGTGGCTTTGGAGAGATGTTCAGTACATAAAGCCATAATTCATCGTACAAATGTCTGTGTGTGTGTGTGTGTGTATGTGTGTGTGTGTGTCAGTGAACGCTGTACAGAGTAGTTTTAGGAATGCCGGCGAGATCAGAGACACACAGAGAGACATACATTGCCCCATGTAGAGAGATGTGAAGTCAATGATGTGTTGTGTAATAATCGATGCATTTCTGCCTCATTTGTGCTGCCAAAACTCCAGAATCTCGCAGCTTCTCTCAGCTTCCACACTTAATGCATCCGATCTGCATGCCGCTTTTACAGCACTGACACTGCCTTACACCAAAAACAATAATTTCTAGGCAAATGTGTTTGTGTGTGTGTCAGCCTTGTGCCTATAAGGTGTGTTCTATGTACCAGGGATGTTATCGAATCAGAAGAGTGCTGAAGAGGTCAAAGAAATATGAGGCTCCTGACAAAACATGAAAACGGAAAAGAAAATTGAAGCCTCAGAGAAACTTTGAAAACATGCTCTTTTAAAGCCAGAGAACATTGGATTGGTTGAGCTCAAGGTCTTCAGTACAGAGCGGCCTTATGACTGCGTAGGTGGGTGGGCTGTGCAGCATTACGTTAGTAGGCAGGGAGGAGATATATTAACAGCAGCAATGCTGTAGATCGTCAATTACCAGGACTTCTGCACTGACAGTTCATCCTCTGGCGCTAAGCCAAAAGTGTCCTGACTTCATTTCACCTACCTCTGTCACCTAGCCCTCTAGCCCTACCCCCACACCCCATAATAATCTTCTCCATGGGGGGAAACCACAGATCGGGTGCACCAATAGGCACAGTTATTTAGGGCATTATACTGTCAGCTGATTTCTTCAGGCAGAGCTGGTGAGAGTAATGGCCACACTGGATGATTTGTCAAGATTTGGGGTAGGGTGAGATGCAGACAGAGTGAGAGGATTGGTGGACAAGATGAAAGGAAACTCACTTATAATACAGCAACCACACCAGTTATTCAGGATACTTTTGGTTCTTCAAATTCTTGAGTTTTTGTTTTCAGAATGTTTGCTTCATTTGACAAAGGTTTAGGACCTCTTTAGGTGTGTGTGTGCGTGTGTGTATGTGTGGTTGTTTGCTAATCAGCAAGTCATACCATGATTTATTCCTCCAATAGAAAGGGCTGTTGCTGATGTGGAAATTAGGTTTATTAATTTTCACAGATGATGATTCTCATCATTCAAAGATGCAGTGCTCGTGTTCGGTGTGTAGACTGACAGTTTCAGGAAAGAGCCCAGCGTGAGTTTTCTATTGCATATGAAACAACTTGGTGAGGGGAGGGTGAGAGGAAGGAAAGAGAATGAGACATATGTGAACTGTAGATAGCTTGGATTCACAGTATTGATTTCAATGGTAGAACCATGGATAAGCAAGTTTGGAAACAGCTGTAAAACCTGATATATATTTAGACTGTTTTTCTCCCATCGACCTTCATCAAATAACTTCAATAATTTCTTCATCTAAGCCGTCAACCTGTCTCTTAGATCCCATCCCAACCAGGCTGCTCAAGGATGTTTTACCTCTAGTTAGCCCTTCTTTATTGAATACGATTAATCCGTCTTTGTTATCAGGATATGTACCACAGTCCTTTAAAGTAGCTGTAATTAAACCTCTTCTTAAAAAGCCCACTCTAGATCCAGAGGTTTTAGCCAATTACAGACCGATATCAAACCTTCCCTTTCTCTCTAAGATACTTGAGAAAGCTGTAGCCAATCAGCTGTGTGACTTTCTCCATAGGAACAGTTTATTTGAGGATTCTCAGTCAGGATTTAGAGTGCATCATAGCACAGAGGCCGCACTACTCAAAGTAACAAATGACCTCCTAATGGCATCAGACAAAGGACTCATCTCTGTACTTGTCCTGTTAGATCTCAGTGCCGCATTTGACACCATTGACCATCAAATTCTTTTACAGAGACTGGAACATCAAATTGGCATTAAAGGAACCGCCCTAAGCTGGTTTAAGTCGTATTTCTTAGGTCGATCTCAGTTTGTTTACGTCAGTGATGAATCCTCCATGCATACCAAAGTTTGTCACGGAGTCCCACAAGGTTCTGTACTAGGACCGCTTCTATTCAGTTTATATATGCTTCCTCTAGGGAACATTATTAGGAATCACTCCATTAAGTTTCATTGTTATGCCGATGACACCCAATTATATTTATCGATCAAGCCTGATGAAACCAATCAGTTAACTAAACTCCAAGCACGCCTTAAGGATATAAAAAGTTGGATGACCTACAATTTTCTGATGTTAAATTCAGACAAAACTGAAGTTCTTGTAATTGGACCCAAACACCTCAGAAACTCTCTTTCTAGAGACTTAGTTACTTTAGATGGGATCACCCTGGCCTCCAGCTCCACCGTAAAGAATCTTGGAGTTGTTTTTGATCAGGATTTGTCCTTTAATGTCCACATAAAACAAATTTCGAGGACTGCATTCTTCCACTTACGTAACATTGCCAAAATCAGACGCATTGTATCTCAAGCAGATGCAGAAAAACTAGTCCACGCATTTGTTACTTCTAGGCTGGACTATTGTAACTCTTTGTTATCAGACTGCTCCAATAAGTCTCTTAGGACTTTGCAGCTAATTCAGAATGCTGCTGCACATGTTCTGACAGGAACCAAGATCAGAGATCACATCTCTCCCATTTTGGCTTCCTTGCATTGGCTACCTGTTAAATCTAGAATAGAATTTAAAATTATCCTCCTTATATACAAAGCTCTTCATGGTCAGGCACCATCATATCTAAAAGAGCTCATAGTACCTTTGTAGCTGACGCCAGCAATACAGCCATGTGTTACCATGGCAACACCAGAAGTTAGGGTGATATTGTCACACTTTATTTCTGATCGTGTTTTCTTGAAATTTTTGTACCTTTGTGTAAGAAAATAATCTGAGAATGATGTATATGAAATGTGTTTATTTTGCTACAGTTTTCACGGTGTTCTGTAACTTCGTTGAGAGATTAAAATCGTTGTGGACATCAGTAAGAAGCGTGAGTCGTGTTACGTAGATACAACCTTACTACCCCTCTGGAACACTGCGCTCTCAGAATGCTGGGTTCCTTATGGTTCCTATAGTTTCCAAAAGTAGATTGGGAGCCAGAGCTTTCAGCTATCAAGCTCCTCTTCTGTGGAACAAACTACCATTGTGGGTTCGGGAGGCAGACACGGTCAACACTTTTAAGAGTAGACTTAAGACTTTCCTTTTTGATAGAGCTTATAGTTAGGGCTGGCTCAGGTCATCCCTTAGTTATGCTGCTATAGGACTAAACTGCCGGGGGACTCCCCCTCCCTCCCTCTCTCTCTCCCTCTCTCTCTCTCTCTCTCTCTCTCTCTCTCTCTCTCTCTTTCTCTCTCTCTCTCAGGGTTGTGCCTAGTCAGGCAAGGTATTGGTTGAAGATGTAGTCACATCTCCCTTTACTGAACACTCTACTTAAACCTTCTCTCTCTCTCTCTGTCTGTCTGTCTCTCTCTCTCTCTCTCTCTCTCTCTCTCTCTCTCTCCCTCTACCACCATCTGTAAACATACATGTCTCATTAATGCATGTTACTAACTAAACTTCTTCCCTGGAGTTTCTGTGCTCTCTCGTCCAGCAGGTTCTCATGGATCGTGGCTGCTGCTGTGGTCCTGCACGACGTCCACTACATATATTATTACTGTCATTATTGCTACCATATCTCCATTACAGTTTATAGTTAGTTTATAGTTAATTAATGACTTGCTGCTGCTGTGCATCTGTGTCACTCTATCTCTATCACAGGTTCCACTGCTACTGTAATCATTTTATCATTCATTGTAATTCTTTGTTATTCTATCATTCATTGTAATTGTACAATATGTTTGTGTTGATTTGTTCTGTACATGTGACATCTATTGCACGTCTGTCCGTCCTGGGAGAGGGATCCCTCCTCTGTGGCCTTCCTGAGGTTTCTTCCACCTTTCTTCCACCTTTTTTCCCTGTTAAAAGGGTTTTTTGTGGGCAAGTTTTTCCTCACTCGAACCGAGGGTCTAAGGACAGAGGGTGTCACTCCCTGTACAGATTGTAAAGCCCTCAGAGGCAAAATGTGTTTTGTGAATTTGGGCTATACAAATAAAATTTGATTTGATTTGATTTGATCTGACATCCTCAGTATGTTAACATATTCCAGACTTGGCTAAGTATTCTTTCTCTTTTGATCCTCTGCTGTAATCTGGATCAAAGCATTGATCCATATTAGAGGACAGAGGTCTAACAGTGGCTGAAAGCCATACTCCAAGTGTGCCTACGTCATAAAGTACCTGGCCAGTTGTTTGCAGAGGTGAAAACTGGCAGAATTCAAACTCTCCTTTTGTGCACAACCACTTGCAACATGACAAATGGTTTTAAAGCAAGATTGTCCAAGTGCATGCACCTTAATCTTTAAAATAATTGATCACATCAAAACACCAAAGACACAAGTCAGAGAAGTCTGTATAACAGTGTTCAAAACACTTTGGGAACATGGATGGACAACACATTGAAAAACAGAGTTCAAGTCAAGCGTACTGAAATATTCATCAACATGGTTAGACTGATGCCTCCAATAAAGAGAACAAAGTGATCTGTCTGTTAATAGGTCTCTTAATCATTTCCCCCACCCCCATAGAGAGAGCAGCAAGAGTTACAGTAAGACGGAGATGAGATGAGTCTGGACTTGAGGTGGCACAGCATTCTTACACTTGTTGTTGTTTGGTATGGGGTGATGATATCTACAATTCATTTGTAGTATGTCAGGTATATCTGTGGGCGAGCAGTTTGGCCATAGGGTATGTCCCATTCTTTTGCTATGTGTCAGAGGTGTGTGTGTGTGTGTGTGTGTGTGTGTGTGTGTGTGTGTACTGTGGATTCCTGGTGTGCAGGTTGCATGTGGGAGCAGAGAGAAAGCACCTGGCTGAGAGGTGAGTCACAGACGCAGGTAATCGCTCTGACATTTATTTTTTTGATGAAGTACTGGGAAGATAATGGTTCCTACTGGCATTAGCAAACATGCACGTACACACACAGCTGCATGCAAAATACAAGCACACAAATACACACATAAAAAGCACCTCCTCAACACTTACCACAGTAAAAACCTGTGCTTAAGACCCTGACTCATGCACATTAAGGCAGAGAATGCGGAGGAGGGAGAAGTGTATTGAGGCCCCAGACATGATGACAGTCAAAAGGACACTTACACAGCCAAACAGTGCCAGCGCTAACAGGAGGCAGACGGCGGCAATGAAGGAAGAGGGATGGAGAGGGTAAAGAGGTGACTAATGCAGGAGATGCTGATTAGCTTACTTGAAAACACAGTGTAAGAGTTAGAGAGAAATGGAAAGTGAGTTTATAGTTTCTTCAGCCAAGTACACTGAAAACTCTCAGATGAACTATTTCACTGTGGCAGGAAAGGCCAATATTCTTACATGTAATATTGTAGTCACCGAAAGAGTGGGCAGTTTCACAAGGTGCGACGTTTCCACTTCTGATTGCTGGTGAATTTATTCGAAAAGTTGAAGAGTAAGATGCAGTAAATTAAAGTGGGGTTTTCTCAGTTGCCAGTCCGTGTATTTGCATGTACAATAATTATACGGTCATGCATGTGTGTGTGTGTGTGTGTGTGTGTGTGCGTGTGTGTGTAGAGCTCATCAGCATGTTTAAGGTCACATCTGATGTCACCGTGCTTCCCCACAGTGAAAGGGTTGACTGCTGATTGTGGTTTGTCTGACTCACTGTGGTTTCCCTGTATCTCTATCAGATATAGCTGTGTGTGTGTGTGTGTGTGTGTGTGTGTGTGTGTGTGTGTGTGTGTGTGTGTGTGTGAGAGAGAGAGATAGCAAAAGATTGACCAAAGGAGTGAGAGACTTTTCAGTTGCGATGTGACTCAGATGTGTTGTGGACTGCTTCCTCAGTTGTAAATGGCAGGGTAAATGTTAGGGACACTGGGTCACCCTCCACACCGCAGAGATCACAGCTCCGTCTCTCCTCCCTTGCTTCTGAGATTTTTTTGGGGTTTTTTCTTGCGCCCACACACCGAATAACGCAAAGTACAAAAGCCCTCATTTATTTAACCTCTCTGAGTTTTGATGTTTTTGACACACTAAAACGCCCATGTGGTTTTGGGAAATTCTGTCTTTGAATTTCTTGCTCTTTTGTTCTGCACCCCCCACCCCCCACTCCCCACCACCATCCTCCAAGAACAGCCACTATTTACTGATTGTCAGCTTGTGCTAAGACTACAATGACTTTATGAGTGACTGCGATTGTGTATTAAGACAGTGCATGTGTTAGAGAGACACACCAAGAGAAAATTACACGTTTGATAAAGAAATAGACTGCAGGCTACCAGCGCAGCACAAGAGCCCTTGAAATTTCACTTGTTGCTCTGGTAACAGCAAGGACAGATTCAGGTGAGTATCGGTGTAAAGTAGGGAGTGCACACATGTCATTTATGTGTGTGTGTGTTGGTTAAATGTGGTTGCGGACGACACACACCTGTCTTTGTGCAGGACCCACCAGGTCTTGATCCTCATCTCTGACGGTCAATACAGTATATTACTCACTAACATTTCTTTATACACATCATTCTATCCCTCTTTTCACTACTTGAGTAAGCACAGCCTCATTCCTTTCAGTTGTTTAATAGTGGTTTGCCCTCACTAATGTACATCGCTCCTGCACAACTTTTTATTTTCATCATCATTTTCTATGTCAGTGTAGCATTAGTGGCCTTTGCTGTCAACACATCTTTTCTTTATTTGGGGATGGAGGGGGACTCTTTTTGGATTGTGTCCCCCTCCCTTACATCCTTGTATCTCCATTAAACATGATGCTTTTCATCAGATTCAAAACCGACAGTCCCTTTCACCAGGTTGTCACGCCCTCATCATTGTGCTGCTATTTAACGATGAATCCGGCAGCGGAAAAAAAAAATCTTGAAAACTGACAGTCACTTCTCAGGCGTGGACCGTTTTTAAACAATGTTTCAATTTTACTTTCAAATGAATATGTTTTCTTTTTTTTTGTTGCTGAAGCCCATGCTTGAGTGGTGGAGGTGAAACCCATTATAAGATGTGTCGGCGGAAAGAGGGGAGAGAGAATGAGTGAGAGGGGGAGAGAGTGGCTCTGTGGTGTTCGATGAGTGGGCTGCCATGCATTCTTTTAGCCTTATTCACAGAGTAAGCGTAGGCGGCTAATTCATGTTTGCATTCACCAGGTTTACCTAAGGGGGAAATGTTTTATTATATGCTGTCTTTGAAATCGATGACTAATTGTACTCCTTTTTCTCTCCTTCTCCATCCACTGTCTATCGCTCAGCTCCATTTTCTCCTGATCCTGCCTCACACTTCTTTTCTCCCCTCGTGTCTCTCAACACCATCCCCTTCTGGACTCGGATCTGAGCTGCAGTGTTTTGGGTGACGGTCTTGCAAACGGAGGATGAGGATCTGTGCTGCTACAGTCTGTCGAGATGTGCTGTAGGACTCCAGCTGCTGCAACATACAGTACAGCAATGGTGAGGTGTGATACTCTGGTAAAATAAGTGTTTTTTTTCTCTTCCATCAGCTGCAATCTCTTAAAGAAAAATACAAAGAGCACAGGAGAGCAATACAGACATGGCCTTGGGAAGTGAAAAAAAAAACTGCATTGAGATCTTAAGAAATGGAAGGAGAGTGTGATTGAGGAGCAATATGAAAAAAAACTGAGGGAGAGAAAGAAGTGCATTCTCCCGACATGAGTCACTTCTGAGTGAAAGCTTTGTAATTTAAGCCACACACGGTGAAGGAGAAAGAGAGCAAGAGGGATAGATGAAGAGATACAGAGGGAGCAGCAGACAAATGTAGACATTATCCATCACAAACATTACCAGATTGAACCACAGCACCGTAGGTGGGTTCAGTTAAATCGGTGGGTGTACCTGATGTGGCAATACTTTGCAGCTTGATTCCAACTAACAATAATTACACACTAAGGAGTTGAAAACAAGTACAGGTAAAACAATATTATCTAAACATGCTTCACCACATCCTCGTGATTCACTTTATTTCCTTTTCTTTTCTTGCTGTAAACAGTTCATGATGTGGATCTAGGCTCCATGTAAATAATGATTCCACTATGTGCAAATACAAAGCAACGCCTGAAACACTAAAATGTCACAAAACAAAGTCTTGCTCTCCCCTTAAAGTCAGTACAATCAAAGATGGAATGGAGTTCTTCCTCACTCGCAGAATGAAGAGTTGCTCAGCAGTGCTGCCACAGGTGGCTGCAAACTGTATTGCAGTCATGGTGCTCATGGATCAGAATGTGATTATGCAGGGTCTCTTTAAAAACAAACAAAGTGAGTGAACACAGTTATTAAAATTCAATCATTTAAATAAAGCCTGTATACATAATTCTAGCATGATCTCAGGCCTTAACATACAACCAGTCTTTACCAACTGACCCAGCTCAGCAGCTGAACATGAACCTCATTTAGATTCTGGTTGCCTGAATATTGCTGTATTTAGTTTTCTAGATTCATCATCATTTTCCTTTTACTGACAAACTGCTGAAGGAAACCTGAATAAGGTGCTGCAGTATCCTACTTTCTATCACGCTAATCCAGGTGGCATTTTTGGGTTTCTCAGAGCCTGGATAAGGCCTTACCTCTTTTCTATTTTTATGTTATATACAAAAAATAGAGAATGTAAATAGTTATCTTAAAGCAACGCAGGTGGAGCAAGTAATAGCATATATCAGTTTCCCCTCACTGCCAGTCTGATTGCCAAGCTAGGTTAAACACACCTCTGACTAGCCTCAGATAAGAAAATGATACTGATCTTCATGGGGTGGGTGAGATGGCAGTGTTCCTTTAAATACATGCCAACATGTAGTCATATTCTAACTACCAAGATACATCAGCTGAGCAGCTCCATACAGGATCTGCCTCCAAAGCAGCAATCCTTCACATCCAAATCATCACTTTCTATTCTGTTATTTCCCTCGTAAATACAAGAGAAATGTTTTCATTGCTTGTATGTATATTATTAACTGTGAGGTGTTAGCTGGTATTTTTTGTTTCTGCATCTGATGCCACAACTTCAGCATCAAAGGTCCAAAAACATTTTGACAGCCCATCCACTTGACAGCTGGTGTTTTTTAAAAGAATGGTCAGTAGGCCTTTTGTGTTTTTTTCCCTTCATCTTGAGGAACAAAAACAGAGACACATGTTGTGAGTCACCACAGTGTGTCATGATGATCCTTCAGAGAGGATGGTGTCCTGTGTTGGAGGCAATGTGTTCCCACAAACGGCAAATCGTTTTTATAACCAGCGCTGTGCTGCCTACAGGCAGGGCAGCGGACAGAAATATAAGAGAGCATCTATCTAATTGACAGACTTCATGAGGGGACTGCACTGTCACTAAGCTGCACTGACAAAGATAGAAACATGTGATGTGAAAGGGGTCACGGGTAGTTATGAACCTACAGAGAAACAGCTGTATCTGCAGCTCCCCTCAGCTTAAGGTGCTGTAAGTTTCAAATCACTGTTTTGGTTCACTCTCACTGCTCTCATAGCTTTTTTTTAAGACTGCAGCAGGCAGCTGTTTCCAGTTAGAAAAAATTCTAAAAACCACTCCACTGTACACTACCTGTTCAGACAGACAAAGTTAGAGACTAGCTGGTGAACATGTTGGAGCATTTAGCAGCTAAAGAGACAGATACTACAAACACAGTATTGGACTTAAATAACTCCAAATGAATGACCCTGATCCCCACATTTTGCTGTTTATATCACAGTTAATCCAGCCAGCAGTGTAAAAAAAAAAAAAAAAAAAGATACTAAAAAGTCGAAAGGCATCATGTATGAGGATATCCCACGACAATCAATGGGCATGTGGGTAATGTCTTTCTTTATGTGTGTGTGGTTTGTATTTTTACAGTCTTTAAATTTTGCTCAATTTTGACTTTTGAGCGTTTTCTTACTTTAGACGAGTCGACCTGTCTACATTTAAAATTTTGTTTATTCAACTGGGAAATTAGTCCTCAGGAACATCCCTAATTTTAATGCTACAGGCGATGATGATGATGATGATGATGTGGAGCTCAATTTAACTGCACTCAGTCCTGATACTCTAATGTAAAGCAGTAAGCATCATATAATTTAGAAATGAATCATATGTTTTGTTTGTATAATCTTAATTTGTAAAGTAACCACTAACTGTAGCTGTCAGATAAATGCAGAGGTGTAAAAAGGACAATATTCCCCACTGAAATGTAGTGGAGTAGATGTCTAAAATATTGTAGCCTAACATTAAAATACCTAACCTCAATCTATTTGGTGTAATAATGCTGTACAACTTCATGGCTGATTTCTTATTCACAGAAAAAACAAAACATTATTTTACCCTCCAAAAAATCTCAAACTTTTTCATTCTCTGAGAAAATAGATTCTAACAAATGGCTCTGCAGCTGACACCATGCTGTGTTCTGTTTGTCAGAACTGTGCAGCACACTCACAGTTCAGATACATTATTGTTTGGCAGAACCAGTTAAAAACCTTCAAGCAATTTTAATATTGCAGTATTACCGTTCATGACTGACCATCATTACTGTAAACATAAGCGTGAAGTTTAGCGGAATTCATAATGAGCCTTTCAATCATTACAGGTGAGCTGTGTCTCATACAGTAAACAGTGTATGATGCTGTTGAACATACACACATGTGTGCAGACTCATATATTCACAGTGTTTCCAAGAGTCTGCTATGCAAACCACGTTGACATTACTCCACACAAAGCACACAATGACACAGAGGTTTAAGATGGATTATCATGGCTGTCAGAGGAATGGAAACAGCCATTATGAACCTCTTACATTTTCTATAACTTAAACTGTGTTATTGAAACCAATGCCTCACAGGGATAGAAAGCAGCACAGGTGGAATGCTAAACCTGCATTGTGATGAAATCTATCACTAACTTCCTTTTTGAGGGGGTTCCCACTGAAATCAACAATGCAACTCTTATAGATACTGAATGAGAATAGAATAAGATTCTGTTTCTAACCACAATCCCAACCAACAATCATTCCAGCAGTGTTTGGAGGAGTTCACCTGACAGAGGAAGGACTCCGACCTGGTTTTGAAACAGAGCTCGAAATGAGGGAAATCCCTAATATGGAAATCAGACACCTGTGCCAGGAAGCATCAGGAACTAAGGTGAATAAAGTCGTCTTTCCAAAGGGTGCACGCCGCACACTCTGCCTGCAGTTTGCCCTGTGCGTGCGTAACTTACAGTCATAATTACCCAACCGTTACAAGTCATTCCAAGTCTGTGACAGGGCAGAACTGCAAGCTTCTGGCTGAAGTCCACCGTCAGCACCAGCCTGCTACAGTAGCAGTGTAGTCGCTGGAGTCGGCAGGTGGCTTTGATCCGCCACAAGTGAAACTATATCAAAGGACACACAAGTGATAAAGCAGTGCACAGTAATGTTCCTCCGCTCCCAGTCTTCTCGTCTTCTCCTTATCAGTGTGGCCTACACCACATAGCTTTCAGGTCATGCACTGTGTGGACAAGCCCACACATGGTGCTTTAAAATACTGTCAGGAAAATGAGTGTCAATTTAGTTTTAAAGCACCCAGTTTCTTTGGGTGGAACATTCTTGAATGTTGAATGTTTACTTAGTAGTAAAATAGGTGTCATAAAAAAGATTTTACAATGAAAAATATTGCTATGAAATCTGCTTTATTTAATATAGAATAATTAAAATTAAACTCTAGTCTATATTTCTAAGAAACTGTTCAAACCTTTTCCTTCCTTTAACTTTGTCTAGCCTCTTCATTAATGGATAATATCATGTGAAAGGCACTTTCATGTTACGTAAACACCAGCAGTTTTCATTTGTTGTATGGAAGCCTATCACTGATAAGGAGCAAGACATCAAATGTTTTTCATGGGGTAACTTAGCAACCTGTGAGCAGGGAACACTGGGCTGAGATTTGAGGCTAGCTAAAAGTTCGACCGTCTAATTGCTGACATCAAAGCAGACTTTCACAAGCCATGTGTCACCCTGCGGTACACTGGTCACACGCAGATGGTATTGACCTAAGCTACATAACCTCCAAGTACTTGAGGCCAAAATAACAGAGCAGCCTGTGCTGAGTATATGGTTAAGGCCAAAGTATGACACAGCATTCTGGTGTGAAACTAAAGGAGGAAAATGTGTTTTTGGAAGCCTATGCATAAGATTTATCTTTAATTTTCATCTGGATAGGATTCATTAGCTGAGTCAAATATATATCTTTCATAAATGCAACATAAAAAGATTACAGTTTGAAATGAAAAAGAACTAAAATTTTAACTCCAGTTTTAACTGGATGCTGATTTTTATGTCTATAAACCCACTGCCTTTCAAGGCAGGACCTTGAAAACACAAGTGTCTTGAAAGGCCTTTTTCAGAGGCACAAGGTCTCTCTCTGCCGTGGTTTTGTGTTGTGGAGAAAAGCAGTGATGGGAGTGGGAATGCTTCAGCTTTCTCCTCTAACAGAAAGTCACATATTTCTAAATGAAAGACCTTTCGCAACAAGGCTGCAATCATGTTTCTCTGAAAAGGCTGTCTGCCCTTTGGCCTCAGATATCTCTTATAGGCAAGCAAGGAAAGGAAAGCTAGAGGGAACAAATGAGAAAAAAGTGTATTGACAACCATTTCCTCACTCCTTTTTCCACACCTCACCTTTTGTTCCTAATATGGAACCTCTGTCTCTCTTTGCTCCTCCTTTTGAGTCCATGTCAAAGAAATCAGTGTATCTGTCCATTATCCATCCAGCCATCTATCCATCTCAGGTATTTGAGCAGGAATTAGCAGGTAATGCCAAAGCATTGTTTCCCACACCGAACACTGAGGGGTTAACAGAGTAGCGTAGGAGTAGTTTCGATCCGTCAGGTAGGTCAGGTTTCTCTTAACATGACTGCATACCTGTGTGATACTCTGTGTGTGTGTGTGTGTGTGTGTGCATGTGTGTGCATGCATTTGCATGCTTGTATCGAGACACATAAAAACAGGCAAGGAATCCAATCATTCTTGATATGGCCAATCAGATTTCCGGATTTGCTCTAGCAACATGTTCAAAGATTCAAAGATTCACTCCATATAGGAGGCTGCAAGTCCTTAATCACAGACACAGATAAAACACAGCAGAATGATCACTATCCTTCAGTAAGAACCAGACAAGAGAACATTTTCATACAGAACGTTTTGTGAATGTTCATTCTTGTAAATAGTAGTAAGTAGTAGCATCCACCTACTAACTTCCTCTGATCTTTCAACTGCATCGCACAGTCTGCATTAGTGGATGGAGACCAGATGTGGTGGACAGCTCTGGAAAAAGCCAGTAAGGGGACCTTGGGTTAAGATTTATGTATATTCTCATGTATTTATTCATTTGTCAAATGTGGCCAAAAATATGTGGATATTCCTGACCCAGTGACAGTATAAAGAATGGACAGCATAAGCGTGACGTCACCCATACGTTTCTGAAGAGCGATTTTAAAGATAAAAATCTGGCTCTACCCGTTGCCATCTTGGCTGTGCAGCTACTTCCACCCTCTTAATGCTACAGTGCACAATGAAATTCAAGATAACAGTGAAAACAGTCTGAAGAGGATCCTTTCTTGTTTCAATACAACAGTAGACATGACAAATATGACTGAAAATACATTATAACTTATTTTGTTATACAAGTTGTCTTATCATCCGACATCAGTGCTAGATCTCATAAATGTGGCTCAATGGGAGCAAATCCCTGCAGCTAGATGTGTGAAAAGTCTTCTCAGAAGTGGAGGCTGTTACAGCAGCATACTAATGGCCATGTGGGTGTAATATTTTAGTGTCCATATACTTTTGGACATGTAGCGTACATTAACTGCAGCCACTTTAGTTAAAAGCATCCCATTTAGATTTAGCTGGTAACAGCGAGGCATGGCTCAGTGCAGGAATAGCCAGCTTGATACAGTATGGGTAGGCAAGAGCAGAAAGAGAGATACTTCGAGTGTTATGCTTTAAATTTTAACACACACACACAAACACACACACACACACACACTACTGCAGTGACCAGTGCACATTCGCACTGAGTCATCTTTTGTTTATGTTTTCAGCTCCTGGGAGGAAATGCAACAGACAGAATGTTGAAGCTCTGAAAGACACCATGCATTATCAAGCATCCTTGCTCTGTCGCCATGCTTTGTGCAAGGACAGGTTGAGTACCTGTAATCAGAGAGAGAGAGACTTTCTCTTTGTCTCCCAAACTTACTTTACCTTGCACTCTCACACACTGAAAAACATGCTAATTTAAAGGTGGAGTCTTGGGCAAACGACAAATAAACAAATATTACATTTCTGTTACAGTTTTATTTCTTGCAGGATTTATTTTGGAGCTGTGTCAGTATTTGAACACATCTTCCACAAATTCTTAAATGTTGATTTGTTTTGGAACGAATCAGTGTGAAGAAGTGTTCTGACCCAATACTGGTTTAAATGAGTTATTAACATGGACATTTTTTTACATTCACGTATAAGCACACACATGCACACACACCTTGTTTAATCCCTTTCATGGCGGGTGGCTGTGCAGGCGGATGCTGTTTAAACAGAGCGGGCCCTTGATGTGGGGCCTCTAGGGGCCAGGATTTGTGTGTGTCTTTCACCCTGGATGTGTATGTGTGCCTCTCTGGGTTTTCTGGCCATGGGAACAATGGTCCTTTAGAATGTGAGGTTACTGGTGCACTGACCCCTGGCAAATAAGAGCCATGTTCTGGCATTCCAGGCCTGATTGGCACTTTGAGCCTGCAGAGAGCTCAAAGGAGACACAGGAAATGTGACCAGTGTAATTGGTTATATATTAGCGGAGCATTCTCCCCCGTTTAAATGATGGAACATTCTTCAGTGACACTTAGGTGGATGGGGCTGGGATTCCACCAGCTACAGGGAGAGAGGGGAAAGGACAAACAAGGGGGTAAAGAGGGGGGAGAAGATGGAAGGAAAGAAAGACAAGATGAGGGGTAAAAAGGTAAAAAGGAAAGATTTAAATATTTGTTCCAACCTTATTCAGAGAATTGAGGGCTTTTATGCAGGAGAGTGACCATGGAGAAAATATTGGGGTGGGGTCATCGCTTGTGCACCTTGTGTATTTACCCTGGTGCTGGTGAATGGGGCTGTCATGATATGTTCAGCACTCTCCCTCTGAAGCGTGGTGAGTGGGGAGGGCTCTGTGTGGATAGGGGCAGGAGGGGGGGGTAGAGGCCAAATCAGTAGCTTGACCTTTGACTTGGGGTGCTTGGTCGCAGTTCATGAAGGCTTCATCCTACACTCCTATGTGTGAAGTATTTGAGTGCCATTGTATTCGCTTTCTGCAGAAAAGCCATTTGTGCATAACAGACATATCTGTCAAAATAACAGCTCCCATATTGGCCTGTGAAAGTAACTTGAAAATCCATGCATAGATCTGTAGCCCAATGTTTGAGGAATGAGTTATTATCCCCTGAGGCTCAGCTAGGGGAAGCTTCAGAGGACCCACAGCATCACCCTACATTCCTTCCTTATACAATGAGTAGAAGGATAGAATAGGTACTGGTGGGTGCTAATGTATTCACTAAGATGATCTTATCTAGGCCCTGCCCATTCAAAAAAAAAAAAAACAGCTTGTTGGGGTCAAATCAAATCAAATCAAATCAAATTAAATTTTATTTGTATAGCCCAAAGTCACAAAATACATTTTGCCTCTGAGGGCTTTACAATCTGTACAGGGAGTGACACCCTCTGTCCTTAGACCCTCGGTTCGAGTGAGGAAAAACTTGCCCACAAAAAACCCTTTTAACAGGGAAAAAAGGTGGAAGAAACCTCAGGAAGAGCCACAGAGGAGGGATCCCTCTCCCAGGACGGACAGACGTGCAATAGATGTCACGTGTACAGAACAAATCAACACAAACATATTGTACAATTACAATGAATTATAAAATGACAATGAATTACAATGAATGATAAAATGATTACAGTAGCAGTGGAACCTGTGATAGAGATAGAGTGACACAGATGCACAACAGCAGCAAGTCATTAACTAACTATAAACTGTAATGGAGATATGTTTGCAATAATGACATTAATAATATATGTAGTGGACATCATGCAGGACCACAGCAGCACACCTGCTGGACGAGAGAGCACAGAAACTCCGGGGAAGAAGTTTAGTTAGTAACATGCATTAACATGATGCATTAATGAGACATGTATGTTTACAGATGGTGGTGGTAATGGTGATGGGGAGGGGAGAGAGAGAGAGAGAGAGAGAGAGAGAGAGAGAGAGAGAGAGAGTTTTCAATAAAGGGAGATGTGACTGCATCTTCAACCAATACTGTGCCTGACTAGGCATAACCCTGAAAAAGACAGACAGAGACAGACAGAGAGAGAGAGAGAGAGAGAGAGGGGAGGGAGGGGGAGTCCCCCGGCAGTCTAGTCCTATAGCAGCATAACTAAGGGATGACCTGAGCCAGCCCTAACTATAAGCTCTATCACAAAGTAAAGTCTTAAGTCTACTCTTAAAAGTGTTGACCGTGTCTGCCTCCCGAACCCAAAATGGTAGTTTGTTCCACAGAAGAGGAGCTTGATAGCTGAAAGCTCTGGCTCCCAATCTACTTTTGGAAACTATAGGAACCATAAGGAACCCAGCATTCTGAGAGTGCAGTGTTCTAGAGGGGTAGTAAGGTACTATGAGCTCTTTTAGATATGATGGTGCCTGACCATGAAGAGTTTTGTATGTAAGGAGGATAATTTTAAACTCTATTCTAGATTTAACAGGTAGCCAATGCAAGGAAGCCAAAATGGGAGAGATGTGATCTCTGATCTTGGTTCCTGTCAGAACATGTGCAGCAGCATTCTGAATTAGCTGCAAGGTCCTCAGAGACTTATTGGAGCAGTCTGATAACAAAGAGTTACAATAGTCCAGCCTAGAAGTAACAAATGCGTGGACTAGTTTTTCTGCATCCGCTTGAGATACAATGCGTCTGATTTTGGCGATGTTACGTAAGTGGAAGAATGCAGTCCTCAAAATTTGTTTTATGTGGACATTAGAGCACAAATCCTGATCAAAAATAACTCCAAGATTCTTTACGGTGGAGCTGGAGGCCAGGGTGATCCCATCTAAAATAACTAAGTCTCTAGAAGGAGAGTTTCTGAGGTGTTTGGGTCCAATTACAAGAACTTCAGTTTTGTCTGAATTTAACATCAGAAAATTGTAGGTCATCCAACTTTTTATATCCTTAAGGCATGCTTGGAGTTTAGTTAACTGATTGGTTTCATCAGGCTTGATCGATAAATATAATTGGGTGTCGTCGGCATTACAATGAAAATAAATGGAGTGATTCCTAATAATGTTCCCTAGAGGAAGCATATATAAACTGAATAGAAGTGTTCCTAGTACAGAACCTTGTGGGACTCCATGACAGACTTTGGTATGCATGGAGGATTCATCATTGACGTGAACAAACTGAGATCGATCTAAGAAATACGACTTAAACCAGCTTAGGGCGGTTCCTTTGATGCCAATTTGATGTTCCAGTCTCGAATTGACTGGAACGAAAGAAAATTTGATGGTCAATGGTGTCAAATGCGGCACTAAGATCTAACAGGAGAAGTACAGAGATGAGTCCTTTGTCTGATGCATTAGGAGGTCATTTGTAACTTTGACTAGTGCGGTCTCTGTGCTATGATGCACTCTAAATCCTGACTGAAAATCCTCAAATGAACTGTTCTTATGGAGAAAGTCGCACAGCTGATTGGCTACAGCTTTCTCAAGTATCTTAGAGAGAAAGGGAAGGTTTGATATGGGTCTGTAATTGGCTAAAACCTCTGGATATAGAGTGGGCTTTTTAAGAAGAGGTTTACTTACAGCTACTTTAAAGGACTGTGGTACATATCCTGATAATAAAGACAGATTAATCATACCCAATAAAGAAGGGCTAACTAGAGGTAAAACATCTTTGAGCAGCCTGGTTGGGATGGGTTCTAAGAGACAGGTTGACGGCTTAGATGAAGAAATTATTGAAGTTATTTGATGAAGGTCGATGGGAGAAAAACTCTAAGGGCCCGTCCACACGAGTACGTTTTTGTTGAATCCGCATAAATACTTTATCGTTTCGGCCTCGCGTCCAGACAGATCCGGCTTTTTCGAGGTGTGAAACCGGTATTTTTTGAGAACGGGTCCCAGAGTGGGAAAATCCTAAAACGCCGGATAGCCCGGAGTCGTCTGGGCGGCGAATGCGGATTTTTTCAGAAACGATGACATATAAGCCCGCCTCTCTAACCTAGACCGTCATAACAACAACAATGGCGGACTACAGGCTTGTGCTCGTACTACAGAAACTACTCAGTCTATTACGGCTGCTACAACAAAACCTTCTGCTTCTATATTACTGCGAGGAGCAACAAAAGAACATGTTTGTAAACAGCGCCTGACCTTTATACGCATGCTCCATGGCTTCTCTTTTGGTTTTAGTGTATTGGTGTGGCGGCGTCACAGTGCCACATACAGGCCTGGCATATGTACTACAGCGTTTTGGGTCGTTTCCAGTGAATCCATGTGGACGCAGATATTTCTGGAAATGACGCCGTGTTTACGGAGATTTTTTTCAAAACGACAGCGTATTGGGTGAGGCCGTGTATTCGTGTGGACAGGGTCTAAATATATATCAGGTTTTATAGCTGTTTCCAAACTTGCTGTATCAGAATTCAGATCAGTGCCTGTTGAGGGCAAGAGGTGATGAATTTTGTCTCTAATAGTTATAATTTTATCATTAAAGAAGCTCATGAAGTCATTACTACTTAGACCTAAAGGAATAGATGGCTCAATAGAGCTGTGGCTCTCTGTTAGCCTGGCTACAGTGCTGAAGAGAAACCTGGGGTTGTTCTTATTTTCCTCTATTAATGAAGAGTAATAGGCTGTTCTGGCATTACGGAGAGCCTTCCTGTATGTTTTAAGATTATCTTGCCAGACTAAACGAGATTCTTCCAGTTTAGTGGCACGCCATTTGTGTTCAGATTTACGTGCCTCTTGCTTTAAGTTATGAGTCCGCTGTCTGTACCATGGTGCTAACCTCCTTTGTTTAATTATCTTCTTTTTCAGAGGTACAATAGAGTCTAGAGTTGTTCGTAATGAGCCTGTAGTACTATCAACAAGATGATCTATTTGTGAGGGGCTAAAGGAAGCAGACAAGTCAGACAAGCAGACAAGTCCTCTGCTACTTTGGTATTTTAGATAACATTAGTCTGGCAGAACCCCCACAGCCGCATGTGCACACACACACACACACACACACACACACACACACACACACACACAGGTATGTGGCCTTAGGGTAAATGCAAAACACAGAGATCTTGTTGTAAACTAGAGGCTGTCAGTTTCTGCCTGTCAGGCCATTAAATCCTATGGGAACCTTGAGAATCTTGTCAAAATGTACCACCCACTCGCATCAAAACAGAGACAATCTTTGAGTTTGCTGAAGTTCACAAAAAGCTGATGACAGCCAGTAAACAGTTTATGAAAGTGGAGACAAACAGATTCCCTTTTACATTCATGCTGACTTCAAAAAAGCTTCTAATGGTGCTTTAACTCATTTAGTCCCATTTTAATTACAATTTGCTTGGAATCATTGATTGGGACAACAGAATTTTATTAAATGATTAAGATTCAACTGAATTATCACCTGTTGACACCTGCTCTACATCCTCAGCTTTGGCCAAATCACTCATGTTGAAAACACTGACTTGTTGAAATAGGTGTTTCAGTGTTTCAGCACCACCAGCTCCTCCATCAACATCTTCACTATCAAGATCTGCAACAGCATCAAAAATTCAAACCCTCATCTCGATGTATTTTCCTAATGTGCACAGTATGTATGCACCTCTATTTTCACTGCCTGCACAAACAAGCTTATTTTAACTGTTCCACCACATATTTCTGCTACACTATAAACACTGTCCTCATTCAAACTACGACTCTCACAACAATTTTCTATATCTGCTCACCAGTCTGCACACAAGCACACACTTTGCCCATCATCTTATGTGTAAATGTAAGGTGGGCGAGTTGATTCATATCCTGCGTTGTTAGCCATGAGAACCAAAGAGCATTCCTTTGCATTCCATGCTGAGGTGAACACCAGGGTTGAGAGGAAGAGACAGGCATGTCTGTGGATGTCAGTGACTCAATGTCAGATCACTCTGGATCATCTGTCTTTGTTCAAAGAGGCCGCCATAGTTCACATCACATCTGACACAGTCAGAAGCTTGGGCTGGGTAGAGAATTTTCATAATTTTTCATCTTCCTGTAAACCGCCCAAGGGGCTGTATTTCAAATGGGAAAAATGTTGGAGTATTGAACTGGCTGAAGGAGGCTGCCCTCTGGGGAAAAGCTTGTCCGTAAGTGAGTTAAAGCTCTGGGCTTGTGTGATCAATCAGGTTGATCTGATGGGCCAAGACAAGATGTCTCCTGAGTGACCAACGTGAGGATTACATGCATGCACACACGGACATGGCACTCGCAAAAAAATGGTGAATGAAAACACACTTGCAAACACAGACACAGGGATTTACACAGGCATTTAACAAGCTCTTTGTGCAGGTCAAAGTTGACTGCAGGCCCCTCAGGAAAAAGGAGGGGTGGAGGGCGGCTGGAGAGGCAACAAAGGGGAGAGCTGGGGAATGCAGGGGTACAGGGGTGGGTGGTTGGGGGGGGCACTGATTGAAACATATAAATCTTAAACAGACATGATTAATGAATTTTACCAGCATTAACTTTCTTTACTTTCCTTCTCCAGCCTCACTGTTTGGTTACTTCACTGCCATTCATACCTTCCCCTAATCTTTAAAATACCCAGCTGAGTAATGGACTGATATGTATCTGTATGACTTTATTTTTGAAAGATGAAACAGATTTTAATCAGTTCGAAGGAGCCAAAACACATCCGAGAGGGATCAGGTAAAAATGCAATAGTGTAATCTATCACGTTTCATCCTGTCAAAGCAGCTTTAAAGAGGTATAGATAAGACAAAGACGAGATCCATTTAATGCTTCTGAACTGTGTAATAGATTGTCAAAAAGCAGCAGTTCTCAGTCCAGGGGTTGGGACCACCCAGGAAATCTAATTTAACTCCACAGGTCTAGAGATTATTTCAGGATGTTGCCATAAAGATTGATCTTATAAGGAAAAAAAGTCAATCATATGTTTACACTTACCCTGTGATATATTGAAATGATCAGTTTTCAGGCTTCCTCTGATCGAATGAAATAAACTGAAATGGAAATCATTGTACATGGTATAGCTTATTTTTACAACAGAAAATGTTTTATGAGAGCTACAGCCACAGAACCTCTACATGCTACATTTAAAGACACGATTATTTCCTCCCTGCTGATTTATCAGTACCTGACAAGCTTTCCACTTTTAGAAGACTGAAGGACGTGTAAAATGATAACCATAGTCCACTGACTTGCTGAAGAACTGAATAACAGACCTTTCTTCCACTGTTCAAAAGCTCACTCACCTGTATTGTTCCTTCTGGAGCAGAGGTGACTATATACTAAAAACCTGCCTGCTCCTTAAAGCAGACATGCACCAACAAGAAACAGACAATTTGTGCAGAATGATCTGTGGTTGTTTTAAAATGCCCATTCACAACCAAGCAAACTCAGTCATAAGGCCCAGCCAATTATGGGGCGGCTGTGGCTATGAGGTAGAGCGGGTTGTCCACTAATCAGATGATCGGCGGTTCGATCCCGGTTCGATCCCCTCCAGTCTGCATGTCGAAGTGTCCTTGGGCAAGATACTGAACCCCAAATTGCTCCTGAAGGCTGTGCCATCGGTGTGTGAATGTGTATGAATGGTTAGCTCCTCAAACTGATGAGCAGTTGGCACCTTGCATGGCAACCAATGCCATCAGTGTATGAATGTGTGTGAATGGGTGAATGAGATATGTACTGTAAAGCGCTTTGAGTAAGTACAGTCCATTTACCAATTAGACAAATGACCATTTAATACAGTAAAATGAAGCTGAAAGAGTGCAGGGAGATTATCTTCAATTGTATTAATTACTCAGGTTATGATTTAATTTGATCTTCCACCTTGCTTACTCAATGGGTCACTCCAGGTCAGGGGAAATTACTGGACTAATAGCTCCCTCTTGTGTCCGCATGTTGGTAAAGGTGATGTCTATCATATAACCTGAGTCTCATTCTTTGTATCACCAAGAGGCGGCGGGCTACTCACAGCACACAGACTTTCATCTGACCAGAGACAAACTGAAACTTTAAACAGAATGAGAGCAGTGATGAGTCAAAGCCCAACAAGAGCCACAGTGTGCTTGCTTTTTGTCACCAATAGATGGTGCTGTTGAATACTTTATTCACACAGTTGTGTTTCCAGTTTCCAGCTGCACTGTGAGACTGCTATGATCAGACCAAACAAAATGGACAGAATCATCGCGTATACAGTATGCATAGTGCTGTGTACACTGTATGAGTTTAGCTTATGTGGTGTGTACTGCGGCTCTTCACAGCTTCATTTTGAACGCATTCTGACCTCTGTGTCTCAGCAGTGCATTTCTGTGGCGATTGTGTCTGTGAAAGGAAAATAATCTTCAAAAAAACCTGCTGCTCCCTGTCTTTGGTGGTGTTGGGACTCACATTTTAGAAAAGTTTAGAAGGTGTGTGTGTGTGTGTGTGTGTTGATGCTTGCTTGACTATTTCAAGAAAGCAAACAGCTGAGCAGATATTTTAGTAGGCAAAAGTGAAAGGCTTCCATTATGCACCATCTCACTCATTGTGCAATCGGGGAAAAAGAGTTTGTCATTTGTTTGTAAGTTTGTATGTGGTAATAACGTGAAAATATCTTGCTGTAACATGAAAAATGTTGACACAAGAATAAACGTTACGCTACATTACACAGGGGTTCTGAAGGTTTTCTTTTTTTGGCATGGTAACATGATGCTGTACATGTAAATATAGGCAGACATTTTTCTGGAGAGGACAGCCTCAGATTGAAGTCTTTGAGCTAAAACAGAACTATCTCAGGGGGAAAAAATACATAGACGTGAAATTAATATTGTTCTCCTCATCTAGCACTAAGACATCCAAATTTCCAAAATGTTGGAATATTCCTGTGAGACTGCACAGCCTGTCATGTGCAGTGCCTTGCAAAAGTATTCACCCCCCTTGGCTTTTTTCCTATTTTGTTACATTACAGCCTTTAGTTCAATGTTTTTGTAATCTGAATTGTATGTGATGGATCATAACACAATAGTCTAAGTTGGTGAAGTGGAATGAGAAAAATAAATACATAAAACTATTTTTTAGAAATAAAAAACTGAAAATTGGCATGTGCATAAGTATTCACCCCCTTTGTTATGAAGCCCATAAAAAGCTCTGGTGCAACCAATTACCTTCAGAAGTCACATAATTAGTGAAATGATGTCCACCTGTGTGCAATCTGTCACATGATCTGTCAGTACATACAAGCTGTGTCAGGGGCTGCATCCTTCGAAGCACGCATTTGAAGGCCGTCCCAATTCGAAGGCTCCTTCAAATGCGTCCTTCAAATGCGTCCTTCTTTTCCCTCTTTTTGGAGGATGCACCGGAGTATCCTTCGCGGCCTCCCATATCCCAAGATCCTTTGCGCGCCGCTGTTCAGACACCAAGCGGCGAGGCGGCCTAATAATGAATAATACATTTAATAATAATATTAAATGTAAGTATTGGGTTTTTATATTGAATTACTTTTACTTATTACTACTTATACTTTTACTAATTACTTATATTCTATTACTTTTATTATCCCTGCTTTATTTCCAGACTGTAAAACTGCAAAGTCTAGTTAAACGATTGGATTGAATACAGAGCTACGTTTAGGATTATCACTATTATATGTTATACTTCATTCTTCTTTCTTATTCTTTCTTCTGTCTGTTTTTTCTTCGTTTTCTCAACTGACGACTAACTGACAGGCAACGGCTACGTTACAAAGTACCAACTGACGGCAGGTGACGCAGCTGGTGACGCAACCAGGAAATGCTTCGAAGGCTAGACCGTCTCATTTAACAATGGTTGATGCGGCCTTCGAAGGTCTCTCAGAAGGAGGCCGCGTCCTCCGAAGCATGCAGCCCCTGAATTGAGACACAGCTATACACACCTTTTTTGAAAGGCCCCAGAGGCTGCAACACCTAAGCAAGAGGCACCACTAACCAAACACTGCCATGAAGACCAAGGAACTCTCCAAACAAGTAAGGGACAATGTTGTTGAGAAGTACAAGTCAGGGTTAGGTTATAAAAAAATACCCAAATCTTTGATGATCCCCAGGAGCACCATCAAATCTATCATAACCAAATGGAAAGCACACGGCACAACAGCAAACCTGCCAAGAGACGGCTGCCCACCAAAACTCATGGACCGGGCAAGGAGGGCATTAATCAGAGAGGCAGCACAGAGACCTAAGGTAACCCTGGAGGAGCTGCAGAGTTCCACAGCAGAGACTGAAATATCTGTAAATAGGATGACAATAAGCCGTACGTTCCATAGAGTTGGGCTTTATGGCAGAGTGGCCAGAAGAAAGCCATTACTTTCAGCAAAAAACAACATGGCACGTTTTGAGTTTGCGAAAAGGCATGTGGGAGACTCCCAAAATGTATGGAGGAAGGAGCTCTGGTCTGATGAGACTAAAACTGAACTTTTCGGCCATCAAAGAAAACGCTATGTCTGGCGCAAACCCAACACATCACACCACCCAAAGAACACCATCCCCACAGTGAAAGATGGTGGTGGCAGCATCATGCTGTGGGGATGTTTTTCAGCTGCCGGGACTGGGAAACTGGTCAGAGTTGAGGGAAAGATGGATGTTGCTAAATACAGGGATATTCTTGAGCAAAACCTGTACCACTCTGTGCGTGATTTGAGGCTAGGACAGAGGTTCACCTTCCAGCAGGACAATGACCCCAAACACACTGTTGGAGCTATTTGTTATTTTTGTAATTTTAATCACTTATCATTTAATTATTTTTGGTTGTTTAGTTTTGAGGAACGCTTCTTTAGTTTGCTTATGATATTTAGTATAGTTTGAGTTAATTTGGGTATTTATCAATACTTTTATTTTGAAGGTACTGGGTAGCTGGGGCGCACTGGGTGAGCTTATATATATGGGTAGGCAGGTATAGGTGAGGGAGGCACCCGGGAAGGTTGATGGTTTTTTACCAGGGCAAGAGAGGCGGCAAAAGGCCATTGTTCTTTGTTTGTTTGTTTGCCAACGGAATAAACCCACGAGAAACTTTATCCTTTTGCCTGGACAATGGATTTTGTATTTTACCTGCGTAAATTCACCCCCTAGGTGTCTCAGTGGCCGTTTGATTTGATTTTGTTTAATTATAGTTTTTGATATTTTTGAGTTTTTTGATTATTGACACTGAGGACAAATAGCCACTACACACACTGCTAAAGCAACACTTGAGTGGTTTAAGGGGAAACATGTAAATGTGTTGGAATGGCCTAGTCAAAACCCAGACCTCAATCCAATAGAAAATCTGTGGTCAGACTTAAAGATTGCTGTTCACAAGCGCAAACCATCCAACTTGAAGGAGCTGGAGCAGTTTTGCAAGGAGGAATGGGCAAAAATCCCAGTGGTAAGATGTGGCAAGCTCATAGAGACTTATCCAAAGCGACTTGGAGCTGTGATTGCCGCAAAAAGTGGCTCTACAAAGTATTGACTTTAGGGGGGTGAATAGTTATGCACATTGACTTTTTCTGTTATTTTGTCCTATTTGTTGTTTGCTTCACAATTTAAAAAAAAAACATCTTCAAAGTTGTGGGCATGTTCTGTAAATTAAATGATGCAAATCCTCAAACAATCCATGTTAATTCCAGGTTGTGAGGCAACAAAACACGAAAAATGACAAGGGGGGTGAATACTTTTGCAAGGCACTGTATGATTTCAGAAAGTGATGAAGGAATTAAAATAGTGCAGACAACATCACTGACAAGTTCCCATGAACAGAAATATCTTCTAAATACAGTTTGGTCTTTTTAAGTTAAACACAAACACTGATTACAGTTTATAGAATTTTGAGCATTGGACAAGACAGTATTTGCTCTTTACTGTAGATCTGGAGCCTGTTGGAAAGAGAAATGGATTTCTATATATAGATATCTGCATATGAATGTGGAATCTGTAGGTGAGGGACCAAGATTTGGGCTTTGGTTGCAGTAGTCTTTGTGGAGAACAAAACAGATGCAACACATTGGCTGAAATGTCATTCATCAGTCAACCCATCAGCCGTCTGATGACAATTTAGCTTTTTTAAAAGTTGTTTGTATCCACCACACGCTGAGCTTCACAGCAGCAATGAGAATCCTGCGGCTGACATCACAGAGACTAGGTCCATGTTTTATAGAGTCTATGGTGTCAAGTCCGACTGCAGAGGAAGTCAGGTTCATTGGTAACAGGTGACAGTATCATGATTGGGGGGCATCCTTCAAAGGCTCCTCACCATTTACAATCCATGAAAAGCAACAGTGAATGTCCGTGATCTCTGACCACTCAGATAGCACTGCATTAAAACCCCACATGATTGAATAAAGGATATTAAATGCAATCAGGGTTGTATATGTCTGTCATAACATTCATAAGTATTACCAAACATCATTTCTGCAGTTTCAACATGTGCAAGTCTGTGATTCTTGATGCATGAACTGCTGGGTTCCAGGGCAACAAATGATAGCTGTCATGAGTGTGCAGTAGCACTTCATGACTCTGGGATGCTTTAATAGTTAACATCATTCCCTCAGTCTATCTGCCTCAGAGTCCTGTATGCAGGGTGACGTGAGTGGAAACACTGAGAGGGAAATGGCTGTCGACTGATTCAGCTCTCAGCTGGGGGTCGAAGCCTTGTCTCATGGGACTGAGCTTGGGATTCCTCAGGTTCCAGGATGTCTGCTCTAACATAGGAAGCAGGAAACCTGTTACTCACATTAGCCAGGCATTCATGATGACATCACTGGTGTAGAAAAGAGTGTGCTAAGTGCATGGGTGGAAAGAGCAATGAAATATTACTTATAAATAGTAAAAGTACATTCATCTCAAAAACTACTCAGAGTATTAGTTACTTTTTAACCTTTGATGTTTAAGGTATTATCAATAGCATGCACTTTCAAATACATGTCTCTAATAAATGATAAAAGGTATGAATGAATGTAACTTTGGTACTTGGGCAACAAATATACAAATTAAGCAGGACTTTTATCTGTTAAAAGTTACAACAAACAGCAGTCCAGGGCTTAATCTGTCTCCATTTGGTTTCTGTTTGTCCAAATCTTCTGTCCTTAAATGACTCCCAGCTCCTGAACTGTTCTGGTCATTCTGGTTACCTTTCTAAACCTGTGCTTTTTTTCATGGTTTTTGGTTACACCACTGTGTGCTCTGTCTCTGTCTCTTCAGCCTCCTGTGTGTCACTAGTGATTAGCTACACAAATGCAAATGAAAGGTTTGAATATAATTCAAATTGCAGACCTCCTCAGTAGCTAATCAAGATTTAAGTAGTGAGGTAGATGCATAGTGAAATATGAAGTAATAGTGAAATAACAGGCTTGAAAAAAAGGTACAAGTACCAAAAAATTACAGCAACGTGACTAGGCTAAGTCTGCTAAGACTTTTGAAAACTTCTTGAATTCTTCATTGGAAAAACTAGAATACATTGGAGCAATGAGAAAGAAAAATATCTAGTTTAAAGAGTACTCACTACTTCTTAAGGTGTGATTCTGCACAGGTTTCAGGTTTTTGATGCAAACAGAACACTCAAATGCTTCAGCCTGTTCCAAACATGGAGGGCTTTTTGGAAAAATACCCAGAGTATGTTTAAATTCACAACAGGGAGAAACAGCCTTGTACTATGTTTAGCTTTGAGTTTGTTATCAACACATATAGTACATGTGTGAACGTGGTGTCCAGGCTTGTTTTTGTAGCTTTTACATACTGTATATAGTGAAGGTTCTGTTGATTCTAGACAGATATATTTAGCTCATGGTCTTTGGTTTTGGGTGTTGCAAAACCTGTGCTCAAATAGAAAATCAGATGCTACAAGCTGCATACTTCTTCATTTTGTTTTCAGTTTCCAGAGCTAGAATCTACAGCCAGGCTAGCAGCTCTGTGAGGCTGTACTATGGGGAATATCGGTGCTTTGAGCTAAATGCTAACATACAGTATGCATACATATTGACATTGTGAACTTGCTGAAGTTTAGTGGGTATTATGTTTACTATTTTCATTCATTCACTATCTTAGTTAAGCCTGTTAGCATGCTGACATTTATTAATCAGCACTAAACACAAAGTACAGCATGATGTTGAATGCTGATACCAAGTACTGAACTTTAACAACTGTTAAATGACAAAATAAAAAATATCCCAATTATTATTATATATGTATAGGCCACTAACCCTGCATGATTACTGTCATTGTTGTATGATGTGGCTCAGGTTAAACCCATGCTCTTACTTTATATTATCTAGTTTAACAGTCAGTCAAATTGCTATAGGGCCTAATGGATAATTATACATTACCAGAAATCAACACTTCTTCAGTGCTCTAAAACACTAATTGCCCAGTGGCTGCACAGTGTACATGCACAACCCTACTCACAAAGATGGGCTAGTATTGGTTGCTTTTGTTGTTCCGGTTGGTTAGGTTCAGTCATGAGGAGTGAGACTGGTTAGTGTTAGAGTAAGAGGTATCAGTAGAGTATCAGGTTAAGCCAATCAGAGTCAGAGTAGGACAGGTCATGACTTCACCATCCTAGGAAGAAAAGAAAAGATGGCGAACATGATGTTCTTGGAAAGTAGCAAAATCACATTTCGGGACTTATGTGGGAAATTATGTGATGTTAATACTTGATTGAGTATTTTAGACTGTAAATAAATGGTAAATGGACTGTACTTATATATCTCCTTTCTAGTCTTCTGACCACTCAAAGTGCTTTTACACTACATATCTCATTCACCCATTCACAGACCGATGGCATTAGCTGCCATGCAAGGTGCCAACTGCTCATCAGCTTCAGGAGCTAACCATTCATACACATTCACACACCGATGGCTCAGCCTTCAGGAGTAATTTGTTTTCAGTTTGCAGAGGTTCAGTATCTTGCCCAAGGACACTTCGACACACAGACTGGAGGAGCTGGGGATTGAACCGCCGATCATCTGATTAGTGGACGACCTGCTCTATCTCCTGAGCCACAGCCGCCCATTTATCTCAATACTTCATTCATGGTTCTGTTTCTGTGTCTTGTATCATAGCGGTTAACAAGCTGTGAAGCTCAGTGTTAACAGAGACAGGTGATTTGTCGTGTACAAATGGAGTAATGAACTTCAATACAACATGTGTCATGCCACCAACAATGTTGTTATGTGAGTATTGTTTGTTCCTCCTCTAACCTGCATATCATCAGTCCACTTCCTGTCAGCCTCTTTACCTCTGCTGCCTGTTTTCTATGAGCTTGAACCAGCCAATTATTTTTTTGGGAGGCTCAGATGTTCCTCTTTTGAACATTGGAGTGCGTTGTGATCTTTTTCACTCAAAAGCAAAAGCATGGTTAAAAAGTTACCCTAGTCATATAGTCCAAGCGTTAGCAATTAGTGCTGTAATGTCTGTTCTAAAACTTACGAACTTAAGAACGTAGACAGATTTAGTAACTGATAACTGATAGCTATCAGTTAAAAAAAATGCTTTCAGACCTCTGTTCAGACTATCTTTGTATGCGTCTTGCTTCCGTTTCGTGGCCATCTGTGCCATTTACGGAGCAGAAAACAGCAGACTCAGCCAGAGCCTTTCTCCGCCTCTCCTCAATCTGTCAGTCCACAAAGCACAGTCCCATTACTGAACAGTCCTCATGGATGTTATTTGCCAAACCAGCTGTGGGGCTGGCGACTACTTCACCAAGATTTGAGTCAGACACAGATGTCCCTGGAAAGAGACCCAGAGCTGAGTGGACAACTACAGTCTTCGACACGCTACAATTCTGGGACCTGATTTCAAAGCATTTTTACCCTATTTGAATTTTGTAATGGTGAACATATTTTCTAAATATTTCAAATGGTGATCAGTGATTCATCAAAACTTTGTTTGCACGACACAACAGCCATGTTCATCTGTCTGGATGTACCCTGATGTTTCCAATCCATTTCCACATCCTCCCCAAAACTGGCCATTTTAGCAGATCTTTACAGATTTTTGGTATGTTGGACATCTTTGGTGCTCCTGTAATTCACTTTATCTTCTTTTAGTCCATCACTGGATCATTCCCAATAACTAATTAACTCTATAACTGTCATATTAAAGCTCTTGATTGATCTTCATCTTGGAGATTTAACTAAAACACAAGGTTTTTAACAGACTATCAGCTCCTGTCTGCATCTTCCAGTGAAGGATGCCCGGGAGAATGACTTTGACTTTGAGCAGAGCGTAGATCGGCTTCAGTTGCCTGTTGGAAATGACTCTCTGATGGCTAAACAAATGTGGACGCATTGAAAATACTCTAAATATAGTCACTTAAACTTATATTTTTAAGTGGCTATAATATGTTTTATCAATTCTCACTGTCCACAGCAGGTCTTTGCTTAGCTTCAATGCCAGTACTCATGAGGGAGCTGTCAATCAAACTATGATCTACCAACACAGTCTTATGAAATGGTCTGAACAGCAAAATGAGCTGTTTTTCAACCAGGTTTTCTAAGTTATTAACATTTAGTTTCACTCAGATTTTTGCGTGTGTGTTTAATAAATGTATTATCACTATCACCATTATTCAACCTGTGTGTTTGTGTCAGAGTGACTAATGGAATTGAATTTGGTCCAGTATTGTTTGAGGGAACTGCAGCCGTGGCTACAGACTACAATGTAATCCAAAATATGCCATTTAGCATGCTTATTGTTGTTCACATTGTTATTTTAAGTGTCTGACAACATTATGAAAAAGACCCTACATTTTTGTGGTCACAAAAATCACTGCAGGCTGCAGCACTCTCCCTAAATGCTGGACCAAATTCAAAACAAGATGTTCCCATTAGTCAAAGGTCCAGGTCAAAAAATACAGAAGTTAATCATTAAAGAAGGAAAATTCCTTCACACTATTTTGATCTCAAATGTCTAAGCGATATTTTTTCACACACTCATTTGTGTAATTGTGTGAGAGAGTGTGTGTTGAAGAGACTTTGTACTCATTGGAACTGTCACTGTTCCAGAAACTCTGCTGTTGTCTCTGTGAAATGTCAACATTAGTACAACACAGACTGTCTGTCTCTGTGCTGGACAATGGGACTGTTGTATCAGTGTCAGGGACAGCAAAGTGTTTAAAGTTGGGACACTTGGGAATATATACATATATTTACCATGGCAGGATTACACCCAGTTTCTCTGCTATGATGGCTAAAACATTAAAGATCATTTTCAAGTACTCAGCCTGAAAATGAGCAACAACTGATGATTCATCTGTCTCATTTCTTCTCATTCTCTCTCACACACACTGTATCACACATAAGGATCTGATACCGTACTTCTTTGAAAGCAGCAACTGCATTGTGTGTTGCCTAAAGATAAATAGCTATCCTGAAAGAACATGTTTCAGATTAGGATTATGTTTTTCATATGCCCATTTACATTTGTAAATTAAGTCAAATGAATCCCATTCTCGTATTACAGCTTTCCATGTGTACATTTCTTCAGACTGACATCTTCCAAAGGTATAAAGTTTAGTAATTTTTGTACTAAACTCCTTTTTTGTGGTGTTATCCTTCAACTTCAGCACAGACACACTGTTCAGGGGAAACAGAACAAGGAAATTTTGTCCACAAAAGTAAAACCGTGACTGTTGAAGATACCCATTTGGACCCCCCTCACTTTTCCAAATCATATTTGCTCTCTCACTTTTCTTGCTCATGTCAGTTTTCTCACTCCAATCATTCAGATTCTCTCTGCTCTCTCACAGCCTCCACAATCCAGACAACAGAACATCTGAATTGACAGAAATGTTAAATTAGCTCTTTTGAGTCACCTTTAGCTATTACAGTGTGCTCAGAGATTCAGTGTAAAGGCTACATATGGGCTACATTGCTGGAGGGTAGAGTGGCTTTAAGGAGACTGAAGGGATGACCTGTAGACACTACTCAGGGCTTCTTCTTTTTTTATGACAGCACCATTATGGAAAGTACAGTGGCAGGTTTCTTCATCATTTATTTCCTTGATTGATTTAAAATGAAATGAAACTATATTACTTATTTCATAAATTTGATAATAAAATATAGTTAACCTTCATCAACCTGTGGCTGGGAAATTAAGCCAATGTAGAGTGCCGAAAACCTTAATTTCTCGAGTGGCTTGAGGCTTGCTTCATGACAACTGTACTGAGGGTGAATCTTTATAGGACTCAAATGTTCAAATGATATTAAGACTTAAAGTTATGCAGAATTAACAGCATGGCCACTTTGATTGACAGGTGGGTTTCATTACAGATGTTTGAGCACTCAGGCGTCATTCGGCCCACCTCAGGTCCACTGATGATCCACGTCTTTGCTGATTTTTAGATTAACCGGGAGGTGGAGGAAGCAGGACTACCAACATGGTGGTGGCCAGAGCCACAGATTTTGAGCTTCAAAACGGCCCTTCAGAAACCTGTAGATGATGTCACTCATGCACTGTCCATTCTTTATTCTGTCATTGTGTGTACTTAATGAAAAAGATTATATTAAATATAAAAGCAGTACAATCTTGATAGAGTGCAAAACAGTCATGAACAGTTTTAATAAAACAAACATACCATACAACAGAGATCATCAGCTGTAAACTTTCAATGAGTTAAATTATGCTTTTTGTCTCTTTGAACATGATCTTATGGCTCTTTAGGTGCAAAGGGTGTCTTGGTTTTGGTTTTTGGTCTTGGACATTATGTTGGAGAGAGATACAGTATGTGATTCACATATGTTGTCATTTATCATCTGATTTATGCCAAAATATTTTGGCATGAATTAAGCAAAACCTTCAAGCTCTAGGACTGGAGAACTCTGTTACTGCACTGTTGTTCAAAAACAACAGAGCTTTCAGCTATCAAGCTCCTCTTCTGTGGAACAAACTACCATTTTGGGCTCTGGAGGCAGACACGGTCAACACTTTTAAGAGTAGACTTAAGACTTTCCTTTTTGATAGAGCTTATAGTTAGGGCTGGCTCAGGTCATCCCTTAGGCCGCGTTCAGACTGCAGGCGAATCTGATTCAAATCTGATTCCTTCTCATATCCGATTTTTAGGGCTGACTGTCCACACTGTTTTTAGCAAGTGTCCAAATCGGATATGGCTCTGTTCAGACTGGGCCACATTATTGACCGATCTGACAGGTTGCTGTAGCAACGATGTCGGAGCGGAGGCTTTTTATTTATTTATTTATTTATTTATTTTTAATGAGCTTTATTGAAAACAGTTGTACATACAAATAGATGTACAGAGAACAAGAATGTACATATAACTATACATGAAACATCAGACAGGTGCTCCAGAATATATCAATAAACATAAATAATAAATAAATCACAATAAAAATAAAGATATTATTAGCAATGTTGGTAAACATAAAATCGTAGGAAGGATAATAATTAAATAAATGAACATATAAAAAGACAAAAGAAAAAGAAAACAAAACAAAATGTAAAAGCATTATTCTTCTTTGAAAAATTTCTCGTAAATATCTACGGATGTGATGCTTTGTTTAGTGTCAATTATTGTAAGGGATTTCATGTACTCTTCGAACTCATGCAAGAAACTTAACAAGTTGGGTGCAGTTTTGGAGTATTTGCATTTATGTATGTGAAATTTGCCATACAGAATGAATAGGTTTGTAATAAAGGTGATATCATTTTCTTCATGGGCAAAAAACATTTCACACTTTTACAGTCAATTATAATGTTTGTCTTAATTTTACACACTATATATTGTTCCAGTCGAGTCCAGAAATTGATAGATTGAGCACAGTGGAAGAATAAATGAGTTTAGGATTCTGGTTCCGTATTGCAAAAACTGCATTTGTTTTCAATATCTAAAAATTTAGAGAAATATAAATTTGTTGGATATATAGTGTGTAAAATTTTGATGTGAACCTCTTTTATTTTATTGGAAATACAAAATTTATAAGGCAAAGTCCAGGCCTTTTTCCAGTCAATGTCTATAAAGATGTTATCCCAAAAAGCTTTCCCTCGTGGAATAATTTTCCTCTTTTCATAAAAAATATTACGAATATGTTTGTTGTTGCATTTTGAATCCATTACATCAAGTCCATTTAACATCAAAAGGGGTTTTATTCTCAGTGTTTCTTGGTACTGACAATGATTTCTCATAAGGAGAGAAAGACCATTAGGGATTGCTTTAGTTACATAATTAAATTCTTTACTTGTAACAGGAAAGGATTTAAGAAGAAGAAAACGTTCATAACTAAGCATTATACCATGACAATCAAAAAGGTCACATATAAAAATAATGTTCTTTTCAATCCACTTCTGTTTATATATGGACTTTTTCCTGACAGTAATATCTTCATTATTCCATATTATGGCTTTGTGAGGGGAAAAGTTGTGGGAATAGCACAATTTCCACGCTAACAGTGCCTGTTGGTAGAATTTTGATAATTTTAAAGGTAATTTTGTGACATTGAAGTTACAGGTCAGTAAAAAGGGTCAGTAAAAAATGTAAACCACCTAATTTCTTAAAAATGTTATTTGGGATGAAAAACCAAATTGAGTTTGGGGTTCTGAAACATTCCTTAATCCATTTTATTTTGAAAGTGTTATTTAAATCCTTGAAATCTAGTAATTCAAAGCCTCCTTGTTTCCTGGATGCCGAGAGAATTTCATTTTTAAGATGGTGTTTTTTATTTTTCCAGGTAATAAAATAAATTACTAAGTATTTTATTAATTTCTTTGGATGATGAATCCTCAACAAATAAAGACAGAGCAGGATATACCAATCTTGAAATACCTTCCGCTTTGGACAAGAGAATTCTGCCAAATATAGATAGGTCACGTTGAAGCCACATATTCAATATATTTTGTGTTTTTTTAATTCTGGGGAGAAAATTAAGTTGTTGTCTAGAGGACATATCTTTAGTGATATCAATGCCTAAGTATTTCACTGTTTTTTTAACTTGAATGTTGCATATGTTTGCACAGTCTGTATCAAAGAGACACAAGATTTCACATTTGTTAATATTGAGAAATAAACCTGAAGCTTTAGAAAAATCATTAATTAATTGTAAAGCTGGCTCAACTTGATGTTTGTTCTTTAAAAGTAGAGCTGTATCATCAGCCAGTTGCGTAAAGTTCCTTTTGAAATATAGTTAAGCCTTTTATACTGTTGTTATTTAAAATTTTTAGGGAGAGGAGCTCTACCGCAATTAGAAATAAAAAAGGGGAAATTGGACATCCTTGACGGACAGAACGGTTGATCGGAAATCTTTTGGAGGTGTTAGGGTAGATCATTAAATTACTGTTGATGTCTTTGTATAACATTTTAATTACTGAGACAAAGTTTTCCCCAAATCCCATTAACTTCAATGTATTAAAAATAAAGGGGTGACGTCGGAGCGGAGGCGTCATCCAGCGCGTGTATTGTGTGACGTCATATAATTGCGACAGCGACAAGAAAAACAACAAGAACCAACTGTTAGGGTTACAACAACTGTTGTTTTCGGCATATTCCTCCTCCATTCTGTTGGTAACGTAGCTCCACAACACGAAATACGCGGGCGGTCTGGCGCATTGGGTCTGGTCTGGCGTCGCGTAAAGTGACGTCACGGACAGTCAAAACCGATCTGAGTGTTGGGAGCTGTTCAGACTGAGACGCATCTGTCCAAATGCGATTTGAAACTACCTCCCGGAGGTGGTTTCGATCCGTTTTGCAAAAATCGGATTTCATGTGGTTTGTGACTGTTCAGACTTCAAAAGCGCCATCCGGTTCCAATCTGGATGGGCTAAAAATCGGATTTTGGCTGGCAGTCTGAACGCGGCCTTAGTTATGCTGCTATAGGACTAGACTGCCGGGGGACTCTCCCTCCCTTCTCCCTCTCTCTCTCTCTCTCTCTCTCTCTCTCTCTCTCTCCCTCCCTCTACCACCATCTGTAAACATACATGTCTCATTAATGCATGTTAATGCATGTTACTAACTAAACTTCTTCCCTGGAGTTTCTGTGCTCTCTCGTCCAGCAGGTTCTCATGGATCGTGGCTGCTGTTGTGGTCCTGCACGACATCCACTACATATATTATTACTGTCATTATTGCTACCATATCTCCATTACAGTTTATAATTAGTTAATGATTTGCTGCTGCTGTGCATCTGTGTCTCTCTATCTCTCTCTATTTATCTGTCTAACCCACCCCATCTGCCCCTCTCTATCTTTAACTCAACCGGTCGTGGTGGATGACTGTCTACCAATGAGCTTGGGTCTGCCCGAGGTTTCTGCCTGTTAAAAGGAAGTTTTTCCTCGCCACCGATGCCAAGTGCTTCCTCATGGTGGAACTGTTGGTTTCTGTAAATAATATTATAAAGAGTACGGTCTAGACCTGCTCTGTATGAAAAGTGTCATGAGATAAATTTTGTTATGATATGGCGCTATATAAATAAAACTGAATTGAATTGAATTTAATTGAACAGTACTCTTTCCACCTCTTATTTTCACTGGCTTTCTTTCAGAGAGAATCATCTTGTTTGTGTACTTACAACATACAACACTTGTATCGAGTTAAGGGTCTGATAATTGTCTTTTCTGGTTTAGCAAAATGATTTAACTCCAAGCGTGGAGCAATTTTCTGAGATATTTACTGACTGTTGCTGCTCGAAGTAGTAAGACATGGCTTATATTTAAGCAACTACTACTTAAGTAATGAACGGCTTTTTAACAGGATCCATGGTACAATTTCTCTGTGGTTCTTGGCTGAACATCTAGTTTTGACTGCTGACCTCTTTAAGTCTATGTGCGCTCAAAACTGTACGTGTGTTTGCACAGGTGCATCTGCAATGTGTGTGGTGTCCATAGAGCAATAGCCACTTTCAGTCTGCTCTTTTTTTAAGATACTCAACCTGGTATCAGGGCTCTCCTCCAGACTTTAGAGCAGAGCTTTAAGCTGCACGGCCACTCAGCTTGAAGGACTGTAGCCTTTGGGTCCAGTTGAGTCTTTATTGCTTAGGAAGGTTCCTAACTGAGTGAAATGATCCGCAAGTATTTACATAGGCGCCATGATAAGAGCTGTTTGAATTCTCTAAATGTTAAGGAAAGGAGCTTCAGTGCTTCCTTCCTTATCTCCTTTAGATACACAGGACCATCCTTTACCAAAGGAAAGGAGATAATGTTGTCCCACAATTCCTTGCGGCAGCAACAAAGAAAATCGATGCACTGTTCGGTCATATGAAAACATCAGTGTTATACAATGTGATGCAGACTGCAGCAGAGAGAGAGAAAGAGTGTGTGAATATGAACAGATGTGATGACGTGATATAAAAACTTCAGTCATGAAGCCTTCTGTGTTGTTGACTGTGGAGCTGTGTTCACACATACAGTAGGTGTTCAAGTTTTCTCTCTGCTGTAGTGAAAAACTCCCAAGTTGTTGTAAAATAAAATAAAAGTAGATAACTTATAAGTTATCCTGACCATTCAAATTAATATATGAAAACATGAATATCACACTGACGGTCAAACTTTCTTACTGTGACAGAGTTACAACGTCCTGCAGATCATCACCAGTTTCCTTTGATCCATCTTTTGCCATAACTTGCTAACATGTTCCTATATGATTGGACAGGAGGGTGAGCGTTAGCAACCATTCTCAATGTGACAAACACTTTTTACTTCTGCGTTAATTCTGACGTTGATAATGAAGTCATATTTTTCACCGGGTTGTCCACGTTACATCGAGGTCAAGGAAAAGCGTTTAGGAAAGGACTTTTGGATTTTTTGGACTATTGGACCGTACCCATTGTTAAAAAGAGCAAACATTCTCATTCTTAATCCTCCCCAGAGAAAACTTGACCACCAGATTTGTCCAGGCCCAAGGACACTGTGCCCCAGACAAGATGTTAACTCCTCTTTCTACTTCCTCAGTTAAGGGAATGTGCTCTAATGTTTAACGGACAAGTTATTTGTCATTTCTTTCCCGTTGTGTAGAAGTTGCAATGCAGGTATCAAAATTAAGATTCTGAGTTTATACAATACAGGATGTACATTTCATTATCTGCGGTGTGAAGTGGGTGTGCAAAGGAGAAAACTGGCACACTTAAGCCACAGCTGTGTGTTGATTTACCTCATATTCCAGTTTTCAAAGAGCTGAGCACTGACCTGGGTGGAGCATGCTGTGAGCAGGAGTATTGCAGAGAGCCAGCCATCATGGGAGCCACATAAAGTGGAGATGTGCACACAAGATTTTGGATATCTCCTCTTTATAAGAGTGAAAGAGGAGGAGAGGGTCAAGAAGGCATTCATAGGAACATCAGAAGTAAAACTGCTGAGGTGCACCATAAATAAGATGTTTAAATGATTTGTTGATATTCACCAGACAAACCATGTGGTCCAGGGACAAAAGGAGGAAGTGCCACAACCATTTCCTGTATTTATGCCATGAATGACATGATTAGTGATGTCACTGGGTTAGCCCAAGTGTGTGGGGGGTGAAGGTAAGTTAGTTTAGGAATTATTTAGGTTTATTTGTGATTTTATTTATATATGGTTGCAATGTAGGTCATGATAAAAAGTCCCTGTATCAGGAGAACCAGTGGTGTGACCTCCACTAATGGTAGAATCTCAGGTAATGGCTGCCAAACAGTGTCTATTTAAGCAGTTGTTTTGTTGAAGGGAGAGCATAGAGTATATCAGGTGTACTTATGTGCTTATGAGCTGATAGATTTCCAAATCTGACCCTCACTTTGTAGCAGTAGTTGTGCATGAAGGGAATGTTATTCTAAAGTCTGACTGTGGAATGCACTATTCAAACACTATAGACCTGCCCACACACTGTACTACGTCCCCTTCACATACTGATTGAAAACATCAGGATGACGCCTCAGTAGTAGAAAATGATGCTCTCTACTCATGTTTGCATGTGTTACTTGCACTAGTCGCCAAGTGCTTGCTCATGGTGGAACTGTTGGTCTCTGTAAATAATATTATAAAGAGTACGGTCTAGACCTGCTCTGTATGAAAAGTGTCATGAGATAACTTTTGTTATGATATGGCGCTATATAAATAAAATTGAACTGAATTGGTCAATACAGCATAAAAAGCATTGGATACCTGGAAGTGCTGTTTCTTCCTCCATGGAGGTCAGAACTGGTCAGCTCAGACTTAATTGTTGGGGCTCACAGAAACAGGTGTGTGTGTGAGGACATGTTCACTCAGTGAAAATAACATGAAAGCTATTATTCAGAGCAAGGAGTGGTTCAAAGAAAGCCTTCCCTCAGAACACAACAGTGTTCTCCCGTGTACAAGTTCGATGTTTAGTGGTTCTATAACATCATACTACTTCATCTACAACTTTTGTACTAGTACTACTACTACTGTACTAGTCCTCTGACCAACAAAAGCATTTGACACAACACATCCCATTTACACACACATCCATACACTGACAGCAAAGGCTGCCATCAATCAATCAATCAATCAATCAAATTTTATTTGTATAGCCCAAAGTCGCAAAATACATTTTGCCTCGGAGGGCTTCACAGTCTGTACAGGGAGTGACACCCTCTGTCCTTAGACCCTCGGTTCGAGTGAGGAAAAACTTGCCCACAAAAAACCCTTTTAACAGGGAAAAAAGTGGAAGAAACCTCAGGAAGAGCCACAGAGGAGGGATCCCTCTCCCAGGACGGACAGACGTGCAATAGATGTCACGTGTACAGTCAACAAGTCAACAGAAACATTTTGTGTAATTACAATGAAGAATGACAATGGATTACAATGAATGATAAAATGATTACAGTAGCAGTGGAACCTGTGATAGAGATAGAGAGACACAGATGCACAGCAGCAGCAAATCATTAACTAAGTTACTATAAACTGTAATGGAGATCTGGTAACATTAATGACAGTAATAATATATGTAGTGGACGTCATGCAGGACCACAGCAGCAGTCACGATCCACGAGAACCTGCTGGACGAAAGAGCACAGAAACTCCGGGGAAGAGGTTTAGTTAGTAAGATGCATTAATGTACATGTATGACAGACATGTATGTTTACAGATGGTGGTGGTGATGGTGAGAGAGAGAGAGAGAGAGAGAGAGAGAGAGAGAGAGAGAGAGAGAGAGAGAGAGGGTTTTCAGTAAAGGGAGATGTGACTGCATCTTCAACCAATACCATGCCTGGCTAGGCATAACCCTGAAAGGAGGAGTCCCCCGGCAGTATAGTCCTATAGCAGCATAACTAAGGGATGACCTGAGCCAGCCCTAACTATAAGCTCTATCAAAAAGGAAAGTCTTAAGTTTACTCTTAAAAGTGTTGACCGTGTCTGCCTCCCGAACCCAAAATGGTAGTTTGTTCCACAGAAGAGGAGCTTGATAGCTGAAAGCTCTGGCTCCCAATCTACTTTTGGAAACTATAGGAACTACAAGGAACCCAGCATTCTGAGAGCGCAGTGTTCTAGAGGGGTAGTAAGGTACTATGAGCTCTTTTAGGTATGATGGTGCCTGACCATGAAGAGCTTTGTATGTAAGGAGAAGAATTTTAAATTCTATTCTAGATTTAACAGGCAGCCAATGCAAGGAAGCCAAAATGGGAGAGATGTGATCTCTGATCTTGGTTCCTGTCAGAACACGTGCAGCAGCATTCTGAATTAGCTGCAAAGTCCTAAGAGACTTATTGGAGCAGCCTGATAACAATGAGTTACAATAGTCCAGCCTAGAAGTAACAAATGCGTGGACTAGTTTTTCTGCAACTGCTTGAGATACAATGCGTCTGATTTTGGCAATGTTGCGTAAATGGAAGAATGCAGTCCTTGAAATTTGTTTTATGTGGACATTAAAGGACAAATCCTGATCAAAAACAACTCCAAGATTCTTTGCGGTGGAGCTGGAGGCCAGGGTGATCCCATCTAAGGTAACTAAGTCTCTAGAGAGAGAGTCTCTGATGTTTTTGGGTCCAATTACAAGAACTTCAGTTTTGTCTGAATTTAACATCAGAAAATTGAAGGTCATCCAACTTTTTATATCTTTAAGGCATGCTTGGAGTTTAGTTAATTGATTGGTTTCATCAGGCTTGATCGATAAATATAATTGGGTGTCGTCGGCATAACAATGAAAATTAACGGAGTGATTCCTAATAATGTTCCCTAGAGGAAGCATATATAAACTGAATAGAAGTGGTCCGAGTACAGAACCTTGTGGGACTCCATGACAAACTTTGGTATGCATGGAGGATTCATCATTGACAAGAACAAACTGAGAACGATCTAAAAAATAAGACTTAAACCAGCTTAGGGCGGTTCCTTTGATGCCAATTTGATGTTCCAGTCTCTGTAAAAGAATTTGATGGTCAATGGTGTCAAATGCGGCACTAAGATCTAACAGGACAAGTACAGAGATGAGTCCTTTGTCTGATGCCATTAGGAGGTCGTTTGTAACTTTGACTAGTGCGGTCTCTGTGCTATGATGCACTCTAAATCCTGACTGAAAATCCTCATATAAACTGTTCTTATGGAGAAAGTCGCACAGCTGATTGGCTACAGCTTTCTCAAGTATCTTAGAGAGAAAGGGAAGGTTTGATATCGGTCTGTAATTGGCTAAAACCTCTGGGTCTAGAGTGGGCTTTTTAAGAAGAGGTTTAATTACAGCTACTTTAAAGGACTGTGGTACATATCCTGATAATAAAGACAGATTAATCATATCCAATAAAGAAGGGCTAACTAGAGGTAAAACATCCTTGACCAGCCTGGTTGGGATGGGATCTAAGAGACAGGTTGACGACTTAGATGAAGAAATTATTGAAGTTATTTGATGAAGGTCGATTGGAGAAAAACAGTCTAAATATATATCAGGTTTTACAGCTGTTTCCAAACTTGCTGTATCAGAATGCAGATCAGTGCCTGTTGAGGGCAAGAGGTGATGAATTTTGTCTCTAATAGTTATAATTTTATCATTAAAGAAGCTCATGAAGTCATTGCTACTTAGACCTAAAGGAATGGATGGCTCAATAGAGCTGTGGCTCTCTGTTAGCCTGGCTACAGTGCTGAAGAGAAACCTGGGGTTGTTCTTATTTTCCTCTATTAATGAAGAGTAGTAGGCTGCTCTGGCACTACGGAGAGCCTTCCTGTATGTTTTAAGATTATCTTGCCAGGCTAAACGAGATTCTTCCAGTTTAGTGGCACGCCATTTGTGTTCAGATTTACGTGCCTCTTGCTTTAAGTTGCGAGTCTGCTGGCTATACCATGGTGCTAACATGCCAACTGTTTATCAGAAATAAACTAATCCCATTCACACATCCATGGCACAGCCTTCAGAGACAGTTCAGGGTTCAGTAACTTGCCCAAGGACACTTGGATTTAACCCCAGATTGAACCTCACAACTTTTGATCTCTGATCTACCCTTTTCATGGCATGTTGGACGTCCTTATCTTGACTAGTAAGAAGTTTGTTCTCTTTTTTACATTTTACATTCACAACTTGAAGTTCCCCCGAACATTCTCTGGAAGGAATCCAAACACTGTTTCCAACACATGGTGTACTCCTTAGGTTGAGGACTTTTCTGCATTTCTGCAAACCCACAGCACAGTCAGACAGTGACTGTGAAATTACTCATCCATCCTTATTTGCTTGGAAATGTTACCAGATTGGACTGACAAAACAGCAAAAAACCTCATAACTATGGTCACAATAATGAAAAATGGATAATGGAAGTAAAATAATCATATGGAATGTTAGAATATAGACAATTCATTAGAATATGGCCTAACCAAAAATAGCTCAAATTATCACAAACTACTACAGAGGATGAATTCACACACAAGAATTCACAAATGTACTTATTATTTATATAGGCCTAAATGACTCTGAGCAAAAACTCATTTCAATTGAGGTGAACAATACAGTCAATCTATCGATTTTTATATAAATGTAAAAAAAAGAAAAATACTGAACCTTTACAAAAAACTTGCATGCATGAACTGAGAATTCACAAATGCATTTTTTCAAAAAGGAATTATCGGTTGTCTATCAGATGATAGATTTTGAGGTATGATTTAATGTGATAACACAGTATCACATTTTAGCAGCATTTATGAGTGAGAACACAAGGAGAGAATAGATGTTTAACAGCTGCCCAGAGGTCAGCCTCAGCATGGAGTCTGGTATCTGATCTCCACAGGTGATGATAACTCTCCTGTCATGCAGGATTAAATGTGTTTGGGTTATGAATGCTTGCTAGATAGCTAATGATCTTAGGTTGTTTGTCTGTATTATAATGCTCTACTTGTTAGCTAATGCTAGTGTTAAAGGCCACATCACTAATTTAGCAAGGTGACGTTTTCTACAACTGTGCACCAATCAGGATTTAGCAATATCTGAATCAAAGTTTGATGTCTGAGAGGTTGCTTCCCTCTGTTTAAAGGTCCAGTATCAGAATATGGAAGAGATGCAGTATTCACATATATGATTCCATTAGTGTATAATCACCTGAAAATAATAATTGTTTTGTTTTTTTTGTTACCGTAGATGAGCCTAATATCTACAGATGTCGTCATATCGACCTGCCATGTTTATACAGTAGCACAGAAGGGACAAACTAAATGCTGGTCCTAGACAGGGTGTTTTACAAGTTTCATGGCCATTGTAATTGTTCCTTCATGCTTCCTTCATGCTTTTCTTCATGGGTGAGTGGAGGGGGTTGCAATCTCCAACCACACTGCTTGATACCTCTGAATCCTACACTCTGATCTTTTAAACAGACAATAAATAAATAAATCCACAAGGCTGTAATATCGTGTTACATGCAATCTGTAAATTTAATAATTTGATGCGAAGATGATATGTGTAATCATTAAATTACAGCTAGTGGTCACACAATACCCATGTGAATATCTCATCAACATTGCATTAAATGTTAGATTATACATGCTTGAACTGGAATATTTACAGTATATTAAAAAGCTTTACATTTAGACGTCTGTGCTAACAAATAAATCAAGACCAAACATGCAAACATCACAAACACACTCATCTTATCACACAAAGAAAGGAAAAGTATGTAAGTAATGAGTGTCATATGCATGTGTGTATTAAGGGAATACACATAAAGAAGCAGCCAGTGGAAGGGGCTAAGTTTAGTCAATATCAAATTTGAGCAATCAAATCACCCCTCCTTATTAAACATTAGAGCTGAAGTCTGTTCATCTGTTCTCACACCTTTGTGCTCCTGGTGCGATTTCCCATGAACACGTGAGTAACGCTTTACAGCATTAAGTCACACACTGATTTTGGTGAAACTGAACTGAAAATGTTTTCTGGTTTTCCCTCTGATGTCCTCCGGCTGCTCCGCCTCAACTCTCTGTGATTTACAGAGTTTCCTGATGGACAGTGAAGTAAACTGCTGCTGCTTGTTCTGATGAAAAAAACAAACATGGTTAGATGAGAAAAAGTATAAAGATATGTTTATCTTTTAAACAAGCTGATAGAATAATTTGTCCAAACAATGAAGAATTATTAAATCAAATGTAGGAAGAGGAACGTTTCCTCTTTATAATTATCCAAACACTCAACCAGCTTAGAGCTCTGACACATTTACAGTCTTATTAAAGATGCCTATCAAGCATCATCAACCTTAAAATCGAAGAAAAACATCCGCTGTGCAGGCTGGATCTGATTGTCATCTCTGGATCTCTATACACTGCAGTGTAGCCAGGAGGTGGGGAGGGAGGCAGGGGTCGTATTCAAGGTTAGTTCCTACATGGAAGTCTGCAAGTCATTATCGGATCTGTGCTGCGGTCTAACTATCAACTATGCTCCTGAGTACAGAAACGGCACATATGGCTGATATTTCAGATTCATGGCACACTTACATTTTGTCATCAAACATCCTCTGCATTCATTTTTCTTTGTCTCAGTAGATGCTTATAACCTTGAAGCTTATTTGAACTCGATTTTCTGTGTAGACAGTGTTCACTGCTGGGATGACACACGGTTTCAGCATATCTTAAAATCGCCTTTTTTTTAGGTCTACTATACTACTAGTAAAACCTTTCAGTGGTCAATAACAAGAGGAATTTAGATTTTTGTATTATAATTGTTGAATCGAATAAATCACTGGACTCAATGCTATTGTAATGCCTTCCTTTTTCTTCAAACATCCCCTTGTTATAGTTCCACAGCTTCCTTTGCACATTCCCAAAGTTTCACTGCACTCAAACCATTAGCATACCAGTAACAAAAGTACACATGGAACGGATTTGGGAGTGCATCGCTCCTATACCCAAGATAAATCAGGCAACATTCTTTTCACTTTCTTTATTCAAAACTAATGCAATGCAGGAATGTGTTTTGTCCCATTGAGTTTGGTGATGCGGTTCATTGCAATCAGCTCCGGTGAAGTGGTAACAACTACAACCACATCACACGCCACCTATACAATTTTCTTCTGGACCGGCTCAACCCCATATCCAATAAGCATATTCATTTTTAATTCTGGACAAGAAGGTAATGATCCACTAAAGTGATTATCTTGCCAGTCTCAGCTGCTTTTATCCGGGTCAAAGAGTCATGAAGTGACTGCACATAACGTTATGTCTTTAGAAACTTTATTGTTTCTTGTAACAGAATAATCATAGTTGTGGCAAAAGAAGCGCCTGTCCTTTTCCATATCACCTTTTCATAACATGCTACTGTATGCTTGTCCTCCAGAAGTCATTATGATTATGGATGGTTGTTGTACTTAAGCCATCGATGCTCTGGTCACTCCTTTGCTTCATGACTGGACATGCTTCATGCTGACTGGACTTTCTTGTAGATCTGCAAAGATGTTTCACCTCTCATCCTAGAAGCTTCTATTGAAGCTCCTTGTATATAGCCTAGGCAGGATCATAGTCCTAGCCATAGTTTCACTGAGTTTGTTAGTGCTCATCGTTTTTTTTTTACCACTGTCGTCAGTGTAATGGAAAATTTATATTACATGCTTGTGTGTTCTTCTTTATAATCATATATATCCATGTTTGGTATCAGTAACGTTTTGGAAATTCTTTCATGTATAAAACTGTGTGCCTTTAGCTTTTCTTGGTTCTACTCAGTAGCTTTCACCTCATTTATGCAAGTTGTTTGTAGCAGTAAGTGTTTGATGTATAAACTTGACCTTGGTTCACACGGTCAAGCAGAGCTCATTAGTGAGGTTTGATAGTGATGAGTACATTCCATCGTAGCCACCTGTGACAGTTAGTTAAGTAAATCATAATATCGAGAAGTACTCCTAGAAGTGAATAAGAATCAGCGTGGGACCGCCCCACTCTGAACATATTCTGCAGACTGTCTTGTGCATTAGTAGAACTGTTCCTCTTGCAAGAATAAAAAGACAAATCCTCCAAGGATCACTTGATGGAGTCAAGATCTTTATTTTGTTTATTGATGGGTTTTTTTCCAGAAAATTTCGGCTACAAACTTGGTGTCAGAAGTGGGATCCCAGGGTGATCGCTCAGGACCAATAATTTCTCCATCTAAGTCGTCAACCTGTCTCTTAGATCCCATCCCAACCAGGCTGCTCAAGGATGTTTTACCTCTAGTTAGCCCTTCTTTATTGGATATGATTAATCTGTCTTTATTATCAGGATATGTACCACAGTCCTTTAAAGTAGCTGTAATTAAACCTCTTCTTAAAAAGCCCACTCTAGATCCAGAGGTTTTAGCCAATTACAGACCGATATCAAACCTTCCCTTTCTCTCTAAGATACTTGAGAAAGCTGTAGCTAATCAGCTGTGTGACTTTCTCCATAAGAACAGTTTATATGAGGATTTTCAGTCAGGATTTAGAGTGCATCATAGCACAGAGACCGCACTAGTCAAAGTTACAAATGACCTCCTAATGGCATCAGACAAAGGACTCATCTGTGTACTCGTCCTGTTAGATCTTAGTGCCGCATTTGACACCATTGACCATCAAATTCTTTTACAGAGACTGGAACATCAAATTGGCATTAAATGAACCGACCTAAGCTGGTTTAAGTCTTATTTTTTAGATCGTTCTCAGTTTGTTCTTGTCAATGATGAATCATCCATCCATACCAAAGTTTGTCATGGAGTCCCACAAGGTTCTGTACTCGGACCACTTCTATTCAGTTTATATATGCTTCCTCTAGGGAATATTATTAGGAATCACTCCATTAATTTTCATTGTTATGCTGACGACACCCAATTATATTTATCGATCAAGCCTGATAAAACCAATCAGTTAACTAAACTCCAAGCATGCCTTAAAGATATAAAAAGTTGGATGACCTACAATTTTCTGATGTTAAATTCAGACAAAACTGAAGTTCTTGTAATTGGACCCGAACACCTCAGAAACTCTCTTTCTAGAGACTTAGTTACTTTAGATGGGATCACCCTGGCCTCCAGCTCCACCGTAAAGAATCTTGGAGTTGTTTTTGATCAGGAATTGTCCTTTAATGTCCACATAAAACAAATTTCAAGGACTGCATTCTTCCACTTACATAACATTGCCAAAATCAGACGCATTGTATCTCAAGCGGATGCAGAAAAACTAGTCCACGCATTTGTTACTTCTAGGCTGGACTATTGTAACTCATTGTTATCAGACTGCTCCAATAAGTCTCTGAGGACTTTGCAGCTAATTCAGAATGCTGCTGCACGTGTTCTGACAGGAACCAAGATCAGAGATCACATCTCTCCCATTTTGGCTTCCTTGCATTGGCTAACTGTTAAATCTAGAATAGAATTTAAAATTCTTCTCCTCACATACAAAGCTCTTCATGGTCAGGCACCATCATATCTAAAAGAGCTCATAGTACCTTACTACCCCTCTAGAACACTGCGCTCTCAGAATGCTGGGTTCCTTGTGGTTCCTATAATTTCCAAAAGTAGATTGGGAGCCAGAGCCTTCAGCTATCAAGCTCCTCTTCTGTGGAACAAACTACCATTTTGGGTTCGGGAGGCAGACACGGTCAACACTTTTAAGAGTAAACTTAAGACTTTCCTTTTTGATAGAGCTTATAGTTAGGGCTGGCTCAGGTCATCCCTTAGTTATGCTGCTATAGGACTCCCCCTTTCAGGGTTATGCCTAGCCAGGCACGGTATTGGTTGAAGATGCAGTCACATCTCCCTTTACTGAAAGCCCTCTCTCTCTCTCTCTCTCTCTCTCTCTCTCTCTCTCTCTCTCTCACCATCACCACCACCATCTGTAAACATACATGTCTGTCATACATGTACATTAATGCATGTTACTAACTAAACTTCTTCCCCGGAGTTTCTGTGCTCTCTCGTCCAGCAGGTTCTCGTGGATCGTGACTGCTGCTGTGGTCCTGCATGACGTCCACTACATATATTATTACTGTCATTAATGTTACCAGATCTCCATTACAGTTTATAGTAATTTAGTTAATGATTTGCTGCTGCTGTGCATCTGTGTCTCTCTATCTCTATCACAGGTTCCACTGCTACTGTAATCATTTTATCATTCATTGTAATCCATTGTCATTTTTTCATTGTAATTGTACAAAATGTTTCTGTTGAATTGTTGACTGTACACGTGACATCTATTGCACGTCTGTCCGTCCTGGGAGAGGGATCCCTCCTCTGTGGCTCTTCCTGAGGTTTCTTCCACTTTTTTCCCTGTTAAAAGGGTTTTTTGTGGGCAAGTTTTTCCTCACTCGAACCGAGGGTCTAAGGACAGAGGGTGTCACTCCCTGTACAGATTGTGAAGCCCTCCGAGGCAAAATGTATTTTGCGACTTTGGGCTATACAAATAAAATTTGATTTGATTTGATTTGATTTGATTTGACCCAGACAAGGTGACTGGCCATCTGAGACTGATAAAATTTGTCTCACCTCCACCCCCAGTTCATTCGAGACGGCAGGACCCTCTCCGTGGACCTGAAGCTGTCACCTCGAGGTCCAACGAACTCAAATTGACAGAAAACACCCTAAATTCAGGGTATGGGTGTTTTCCAGAAAATTTCGGCTACATCAGGGTCGTCACAGGGTCGACAGTCCAGTTGTCCCAGATTTGACCCTTCCTTAAGAAAGATGACCTGGATGACTGAGAACCTCCATAAAAGTAAGAACCATGTCCTCCACACCACCTACTAACCTACACTGTGCTCTTCTGTTCTGAGTATATAGAAAGAAAAACAGTACTTTCCCTAGTGGTTAAATCAGATATTACATTAGCAATTACTAAATTAAATACTGAAAGGAGGAAAGTATGTGTGTGCATGAATCTTCTTTCTTCATTGATCAGAGGTTGCTAGCACAGTCAATGTTTGGATCTGATCTTTACCATCAGTCCTTAGTTGCATGCTTCCTTTAATATCCAATGGTCCTCAGTTAAAATGAACATACTGTACTCTTTCTATCTGAAAAGGTCTTTGATACTTTGCCCATCAACCAGGAACTACGTGGAGCAGAGGTGTCCAGGGTAACATACAGTCATTCCTTTGTGGATTTGTCCATTTTTGTCTTTCCTGGAGCAGTAGAGATACTCTCATTCTGTGGTCCACGAGGCATTGTGACACATCTCCGTTAGGCCACCACAGAAAGTGAAGAGGGTCTACGTGCTTCTGGGAAACCTTCACTTGGTGAAATATGGCCTTTATATCAGTCATCATATTACACACAACATATTTTATTCTTAGACTCTCTATTCATATAGACATGGATAAGTTTCATATAAATGAAAAATACAAACATGTTTATCATTTTTAGCCTGTAACCACCTCATCCATGCAGGTAACTCATCTCATGGGTAAGTCTAAGGTTCACCCTTAAACAAGTTATTTCTATAATAGATCTGCTATTCCCCACAGAGCAGGTAGAACAAGTAGGATTTGAAAGCTCCATATGTTCAGGTCATTAGCTGGGAAGCCATGGCCAGAGCAGCCCCATGTGGGGATCGACTCATAGTCTGTCCTCCTTACACCACAGGCCATATATGACGTTTCACCCCTATGAAAGGCTCCCTATTGACATGATGAATGGCCTCAGCCTCACGGTGCAGCACTCAGGGAAATTGAGTCACAGCCAGGAGGTCATCGGTCCAAGCCTGGTTTACGCATGAACATAATCATCCTAATATACACCCACAGGCATCGCTGGGTTAACACACTTACGGGCCACTTAGCTGAGCAAACTTTTCTGAAGAATCTATTCACATGTCTCAATGGGTATGTTGTCTGCCATGTCAGGTGATTGAATTAAAGGCTTTTCAGAATGGTGAAGATCCTTTTTCCTGAGAACTTTCACTGAGAATTAATGTAATGCATTTTCTCTGTGCAGAGTGAGCTCTCAAAGTTTCAAATCCCATATTTCAAGTATTCCAAATCCCTTTTCACTTTGAAATTTGTCCTTGTACTTTGTACAACCTTGTACTACTCCTCCTTTTTAATGACCTAAAACACATAGTGATGTGTTTTTGTGTATTAGTTTATTAAGAAAGTGATGCAAGTGTTATCATCATGATGTAAAAAAAATTCACGTATGAATGAATTGTTGTGCTTTAAAAAAAACACACATACATAATACTGTCAAACAGAATATCAGCATGAAATATGCTCAGCATGCATTAGCTTTATATCGCACACATCTCTAATATTTTAAGTGATTCAAATAAAAAGTATGCAGTGAAACCAAATGATAATTCAGTCTGATGATGGGGATAACTTTGCTTTAGCTAATATTTGAAGGGAAATGCAGTGTCAGAAATCTTTTTGTTGTTATTATGATCAGGTATCAGCATTTGTTTTTCATATTAAGACTGACCCTCTCTCCCTCTTCAGTACGACGTAAAGTATTAAAAAGAAATATGATAAATCATTCCTTTGCATTCCTGTGAGTTTTCATTTTGTGCTGTTTGCACAAGGTGTGCGCAACAGGAGTGGATGGGTTCCTGGTCTCAGCAAAACACTTGTGGTTGGTATTAAGCTCCACACCCAGAAGCCACCAAAACACACACACACACACACACACACACACACGCATACACACACACACACACACACACACACATTCATACACATGCATCCACCCTCACATACTTTCACAGCTGCTCTGTGTTTTTACATGTGAAGTCACATGTTATAGTGGAAAGAAACACGGTGAAACACTGGACACAACCCTGCGAAGAACAATGGACTAAGAGAGAGAAAAAACTCTGAAGTCAGTGTGTGACGTGTATTGACCTCTGCACGTTGCTCAGTCAAATGTTTATGTTCCTGCTGAGCTCCACTAAATGGTAAATGGACTGTACTTATATATCTCCTTTCTAGTCTTCCGACCACTCAAAGCGCTTTACAGGACATATCTCATTCACCCATTCACACACATTCATACACTGATGGCATTAGCTACCATGCAAGGTGCCAACTGCTCATCAGTTTGAGGAGCTAACCATTCATACACATTCACACACCGATGGCACAGCATTCAGGAGCAATTTGGGGTTCAGTATCTTGCCCAAGGACACTTCGACATGCAGACTGGAGGGGATCGAACCGGGGATCGAACCGCCGATGTGTGGACGACCCGCTCTACCTCCAAGCCACAGCCGCCCATGATGACGTATGAGAATCATTAGGTTATTTCAGTCATGTGTAAGCACTTCCCCTTTATTTTTAAACTAGCCCGTCTCTTTCATTACGTTCTGAGCTAAAAACTTTGTGGGTGGATGTGGTCGAGGAGTCTGCTTCAGGAGTACGTTGGGAGGAATATAGCAGATTCCAATTAAAGGACATCTTAATCTCTCCAATTTATTTTGCCTGCACAGTTTTGGTCACATCCTAAACACCTGGCAGAGGAATTTCTATTTCTATGTCTGCTTCCAGCTAGTAAGTGATATTGTGTCAACAGTCCTGCTTGAGTTGAGCGGTCTCTCAAAGGCCAGCCCACTCTGCTGCACACCATCATTTTACATCATAATGGAGTCCTTCTATTAAAGTGTACTTTGTATAGATGTGTTTTGTATGCATGTGTTCTGTAAATGTGTATGTGTTTAACATGTGACAGGTTCCTCTCTCACTGAACTGTCAGTGGGCTGATAAAACAGAAGCAGAGTTCAGAGGTCAAGGGGTAAGGTTAAAGGCCATGGTGTTTATGAATGCAGCCCTAGACTGGACATGCTGCGTCAACAGAAATTCATTAGGGTCAGGATGTCACTGTGGACTGAGACACTGTTTCCCAAATGGCGTCTAATATTTCCACCAGGTTGGTCTGTGGCAGAGTTGATGTAGAAGTGTGTTCAAATCAAACTCTAAAAATGTTATCTGAAGCTTAAAGTGATGCTTGATATCTTGAACTGAGACCTGAAAGATATAGAAACGAAATTATGTAATATACTAGAAACACTTCCCGTGTCTGTAACTGTGTGAGGTTAATGACTAATAGACATTTTGGTTTAAAAACAGACTTCAGGATGTGGCCATGTGCACTGAACCCAGACCATTTAAAAATTAAGAATGTAGCAGGCTGTCATTCATCCACATACCACCAACTGTTTTATGAGGCATATGAGAATTATCAGGACCTCTTGAGCTCTAAGTTTCAGAAAGAACTCAAGATGTCAGCGAGGTTTAACACTCACCAGAAAGCCTTTGAACAGAACATGTGAGACACAGATGGGTGTGGGTTGTCAGACTTTGTGAAAAGTTTGATTTTAACAGGGGGAAGGGTGGTGCTCTGATGGATGTCAAACAAACTGCAGTTTTTAAAAAGCTACTACAAGATAACTTAACAAAGAAACATCAAACTGTTTTTTCTCAAAGAGCTCAGACTGTGCTGTTTGTTTTCAGAGATCTTCCTGCTGTTGTCTCGTCACCATTTTCTTTTTAATTTTTTCCAGCTGTAGCTCCGCCATTTCCTTTGTGCTTCGTGGGACAAGCATGTCCACCAAATATACTTGTCAGATTTCCAGTTTTAACACATACTCAAAACCCAGTTTGGATGTTTCTGTTTCTGTTTCTGTTTCAGCCAGACAGACACTGTGGATGCAAAAAGAAGGCTGGCATAGAGACACAGATCTCCTTAGCGAAAGAAATCATGTTGTAAACATCAGGAAATGAATGAACACTTATCATTTCTCAGATCTGCTGGACGCTGCATGTTGAAGTCAGTGGGTCAGAATCAGTTGCACATGTGAACGCCACATGCAGCACGTTTTCTGCTGTGACTTACGCATCTGCCTCCTTCATGTATGTGTACTTGCATATGAATGTAGACCACCGCTTATGTGACTGACTGTCTGAATGCAATAAAGATCTGATGGACGTAAAATACATGGTTCAGCTGGCAGTCCTGGGAATGATTTGCACTCTGGCTCATTCACAGTGAAGTGAACAGCCTGTGTAGTAGGCAGAGGACTACAGTGATTGTGCACACAGAGAATGTAATTACAGAGTAAATCGCAAAGACCTCTTTAGTATAGCACGCATGTAGCAATCAGTGCTCTGTGTAATGACAGCACAATAAGATACCATAGAGAGAGTATATCCAAGTCCATCTTGGCAAGTTCAACCCACCATAGAGGGAGCACGACCTCTGTTGACTTTAATTCAAGCATGCTGACATCACATGAGCAATAACACTCTATCCTGCAGCTGTTAATATCAGCCAAACATGCTTTAGGTCCCTTTTCTGCTCTCATCATCCAGCAGATATCGATTTAACTGTAGTTTCACTGTCTGGAGAACCTGCATTTGACTCAGATATAACTTGTGAAGGCTTAATTGTTATCTAGACATAACGCAGAGGCCTGTAGCTGAGTGTGTCTTGTCTCCTCGTGCAGTGTACATAAACAAATAAACAGCTGGAGGTTTTGGTTGACAGTGGCTAGCATTCTGGGGTACTTTTAATTGTCTTAGCATTATTTTTAGCATGACTTTACCAAAGATCTGTCCAGGAATGTCTATTATTTCCAGATGCTTCAAATCCAGTGGTGCAACTCCAACACACTTCTGACACAGAGGAAAATGAAGATAGGTGATGAAAGTGCTCTATAAATATAACATGTGGTTACTGCATTACATCATATATTTTGTACAGGCAAAGATAGGTGGGAAATGTTTTCCACTTTAAATAAACTAGCTGCTATACAGCCTGCTGTGGCAGTGGCACATAATATACAGTGTGTTGCCTTTGCAGTGAGAGTGGATGTGGCTCGGACCTAGTGGTTTACTTTTCTTTACTTAGGCCTTAATTACAAGCCAAAGAAGGAAACTTTCTTAGAGGACTGGAAAGAGTCTGATCTGGGCTAAAAGAACACATCATAAAAGAGCAAAGACAGTCACTGCAATTATATTATTCTGCCAATAAACATGTAAAGACAACATTCATTTTTGCTTTTTCTCACTGTAAACAGTTAGATGAACAGAAAATGGGTGTTCAGCCTCCAAGTTTAAATAGCTTAAACAGCACTGAGTTTCCTTCTAAATGATCTGTTTCTGGACACAGCACCAAAACAAGCAGCAGCCTTCGAGGTAGATGTGAAAAAAAAACGGTCTACTCGGAGAAAATCATGGATAGGGATGAAGTTTGGGGGCGTTTCTGTTAGCTTTAAAGGAGGAACTTCACACTGAGTCTGATTAAGGTCATTTCTCTTCGACGTGATCTGTCCAGCAGGGGGGCAGCGTGTCTCACTTTTCTGAAATACGCTTTTAGTCCGCTACTTCATATGTTGTGCTTCAGTGAAAGCTATAACCATCGGGACAGAAACTTTACAAATGTGTTCCTCGTGAATGGGAGTTGCAGACTGAACTGGCAACTGAGGATCCCGGGGCAGGTCCTGCCATTGCGTCGCCAAGAGTCCGGAGGCTGAGGTTTGTGTGTGTGTGGACATTTCTGGGAAAGCCTCCAAAGCTGAGTTTTACCAAGAGAACCCGGGAAGAAACACAAAGTACAGATTCAGCAACAGTTCTCTTGCATTTTGTCGGAGGTTGCTCCTTCATGCGCCCAGAAGATCGTCTCACTGGAGGAAGGAAATAAACAATGCCCGAGGATTGTGTGCACAGAGTTGTGGGGATGTAAACGTTAGAGTCAGTGTGCTTTGGAGATGTGACGTGGTCCAAAACTTTTCGACGAAATACTTATTTTTTTCTCGGGGCTGAGGAATTATCACAAACTCTTGGATGTTTGTATAACAGAGATTATCTTTGTTTCTGACCAGCTCGGAGTATACTTGAAAACGGAAGTTCTCGATATAACTGTTTACGCACAACAAACTCTTCTCTTATTCTCCTTGACTGTCAAATAAAGAGCAGACAGTGAAGAGGCATGCTCTGAAATAGATCACTGGTAGACTAGTATGTGTCCTCCCTGCACACTCTATGTCTTCATCTGGAATTAATTGATTAACAACCCCCAATGCACTAAAGACGCGCCGGGTTCGCGGCTCCATCACTGGATCTCTATCTTTCCCTCAGTGTGCTTACTTTATCTGACACCTCGCCAGAATGCGAAGGGCTTTTGTGCTCGCTTTAGCTCTGATATATCTGCTTACCTGGACAGGTGAAGCCGACAAACAGACTCACCTGAAGCGGGTGCAATTGCACAGACGCGCGAGACACGGACGTGTCCAGGTGGGCGCAGCGGACAGAGAGCGCTTCGTCAGTCGTGTGCGCCCCGGGTTTGGTTCTGCAATTTCGGTGCACAGCACCATAAAGGGGGGAGATGTGCAGGCTGACGAGGGTGTTCCAGTTTCCACCAGGACAGGGACTGTGCGGGGCAGGAGAGCAGAGGGTCGGGGTCTAGTGCCAAGAAGAGGGGTGGCAGGACAGATAGGCTTACCCCGTCATTCGGACATACTACAAGATGAGGGCACCCCAGGAGCAAGAGCAAGAGTGGCCCGGATGCCGAACAGCGCCGGGTCACCAAATCTGCTGGCCAGTTTCGCGGGAAAGAACCGCGTCCTGGTGATCACGGCCCCTCATAACTCAGATGGTTATTACCGACTGATGATGTCGCTTCTGAAACCAGATGTGTACTGCGAGCTCGCCGAGCGACATGTCCACCAGATTGTTATGTTTCATCAGGAGGGAGAGATGGGGGGCAAGGTGAGGAGGATCACCACAGAGGGGAAGGTAATGGAGGAGCCGTTGGACACAGCACTCATTCCCAGACTCATGAGCTTCCTCAAAATGGAGAAAGGTGAGCTGAAGGCCCTGAAGGAGGTGATGGCACTGTGACCATACTTTGTGCATGTTAGAGTTTGTATCTGGGATTAATAATTATTTCCTTTCTCTGAAGTTCACTTTCTCTCAAGTTAAGTGAAGGTGCTTGTACCTGATGAACTCCCTTTTATTCTGTTGTTGTGACCAACCTGAGCTCATATGTGGCAGCACATGCCTCACACTCAGCTCCTCAGCTGGATGAAAACATGACAGAGTACCTGACACTGTTTATATCCAAATCTGATCAGTCATGTGATGACCTGCAGGTAAATTCGGGATGGTGCTGCTGAAGAAGACCCTGCAGGTGGAAGAGAGGTACCCCTACCCCGTGAGGCTAGAGGCCATGTATGAGGTGATCGACCAGTCACCAATGAGGAAGGTGGAGAAGCTCAGACAGAAAGGTTTTGTCCAGAAGTGTAAAGGGGCAGGTGTGGAGGGTCAAGTGGAGGAGGGCACGCTCACAGGTAATTATGTTGATAATTTATACTTTTTCACAATTATCACAGTAGGTGGGGGTATTCAAAAACATTTCTCTCTCTCTCTCTCTCTCTCTCTCTCTCTCTCTCTCTCTCTCACTTGTGGAATCTAGCCATGCAGATTCTGGTTACATTTGACCATATTTTTAGAAATGTCTGCCTCCACTCCAATACTCTGGTGGTGAATGTACTTTTGTTTGTGGTACACAGCATGAAAATCCTTTCTTTTAAAAAAAAAAAGAAAAGAAAGAAAAGCATTTTCTTGTTACTCATTTTTCATTGAAACTATTTTCCTCTGATGAAAACAGTGGTCAGCGTGTTCTGTGGATGATGTTGTTTGTTTCGTGGATTAACGGGACATTGTTCTTGGAAAAAAAATGTCACTGTCGGTCATTTTTGTGTACAATTTCAGAAATGTTCTGCATGGCTCCTCTAGATATTACAAGTAAGGAGGCCAAGTAAAACATGTTTTTTATGGAACTTGTGTTTTAAACTATGAATCTTACAGAAACTGAAAGAACTAGCTCACAAATAGGAAAGAACTTGAAGAAAACCAAAGAAGAAGAAGAAGCAGAAGAAGAAAATCTCTGATCTGTGTTTCTGTGTTTGTGGACCAGTAGATACACCAGCAGAAAGAAAACCAGGAAAGAAGATCCTAAGAAAGCCAACAACAACAACAACTACGGCTGCCACGACCACCACCACAACGACGACTACACGACCAACCACAACTACCACCACCACCACAACAACGACACCCCGGCCCACCACTACCACCACCACAACCAGAGCAACAACATCCACGACTAAAGCAACAACAACAACCACCAAACCCACCACTACCACCACCAGAAGAACCACCACAAAACGACCCACCACTACCACTACCACTACCCATAGACCGACCAGAGCCCACACCACCGCCCTGTGGCTCCCAGCCCCCAGAACCACTGCTGATCCTTACTATTACAACCGCAGAGAGAGGGAGAGGTACCCAGCTAAAACCACCCCGGCTGGAGATAACCACACTGACAAGGACAGAGATCCACACAGCCGCAAGCTCGTACCACCCATACACAAACCCACCAGGATCAAACCCACCAGGAAGAAGAATGGGGGAGAGAAGGTGATCCAGTGAGATTTAGCTCAAGTGTTGCAGACAGATTGTGTCTCTATAGGGATCACTTTACAAACATCTATTCAGCTTTGATATATAAAATCATATATAGAAAATGTAACTTAATAATAGAGTTTATGTGGCTGTGGAATGGGCCTTTTAGTTTGGGGCGCTAACCATGATGGATGTGTGGCTTGTTACTGGTTATTCTGCCAAGTAAACTTCACTTTTGTTTAGTAGGCCTACAAGATTTATTTGTCAATTCAATTCAATTCAGTTTTATTCATATAGCGCCATATCATAACAAAAGTTATCTCATGACACTTTTCATGCAGAGCAGGTCTAGACCGTACTCTTTATAATATTATTTACAGAGACCAACAATTCCACCATGAGCAAGCACTTGGCGACGGCCACGAGGAAAAACTCCCTTTTAACAGGCAGAAACCTCGAAAAAATTTATTTTTGCCAGCTAAAATGTATAAAACACTGAGTCTTGAAACGTCATTGTCATGTTATTTTAATCACTAGTGTAAATGTATTATGTGACAATTAGTCTTGATAAATAAACTAAATATATTTGTCTGTGCAGGTGCTGACTAATGAGTACGAGGACAGGTATGAACCCAGCAAGCCAACAGTAAGTGATCCTGAGGAGACCTTCACAGAGACCAGTCCCACCAAGAGCAAGGGCAAGCACGATAAGCTTGACAAGAAGAAGAAAAAGAATGACAAGGCTGCCAAGAAAGCAGAGAGGAGAGGAGGAAAGGCGGGGAAAGAGGGCAAGATCGGGGGAAAGAAAAATGGAAAGAGACTGTACCCTGAGAAAGAGGACTACCCGAAAACCACTAAGAAGCCAACGCCCCCTCCAAAGGGATCTCTGGCCTCCTTCCTGGACTACTTTGAGAACAGGAGGCGGCTGCTGGTGAGAGCCTGACATAACTCACTGTGCATAAGAGGCTTGCTACCTCTCTCACCTGAAAAATGTCCTGTTTCCTGTGTCCTGTCCGGGGAATATTAGTGCTCAGATACAGTAGTATTATTAAACTGCACTGATCTACCAACTCACACACACTCTGTCTCTCAACCAGTTTTAAAGGTATTTAAGATTACATGTTTACTTGCTTTCTTACTCAGAGTTAGATGAGAAGACAGACACCGCTGTCATATTTGTCTGCTCAGTACAGAACAGTCTCCGCCACCAAATTACATGTGGTTAACATAAAATGATCTTTTCACAATCAGAGACAGGAAGTCAGACAAGTAAACTAGGTAATCAGAGCAGCGATGCAACAGAAGTGTCTGGAAAAACCATTTTGTTTCATCACATTTTGTTCCGTCCAGTCCAAATACTGGACGGAACTACTTTGACTTGACTTTCATCCTTGAACAGCGTCACAGTTTCTGTATCCTGCATCAAAGTGTGGAGCGAGTCATCTACAGGATATTACAGCTCCAATGAGAGGGGGTTTGTTTTCCAAAACAGAATACAGAAAAGTTATGAATGCCAAAAAAAATCAACATCTGGATAAGTAATGGATTGTTGATTAATTTGTACCAGTCAGCAGCGAATCATTCTCTTGTTTCCTCTTTTTTTCTGATGTCAGTGCTTTATATACTGATGTGGTGTGTAATATGAATAGGCATAATGTATGTGGAGCAGCCTTCCTCCATCTGACAGGCTGCACAGCTGTGTGCGAGCAGACTGCGTGTCTCTGTTTTGCAGGCAGTATAGATTCTTATCACAGCAGTGCTATGGGCAGCATGGGAAAATATGCCCCATCCTCCGCCTGCAAGTTAATGTAAACATCACCTCTGCAGCACACTGCACAGGTCTGTGTGTGTGTGTCTGTTTTTTTCAACGCTTTCACCAGAGAGGGTTTAAAAGAGAGACGCCTCACTGAAGAGCTATTTCCTGTATCTGTGTCACGTGGGTTTAGGCACTGCTGCACCCCTTCAGGAGACCAGCAGCAGGTCTGAGTGTGTGAGATCTATAACATCTGAACTAAAACTTAAAGAAACAAGGTGGGGGATCTGGAGGAGGGGACACACACACACACACACACACAGCTAGGAGACAGGAAGTGCATGCTGCATAATGGAATGCATTATCTTCTGTTATCGAAAATCTGTATCTGATTATACATGACACTCTTCCACATCTCCCTCCTTCTCTCTCTCCAGCTGATTACATCCCCCAGTGAGGAGAACAGTATGTATGTTCAGCAGAGGGATGAGTACTTGGAGTCTGTGTGTGAAATGGCCATCAGGAAAGTCTCCATCATTACCATCTTCGGCTCATTGACCAACTCCACCATGAAAATTGACCATTACCAGCTGGGTAAGTAGCTCCCACATGCAGTAGATGCTGCAGTTCAACGTTTACCCATCTAACCCTTCCATCTGGCTGAGCAGATGCATCCTCCGGTGGACTGTAGGTGATCTTTGCAGTTGCTGAGTCATGCACCTACTCTGAATAATAGTTTCTAAGAATCCAAAGTCTCAGAGAATGTTTCCACTCAGAGCTATAGTTTGATTTGATGAGCACTCGACTGAGCTTTGCTCTCGTCTCAGTCTGTGGAAATCATTCATGCACATTCTAAAGTCAAAAAGTATCAAAATATTGTAAATATTGAAACTGACCTGTCATGTAATAACAGCTCTTCGTGCTGACTGATTACATTAATGAATATTAGGATAGAGGCATTGCACATCTTTATTGCTAGTTGTGGCACTTTCATACTCACAGCTACATCATAAATAAGCTGCACATTTTGCATTTTTTTATTATCCCGAGAGAAATTAGGAGCTTTGGTAAAAACACATAACACAAAAACATTTTCTATTGTCTCCACTAGAGTATCTATTTTTTACTCAGTGGGAGTCTTTACCACGCTCTTCTCTGCTCCATTCTAAACACTAAAATAAGTCAGGTATTCTGTTATTATATCAGCATCAGCCCAATGACCCAGATATAAATTGGATCCAAACACTGCATTCTCACCACATTGTCACACACAAGTTAAGACTCAGTAGTCAGTGACTTGTGACTTCACATCTACAGCTACAGTAAGTGCAGAGGAGATCTTGTGGAAATGTTCTCCATACTAAACAGAGACAAGAGAGCCAAGAGAGCTGTCTCCTGCCACGTCTGCTGTCCTGTCCTTGTTTTACCTTCTTCGTAAAAGTAGGTGCTTTCAGCAGCGATCTCTACTCCAAGTATAACATTCAGAATGTACACAGACTCTGTCAAAGCCACAATACTGTGTACTTCTCTGTGCAGGTGATACCAGACAGAGCTGACTTGTGACGCCTGTGGTGTTCACTCTCTCCCTAACAGTATAATGCTTTGAAATATTACACTTTTATTGTACTTGAGATGGGAGTGTGTGAGTCCTCCTACAACAAGTGAGACGAGTTCAGCAGCTGTTAAAGTCCACTGCTGTCAGAAAACCTTACTTGTGTATCATCCTAAACAAGGGGAGTAAGTCTACCTCCTCTGGAACTGATGTGTAAGCTGGAGACAGTTAATTCATCACCCCCCACTCACACCCACACAGACACACGCACACGCACACACACACACACACACACACGCACACACACACACACACACACACACACACACACACACACACACACACACACACACTCTCTCTCAATGCAATTATGACAGCTTTCTCTTCTCTTTTTTATTGCACTGCTAACGACGTGTTCAAAAGGAAAAGGCACACTGCTGTTTTTATGAGATGTGCTATGTCATTTGTGCTTGGCAGCCCTTCATATTTATAGCTTTCTCCAACCTGACGCTTGGGTTAGTGCATGTTAACGTACGGACATACAAACCCACTTTGTAAAACTTTATTAGTCTGTCACTCCACATGACAACAAGGTTTTATCCAGATGGAATGCTGGAAAAAGTGCAGCATTGACGTCACTCGCCCCCACCCATGCAAGGAATCGGTTACACTTTTGTTCCATTTACCGGCCAGACGGTCAGTTTGTGTGTTTCGGTGTGTGTGTGTGCATGAGAATACTGTATACAAACAACTGGTTCTTTCAGCGTCGCCCCTCCCTCCGGTTAGGGTGACCTCATAGAGTTTGAAATTAGAGTTGGTTGGTTGGTGAACAACATGTGTTGGACATGGAACATGTTTGCTATATATGTGTAAGCAGTCTGACTGGGGTTTTCCTCATTTGCTCATTCACATTACACGGCACAGAGTGGGTGAACCGACTTCCAAAAAACACTGTTCTGTGGTCTGTGTGTGTGTGTGCACATATGCATGGAGGGAGTGGTGATTAAAAGTTTTTGCTTTGGTCTGTGTAAACGCCAGCTACAGTAAATTTGGAAGGCATGCGACCCTGCCAGATATCAGTGAATAAAAGCTGCTCTTTGTCGAGTTTGTCCCTGATTCGCTCTGCATGTTTCCATTCTGCTCTCCACTGCAGAGTCGACCTCGCGGTCGTTTCACACACGTTTTTCAAAGGAACGTTTGTTTTGAGTTGAGAAATGGAAAACACATTTTACTCTGGAGAACACAGCGTGAGCTCAACACTCACATTCTGTTTGTGTTATTATCGTTTATTTGAAAGGAAGGAAATCATCTTTTATTTGTCAGATCTGACAACTGACTGTCTAGCGAACATTGTGTTTGACAGATTTACATTTTTCACTCGCATCTTTGAGATGTCATAAGTTATTATATCTCATGTGTTTATGTGTTTTTCTGTTTAGGTTTCACTGAATATGCTGCATAGCATGAGCCTTTTCTGCACACAAAACATGAAAAAGTGTTAAATGATCAGTCAGATCAATTAGATAGTATGAATGAATACATTTAAAGTGTTTCTTATCACTGTCTCCTTTTATCTCCAGAAAATGACAAGCCCATGAAGGGTCTTCGTCAGGAGGACCTGGTGAACCAGGATCTGATCACAGAGCTGAGGAAAGAGTTTAGCATGACACACGATGACTTCTACATGGTCCTCACCGACACAGACATTAGAGTCAAGGTAAGGACTTACTCTTCATAACTTTGTCTCAAAGTTAGAGGCTGGATCCTTTAAATAGTAGAATAGATCATACAACTCAGGATATATTATGTTCAGTATGCCACTCATGCCATGGCTCTATGGATGATGTTGGGCTTTGGGGATCCTTTAACTTTTAATAAAGGATCTAACTAATAATAAAGATTGGGCCTTAGTCCGTGAAGCCCAATAACCTTCTACATTCATGCATCTATAGTGTGCATCCATACTATATATGCATAGAAATCTGTATGAGTACAGTACATTACAGCTTTTCTTCGTACTGCTGTTGGTTTGTCAGTCTTCATTCCGTTTACAGGTTCACCACCGATCTGCATGACACTTTCATCTTCTCTTTCTGTCTGAATGTGGACTGACCTGTCCCTGTACTACTAACATGCTGCCTTCAGCAAAACACTGCTTTAATTCACATAACATGACATTTGCCCAATGCTTGTGTGTGTGTGTGTGTGTGTGTGTGTGTGTGTGTGTGTGTGTGTGTGTGTGTGTGGCATGCCAGGGTAAATCACCAGGCTCTTTTTGGACAGATCCATCAAAGAGGCCAGTGTTCACCTCTCTGCTGACAGCGGCACAGAGTGGGAAGTCTGTGAACACACAAGGATGTGGGTGTGGGCATGAGACAGAAAGTGGCAGAGTGGAGAGAGGTGTGAAAGAGTGAGAACGAGCTGTGCAGGAGATTCAGCATATCCTGAGGAAGGTGTGAGAGTGTGTGGCCGTGTTACATTTTCTTGCATGTGTTAGATATTCATGCTGAGAATGCTTAACATTTCGTGAAATCAAATGGGATGTTTAACCGTCATGCCTTGCACTTCTTCCCAGAAGTTATAAAGAATGCCTGTGATGTGGCGAAGGCCACAGCACATCTACTAACACATTCCAACTCCACTTCACTTCATCACTTCACTGGAAACAGCTTCACCATTGTCTGAAGCATTGGGTTCTATTTTCATATCCTCTGTGTTGTTTCCACAGGCATATTGATTTATTTATCCTGTGGCTTCACTACATCTCAAATCAACCTTTGTGAAAGTATAACCGCTTCTTGTTCTATTGTTAGCAATCCTATGAGGTTCCCATCGCCATGAAGGCTGTATTTGACTACATTGACACCTTCTCCTCCCGTATCCGAGAGATGGAGCAGCAGAAAAGAGATGGGGTTGTCTGTAAGAAAGAGGATAAGCCCAGATCTTTGGAGAACTTCCTCTCCAGGTAAAGGCTTCTTTTTAATACACTCCATGGCTAAAAATATGATGTTCTGGGAAGGCTTTCCACAAGATTTTGGAGCTCCCATCTAGCCACAAGAGCAATAGTGAGGTTGACCACTGATGCTGGGTCATAACACCGGGCTGCAGCTTCAGTTCTTCCCAAAGATGTTGGATGGGTTTGAGATCAGGGCTTTTCCACACAAAGCTATGTCTTTATAGATAGATATTGTATTAGTTTAAGTGTTTTGCTGAGGAGCTGGTAGTTTTAGAATTATTGGGTGGTCCTGTCAGACTGCTTCCACTTCCATCAAACATCTGTAGCTTTACTCAATAATCAGCTGGACCACAATTTATAGCATTATAGCATTTACAAGCAGCACCAGGCAGATTGCAGCAGCCTGGTAAAAATAGCATAAACCCTGCCGTAACTCAAGGCTGAATCGTTCCAATGACATATTTCCCTGAGATGTCGACACCAGGCAGGCTGTCTTTTGTTACCATGGAGACCTGGATTCCAACTCTCTGAGATCTGGCAGGTTTTTCACCATAATTCAGGGTTGTCACCCTCTGGCAGTAACAGTACGGGAATAGTGTATGTAAGCACAAACTCTTGTTTTAGAACAGCTTTCACTGCTGTGCCACATAAATCCAGGCTTAAAATCTTCTGTGATTGTAGGTTCCGTTGGAGACGCCGCCTGTTCATCATCTCTGCCCCCAATGACGAGGAATGGGCCTATCAGCAGCAGCTGTACGCCCTGACCAGCCAGGCCTGCAACCTTGGTGAGTTCACTCTAAATAGTTAAAATAAAACCATATAGAAAACATCCAAATCACCCCCTTTTGATTTAACATGGTAAATATTTAAAATATCTGGCTGCTAAATGTTCCAATATGTTCCCCAGCTAGTCACTATCTAGTGTTGATCTGCCGTTTGGGGCTAGAAGTGGATATTTAGAGCTTTTTGCTGAAAAAATGACACTGTGAGAGCATTATGACCAGTAAATGAGGCTATAAAACTCCATAGAGCTGACAAGGACTGCAAAACTGGGTGATAATTCTCTGCGGGTTCATCACTGAGGACAAACCCATATGCATATGCAATTTGTTAGGTTCTAAACCAGTTTAAGTCATTTTGAGAGACCCACAGACAGATGAGGCACGACTTCAAGCTTGGAATGCAGAGACTTTTCATTTATTTGTAGATTTCTGTGTGTGTGTGTGTGGTTTATGTTCTTCAAAGAACCAAACAAACATTCAAATGAAATATCTTAACAGTAATTGCATTCAATATTAAACCAAAAGTAGCATGATGTGCAGCCTCCACCAGTCACACACATATGTACAGTAGCGATCATTCAATCATCATTACACACCAGTCAACTCAGGGAATATCTATGCTCACCAGTGAAAGAGGCCCAGTCTAGTTCGTTGAGATCAGGACTCATCCATAGTTCAATGAGCTGTTGGTTTTGTGTTAAGCACTGACTGTAACACTGAGGTGAACTTCAAATTCTTTTGTGCTTCTTGTTGTTGATTGTTAGTGGTTGTTCAGAGACTGTGTACTGGAGGACATAGGTCCGGTGTAGGGTTGACTAAAATATTGTTTTTGCACTCGGACTGTCATCCCAACTCCTGATCAAACCGCTGTTTTACATCCCATAATAATATCCAGCCTCTCAACTGGAATTACTGACTTAAAGGGGAAAAATCACAGCTACATTTTTACAGTTAGTTTGATGTTCAGTTCAAGATTTATTTAACTTAGATGTTCAGATTAACAGCTGTCCAATTTCTAATAAAGTCAACCATCAGTCAATTAATTGATTATTGGCTTTTTCCTGCCCTCTACTGACAGAACTCACACAACAGCTGCGGTCAAAGAAATAAGAGACTGTATAGCCTCTCTCTACAGGATATCTTAAACTTCAAAGTACTTGGCAGGATATCACTAGAGCTACATTAGAAAATTAGACAATTGTATGATTTCAGTGAACTCATCCCTTTGTTGTGTTTTCTGTTATGCTTTTATTTTGCCATTGCAGTACCATTTTTTCACAGTCACTCAGTGTGGCGAGTGCTGTGAGGACTTTCTCCTTTTCTGTCCTCTCTATGTGTACTCAGCGGGAGTGGCTTGGCTCATGCTGAGTACTTTTTCTGTGCTCCAAATGATTTCCTGCTGCTGCAGGCAGAAACAAACAAACAAAAAGGAAGGCTTAACTTCCAAGGAAAAACCTACCTGGAAGAGAAAACGTACCTTAGATTGAATCATCTGTTCAAATCAGCAGAAAATATGTTTTAAATGATGATTTTAAGGGGCGGCATTTAGCTTAGTTGGTAGAGCAGCCACCCCATGTACAAAGGCTCAGTCCTTGCTGCGGAAGCCCAGGGTTCGAATCCGACCTGTGGCTCTTTCCCGCATGTCATTCCCCGTCTCTCTTTCCCCACATTCCTGTCACTCTTCAGCTGTCTCTGTCAAAATAAAGCTTGAAAAGGCTAAAAAAATAATCTTTAAATGATGATTTTAATACACATGTTCACCTGTAGATGCATATTTTGAGTGATTGCAACTTACCAAAATCTGTGTGTGCATACTGTATGTGTTTGTGTGTGTGTGTGTGTGTGTGTGTGTGTGTATGTGCAAAAGGATCCCAAATGACAGAACTGGCATGGGGCCATTGTGTTCAGTTTGAGGCTAACAGGCTTTTTTCTTTTCCTGACGACGTCCTTTTCATTCTGTCAGTTAGTCAACTTTTCCACAGTTACTTAAATGTTATTACTATATATCTCAAAAAGAGACATTTATCTAAACTTTGCAAATCTCAACAACCCGACGTGTCGGACAGATTTATGTAAGATAAATGTAAACTTTTAATAGGCCATGGTGAACTCCCCCCTCAGTGAAAAGCAAATAAATGCTGTCATCTGGAGTTTCTCCCTCACTTGAACCTCATGTTCCACTCTTGTTTATATGAATTCAAGATTTCTGACATTTTCTTCCAGGCTCTTCCTCAGCGTGCTCTCACAGTGCTTAAGCTAGTCAGGAACAGTGTTTATCACAATTGTGACTTTGACTCTTTGACTCTGTAAAGAGTTTATAAGTTGGATTAATGGATCTAATGGATTTATTAATGGATAATAAATATGCATACTTGTTTTATTAATCATTGAGTGAATCATTAATAAAGGGCATGGGTCATCTTTATTAATGATGCTTTATCTTCTGTCATTATGACAAACTGTTCGATCTGCACTTAAAGGTGGGGTTAGTCGTACTGGAGAAAGATAGTAAATTGTTGATTTCCAGGTCATCAAATACCGACACTGTGCTGGGAATTATCAACCATCATTCTGCAGGATGACTGACCCCACCTTTAATGTCAGTACGTCAGCAATTGTCTTAACACCAAGCTGAAAAGCTGTCCTCCACTGCCCTGTTTAGCCTGTTTCACCTTCTACCACAACCAGCAACAACCACTAATGAGTGAATGAGTGAGTGGTGATTGGGTGGTGTTAGCAGTCTGCTTTGATGCACATTAACCACACCCAACTTAAATCACTGGAGAACAGCAAAAAACAGATTTTCAGGAATGTGCCGTTACTTTTTTGATAATATCTTGTAGGAATTTGTAAATGTTAAGCTGATTAAAGAATTTTTATCCAGATGCTCTGTGTCTCTTTTGGTCAGACAGTCAACATTTGCAGTCCTCATATGAACTGAGTTATTTTTAACAACCTGGAACCATGAAGGTTTTTCCAATTTATGGTTTGTTCCTGATCTCTAAAGCCTTTACAAATGATTTATTAACCACTAAAAAGCCTTTAGTTACAATATATACAGCAAGTCTGTCATAAAATAGGCTTTATTAGACAGTAGTGACGTCAGTATGTACAGTATGTCTGTACACTGTTTTTTCATGAGTGAGTTGGGTGACTGAAGAAAAAAGCTTCTCTTGCTTATCAGCAGGCCCAGACCAGGGTCTGTGAGGAATTTTTTCCCCTCATGTGTTGCTCTTGGCTGGGCTGGCACCCAGGGCTGTTCCCTCCCTCCCTGCCCCCAGACAAAGGCCAGTCCTGCTGACTGGGCTGAAGGCCCGAGAGGTTTGATCCTGGTATTCAGCTCTTGGCTCTCTCCAAGTAAAGCCTGCGTTCTCCTGTGTTTAATGTGGGCTTTCTCGCTTCAGAGGAAACAGCTTTTTGGCAGGACTCTCCGGACCACCACGCTCTCCTCCCTTTACCTAGAAACCAGTGCTTAGGATGGTTCCAATAATAAACAACCACAGTGAAATCAGTTTGGATAAGCAGAAGGTTAAAAAAGTGGATGAAACAACATTTGGTCAGAATATTACAGACACGATCGTCTTAAAGCTCTTTGAAGTCTGACTTTCACTGTAGGATATTTGCTTCCCTCTGATCTGTGTTGTCACTGTGCTTGTCGTTGTCATGGTGACACAGGTCTGAGGCACATCGCCATTCTGAAGTTGGTTGGCACGGAGCCGCCGGATATGGGCGGAGTCTTGGAACTCTATCCTATCAATGGTAAGAACTTTCTCTTAAGCATAATGAATGGGAATGTGGGTCAGGCATGTCTGGAGCACACACACACACACACACACACACACACACACACACACACACACACACACACACACACACAGTACCTCCTTTTACTGAATGCTAACAGCAGTTATTCTCTGTACAGTAAAGAGAATCTAAACTTAAAGGTCCACTTACTGTTCCACCGTCCTCAGAGGACCTACAAAGATTTGTTATGTAACAAGCACAGTGCTGCTGCCGTGACTCAGAATCCAAAAATGAATAATTTCTTTCATCTCATGTGGCCGAGTAGATGTTGCTCAAGAAGTCTTAATCAGACCAGGTGTGAACTTTACTGGGAGCAAAGAAATTGGAGTCAGGCTTATGTAAGACTGTAGAAACTGGAGCTGCTGCCAGTCGACAGAAGTTGTTGAGGTTTCTGCTTTTGGTGTTTGAGCTGAGCATGTAGAGACGCTGTAAATATAAAGCAAGTCTGCAAAGGAAAACATGGCTGTGCTCTCTCGGCTGTTAAATGAAAATATGTGTCTCATTCCCAACCTGCTTCATCCAGGGAGTGCTACTGTGGAGCGTGAAGGGCTGCCAGCCACCCTGGTGAAGGACATGAGGAACTACTTCCAGATCAGCCCAGAATACTTCTCCATGCTGCTGGTAGGGAAGGATGGCAATGTTAAGTCCTGGTACCCATCACCCATGTGGTCCATGGCTATCATCTATGACCTGGTAGACTCTATGCAGCTACGCAGACAGGAGATGGCCATCCAGCAGTCACTGGGTATGCGCTGCCCTGAGGACGAGTATGGTGGCTATGGCTACCATCAGCATGGATATGAACACGGTTACCAGGACGGCTATCACCAGGGCTATGGTTACTAACCTCTCCCAGCTGGTTCTTAGCTCGTAACCTTTTTTTTAATGTTTTCTACAAATCCTCCACCAGCCAGATGGCTCACATGGAGTGAGGAGTCCTTGAATGTTTTGTAGCACTTAGTGGAAGCCTCGAAACTGTTGCTTTCACCTATCCAGTTCTTTGATATATAGCATAGTATGCTGCAAGTAATGGTATTTTGCAAGGGGCTTCAATCAGAGCCGGTTAGTCAGTGTGTAGATGAGCCAGGAGGGTTCAGGGATCTGTTGTGTGTTAGTGTTTGTCATGTGTCATTTGAAACAAAGTGTTTTGCACGTTATATTATCTGTCTCCTTCACATGCCTTCCAGGTCAAATTTACATCTTATCAGCACAGACCTTTATTTTGTAGATAATGGGCTAAAATAATACATATATGTATTTATTGGACATCTGTTGCATTTGAGGTGGTTATTGAATATTGTATGAAAAGAAGCTATCACATTATTTCTCTTTTGTAAAGTTTCTGTTGCTACACAATGTTCTTATTTATACTCTTTTGTGCTACATGACAAATAAACATTTGTTTACTATCAGTGATGGTCTTTGAGTTGCTTGCTGTGCGGGTGAGGGTCCAAGGACAGAGGGTGTCACTCCCTGTACAGATTGTAAAGCCCTCCGAGGCAAATGTATTTTGTGACTTTGGGCTATACAAATAAAATTTGATTTGATTTGATTTGTGCACAGTGTATCAACAATCACCTGTAAAGTTTCACTTTAAACTCTTCTTATTTGAAGCTACATCTCCTCCTAGTGGTCTAATAAGACGATGAAGGGAAATTACTTGACTGTATATTTTATTGGCTATTTAATAATGAAGACAATCTGTTCATATATTAAGACAAATTTAAGCTGTACTTCAGTATGAAATACAGAAAAGTAAAGATGGCTTTTGTCCTCCTCAACCTCATGGTCCCTTCAGAAGTTCCAATAAACATGTAGGGCAGCTAATAATTGCTGAAATCCATTGGACTTAGACATAAAACGTGTCAAAGTATTCACATGACATGTACTTTGTTTTTCTTTTCACCTTTTAAATGTCATCACTGTTACTTATATTAGACAAAATGAAAGCAGCCAACAGTCACATGTTAAAATTTTATGGTACAAACAAGAATCATAAAAGAACTAGATTTCATAGTATTTCACAGTTGTAACACATCAATACATGTGTAAAAAACAATATTCAAGGCCAAGTAAGAGAAACAAGACTTTGTTGTGCTTTCAGAAAGTCAGACATACTGACTGCTCTATCATGCTTCACATTCCCTGTACACTGTAATGGAAACAACAGTCCTGTTGTGTGTGCAAATTTCTGGCAATTTACAATTACACGGTCATTTCTGAAGCTATAGTTTGTGAATTTGTAGCGACTGTGTTGCTGAAATTTTCCCACAGTTGAAATATTGACCATGATAAATACTAATAATATATAAATACTTCTTTTACACTTTGCCAACAACTAATAGTGTTGTTATAAAAATTAGGATTATACTGGGGTTCAGATGTTTTTAATTCATATAGTGCGTGTGTATCCTGTTTTTTGCATGTCTCGTGCACTTCTCTTAACTCGTTTTACTGAGGCTGGCAGGGTGAGATAGAGTTCAACTATAAATTAATAGTATAAGGACAGGGAAGACAGGTGGATAAGAAACATCCTGCTCATTACTGAGCAGAAAACCAGGCAAGGACGTTATGATGTTATCTGTAACAGTGGGGAGGTGTCCGAGACAACCCATTAATATATTATATATTTTTCTCTGTAACCCCTCTTGTGCGTTGCACTGTTAAACGCTCCTTCTTGTACAAGAATAATAAATTCAACTTAAACTTTGATACTTTGAATCCAGTCTTCCTTATTGAAGGGTCTTTCTTAAAAAATTCCCATAACAAGTGTAAAGCCTTACAATCATAATACTTCTGCTCATTAAACTTAAACCACCTGCAACCAGACAATAAGTCGCACAAACAACAGAAAGAAAGTGTAACAGAAACCCTTAATGATCCCAAATGACAAATACAAGTGGTGGTCCCCAGCATGTACACTATTACTATCACTGCTGTTTGTTCCACTCAAAAATTGACAGCACTCATACACAGACAGGCACATTTCAAAATATACACAATAGTCGACTCATCACACAGTCCATCAACACTGCCGTTTACCCGCTGACAGTCATTCAAGTAAATGCTTTGACAGATCAAATCTGCCACCGTGCTGCGTTCACCATGTCTGTGCTGCAGCTGAATATTAGCAACAGTGAAGAAGAAAATCTTCTGTCCTGTAGGTGAGCCATGAGTCAGCACTACAAAGACTCCTCCTCGGATTCACTGTCTGTGTTGGGCTTTGTCAGGAGCTCCAGCTCCTCGCCGTCCTACAGCAGAAAACACATAAAGATTGACAACATAACTTAGCAACCTGTTCTGTTTAATAGTTTCCTCTTCCAAAATGACTTAATGAGATTAAGTGAGGTGAGGCACCAGCGTGAGTCTGAATGCTGTTTTCATAGCAGGGAATCAGATTTCCTCCTACATTAAAGAAATCACATTATAGAGAAATGAGAGCCAAGTTTCCTACAGAGAACTTGGTGTGTGTGTGTGGGAAGAGAGAAAGGGACTAAACATGGGGGTTAGAAGTTAGCAGTGCGTGGTCTTATGTGCGTGACTAGTGAAGATGTTTTTTGGTGATGGTTTTTGTGGTTTGCTCCGTACCCCTCTGGACCTCTCGAACACCTCTCCATTGATGACCCGCAGCTTTTCCTGCTGCAGGCTGTATTCCAGGTCTTTGGGCCGGCTGGAGTTGTAGATAAAGATGGCCAGGAGGACCATGGGAGCCTGGAGGAAGAAGTCCAGCGAAGGGTGGAAATCAAAGAAGAAGAGGGAAAGGGCAGTAACCAGAACAGTGGTGATCTGGCCTGTCAGCACATGGAACATGTTGTCTCTAAATTTCAAGATGAAGGCCACAGATAAACCGAGGGCAGCTGTGGAGAAGACAGAGAAGAGTTTGACTTTTTCAAAAGCACAGTTTACATTTTTTATCTTATTTCAGCCTTCATGTTATTTGATTCTAATAACTCTGCAGCTTTTATATGGAGACACCTCTCCATTCACTGCCCTTACAATACAGCATGAACAACAGCCTGTGCAGAAAAATAACTCGTTGTTGACAGATGATGTAACCTTTGATGGAACCTTTTTGTCGAACTCTCAGGAAGAAAGCAAACAAGCATACACTATGGCCAAAAAAGTTTGTACTGTTCCTTTAATCAGGTAGTTTAAGTTGCCTAAACCTAACCATAGAGATATTAGATCACAAAACACTCTTATCAGTTGTTGTGGAAGATACTGACCTTTTATTATTTAAGTATGTGATAATTTATCCACCATTCAACTCACCAGTGACCAGCACCAGACCAAGGGAGTAAACGTTATGTCCATGGAGGAGCCCGCAGTGCATGGTGAGGCCTCGAGCCTCACTGCCAAGCCCAAGGGTCAGCCCGTTAAACACCACACCAAAGGCATACCTACAGAATCATGCAACAAAGAACTGAGATTAGAATGGAAGAAATGAGTGTAGCTATGTGTCCTCTTGCCATGCGTGTTTTTTTTCATTAGTCGCTCTCACAGTTTACTGTTCTGGATGAAGATGCTCTCTGTGAGCTGGTCTCCTTCTTTGAGGATCTTCTCATTGTAGATGTTGGCCATGGCAGAGATAAAGCACTGGAGGAGGAGCAGGATGTGACCCACACCCAGAGATCGAAGCTTCTCCACTAACCTGTCCCTCCAGGCCTGACCGGGCAGGGACGACACCCACGTTTCACTGGCACTGTGATGGGAGAAAAGAACTGTGTTACACCTGATAGAGAGTGTATTTAATTTAATTTGAAGGATAGTTCCTTAAGATGAATCATCTTGTTTTCGAGGGAGTCCTTACCATGAACAGACAAAACAAGGCAAAACATTACAACAACATTACATTACGTTACAGGACATACAGGAGTAAGACAAGACATAACAACAGGACAACATTACAAGACAATAACATCCACTCAATGCACTCTAGGCCCAACCGTTCCCTGTCCCCCCACTCCATTTAGATTCATATCAAGGATCATAGTTATACATTGCACCCGTCATCAAATACAATACGTACATTTGTTATCAGTAAAAAATAAATTGTCAAAAACAAGAACAGGGTTTTTGTAAATGAATAAAAATGGATTTCTTAAAGAGATGAAAAGAAGTGATGGATTTTAGAAAATTAGGCAGGGTATTCCAATCTGAAGGAGCTTTAAATTTAAAGGAAAAATGACCAATTTCCTTCTGGATTCTCGGAACAAAGAAAAAACAACTGTCAGTATGGCGTAAGTAGTGTTGTGAACTATATGGAATCAGATATTGTTTTAAATATGGGGGGTAATTATAATAAATACATTTGAAAATAAACTGCAACCAATGAAACTGTCTTCTGGACTCAGATGTTAGCCAATTTAAAGAATGGTACATAGTGCAGTGATGAGTTCTGTGTGGGCATCTTAATATAAATCTGCAAAGGTTGTTGTAGGTGACTTTAATAGAGGACAAGTTTGTTTATGAAGTGTTCTGATATACGATATCTGCATAGTCGAGTATGGGGAGAATAAGCTGTGTGACAATCTTTTTCCTAATCTGTAGAGTGAAGCAGTTTATCGAGCGATACAGAATACCCAGGCTGCAGTTTATTTTCTTAATTAGTGAGTCAATATGTGTTTTAAGGGTAAGTTGAGAGTCAAGCCAGACACCGAGATATTTGACATGATCTATTCCCTCGAGAGGAGTGCCATCGGGGTAATTAATGGAAAGTTTCTGTCTTGTACCAAATAACATATTGTTTGACTTCTTCTTATTAAGTAGAAGTTTGTTGGATGAAAACCATTTTTCTATGTAATCAAAATCTGACTGTAATATTGACTGGATTTGAGGTCCAGAGGTGTAAATGACAGTATCATCTGCATAAAGATGAATTTGACACTCATGGCAAGCTTGTGGTAGGTCATTAATAAAGATGCTGAACAATAGTGGACCTAAAGAGGAACCTTGAGGGATACCCTTTTCCATTAACATGAAGTCTGACTGTGTGCCATACAGTTGTATGAAAAAGTTTGGGCACCCCTCTAAGATTTCATGATAATTTGCTCTAACTTTATAAAAGAAGATCACAGCAACAAGATTTGATTTCCTACAGAGATGTAGACATTTGAGTGTTTTCCAGACCAAAATTCTCAGAGTAGCATTACATAGTTTTATTATGATAAATTAAAATGTAAAAAATGGTATGTGCAAAAGTTTGGGCACCCTTTTAATCACACTGATTTCAAGACCTGTAGGGATTTATAGCTGACAGGTTGCAGCACAAAATTGCTTTGACTAGCTTGTGAGACTTTCAATTACAAAGACAGGTGGAACCAATCATGAAAAAGGCTATTTAACAGAGGCAATTGTTGGCTGTGCTTGTCCTAGGTTCTTTTTTAGAGTGTGGCAACATGGGGGCATCGAAACAACTCTCCACTGACCAAAAAACTAAGATAATTCATTATCATGAATTAGGAGAAGGGTACAAGAAATTATCAAGAAGGTTTGGACTGTCTGTCTCCACAGTCAGAAATGTGGTGCAGAAATGGAAGGCCACAAGAACAGTCCTTGTGAAGGAAAGATGTGGTAGGCCAAAAAAAGTACTGGAAAGGCACAGGCGAAGGATGGTTAGAATGGTCACAGACAAGCCACAGACCACCTCCAGAGAACTACAAGAACATCTGGCTACTGATGGTGTAGTTGTTCATCGTTCCACAATCCAGCATGCACCAGGAAAAGCTCTTTGGAAGGCTGATGCGCAAAAAGCCTTTCCTGAGTGTTCGTCACAAGAAGAGTCGCATGAGGTATGCAAAAGCACATCTGGACAAGCCAGAAGCATTTTGGAAAAAAATACTGTGGTCAGATGAGACTGAGATAGAGTTATTTGGTCAGAACAAGAGGAGGTATGCATGGCGAAAAAAACACACTGAATTCCATGAGAAGAACTTATTGCCTACTGTGAAATTTGGTGGAGGGTCCATCATGTTATGGGGCTGTGTGGCTAGCACAGGGACTGGAAACCTTGTTAAAGTTGAGGGTCACATGAATTCCTCTTAGTATCAGCAGATTCTTGACAAGAATGTTCAAGAATCTGTCACAAAGTTGAAGCTACGCCGGGGTTGGATTTTTCAGCAGGACAATGATCCTAAGCACTGTTCAAAATCCACCAAGGAATTCATGCAGAAGCACAAGTACAATCTTCTGGAATGGCCATCCCAGTCCCCAGACCTTAACATCATTGAAAATGTATGGATTGATTTGAAGCAGGCTGTTTACGCACGGAAGCCAAGAAACCTGACTGAACTGGAGGCGTTTTGTATGGAGGAATGGGCCAAACTACCACCTGCCAGACTTCAGGGACTTGTCTGTGGCTATAGGAGGCATCTACAGGCTGTTCTTGCAGCAAAAGGAGGCTCTACTAAATATTAATGGAATAATTTCTTTGGGGTAACCAAATTTATGCACATGCCTATTTTTGTTTAAATACACATAAACATGTTTCTGTTGGACCAATGAAAATGATTTGAATGAAACTGATGCAATGATTTTCCTAAGGGGTGCCCAAACTTTTGCATACCACTGTAAATAGAAACACATTGGTATCTGTGGTGGAAGTAGGAGTTGAACCAAAGCAGTGAGCTTTCAGAGAATCCTATGGCATGGAGCTTATCGAGGAGAAGATAGTGGTCGACCATGTCGAAAGCCTTGGTAAGATCTATAAAAATTGCACCTGTGAGCATATTGTTGTCTTAAGAGGATATTATGTCATTAGTAACCTTAAGGAGAGCCGTTGTTGTAGAAAATTTTGATCTGAAACCAGATTGATATGGGGATAAGATGTCAAACTCATTAATATAATGAGAAAGTTGATTAAAGACTAATTTTTCAAATAATTTGACTACACAGTTTATTATGGAAATAGGTCTATAATTATTAATATTGTGAGAATCTCCACCTTTATGCAAAGGTGTAATTCTGGAGCATTTCCAACTTAAGGGAACATCACAGGTATCAATTGACATGTTAAATAAATAATATAAGGGGTGCAACAGAATGTGGGAGGCAATTTTTAAAAACTTGATTTCAAGGCCATCTGGACCGGGTCCACTGCTAGAGTTAAATCCATCTATCACCTGTTGTACATCAAGTGGACTTATTTTCCTAAACGAGAAGAAGTGACTATGATTAACACTAGTCGGTGCTACATTATTGTAAGAGGGGCAAAAGGAATGAGAGCTACAGATCTTGGAGAAATGTTGAATAAATGCATTAGCCATTGTTGAAGGATCGTTCACGATTTCATTATTAAGTCTCAGATGAATAGTGGAATCTTCTGAAGGTTTACTCATTATGCTATTAATTGTGTTCCAAAATTGTTTCGGGTTTTTAAAATCGTTAATAAGTGAATCTTTATAGTAGCTGGATTTAGCATTCCTAGTCTTAGTTGTGCAAATGTTTCTCAGTTTTTTATATGCATTCAAGTCACCTTTATCTTTTGTGGAACGATATTTCTGCCATGCCTTGTCCCTTAGTTTAAATAAACCTAATTAGTCAGCATTTATCCATGGCAAGTGTCTGCCTTTAACTTTCCTTGTTGTCCAGGGGGCATGTTTGTTAATAACATTAGTAAATTCTGTATAAAAATAATCCCAAGCATCATTAACAAAGGGTATTAGTTGAAGTCTATCCCATTTTATAGCAATTACATCATCAATAAATTGTTCAACATTGAAATTTTTTTCTTTTCTTACTTTTATACACTTTGGTGGAAGACGAGGAACTTTAATTTTCCAAACGCAGAAAATAATTGAGTGGTCACTTAAACTGTCAGGTAATACCCCTGATTTAATATTTCGATCAGGATGGGTGACAAGTATCCAGTCTAAGAGAGCTGAGGATGTTCTGTCCACTCTTGTTGGTTCAGTGATAATTTGAGTAAGGTTTATGCTGCTAAATGCATTTTTATTTTTGAGGGATGCACAATCATTTCTCCTGGACGGTTAAAGGAGTTAATGGTAGAGAGTATACAATCAGTAGATTCTGACGGAGCATTTGGGGGTCTGTAGATATTACCTATGGTTAAATGTTTATTTTTATGAAAAATGAATTTGACAAAAAGGCATTCAAAATGCAGGGGTGTGACTGTTGGTAAAGCAAGTTCTGAGCATAAATGAGATGAAACATATGTGGCCACTCCTCCTCCTCTAGATCCTCTATCCGCTCTATACAAAACATAATTATCAAGTTTCATTTCATCACCTGAAATATTACTATGCAGCCAAGTTTCAGACAATGTGAGCACACTGGGTTTATTGTAAGCGATCCATGCTTTTAGGAGGTCAATTTTAGATGGTAAGCTCCTAATATTAAGATGAATTATGTGTAAACCTTTTTCTGTATTCATAAAATAAGATTATATATATACTGTACACCTATATATACACGTACATATATGTGTATACAGGTACCAAGCGATTCATTTATATACATCATAGATACTGATAGAGTGTGTAGTAAAGGGGTGGTGGTGAGGGGGTAATGGTGCTGACTTGGGAGAGGGGAGAGCCATGATCACACTAACAAACACATTTACACATATATAACACAAACAACACAGACTAACGAGTCTCCTAGACAGAGTTTGTCTCTGTCTAGGAGACTCGTTAGTCTGTAAGCTTTACCTAGTCTGCCAATTAACAGAAATTGTGAGAATAGTTTAAAGGATTTCAATAATCATAAGGAGAGCAAAATCAGAGTTTCTCACTTCACGTACTTCTATTATTATTATTATTATTAGGCCTTAACAAAATTTCTTTTCATGGACTAATTTCCTGAAACTAATCAAACCAAAATTAATACCAGCATTTTAGACAGAACCTTCTTCCGCCGGTAAATATTAACAACGGAGTTTTAGGTCAGTTCATTGCGACACTGTGCTTTACGTGCCAGAACACTCGGCAGAGAACAACAAAAACAAAATCAGCTGACTAGGGCCCGGCACCGGCACTGCTACAACTGCTACCTCCATTATTTCATTATTTAAATATTGAAATACCTAAGCACCTTCACACTGTGACACTTTTACTTTATACACTTTACTTTACTTTTTAACCTTTATTTATTGTGTATTGTTGTGTATTGTTTAACGTTCTGTGTCCTAAGCTGTTGTTTTGTTTTGTTTTGCCTTTGTTTTAAGAAGTGCCAACAATTTTTCGTTGAGAAATACAATGACAATAAAAATCTTTGAAATCTTTGAAAAATCACTATGGTAACAGGCACCCGGCAGCAAGACGACCGTCTTGATAATAAATAAGATGCTTTATCAATTACCAAACATACCAAGAGACATCATTATGATGTGAAGAGGAAGAAGAGACATCAGAATGTATGTTTTGTATGAGCTGCTACTAGCACAACACACTTGAAATTCCAAATGAATTGTTGGTAGTTGAGATGTATTGTGGGTAATGTAGGCAGGATTAGGGTTAGGTTTTGACAAGGAAGAGGAATGAATGAAATAAATAAGTTAATATCTCTTGTACTGCTGCATCAATTTTATTTGAAATTTCTGTGAATCCGACAATGTTATAAAATGTTGGAGTACACCTTCCAGGTATTTTAATTCATCACCTATTAATGTATCTCTGCACTCATCATGTTACCTGCTGTTCCTCATCTGCTCCAGCAGCTGTGTGTAGAGAAGGCAGGAGTTGGACGGAGTGGAAATGGGGTTTGAGTGGAGACCTGGCACGGCGATGGCATTTTGGCGGCCTCCTGATCCTGTTGTCAAGGAAACAATGGACAGAAAGAGGACAACTAATGCTGCCCATTGAACCCAGGACAGGCGCCTCCTGTAGGAAAAAAGAGAAACAAAAATTGGTTTGGTTTGATGTACACTTGACGTGGCTGCAGCTGCACAATACAGGCAATGAGACCCTCATCACCTCTCACCTACAGTCACACTAATCTACTGAAGAGCAGAACATTACAGAACTATCAAGTGACCCACTTACTTCAGAACAATTCTGAAGAGCACAGCTGTGGTCAGGATGACAAAGTTAGAGAACAACACTGCCATGGCCTGGGAACACAAGGAGGAACAGTAGGTTTAGATAAAACATCAGAATGATAGCACGAGTCTATGGACGGGACATTTTGTAAAAGCTAGTATGATACGAGAACGGAAAATCTACATTTAGATAACACTCTTCACTGAATTCCCAGCAGGGTTTCAAAGAGTTAGGGTGCAGTTGGAATGCTAATGGTGGCTAATTGGAAATCATTTCCTCCAGTAACCCTAATGTAAAGCTGGCACAGAAAGTGCTTCCTTAAACATTAAAGTCTTAACTAACAGGCTGCAGGTATGTTAGCACGTAGAAGATGATGAGGTTGTCGAGAAAGTAGAGGAAAGCAGGGACAGCCCACTTCAAGGAACCGAGGAAGGAAGCACTGGAGGAACAGCCCAGCTCTCTGCATGATCGTCCTTCTGAAGAAAGAGGGGAAAAAAAGAGTGAATAAACATGCTGTATCATCTCACACACACACACACACACACACACACACACACACACACACACAGTGATTACCTCGAACTATGACCCTGATTGACATAACCAGACAGAAGAGCAGTTTGAACGCCTCAGCGAGTAGATTGACTGATGCAGGGAGGAAGTCATACTTGTTCTCTGCAAATTGACCACAGATAAAGAGAAACAGTAAACAAGATGCCAACACTTCAGTGGAACACACAGAAAAACATTAAAACACCAGCTCATCACATCTGTCGAATACAAAAAGTAACATCTGTCTCATTGTCAGTCACTCACCAGCATTGGCAGCGAATTTAAGCAGCAGGATACGACTGGTCCCCAGGATTATGAAGCCCAGGCCGAGGGCCAGAGTGTAGGCCGAGGAGCGGGAGCACAGCCTGGGGCAGGAATGGCAACACACCATGGCTAGGACGGGACTGGATGCAGTCAGATCTGCTGGGACACATAAAAAACACAGACGTGCTGGTAATGGCTTTCACTTTCAGAATATTGCAAAAGAGATGCAACAATACTAAGATCAACAGTCAATGGACAACTCAAACACCGTCAATGAAACTTCTACAAACAATCAGAGCTCACAGGGTATAAAGATCAACAAGCAAAGTATGCCAAATCCTTGAAGGTAAAACTTTTTGAATTACGCTGCAGGAGCTGTGTGGAAGAATTTGATGGGCATTTTATGACTGGGTTATTTACTTTGTGGGGAAACCCACTTGTGAAAATCTATATAAGTATCTCAAGAAAACCTCTATATCTACATGTACATGAGACTATTCACACCTCACTCATGTAGCTCTGATCATGTGCTCTTACACTCAGTAGCTTCAGCTCACTTGGTGGAACAGTGAACATCCTCTAACAGACCTGACAGTTCCTCTCTGTACACAGATAACACTCTGTTAGCACTTTGTTAGCTCATTATATTAAACACATGTCGTTCATGGTTTCAGCTTCTCTAACGTGTAAATTAAATAGAATATTTGGCCTGTTGGTCAGACTAAACAAACCATTTGAAGACGTCGCAGTAGGTATTTTACTCCATTTTCTGTCATTACTGGCAGTTTAAGAGATATTCGCAGTACATGTTACGTGTTCTAATGTGCTTACTATACACGTTAATGCTCACCATTACAGTACAGTTATATTTCAGTCAGTTAGTCGGCTCACAGTCACAGAAGTTCAGAGCTATGTTAGCATCATCTCACACAGCCGCCATGTTTGTACACTCCTCTGTTAAACTCCGCGTCTTCTTTTCATGTATCTTACATATATCTATGAAGACGCTGCCGATCAGATGTGAACATTAAACACACTTACTTTATTTGATTTATTTTCCTCTCTGCCAAAACATAACTGACGCGGCTCCCTTCACGCTTCCTGTTTTTTTCTGCGCAAGCGTACTGGCTGGCACAGGTGCCGCGGTGACGTCATCCCACACGGACTGCAGGTCCTTGCGTGCACAGTGTGGACTTTGTCCCGGTCCAATAGGACCGAGCTGACCGAGGACTGACACGGTGTGCTGTGTGTTCAGAGGCCGAGACAAGGGAGAAGAATTTAGTCTACACTTTCACTTCATGTATTATTTATTACTGAGTTAGTGACACATGAAGATGAATACTATGCTATATATACTATACTATGCCCTGAAGAGGAAAATGCAAAAACAAGAGCTGCTATGTGTGTGCAGACTTTAGTGTGTTTCCACTGTTGTGCAATGTTTAATCAAGTTAAGGTGGGAAATGCAGTCTTTATGCTAGTAAACTTTTGGGTGATATTTATGCACAGCAGCCATTTTGACATGAAATACTAGATTAAACACAGGTGTTATCAGTGGTACTAATTAAGGTTCCTCCAATCAGGTCGAGCAGTAATGCAATGAACACCTGCGATGACCCTACTGTTCCATGTCAAAACGGCTGGTGTGAAAAAGGTCTATTCTGTCCTGAAATATTGTTTTCTGTGGAGGTCTGTTGAATTTTAGTCCTGTATGAGCACAATGAAACACAAGTCCCATCTATCTCTGGACATACTATATTTACTCACTCAGTACTGCCTGTACTTATTGTACTGTATCTGTACTTATTTCCATTTGCTGCTGTTTTTTTCTTCTGTCTGTTTGGAGGACATTTGTGGAGGAGGCTTGTGATATTAAATGACACATAAAAGATGTGCAACAGGTACTGAAGACTATATTGTATTTATATCATGAGATTTCTACACAATTTGGAAATTTTAAATCTTTTTTTTGTCTCATTATAATTCTGTTTTTGTTTAGTTGAATTCTGTCTGCCTAAGTTCATCTGAGAAGTTCTGTCGAGCATTGTGATGTAGAAGTTGTTTGTACTTTGTAAAAACAGTCCAGTCTGTCTTCTAGTTCTAGTTTTTACTAATTCACTAAAATTCAAAAACATTTTTTTTTACTCCTCTCTGTTGACATCTGTAGTTAGTAGTTTTAGTGCAGACAGACTTTATGTCCGAAACATTTCATCATTTTATAAAAGTACGGTGGCTGGTAAGTGCAAAACAAAATTACAAAAATTGAAACACTTTTACAAATGTTCAAACAAATTTACATTTTAGAAAACAAATTTACAAAATTCGAAACACTTTTATAAACTCTGAAACACTTTTACAAAGACAAATTGTGGACCTGGACAACTGTTTGGCTACCGAACAATGTGGCAGGTACTCAGACAAAAGTACAACTTTCGAGTGAGGAGAGAAGATGTGATGAATTTGCTCCGGGAGCTTAACCTTCGAGGGTGCGAGAGGAGAGCACGCAGAAGGTTCATAAGAAGAACCTACCATTCAATGGGACCGAACTATATGTGGCATGCTGATGGTTATGATAAACTTAAACCATTCGGTCTGGCGCTTTCAGGATGCATAGATGGATTTTCACATAAAGTACTGTGGCTTGAATGTGGACCAACAAATAATAACCCAAGGGTGATTGCTCACAATTTCCTGTCATATAGGCGAAACCTTGGTGTCATCCCCATGAGACTGAGAACTAATTGCGGCACGGAGAACGGCATTATGGCTGCGAATCAGTGTAACATCACCATCACCATGACTACTACTCTGGAGCGTCCAGCCACATGTATGGCTCATCCACTAATAACCAGCATATAGAGTCCTGGTGGTCCATATTCAGAAAGGGAAGGGAAGTGGCCTTCATAAAGTAATTTTATATTTAAATATATGTACACACACAGACATATCATTATATCATATATCCATTTCTATAGATCTCAGTTCTGGATGGAGTTATTTGCAGACCTCCGAGATGCAGGATACTTCAACGGGAGTAATGAGCATCAGTGCTTATTGAGCTTTTGCTAAGGTGATGTTCTTTAGAAGGACTTGGTTGAGTGTGTGAGACTGTGGAACAGTCAGAGGATTAGACTTCCAGAACAGCGTCATGTCCAGGAGGAGTGCTCGAGTAGCTGTACTACTTACCACACAGGTAAAACTTTGATGATAGATTGAGACTTCCTCATTTCTGTCTTACTTTTAACTTAAATGTAAGTAAATGCTGTTATGTCTTCTATAGATCTGGCTCCAGAGACTGTGGATTTGAAATTGAACACACTGAATTGGATGGCTTTCCTGAGGCAAGCCTATCAATAGCTACATGTGGGGACCCAAACATGCAGGAGTACTTGGACTTTGCTATGGAGCACAATCAACTACAGAAGCCAGAAAACTGGGAGTCTGCAACAGGACTGTACATGAAGCTAAAAGAAACTGCTCAGCTATGGCACAGCCTTCGGGAGCAATTTGGGGTTCAGTATCTTGCCCAAGGACACTTCAACATGCAGACTGGAGGGGATCGAACCGGGGATCGAACCGCCAATCTTCTGATTAGGGGACGACCTGCTCTACCTCCGATCCACAGCCGCCCCGCCACAGCCAAGTGCTTGCACATTGAGGCTTTTCTTTTCTTCCTGCTATTTTTTTCAGAGTGATTAAGATGTTTTTTATATGCCCTGAAATCTGATTTGTAGTGGTGGAACATTGCCGTCTATGTCCGAATGTCACCCACAGTTTTTTGATGAAATAAATGAATCAAATACTAGCAAAGAAATGCATATTTATTACATTTTTGTAAGTACAAAAAACAAAACTTCTTGGCCTTGTTTTGTTTATTTTGTCTAAAATAGAATGGCCAAAATGTTAACTGTGAGAAAAAACATGCTCACATATCTTTACATTATAAAGATTCTTAACAACCTTTAATGGGGGGGGTTTAATAGGGGTCATTCTCATGGCTTAAAAACCAAATCCTGGGGAATTCTGAAATCCATTTGTCCACAGTTTAAGTGTCTAGGAGTGGTAATTTCAATGTGTTTGAACATGTATTTGCCATTGGGAATGGAGAGTCATCCAGGAACTCTATTCTTGGTGATGGTTCCAATCCAGATGGGGGAAGTGAAGTCAGTCCAGTTGCAAACATCAAAACATCTTCCACAGACACAGCAGCCTGACCTTCTGAATATAAGGTATACTACAGATATACATGCTTGTATAAACCAAAGAGGGAGACCATGAGGCATTCTTACATAAATCCCATCATTACAAATATGATCTTACCTGTCAATTACAGATGAGTTGCGGTCAATAATATACCAGTGGAGGTAGTCTGACACGATTTCTTTCTTTGCTTCAACAGTAGCCACGTCTCAGACAACCTGCATCTAACATTCTGTAACATTGTGCTGTGTCTCATGGTACATTCTCGCAGAGCATCAACTGAAGCAGCATTCTCAATCTGAAAAACATAAAAAGGAATATAAACACTCAAGTCAATAACTGTATGTACTGTATGTCCTTCCAATTACAGTCAAATGTTTGGACAGACTTTCTCATTTAAGTATATGGTAAAGTGTGTCCAAACTTTTGATTGTTACTGTACATAGCATAGTGTAATCTTGCACTATTACAAAACAATAAATTAAGCTAATTCTGTGTATTTGATTAAAGAAGGAAAATTTGTTTCAAAACACTGCGGAGACTATGTAATACTCTGCTATACCACACTGCAGCCTTATGCTATTCTTACATCTTGCAAAGCTTTCCCTATTTCTTCATCACTTACTGAATTAACTGTTGCTTTGAATGAAGGCTGGCCAGAAATTTAATGTACAAGATCTTCTGACAGGAAATGGGGTCCTGGACCTCCATGCACAATTGACACTGCAATCATCTTTCCTGCCAGGTAGTACTCATCCTTCCTAACAGCTGTGAATGAATCAAAACATATAATGTATTATATACACTATAATGTATTAAGATGAAACTCAAGTTTTTGAAAAATTGTTCAAGCAACAAAGTATATGTCATGTGATATATATGGTTATTGATCATTAACCATTAGTATAGTAGGCTACACATCTAACCCTATGCATACCAGTTGCATTGTAGACCAAGAACCGATGTCCTTCTGGTCCATCAAAATGGGCCGGTCTTTCAGATGTTTCATTAGTAGAGTTAAAAACTCTTGCCTTGGACTACCTGTGTCAATTCCTTCTTCTAAAACACCAGCATCATCAGTAAATTTGACCAGTATGTCACAGGTTTCAGAGTATGTTGTACGCTTGAAACCTCTGACTGCTCCATCCCAAACATTAGCCCTTGAGATGTTGAACCTGCTGACTCTTTCACGATCAATGGGATGTGATAGGTTGGCAATAATGTCAGGTAGTGTAATGTTGATCTCCTCCCTGTAATGACAAAACTACTTGCTACTAACTAATGCTACTTTTACAAAAAATATTTAAACACCAGAAATATTGTACAGAGAAAAAACTGGAATGCCACAGGTAATAGCTCAGTTTACATTGGTGTGTGTTGTAAACTCTTCAAATTGACTGCAACCAACTCCTCATCCTCTTCCTCAACACATGGTGTATACAGGTCTGTGTATTTACTGTTGGAAAATTCATTTGCATGTTAAAACATCTTAACATAACAAAACATTTTTCTTTTCTGTGTAATCAATGAATTAAAATTAACTGAGTCACCATCATTTTTATATTTACCTGTAGCAAGTAGTCCTGACTGGATTTGTTTCATGTGGCTCCAGATCCTCACTATCAGATATTACTATCTGAAAAACAAATTAAAATGTCTAAAACAACACAACATTGAGAGCAAGAAACAGTCTGCCCTAATACCTGTCCAGGTTGAACTGTGCTTGAATTCCCAGGAGCATCTCTGAAACACAATTCAATTGATAAAATGATTACCTTTATGTATATAGGAGTTTTGAGAAACATTTAGAGGTAGGGGGGAGATTTATAAATAAGAGATTATTTTGTTATAAATCACATTACATGTATGATATTTTCATACATGTAATGTGATGCATGTGGGATGCATGTTCAGCAGAGCAAATACTCTCAGCTAATCACATCACATACAAATTAAAGATTAATGATTTCTTTTGTAAAAATTAGTACTTACCCTTCATCTTCAGGTTTGCGTTTGGGTGTACTTTGGTTTTGTGGTTCAAACACCTGAGAGGAAAAGCATACAATTATCAACAATTTTAAACAGCTTCCATTATTGTTCCCTAACCACATACAGTATATATCAATGGTGAAAGATTGTGAGTGTTTCTGTAATGCTAACTTACAAATAATCAAAACAAACCTTTGTTCTTCTAAAATATTGACCAGAACATGGATTTAATGCTTTAATGCTCAAATATATATCCAATGAATAAATAAATAAATAAATGATACATAAAAAAAATTAACATACCACAGTGTCAGCCCGATTGAATTGAGCTGTGCTCCTGGATGTGATCACAATTTCAGAATCTGAGGTATCAGAGTCTGGGGTATCATCCACTGTGGTAAAAACAAAAAATCCAACACATTATTAATATTATGTATGCTAGAGTAGAGTATGTAAATATGTAAAAATATTGAATTATGAGATCCACGAACCTCCTTTAAAGTGTGTTTCTAGGCAAAGAAAAAAAGTGATCCTGGAATATGCCTTCCCAATTTCCTTTTTGTATTCAGCCAATTTGAATGGCCTTTCTGTCCCAGGCACATGGACCACCTCCGAGCAGTCAGGATACAAAAGGACGTATGGTCCTTCATCCATGTCCTTATTAAATGTTGTCATTTTCTGCACAGCTTGTTTCAGCAGATCAGGTGCTGCTACTTCTGGGTCTGTAAATAATGGGAGTGTTCTCCCTCTTAAAGGTTTTAAATCAGTTCCGTGTGGCACCATCAATCCTATGTTTATCTAGTAAAACAACAGAAAGACGTAATTAATCTCACACACATATATATAGCGTTGCAAAATTGTATAAAACGGCCAAGGCAACTTACCTGGACGTTTTTCTTTTCTTGTTTATGTCTTTCTTTCGGCCCACAGTTAAAAGACTGTCGTTCTTTGGACTTGGTGCTTCTGTACTCCATGAACTGCTTATAGGATGGGCATGGTTGTTCTGCTGGAATGAACAGAGTTCAAGTAGAAAGTCAGCAGCAGCTCAAACAATCACCAATAACAAGGAGTGCATATTAACTAAACACGTTGGTATTCTGTTATGGCTGGAATTAGATTGACTGTGTAGCGAAATAAACTGAAACGGTAACTGCACTTTTATTCACTGCATGTCTGACAATGGCTTCAGATAGCTAGCGCTATGCTGCACTTAAACTTAACTTACTTTGTTTAGCATTTTCCGGCTGCTTAGCTGTCCCCTGTGCGCTTGGTCCTTCCGTCTGGTCCGTGTCCTTTAAAAACTCCAGAGACCGTCCACACGAAATGCAAAACCGCGGTAACAGACTCAAATGGTTTCCACAAAACGGGCAAAACATCATTAACCTCCGTACAAACCACACAACACTACTCACTCCGTACAGTATTTTCAAAACAAACCGCTCACTCAATCACTTCCGGGTCAGATCCGGCTTTTGGTACATTCCCTTTCCGTTAGGATTTTGTCTTTGTAAAAGTGTTTCAGAGTTTGTAAAAGTGTTTCAGAGTTTGTAAAAGTGTTTCAGAGTTTGTAAAAGTGTTTCAGAGTTTGTAAAAGTGTTTTCAGAGTTTGTAAAAGTGTTTTCAGAGTTTGTAAAAGTGTTTCAGAGTTTGTAAAAGTGTTTTCAGAGTTTGTAAAAGTGTTTCAGAGTTTGTAAAAGTGTTTCAGAGTTTGTAAAAGTGTTTTCAGAGTTTGTAAAAGTGTTTCAGAGTTTGTAAAAGTGTTTCAGAGTTTGTAAAAGTGTTTTCAGAGTTTGTAAAAGTGTTTCAGAGTTTGTAAATTTGTTTCAGAGTTTGTAAAAGTGTTTCAGAGTTTGTAAAAGTGTTTTCAGAGTTTGTAAAAGTGTTTCAGAGTTTGTAAATTTGTTTCAGAGATTGTAAAAGTGTTTCAGAGTTTGTAAATTTGTTTCAGAGTTTGTAAAAGTGTTTCAGAGTTTGTAAAAGTGTTTTCAGAGTTTGTAAAAGTGTTTCAGAGTTTGTAAATTTGGTGTTTCAGAGTTTGTAAATTTGTTTCAGAGATTGTAAAAGTGTTTCAGAGTTTGTAAATTTGTTTCAGAGATTGTAAAAGTGTTTCAGAGTTTGTAAATTTGTTTCAGAGTTTGTAAAAGTGTTTCAGAGTTTGTAAAAGTGTTTTGAATTTTGTAAATTTGTTTTCTAAAGTGTACATTTTTTGAGCATTTGTAAAAGTGTTTCAATTTTTGTAATTTTGTTTTGCACTTACCAGCCACCGTAGTCAACATTGCAACACTTCTTATGATAAAGTGACTTCACCCAGACAGTATGTTAGGTGCTGTAGCGCCATGCTCCATCACAGCTCGGGGTGGTTACAATTACACATCACACCTGACCACACCCAGCTGTGATGCATGTGTTCAAGAGGAATTCCAGAGACTCTATACTCTTCAACCCAAGACCAGAGCAGCTATGTTTTAAGTCTTAATACATCAGTAATAATAATCCACTATATATAAAATATTAAAGGGCAAGTATATTGCAAGTTCATGCAAGCAGGGCTTCTACTGCATTTTAGATAAACTGCAGGTGAGATAAGGCTGACATCTGAGTTGTGCATAACAGACTCCAAATTTCTGAAGAAGAGGTAAATTAAGCATATGCTGAATGAAAATAACAGCGTTGTTTCTTTGTTTGGGGCAAGTACAGAACATATCACCTATTCTCATACAACTTATACCAGTTAACATTCTGTTATGAGTTGTGCCTGGGATGGGATGCAGTAATCTTTTGCTCTTGAATTATGCCATGTTTTTATGGGATGATGTTTTTCAGGGATATTTTGAGGTCAGAGAAATTTGCAGTGTAATTTTTAACACTCAGTCTCACTGTGCTTTTCCAGAGAAATAAGCACACCCCTTAGGGGTGACTCACAGCACGCATGAGGTTTGAATTACAAGAAAGAAAAAAAATGCAGAGACACAGTTCATTGCCCTGGGACATAATGTTTAAATGTGTGTGTGTGTGTGTGTGTGTGTGTGTGTGTGTGTGTGTGTGTGTCTGTCTGTCTGTCTCTGTGTGTGCGTGTGTGTCAGTGACATATAAGGCAGAGCAGACCTCTCTGTCATATCACAGCTTCTTCACTTGCAGAACAGACCCGTCCCACCTGTAGGATTGATAGCAGCTATGGGGCTCTGTTCCTGGGCTGGAGCATGGCGTCTCCTGCCCGTCCTGGTTCTTCTGTATGTCTTCCATGTGAAAGCATCCGAGCATGAACCAAGGGAGAGACACTATTACATTGCTGCTGTTGAGATAGACTGGAAGTACTCTGGGAATGACGCAGACAGGTAAGATGCTGGTTCTGTGGTATTAAATGGTAAATATAAGATATGCAACTGGTGCTGAAGCCTATATTTTTATTTTATTATGAGAAATCTACACTATTTTGAAATTATACTATTTTGTATTGTATTTTTGTCTCATTATTATTACATATTTGTTTAACTGAATTGTGTCTGCCGAATCTCATCTGAATTATCTTGTGAAGAATTCTAATGTAGAAGTTGTTTGTACTTTGTAAAAAACAGTCCAGTTTGTCCTTTTTTAATTTATTTGGCAGCATGTTCTTCATCTTATAATAGTATCAGTGTTATGACACATACACAGATACTAGGTTACACACACATTAGTTGCAGAAAAGTGTGACTTAATATCTCTAAAGTCCATATCTTGTGGATATACTATGCAAAGCGAGGTATTTTTCCTGTGTGTTGATTCATGTTTTGTGTTTTTCCTCCCACTCCTCAGGTTTAGTCCCATCTATAAGAAAGTGGTCTTTCGGGAGTATGAGAGAGACTTCAAACAGGCTAAGACTCATCCCGCCTGGTTAGGTAAACTTTGTGTTGGGGTTATATGAAGACACAGCCTGTCTGGCTCTAATTACTTATCCTTACTTACACTCATCCTGTCTGCAAATCTACTGTCAGCCCAGAGAGAAACATTCATTCCTAATCATTTACTGGAAAGGAATTGACTGTATTAGGAGAAGCGGTTACATAATATGGATGGATGGAATTGATATGTACATAAGTGTTGTTTAGAACATGTTTGTTCTACTGGATTCATAACAAGAACTATGTTGTCCGGTACTAAATAGAGGGTAAATGGCTAGAGATGTGTTCACTTAATGTAATGTATGTAGTTTGTAAACTATAATAAAGGGTTGTTGTGGCTCAGATTGTAGTAATCAGAGGGTTACTGGTTCGATTCCCACCTTCCCTAGTCTAGCTGAAGTGTGTGTGTGTGTGTGTGTGTACGGGAGATTTCAGTATCATCGTGATTGGTTTAGATAGGAAGCACTGTGTCACTCCTGATGAGCAGCTGTCACCTTGCATGGCAGAACTGCTGTCAGTGTATGAATGTGTGTGAATGGGGGAATGTGAGTGTTGTAGGGTGTGTATAGATATAGATTGAAGACCGAAAAGAAAACAATCGTTAAGCACACAGAGATACTACAAGCCATTAAAGTAAAGAATATAACCAGCTGTCAGCAGCTACAAAGTACATTTTACTTTCCAGGGATGTTTTTAAGGAGAAACTCCTACATATTGATTAATTTCTTGGAAAAACATAAAGCAGGCTAAATATATATCATGTTTATTACATTGATGTACCTTACAATTTATGGGCCACACACAGTAAACTATGATGAGTCAGTATGACACTTGGTTACTTGGTCTGGTGTGTCATGGTGGTGTGCCAGGTGCTGTGGATTCCAAATAAACTTAAGGCTGTCTTCCTCTGCAGGACTACTTGGACCTACGCTGAGGGCAGAGGAGGGAGAGACGATTGTCGTCACTTTCAGAAACATGGCGACTGAGCCGTATAGCATCCACCCACATGGGGTCGCTTACGGGAAACAGTCAGAAGGTGGGTGCCTGTAAGCACAGCTGCAGATGAGACTGACAGCTGTGGCAAACCTGAAGACAGCACTCTACAGATCAACACAGTGATCTGTTCGTTAGGGTCACTGTGGGGGCTCATGATGTTAATCACACAACATTGGCTAACCCAACAAACAACCTTGTTTGTCTTTTTCTAAAATATTAACCAGGACAGGCAGATAATCAAAGCAGACGGTACTGAAGTCCAACAGGAAGCCTTGCTAAGCCTTAGGAAATCACTGTCTGTGTCCTTTTCTATGCAAAGAAATAACATTAGTGGCATTCTGGATGTAAGAAATTAATACTAATTACTTCTTAATTCACTCTTAATGCAAAACAAAGAGCCCAGAGGAATTAAAAATATTTTAAAAAAGAACAGCTTGTGTCTTCTTTATGTCTGGAGTAACAGTTCACAAATTTTGTTAGGAAAATAAATAACATCCTCAGACCCCTGCTGGGCAATTGTATTTCATTAATCAGACTGTTCAGGTGGTCTTCCATCTCAAATGCCTTTTTTTTTTTGCAGGAGCCAACTACTTTGACAACACATCACAGAAAGAGAAAGAGGATGATGTAGTGCAGCCTAACAGGGAGCACGTTTACTACTGGGAGGTGACGTCAGATGTTTCTCCACAGCCCAATGATCCTACCTGCCTCACCTACTCCTATATCTCCCACCAAAATGTTGTCCAGGACTACAACTCTGGCCTCATTGGTACTTTACTCGTCTGCAAGCCAGGTAAGTAGTAACATGTGTGTTTCCACTTACACCTGAAATAAAAATGAAAAATGAAATGACCTCACGCTCTCCACTATTCTTTCTCTACGTAGGCAGTCTGGATGAGTCAGGAAAACAGATCGGCGTCCACAACGAATATGTGTTTCTCTTTGGAGTTTTTGATGAGAAGGAGAGCAAGTACAGCCCAAAAAGCCATTCCTCAGACGACCATGTTAAATATACCATCAACGGATACACAAAGGGATCACTGCCTGGTTAGTCTGTCCCACATTCACTCATTTTGTCGCTCATTGAGGTCAAGACAGTCATTTGGTTGGGCTAGATTATAAATGAATCTCTTGATTAATCAAGGGGGCTACACTTTTTACTCCTTAAAAGGTCCTTGTGCCAAAACGTGGCTCCTTCCCAAAAACTGCTATAAAAATAGTATATATTAATATTTTTTTCTACTTTAAACACGTCAGTCTTTTAGAACTACTTCAGCCTGAAATATACATGTCAAATATTAATCATATTTTTTTTGTTTTTAACCCTTTAAATGCCAGTATGTTTACATAACTCCGCTGTTTTTTATCCAAAAAACTAAAATAATTTCCATAAAATACATTTCAATGACTAATGGCTAACTATTATTATGTAAAAATGAGATGGGTCAATGATTGGCAGCAACACTGATTTTGATGCATTGTTTTTTTTTTTTGCAGTGTCAGATTTTTAAAAAAAAACTGCCTTATTGACAAATAATGGCTTCTTCCCAAAAACTGCTATAAAAATAGTATATATTAATATTTTTTTCTACTTTAAACACATCAGTCTTTTAGAACTAGTTCAGCCTGAAATATACATATCAAATATTAATTTAATTTTTGGGGCTTTTAACCCCTTAAATGCCAGTATGTTTACATGACTCTGCTGTTTTTTATACAAAAAAACAGAAAAACAAAAATAATTTCCAAAAAATACATTTCAGTAGTACACACACACACACACTTTTTTTTTTTTACACACACACACCATTATCCAACATAAATAGCACACAAAGAAGGATTTTTGTAGCTTAGCCATTTTAGGCTTAATTAAAGTACTGAGATTTCAATTTAAATTTTTTTTTTTTTTTTAATTTTCTGGCAAATTTGAGCTATCTTCATGCAACACAGCCAAAATGGCTTAAAAAATAAACAACAGAGTGGCACGAAATGTCCCCAGGATGCCTTAAGGGTTTTTGATTTGACCATATCTTGAAAGGAAAGGAAAAGCTGAGAAGTTGGATTTACAGAATTCATGCCATTTTTACTTAACAACCATTAACTGATCTCTTGTCAGTTAGGTTTCTGTTGATTTACTAATCAACAGACACACCGAAACACATCCGTGACTGTACTGACTTACCCACAACCCCCACTTCAAATCACTAAAGCACACCTATTTAAAATTGCTTTGATTTTTAACTGAGTCTAATGAGTTTTTAGTGTACTGTTTGGATGTTTGATGTTTTTATTATTAGTAGTATTAGTATTGTTATAATTATTATCATCATTATTATTATTTTTTTTAAATTTTATTATTATTAGTATTAGTATTATTATTATTGTTGTTGTTGTTGTTATCCATTAATTTTCTAATGTACTGTTTTGCAAAAGATCTGAATTAACAATGAATTAACATTATTACAGATTTCTTTACTTCTTGATTAAGATGTCAAATTAGTTATTCATTAGTTTTAGTGGTTGAATGTTATGCTTGATTAATTTCTGTTAAAAATGGAAAAATGTCGAGAGCTCCACATTAAAACACTTCATGATGCTGGATGGTCTCTGACAGGTGGTCTAACAAATTTGTTACAAAATATGTATATCAGTAAACCTTATTGTGTACTTAACCTACTATTTAATCCATCAAAACCTTAACAGGACCACTCTTCATGATGACACTTTCACAGGAAGCCCTGCATCAAAGATGAGATACACAAAGTGGCCAACAGTTTCCGTGTTTCTTTCCAGATGTTAGTCTATGTGCCTATGCCCCTGTGAGCCTGCAGCTGCTGGGTATGAGCTCAGAGCCCGAGGTATTCTCAGTGCACATGAACGGGCAGGTGCTGCAGCAGACCGGCCATAAAGTATCATCTGTGGGCCTGATCAGCGGCTCCTCTACCACCGCAAGCATGGTGGCTCTCCACACAGGCCGCTGGCTGCTCTCCTCACACACCATCAAACATATGGAAGGTAAGTGTTTCAGTTAACAGCGATGAATTGATCCATCATCCACCATGGATAAATGTTTTTGACCAACGTAACAAAAAAGGAAAAATTATGTTTTTGTCATTGCAGCTGGCATGCATGGTTTTGTGGATGTGAAAGAGTGTGATGGCTTCCAAGCACCCCGGCGAAGGCTGTCCATTGCACAAAAACGACAAAGCACGGAGTGGACATACCACATCGCTGCAGAGGAAATTGTCTGGGACTATGCACCCAACATGCCTGAACACATTGATGAGTAAGCAGCCTTTACAGATATTTTTGATAGCATGCAAACTAATCAGCCATCTTCCTGTAGCAAGACGTTTGTGTTTATACCCTGCTTACTGTCAAAAGAGAGACTGTGATAGTGCTGCTGATTAGAAGTCCATCTGTGACTCTGCTACATGTATCGACTGAGAGAATCTCTCAAATATTTAGTTAACAGTTTTGCATCAAACCTTTCTCTAGTGCTGACTCAGCATTAAAACAGTGAGGAGATAAGTCTGGCAATGTGAGACTAGACAAAGACCACTAAAAACACCATGGACAGCTTGAGGTGCAGTTTTGATCATCAATGTTTCCAAATGAAATGCAACATCTGATCTCTCTGTGTAGGAACTTCAAGTCAAAGTACCTGAGGCAGTCATCAACACGCATAGGTGGGAAGTACAAGAAAGCAGTCTACACACTGTACAAAGATGAGTCATTCACTGAAAAGTTAGAGACCAAGCAGAGGAAAAATGAGCTTGGAATCTTGGGCCCAGTGATCAGAGCGCAAATCAGAGATGTTATTAAGGTGAGATCATATTCAATTAAAATATAATCAAGTATATGGTACAGTATGGTACATTGAATGATTTCCAAAATCATAAAGTATATTCTTAACCTAGCGGACACCTGATGAAAATTTGAGAACAATGTAAGAAAATGGCTACAGTTGCTACAGTGTTCATCAGTGTGGATAGAAACACTATCAAATTAAAGCTGACAGTCACTTCAACCCCATTGTCAGTCGTATTTCAAATCAACATCAAGTCACAAATCATGTGTCAATTTTTTATTCTTAGTTCATTCTGGACTTAAGGTCACTAGGCCTTAGATTTGTGGATGCATGCTATAGATAACTGAACTGATATTCACCTGCTTCTCATGCTCAATACCAATAGATTAACCAATAATTTCACATTATTTTGTATTTTAAAAAGAAGTTCAGAAACTGTAGTTTTTGGACACCAGTTATTAATGTTATTGACCAATAATAAATCAGCTATAATTTCATTATACATAATACTGTTAACTAACCGATTGTCAGTATTATTATAATAACTAATGGTTAACCATGCATCCTTAATGAGATGTGTCATTGTCTACAGACTGCATGTCCTCACACATCTTCTGTCCTTCTACAGATTGTTTTTAAGAACAAGGCCTCCAGGCCCTACAGCATCTATCCACATGGACTGAGCATAGAGAAGTCAGAAGAGGGAGTCGGCTACCCAGCAGGAGGTAAATAAATCTTACAAATTGACTGAACACTCTGGTTTGATTATATGAAAGAATTACATTGTTAATTAATTGTTACCAGGCAACCAGTCTCATGGTGTTCAGCCAGGTGAGACACACACTTATGAATGGAGAGTGCTTGAAGAGGACACGCCTTTAGAGAAAGACTCTCGATGTCTGACACGAATGTACCACAGTGCAGTGGACACACCACGTGACATCGCCTCAGGACTGATAGGACCAATGCTCATCTGCAAGAGTCAGTCCCTCAATGTCAGGAATGTACAGGTAAAAAGATTCTACACTGGATTTCATTCATGCCTCCAGAGGATGAATTCATACTGACTTTGGTGACTGTGACTTTTCCTTTAGCGCCACCATAAGGTTGAAATTTTGGGGTTTGGTAAAATGTCTAATGGCAACTATTGATTGGTTTGCCATGACATTTGATACAGACATTCATGTTCTCATCAGGGTAATTTGTAAATACTTTGGTGATCCCTTAATGTTTCAGAGGTTATCTATAACACTCCATATAGAGCAGGTCTAGACCGTACTCTTTATAGTATTATTTACAGACACACAGTTCCCACCATGAGCAATCATTTTGCGACAGTGACAAGGAAAAACAAGCAGAAACCTTGAGCAGGGTCCAGCTCATGGTGGACGGCCATCTGCCACAAACCGGTTGAGACCGAATGAGAGAACACACCAGCTCCAGACAGTGATACTCACAACTCTTCTCCTATAGTTAACATTACAAAAACAGCATATCCTTGCAAACTAAAAACTAAGCTGCATAACCGTGGGCAAGTAATTAAGCACTACCTGACACACAAATGCTGGCCAGAACTGCTGGAATAACAAGTTAGTGTTGTGTGGCTTGGCCCACACCACTTTGTTTCCAATTTTCAGAGGCGGGACTGAACAAGCACCAGATTTTTTATCAGGGTTCACACGGAGCTGGAAACTAGCATAACCTACAATTAACCACTCACACCATCTTTCACACTATCTTTCATTTTTGCTCACAACTGATGATTTTTCAACATGACATCTGGAAGATAAAGTTGGCCGTAGGATAATTCAATGTTTGCAGCAACATTTCTCTTTTCTATTTACAGCTTTAAGTTAATTTTAGTTTTGTTGCTAAATTGTTGCAATTGATGATTTCTTCAGTTTTGTTGTATTTTTAATAATTTACCATATAACCATATGTAAGAGGAGCAAAATGTTTATCCAGATTAATTCTGTGTTACACTTAAAAGCCTTTACATATGTCAGACTATTGATATTACTTACAAATGTACATTACCATTAGATAAGAGAAAAGATATCTTTAACTAAATAGAGGTTTCGATTTTGATTCTACAGCTGAGAGCAGACAAAGAGCAGCATGCCATGTTTGCTGTGTTCGATGAGAATAAGAGCTGGTACCTGGATGACAACATTCGCCAATACTGTGATCGTTCCAAAGTGAACAAGGCAGACCCAGACTTTCATAAATCCAATGTCATGCACAGTAAGTTTAGCCAGAATCAGATTAAAGCTAATACAAGTTCATCCTAATAGATTTGATATATTTACTCCATTATTTGTTCACATCTACAGTAACTGCATTGGCTTCAGCTACCTGTCAGATGACTACTGCATGTTCATTTCCCCACAGCGATTAACGGTTATGTGTTTGAGAGCGGCCCACTCTTGGGCTTCTGCAATGGTGAGGTTGCAACGTGGCACGTGTCCAGCATTGGAGCACAGGAGTACATCCAGACAGCAACGTTCTACGGCCACACATTTGAGCTCAATGATCGGAGAGAAGACATTCTCAGCCTCTATCCTATGACTGGAGAGACCATCACTATGAACATGGACAACTTTGGTCAGTCAGTTCAATCTGTAGGGAAAATGTTATAACAACAAAAACTAAATATGTGCTATTAATTGTAATTGTTTTTGTGTCTTTTGTGTGTCTGTCTTGAACCAGGTGTCTGGCTTTTGGCCTCCCTAAATTCCCATGAGACCACCAAAGGAGTGCGCGTAATGTTTCAGGATGTTGAGTGCTATCGGGACCACCTGTACGAGTACACTGAAGAAGAAGGTCTAGAGTCGAACATAGAATTTAAAGTGTGGAACCCTCAGAGCTTTGATGAATATAAAGAGGAAGAAGCAAAGCCAGAACCCCAAAAAAACATAGTGGCGGAGGAAGGTGACTTGACAGCAATGTATGTACAAGAATTAGGTCTCAGGTCGCTGAGGAATCAGTCTGGTATCTCAGATGTAGAGAAGCTGGACCTTTCTTTCCTCAACAACTATGATGACACTGATATGCTCAATGGAGATTCAAATATCACTCTTTACTTCACAGAGAAAAAGAGTGAAAATGAGACCTCGATTCCAAAGGAAAATGCAATAAATGCAACATTATTACCAAATTGGAAAGAGCTGGATAGACAAAACCTTACGGGAGTTAATCTGCTAAACCAAAGTATCAGTGAGAATACAACACACATGCAGAACAGTAGTACACAATCAAGTTTTGACAATCCTTCTATGTATAAAACAGAGAACACTGTTGTTCATAGTCTAAATATGTCACTAAATAATAACAGTATAACCACAAATAGCAGTACTTCTGTCGTCTTGAATCTTGATAACGTTACAGTGACTGACACAAAGAACATAAGGGTTCACAATGCTTCAGCTTTGTCAGTGGCTCAAAATGTATCTGCAGAGATTATCAACGTTACGGTTGATAATCTTACTTCTATCTTGGAGACTGAAAGAATGACTGTAACATTGACTGGTGATAACCAGACTTCTGTGGACATAATCTTGGTGGAGGACTCTGAGGAGAGACTCAGCAGAGGGGATGTGTTCTCTCCACTCGATTTGAGCGCCAACAATCTCAACAGTACACTAAAGAGCAATGTCACCCTTCTGTCACGCAATACTACAGAGGAAAATGAGAATAACACAGTGGCCAACCATGTTAACATGTCAGCAGATGGATTAAACCATTTATTTTCTATTCCATCGACTGATGTTGTAGAGGGTGACATCAGCAGCATGGATGGGCGCAACTTGACCTTTTTTGAGGTGGACGTGGAGAGCACAGGAAAGAAAACCAGTGACAATGACTCTCTGATCACAGCAACAGAGCCAGAGTACGGACTTCAAATGAATTCCTCTGAAATTGTGACTCTTCCAGCTAATTCCAGTCTTGAAAATGTAACAGATATTTTGTTTGAAGCTGGGCCCTTCCAGAATGTCCCAATGAATATATCCATATCAAAATTATCAGACGGGATTAGTTCAGAGAGTAGGGAGAATATAACAGCTCCTCTTGCCGAGTCAAACCACACATTCTCTGTGGGCAGTTTCTCCAATGAGACTATGGTTTCAGGTAACTTATCTGTCTCTGGCAATGCAGCAAGTAAGAGCTCTTCTGAGGAGCTAAGTGGCTCAGAGAGTAGTGAGGAAGTGCTTATCTACATTAAAGGAAACAATACAAATTTGATTAAAACCACCGCTGTCAAAATACAAGGGCACAACTGGACTTATGAGGGAACTCACCAAATGGTACCCATGGAGATTCCTGATTACATGATGAAATATTTCGGGAAAGAGACCCCACAAACAACGCCAACTCCAAAAAAGATCAAAAGGTTGAACCTCCGACAGAGACCTCAGAAGGGCCATGGCATGAAAACAAAGAGGAGGAAGGAATACAAGCCTCAGGCCAGGAGTGGCTTACCATCTCCTCGTGGATTCAATCCATTCATGACCCCACGTGGAGCACGACCCAATATACCACAACCTGTCTCTGATGAGGAGGATCTCATTAACATACCTGTGGTCATCGGTGTGCCCCGGCCTGATTTCAGTAACTACGAGCTGTATATTCCTGGGGATGAACCAGAGCATCTAGGGCTGGATGAGCAAGATGTGAAGGCAGATGAATATGAGTATGTGGTCTACAAAGACCCCTACAGCAGTCATGAAGATATCAAGAACGCCTACCTGGACGAGACCACTAAATATTTCTTACAACAAACAGGCACAAGTGTCAAGATGTATTTCATTGCTGCAGAGGAGGTTGAGTGGGACTATGCTGGCTACGGACAGAAGTAAGCTCTTTTATAGCCATAAGATAAACTCACATGACATTTGAGAAGATATGACTGTTCAGATTTATTGAAGGCACATCCATACATGCAATATTATCTTACAGGAGGCAAGAAAAGTCGCAACTAAACAGCCGAGAGACGAAGTTCACAAAAGTGGTTTTCCGACGTTACCTGGACAGTAGCTTCAACACACCTGAAGTCCGTGGAGAGATAGATGAGCATCTAGGCATCCTGGGACCTGTCATCAAGGCAGAAGTTGATCAAACCATCATGGTAAGACTGTCAGCATCAGCTGCAAAGCTAGAATCTGTATGGCTATTCTGTGATTTCACATTTTCAAATTTAGATTTTCTGTGTGAAGGCTGCACTATCATAATTTTCTGCAGTCTGATTGTTGCTTTATGTAAACCAAATAGTTCAACATTTTGGAAAGATTGATACTTTTACCACCCAGTTAGGTTAGCTTAACACAAAGACTGAAATCAGGGAAAACAAGCAGCTGACTTGAAATGTTAATGACACAGAATTTGTCTTTTTGTCTTGTAGGTAGTGTTCAAGAACAATGCCAAACGTCCATACTCCTTACATCCAAACGGGGTTTCCTATTCCAAACAGGCAGAGGGTCTAACTTATGAGGATAGATCTAAGTACTGGCATAAATATGACAATGAGGTTCAACCTGGTAGGAACTATACATATATATGGAAGGTCAATTCCATGGTTGGGCCAACACAAGAGGAGTCTCACTGCCGTACATGGGCCTACTATTCAGGTGTTAATCCTGTGAGTAATTTATGCAAGTAATATTTACTATTTATGAATGCAATTTAAAGCCACCATAACCTATGTGGAATTTGAGTTTCCGACCTCCTATTAAACCTGGTGTATGCTCTGTCTGCTAGGAAAGGGACATACACTCTGGCTTGATTGGGCCTTTGCTGGTGTGTCAAAAGGGCACCCTGGACAGAGAGTTACCAGACATGAGGCAGTTCATGCTGCTTTTCATGACCTTTGATGAGTCGCAGAGCTGGTACTATGACAAGAACTATGAGATGATGCAGAGGAAAAACCGAAGGAGAGCGATGGACCCCAAACTGAAGGAGAACCTGAAGTTCCATTGTAATGCATTATGTACCTTCAACCTAAGCTGGTTTAAATGATCCTCCAACCAAAATCTTTTAAGTGTGATAACCAAGAATTCTTTGCCATATTGGTTTACATAGACAGTGTCCATCCAGTGTTGATAATATATCATTGTGTCAAAATGTGTTACTGTAGGTCGACTTCACAGTCCAATACCTTTTCTACCATGTACAGAACAGAACTCACCTGAAACTCACCTGACAGAAATGTCTTGTTATGTCTTGTTTCTTAAGCCATCAATGGCATTATACACAACTTGAAGGGCTTGAGAATGTACACTAACCAGCTCGTGTGCTGGCACCTGATCAACATGGGCTCTCCCAAAGACCTTCAGAGTGTTCACTTCCACGGACAGACGTTCCTCCACAAGAAGACCACCAGTTACAGACAGGCTGTCCACCCACTACTACCTGGTGAGCAACATAATGTGTGTTAATGTGCTTTTGTGTTTTCCAGTTTTAGAATTCACATTCTACAGTATATCTACTCAGAATGTGTCATCATTATTACTGTACTGAACCGTATTTGCAGGGAGCTTTGCTACTCTGGAGATGTATCCATCCAAACCCGGCCTATGGCAGCTGGAGACAGAAGTTGGTTTCAACCAGCAGAAGGGCATGCAGACCCTCTTCCTGGTTCTAGATGATGGTACAAAAAATTCATAAACATCCTGCAACATATACAGTATGATTTTTAACTACACTTCCATTCTTTTATGTGTTTTAATATTGAGATGTTGCTTGTATGTTTCCCCCAAGACTGCTACCGTCCACTGGGTCTACAATCAGGCAGCGTAAAAGATGAACAGATCACAGCAATCAACACTAGAGGTCGACATGCTGCCTCCACATTTCTTTTGGCAACAAATTCACTGTGGTCCTACTGAAATCCCAATGATTTGTGACTGTTTTGCATAAGTATTGCAGTAAAGACCAATAAGTCACTCGAGGAATGACAGTATTTACATCTTTATAGGATACTGGGAGCCCTATCTTGCCAGATTGAACAATCAGGGTAAATACAATGCATGGAGCACAGAGCAGAACTCCAGCTGGATTCAGGTGTGTGTTGAAAGTGTAATGAGTGTGTGTTTGACTAGATTTGCGCATATGCACTTTCTATGTGAATAAAATCTGCTACTATTTCCCCATCTACAGGTGGACTTCCAGAGGCCAGTTGTGATCAGCCAGGTGGCCACACAGGGAGCCAGGCAGCTGTTCCAAACCCAGTTTGTGGAAAAGTACACTATCTCCTACAGCACTGATCGTCGCAAGTGGACCTTCTATAAGGGCGACAGCAATGACTTCAGGAAGGTGGGGGACGTCTGATCACCTCATTTATCAATGCAAAGAGCCACAAACTAAGAGAGAGGTCTGTAATCACCTTCATCTTTCAACAGGTATTCACTGGGAACAAGGAAGCCCATGACACAAAGAAAAACACCTTCTTTCCTCCTGTGATTGGGCGCTTCATTAGGCTCCACCCTATCAGCTGGTACAACAAGGCTACAGTCCGCATGGAGTTCTACGGCTGTGAGCTTGATGGTAAGATGTTACTGTGCATGTGGGTGGATTATATACATTCATTCTTTACATAAAGCCTCAGGAAGAGTCACAGAGGAGGGATCCCTCTCCCAGGACAGACAGACGTGCAATAGATGTCACGTGTACAGAACAAATCAACACAAACATATTGTACAATTATTATTATGAATGATAAAATGACAATGAATTACAATGAATGATAAAATGATTACAGTAGCAGTGGAACCTGTGATAGAGATAGAGAGACACAGATGCACAGCAGCAGTGAGTCATTAATTAACTATAAACTAACTATAAACTATAATGGAGATATGGTAGCAATAATGACGGTAATAATATATGTAATGGACGTCGTGCAGGACCACAGCAGCAGCCACGAGAACCTGATGGACGAAAGAGCGCAGAGACTCCAGGGAAGAAGTTTAGTTAGTAACATGCATTAACATGCATTAATGAGACATGTATGTTTACAGATGGTGGTAGAGAGAGAGAGAGAGAGAGAGAGAGAGAGAGAGAGAGAGAGAGAGGTTTAAGTAGAGTTTTCAGTAAAGGGAGATGTGACTACATCTTCAACCAATACCTTGTCTGACTAGGCACAACCCTGAGAGAGAGAGAGCGTGGGGGGGGGGGGGCAGTCTAGTCCTATAGCAGCATAACTAAGGGATGACCTGAGCCAGCCCTAACTATAAGCTCTATCAAAAAGGAAAGTCTTAAGTCTACTCTTAAAAGTGTTGACCATGTCGCCTCCTGTACCCAAAATGGTAGTTTGTTCCACAGAAGAGGAGCTTGATAGCTGAAAGCTCTGGCTCCCAATCTACTTTTGGAAACTATAGGAACCACAAGGAACCCAGCATTCTGAGAGCGCAGTGTTCTAGAGGGGTAGTAAGGTACTATGAGCTCTTTTAGATATGATGGTGCCTGACCATGAAGAGCTTTGTATGTAAGGAGAAGAATTTTAAATTCTATTCTAGATTTATGAACTCTTATATATGAAAACAACCAACTATAACAAGAAAACAAACCCCACAAACCATCACCATCTGCCATCATTTGTCCTTGATTGTCAGTGTACGATTATGCTCTTTCATACGTAGTGACAATATCCCTACCAATTACAGTAGTCCTAATAACAGAAAACATAAGTGAGCTTACAGAAAATAAAAATAAATAAGAGACAGTGAAACAAAAGAGAATAATAAATAACCAAATACTTGACTCAAAATACATACATGTTCATATATACACATGTCCTTTTAATCAAACCCACACATGCATGGATAAAGTGTGTCAGCAGACCATCAGACCAAAAAAATAACTAAATAAATAAAATAACTAAATAAATAAATGAACATGAATGAAGCTACACAGCTTCATACCTCACATCAAGACTCAGGAGTTTGTGTCTCTCCACTATATAATCCAATTAAGGAGACCTGCAAAAAAGTTAAATACTTGCCCCACTTGCTAATAAATAAGTCCATTCGTCCAAGTTGTTTATATGACATTTTTTTAAATGCTGCTACCCTTGCCATCTCTACAGCCCATTCTTATGTTGAGGGCTATCCCACACATTCTTGAGTTTGTACAGGAGGATGTATCAATGCACTTGTCATGACACAATGTTGCCTCGGTTCGAAAGAAGCTGTCCTCTCTGGCTCGTCTGTATGCACTCAGAACAGTGACACAACTACTGTATGTCCATGAATGGTCATTAATTTACAACCAAGGAAATATCTTAACCCTTAGTGGTCCATTGTTATCTGACTCTACTTCTAAGTTCTTTACCTTTTATTTATTATCTGTTGTGTCTATGGAGTGAGACAGGCCTGTCCTCTGACCTTGATTACCATGGTTATGATCAGAATGGTGCCTGCTTTGCTAAATGCAAGCAAACAGCTGCTCTGTATCTCAAGGAGAAGAGGTCAGTGTCCCCATAACAATCCGAGATTTAAAGGTCCAGTGTGTAGGATTTAGTTGCATCTAGTGGTGTAATTGCAGCATCGCAATCTCCTCACATCACTCTCACCTACCTTGTGTAAAAGAGAAACAACGCTTGAAAGGCCACTGTAGAAACACAGTGTTTCAACATGGTGGCCTCCATGAAAGAGGACCCACTCCCATTGTAGATATAAAAGGATTGTTTTAACTAACAAAAACAAAAATATTCTTATTTTCAGGTGAATATACATGCATAAAGTTATGATGATTAGTTAGTTATGATTGTTATATTCCATGTCTGCCTTATTCTGCAAATAGAGTTCCCCAATCTTAGAGTTGTAATACAGACAGAGGTGTGTCATCAGAGGTGACTGGATGATTAGCCTGGGTGGAGTCTATGCTCTCTATGCTCTATGTGCCCTTCTACGTTTGGATAGTGTTTAGATTTTTTGGAAAAACGATCTCACCGATAGATTCTCCAAAGTGCATGGAATTTATGCAGTTTTATGACTGAACTCATTGATACATTTTTGTAATTTAACCATATTTGCTCTGCCCATATATCACAAGCTCTAGATAAAGCATGTTAAATTTCTCCTGGTTTAGAAATACTTTCTCCAATTGACCAAAATTCATGTGCACACACAGTATATATGTACTTGTTGTCATACAGTTGTGACAGTTTGAGTCTCCTGCTCAGGCTGCTCGGTGCCTCTGGGGATGGAGAGTGGACTGATAGAAGACCATCGCATCACAGCCAGCTCCACAGCTTCCAGCTGGTACTCGGGGCCCTGGAGACCCTCCCTTGCACGCCTCAACAGACAAGGCGCTGTCAATGCATGGCAGGCTAAGGTACAATAATACTGATACTGACATAACGGGTCAAAATGAATACATTCAAATTTATAGTGAGCATCAGGTATGACACAAAGAAGGCTGCTGGATCTGAGTGACCTGCTAGCAGTATGCACACACCTGCAGCTCCCACAATAATTCTTTCCTCTCTTTCCACAGTATAATGACATGAACCAGTGGCTTCAGGTGGAGCTGCCACAAGTCAAGAAAATCACAGGTATCATAACACAAGGAGCCAAATCTCTGGGAAATAAGATGTACGTTGTCTCCTACACTCTGCAGTACAGTAATAATGGGATACACTGGGAACAGTACACAGATGATGAGGATGTCACTTCCAAGGTGAGCTGTGTCAAAATCACTAATTGTACTGAGCCAGTTCACTGGTTTCTTTGTCTTTAAACAATGTCTCTCTCATCAAATCCAGACTTTCTTTGGAAATACTGACAACAACGACCATGTGAAAAACTACATCTACCCTCCTATTTTCTCCCGCTTCATCCGAATCATCCCGAGAAGCTGGATGAGCTCCATCACCATGAGAATAGAGCTACTGGGCTGTGACTTTGAGTGATGCACACACATTCATACCAAATGATGAGAGGTCAGGTCAAGCATTCACTTCTACATCCAAATAAACACACACGCAAAGTGAAACACACATGTAGTCCCTACGCCCAGATGTCCACATACAGTCATGGAGGATGCACGTGCTTTCTGTGCAGGCCAACACATACAGTATGGCCATTTGTTAAATGCTTTCTTGTGAAACTCAACTCCTGTATAAATTAGGACTGCACTGGAACGTTGCTTTCTTTCCAATTGAAGATGGATGTTGAAACCATGTGGCATGCAACAAAGAAGTAATACAGCCTTTAATAAATTATTACAGAGTACAGTTTTATTATACAAATATATGCCCAGTTAAAGTTGGTTTTAAAACTCACTGGTAAGTGAACTATGAGTGATCTTAACCGTTTTGCCAATAGTTTGTGTGTCTTTAAAGCACATAGCATTTTTAAACTGATATATGGCATTTTGTTCATCATAAATAAAAATGAATGTAAATATGTTATATGTAATAAGTACAGATCATGAAATTTATTTTTCAATAAATATGATTACCATTTTTATTTTTTAGCATCCAGGTCAGTGATGTATGAGTGCATGGCGAGTCTTGTCATCCCAAGTATGAGTATGTGAACACTGATATCTTCTCCTGGTGTCTTAAAGGTGTGACTTGTAGCACCTCCGCTGAGGCCAGGTCCGTCATAAAGTAGCACCTCAGGGCATCCAGAACCAACAGACACGTGCAGCTGCAAACACATTTCATGTTTATCCATTTGCTGATCATGTTGAACTGGGCACGAGGTGTGAAAGTCTCAGCATGGCTGCCCTGCCTGCTACTGATCTGTGAAGACAAATTTACTCATAGATAGCTTTATTGGACAACAGGCTGTCTCAGGCTTTGGGAATACTGATGAGAACCAGCTGTTAGTCTCTGACACAAAAATTACATTTTATTGTTTGGAAATTCTCCTGTTGCAGAAGCCAGAGCTGGTAGAAATTGAGTGTCTTGTTCATGGACATTTTAACAGGAGATTATCAGGTTGAAGGTCTAAAAAATAGACTCCAGGCACGGTGTTGGAAAACAAAAATGTTGCTTCATGCCTGAGAAACAAGTGACACCAAGCCATGGGCAATTACTTCAGACCTTTCTACTACATCACACATGCTAATGAAGACTGTGTGAGGTGGATGAAAAGTTAGAAAGAAGTGAGTAAGTTGAGATCAACTATTGTTTCACGTCAGAGCACGGATCAAAACATGTAATGCAATTGTGGCAGCGGACCACCAGATGTCGCTCCAACTTCACCTTTGCTTCAACATCAGGACAAAATGTTTCCATGTCGGTCCGGCACCTGATAAGATTGTTGAATATTATGTTGTACAGAACCAGATGACTTCCTGTCTGAGTAGAGTGCAGAGCTGTAAAAATGTATGTAGGCTACTGGTATAATTCCATATTCAAAGGGTCATGAATATTTAGAGAATTATGACAAATAAAAAAATAAAACCTCATGATTTACAGCTCACCGCCTCATGGCAGAAGCCACACAGGAATCATACTGAACTGATATATTCTGTTTGCTGCTATATAAATATGAAATCATGTTGAATAATTATTCATTTTCAGGGACTGTTCGGACCCAGACATACACACATATGCAATATCTTACATCATGTGAATGAAAATTACTGACAAGGCTCATGATAATCATAGTGATTATGTTTTAATACACATTCAGATCCTAATGTACAAAATAACAACAACAACAACAACAACAACAATAATAATAGTAATAATAATAATAACAACTCCATCACAGGCAAAATGCTACAGTCAAGTCAAGTTGATTAAAAGAACAGAAGCAAAATGTGTTTCATACTTACATATGTAACCAGTCTATAATAGTGCATCATGTATTATAGGCTGACCACATGCTTTATATGGAAAATAATTGTGTAACAGTAAGCAACACTTTTAGGTTTGTAGTGGAGTCAAATGTAATGAGGAGCAGGACTTTACATCGCTGCATACATACAGCACATTCAATTAACTTCATTTTAATCAATTTAATTAACTTCATTTTGAGTCTCCATGTGATTAAAATAAAGAGTCCATAAAGTGTCTCCTGTGTGATAAACACAGCGTGGCCTCGTTCTGTCATAATCTGCCCGGAGATAAAATATGAAATGCACTTCATGGCTCATGATTATAAATATCTGTGTTACACCTCTGCCTGGCTGGTAACACATAAGTTGTTTACAAACATACTTTTATGAGAGAGACGTCATCTGAACGTAACTTCAATCGGGGAAAGTTTTATTGGTCACTGCACATACACCCGTGCGCGCACACACGCACACACACACTCACACACCTCTCCTCCCCTCTCTGCCTCGGTCGACCCCGCCCCCGCTGAGCGGGGCTCGTTAAAATGCGGCAGTCCTCGGGTCGGGGGTTAGTTCAGAGTGGGACTTTACACGGAAGGACGTGTGTGTGAGTTTATATGTGACACAGACCTGCAGGACTGTACCGGATCATCCCAAACCCGATTCTGGAATAATGAAGTCTCCAAAATTGAAAGCCCAAGGTAAATATCCATCCTGTCTCCATCCTGGATTATTACAATTTCTAATAACTATACGACTGTTTACATTAGTGCCACTTTAGGTTCACAGTATTCCTATCGGAAATATTTATTATTTATTCTGAATGTTTTTTAACATACAGTACTTCTCTAGTCACATGCTCATATTGTCATAATATTATGCTCCACAGTGTAGTCACTGATCCCTGATTCAGCTGAAACCTTAAACTCTCTCATGAATATAAATACATTTATTTACATGTTTTGTTTTGTTACTTTCTTGCAGCGAAGTTCGTCCAGGAGGAGGATCTGACCGACGTGCTATGTGAGTTTGACGCAGTGATGGAAGACTTCACGTCGCCGGTGGAGAAGCGACACTTCAGGTACGACGAGCACCTGAAGACCGTGAAGAGGAGGAGCAGCGCCAGCGTCAGCGACAGCGGCATCAGCGACTCCGAGAGTAAGTTTGAGCATTACGCATACTGTGATCTGCATGATGGAGCCATGCCACTACAATTGATGTCATATAGAGACATTTAGGAGTCTTAGGATTTACATGGTCTCTTAAATGTGTGCATTAAAAAGTTCCCCATTAGACCTCCATGACACCCAAGACTCCAGGATGGAGATCAGGCACTGTGGAGATTTTTGTTCTCTGCATGTGTATGGATGATGGGCTGAAGGAGTTCTGAGTTCTGTTGCCACACGATACACTTCCAAGAAGTTAGTCTTGTTATCTGAAACTCATAAACTCATTGCTTCATCTCCACTGGAGCCAGTGTTACTTCTGCTCCTCGTGCAATATCTCTGTCTGTGTGCTGTATCTTATCATGTGCCATCTGGGGAGCTGGGGAGACTGGCAAACTGTTGCACATGCACGTATGTTCTCACACACCATTACACATGAACACACACTGAGAGAGAGAGAGAGAGAGAGAGAGAGAGCAAAATCCTTGATCCTACTCCAGAGATTTTGGCATCAGATTAGGCTACTGCTGCATATTTTGGCACACCTGCTCCCATATTCCCAAAGTTCTTCTGTCATATATTACACAGTGTTTTAAAAGTCTGCTTCTCCAGCTGCAGAGCTGGCCTTGGGCAACCTCTAACCCAAATGGGATGTAGCTTCATATGCTGACATACAGAGAAAAATATGCTTCTGGTCCCTATGAGCAAAGATAGTTTGCTGAACACGTGTGAGTGGGTTGGGACTTCCAAGGGCTGATGTGTCAAGATCTTCAGTTTTTCTGGAAAGGTTGTCTGTGGAACTGTTTAGCAGTGCAGAAAGGTTGTCCAGTTAACTGCAGGCCAGACCGCCTTGCTGTCAGATGCAAGATAGACTCCAAGAAGATTCAGGCACCAGTGAAACCTTTGTAATTAAAATATAATTTCATCAGCAATTTGTTAACGGTGTATAACTGCAGTTTCAGTGGTGTTGTGAGAGTATCATCAATCCCCACAATGTTTACTAATACAGCTAGAATGTATATAATTACTACATTACCACTAAGGCTCTTTGCTGTAAGCGGTGATAGAAGCAGGGGGAAGGTGTTCAAACCTGCGCCTGTGATGCTAATGAGCTTGTTGATTTGCTCAAGGGATCAGATTCCTGCATGAGCTCTGTCCTCTCCATGGCAGTCTGATGAAGAGGGACCTGTCCCAGGCAGTGACGACCTATTGTGTTGTAGCCTGATGGATGGATGGACTGTTGAACATGCAGATTAATGACATAAACTTTGCAGGGTCTTGGAGATCCACCCGAGAGAGTGTGTGTGTGTGTGTGTGTGTGTGTGTGTGTGTGTGTGTGTGTGTGTGTGTGTGTGTGTGTGTCTGTCTGTGAGTGAGGACTGAAAGAAGGTAGAAGAAGGAGAGTAGAGACGAAAACTGAGAAATGAGAAGGTTTCATGTCCAAGTCAACTGCTGATGTTAAGACCACAGATCTGTGTGTGTGTGTGTGTGTGTGTTTGCGCCTGGGTGTCTCCTGTCTCACACTGTGTGTTCAGTGCTGAGTGGTGGGAGTGATACAGGTCAGAGAGGAGGGAGTAAGTAAGCAGTCGAAATCTGAGACACTTTTAAAGTCCGCTTGAGTTCAGCACAGTGGAATGAGACAGACAAGGAGAGCTTTAGGTACTTAATCTTTTTTCACACACTTAATTCATGCATAGATATCATGGTCAGAAAGGTTGACTCTTTTAGCATACACTTCTTCCTCAAGTATCTAGCTTCACATTTAGCTTCTTCTCTGCTTTCTTCTCTCTCTCTTCCTCCATTTCCTACCAGACAAACAAAGTGAAAACGTTCGATGTTATGTGGTGGCTTGAAATATGATCTGGCAGAATCAAAGTGGCCATTATATAATTTATGTAACCATTCGTTTAGAGTTTGGGTGGTACAGGGGAGACAGAAACAGCAGTTCGAATAAGAAGGTACTATGCTCTCGTGTCAGACTCTAAACATATCAAACACAGGACAACCTGTTATATTACTGTCACAACAGCCACAACAGAGTCACACATGGTATTTTTGGCTTTGGTGTTGTCCAGTGTTGCAGAGCAGAAACGTTGGTCATCCCAGTGCTCATCAGGGGTCACAACTGGCTTTAGAGTGCAGTTTTTAAACCAGAGACTTCTATAGTCTGCCTGTGTCAGAGTATGTGTTTGTGTGTATACACACCACTGTGTGTGCAAATACAAGCACATGCATGCGTGTGACAGGCCACAGAGGAAAGGTGTCATTAGAGGAGAATGCAGTGATTACACCCTGAGGATGCTCCACTGACACAGATCAGATTTGTGTGAGTTGCGTGGACTACACAGAACAGAAGATCTCATTTCTCTGGATTTTGTCTTCTCTCTCCGTGTAACAGGTGCAGAATCACTCAACAGGAACAGCTTCAGCTTCAGCGATGAGAGGCTCAACTCCCCCACCGTGCTCTCCCCTACCACCAGCTCACCCCCTCTTATGTCACCAAAACGTGAGTTACACTCCTCATGCACTCCTCATAAACACATAAACCGTAATGACTTTGCATACTGAAAAAAAGTTACTCTGTCATAACATGAATGCACAATCTGTAGGTGAGACACCAAGATTTTGGCATTTGTAGCGCTCTGGTTTTGTAGTCAAAACAGTTTTGACCAAATAAATTTGAGCAGGCTTTGTTCCAACCCCGGAACCCATCAGCTATCATATGACATTGATGAGCTTTTTATTAGTTTATATGCATGTAGTTCATATGCATTCATATGCAGATATCTCTTTATAGGGGGTAGTAAAAATTGCAGAGGCAGTTTTGGCCTGGATATGCATCCGCCGGCTACACTAGATGCCCCGAAAGGCTAAATCATTACCAAACGACAGGCAGTAGTTTCTGAAATTGAGTCTCTGGACACAGAATCAAATCACTATAATGAGACATGGGTCATAGTGACGTGTATTACAAAGTATAAATCATAGTGCATAGCATTGTGATTGAAGATGCTTATGATGGAGCCCTTCACTCTTCTGAATCTCTTTCTCTCCCTCGCAGCCAAACTCGGCGACACTAAAGAACTGGAGGACTTCATCGCTGACCTTGACAAGACATTAGAGAGTAAGTGCTAATGCAGCGTAGCTGTCAGAACCCCTGATGAATTAGCCCATGTGCTGGCGCCGCCCGCTACTCAGGATTAACAGGAGCGTTTGTCCCTATGCGAGCTATGCTAACGACCACTCATAAAGTGACACAGGAGCCACTCCCCTTAGGTTTCTAAGAAACAATGATGTGTCAGGCCTATGTAGGAGCTGGGGCATTTCATGTGGACCATATGGCCTCTGGGATTACATTGGAGAGAAAGGCAGGGTATCACTTTTCACCCATCACTCAAATTTGAAGAAAGTGCTGCTCCTAACACCGTGAAAGTTTGTACACACCACATAGCGCTGTGAGCTGGGTTTTCTATTTTGTCCCATCCTTACCCCCTTCATCCCTTTTTCATGTACAGTCCAACAAAGACATAGAGCTCTGCATATGTACATGAATGTAACTGTAACCTGAGAAGTCAGGCGTTGTTTAGTAGCTTACAGAACGTCATGGATGATAGACATACATGGCTAATTTGTGTTGGACCTCTTCTTTACTACGGGGCTTGTGAGTGTTGGAACTTGTATCAGAGTATGAGGAATGTGTGCTGGTGCAAACCTGGGCTGAAATTGTAAATGTCAGGAATGGAATGAGACATAAGTGGGAGTTAAAACGCTTCCCTTATTTCCATGTTTTTTGCTTCCACCGCTCTGCTCTGTTCTGTGTTTGAGCCAGTGAATGTCCATCTTTCATAGCCTGCAGGCGTCCAGTCTCTCTGTAAAGTGGGACATTCAGTCAGCCAGTTGGGCAGTCAGCCAGCCCCCTGTTAGCCCTGGAGAATGGTGTTTATTAGGGCCACCAGTGTTTACAATGACCAGCCTATAAAACCGAACGTTTGCCACTCTGAGAATAGAACTGGCAACCAAGGAGCCGGGGAGTCCTGTTCTAATCGGGTCTGTCTGTCTGTCTGTCTGTCTGTCTGTCTGTTCTTAGGCATGTGACAAGGAGGCTCAAAGTCATCCTGGAGTGAAGCCATGAGGGAGGTAGGGAGTGGATGTCTGGACCCCCCAGAGCAGCTAATATGCGCCCGGCCCCCACACCAGAAATGAACCAACAGGATACAGCTGGATGGCAGAGCAACTTTCAAGTGGCTCCACCGTGGCATCAGGTCTAGCCAGCACCCTCCTAAAGTTAACCCAGCAGAGCTTTACTAACTCCAGGTCGCCTGGCTCCTGGGCTGTAAGGACTGCAAGGCGGATCAAAATTAGCCTTGTAGGGAACCTAAGGACAAGAATACTTTAGCAGCCATGAGGTAATGGACTCCATGAAACGTTGTGAGGAATGAAGACATGGAATATTTACTGCAAAAAGTCACTGGAACGTTTATTGTCAGAATCATAAATCATCCCAGCACACAGACCAGGTTACACTCCCTCATCCAAAACTTGAGCTAGATTAGTAGTAGTATTTTAGTATTTAAAAAATAGCTTTTTATAATAGAAATATATTTGTAATTTTATAGAGCTCCTTATTGTTTCTTGTGAAATATATTTTTGTATCTTATGTAAATAAGTAATAATTGTTTCAAATTATAATTGCCTTGGTATTAACAGACCATTCAGATTAAGTTTTGACACTCTGGAATAAAGTTGGTTACATGCTTAAATGTGAACTGAAAACTTAATCCTCCCTGACAAAAACTGGAAAGCAGTATGTGTATTTAATGCCTGCCAGAGTTAATATTAAAGTATGAATTGTTTTTCTTTTACTACACATGCCTCCTTTCTTTATTTTGGACTAGAAGCTTTTTCTTCTCTGTTCTTCTGTCAGACTGTTTTAGTAATACAACTCAGATCTGAATTAAATGTGCAGACCTGTTCACGTTTCTCTCTTTAGCCATTACAACTGCCTTCATGTGCACTCAGTCCTTACATCTATACTAAAATCAAATCACGTAAGAGTGTATTGATTTCTTCCAGAGGCCATGGAGCACAGTAGGTGTAGAGCTGCTGGCTGGCTCAATTGGAGCAGTAACACAGTGGGTATCTTTGAATAACAGCTGGCTAGTCACCACCTCACCTTTATTAACCCACCAATATATTTCCTCACTGTGTCCTTCTCCCTGTTTCTTTGTGTGTTTCAATGACCTGCTGCTTTCCCTATGAGGTTTTAGTTTCCTTTCCAGGACTGTCTTTGTGCTGCAAACACAGGCACATACACATACTTTAAATCATGTTAAACTGTTACATTTGTGTTTTTTTGGCAGTACATATGTATTTTTTTGGAATGTGGATGCAGTTCTCTAATGTAGACTCACCAAAATAGCATAAGTGTAGGAAGAGGGACATTCACTTCCTCACAAGAATGTAAACTCAACCATGCAACAACACACAACAAACTGAAATAGATATTATGCCTCTCTTAACTTCTGTGCTCATTAATCAACCACTCAACAAAGCAGGTGCTTATGCAACCTCTCTAGCAACAGGGTCTATTTCCAGAGGTGGAGGGAGACACGAGGGTGTGACCCCCATTCCTGGCTCAGCAGCAGGTGTAGCTGAAGTAATCTAATGTCAGAGGCACCCCTCTGTCTGCTGACCACCAGGGGTCAAAGGTCACTACTATACGGGCAGATACACTTCCATGTTGGTAGCATATAGTGCAGTGCAGCAGGTGCAGAAAGACTCTGGACCACAATCAAAGTTCTGCTCCACTTTATGGACATAAAGGAATACTTTTCTTTTTACTACTGTTATACAGGTTGTATTTGTAATAGATCTTAGTGTGTATTTTGGGTCAAACCGTCAAAATGCTGGATCCTACATTCCCCATAATGCAACTTAAGAGTGTCGCAATGTGCGCAATAAAGACAGGCTTTCTGTTCTAAATTCTTAGTCTCCAAGTCCAGACAGCCCTGCTTACATCACTATGACATCATCAGGGTTATTTTCTCAGACTTTTGAAAACTCATCCCAGAAGACTTTGCACTGTCGTGTTTTAAAGGCTCTGTGATATTTCTTATGAGCAGTAAACTGTTTTATCATGTGTAAAATCGGTGGAGCTTTGATGATCTTTCTCGTAGCTCAGTGCCCCTCTTTTCCTTCAGCCACTGACTGATTGCATCTGTACTAATTTCTGCAGCAGCCTTTGATTTTATTTCCTACGAAGTCTCGTGTTTTGAAGTGCTCAAATGAGACCTCAGTCCACAAGCTGAGAGTCCCTCACAGCTGTGCATGGCTGCTATTCACAGTCTGTGGGCCCAGCCACCCTACTATCAGTGCATGCCAGACGATGTTAATCTGATGGCAGGAAGCTGGCATGGAGACACCCATCTCCGTGTTGTTTCTTCAGTACAGTTGGCAGAGCGCTATCCCACTGCGAGTGCACCTATCTGCCCTGTTCTGCACCATGGGTATGATGTTTGGTGGGTTTCAGCCCGAGGCTGGACAGCTGGCACTGATCTGAGAGACCATGTTGACACAGCACATGATCCCCTGAGGGTAGGGGGTGGGTCACCCTTTCTTCTAAAACAACCTTCCCTCTTGGCAGAGGTGGGCATCTTTTGGCAGCACGGGTCAGTCCCGTAGAAGTGCTGGCCTTCCAGTGGGCAGCCTGTATACACAATGGGCTGCAAGTGTGGGAAAGTTGGAGACTCTGGCAAGAGGCAAGAGAACAGAGTGGTGTGGGATGGGCAGAGGAAGATAAGAGAACACAGTGAGGAGCCTTTAGAGACAGAAAGCCAAGGTGCATGATGGAATAGGTGGATGGTGAAATGGACAGAGAAAGACAAACACACTAAATCCTGCAACCATGTGTCAGTCTTTACATCAACACAGATTCCTACGGGAGGCCCCTCAAGACTGCTAAAGTGGTCGTTCTATGAATAGGCTGGGCAGAGACACACAGATGTGTGTCCACATCACAAAGAGACAGAAATACACAGAGCCAAATATCAGGTTCAGCTTTCCACTGGGTCTTCACATCACTGGTGTCCAGATGTCCCTGCTGGCAGTGCAAGGAGAGGGAAACATTACTGTTGGTCGCTCTAAATGTGTGCGTGTGATAATGCTATTTTGTTTGACTGTATACTGCATGTATGAGCCCTGTTAAAAGTTTTTTTTTGTGGGCTCATAGTACCTTACTACCCCTCTAGAACATTGCGCGCTCAGAATGCTGGGTTCTTTGTAGTTCCTATAGTTTCCAAAAGTAGATTGGGAGCCAGAGCCCCCCCCCCCTCTCTCTCTCTCTCTCAGGGTTGTGCTGTGCCTAGTCAGGCAAGGTATTGGTTGAAGATGTACACACACATCTCTCTTTACTGAAAACTCTACTCAAACCTTTCTCTCTCCCTCTCTCTCTCCCTCTACCACCATCTGTAAACATACATGTCTCATTAATGCATGTTAATGCATGTTACTAACTAAACATCTTCCCTGGAGTTTCTGTGCTCTCTCGTCCAGCAGGTTCTCATGGACCGTGGCTGCTGCTGTGGTCCTGCACGACGTCCACTACATATATTATTACTGTCATTATTGCTACCATATCTCCATTACAGTTTATAGTTAGTTTATAGTTTGACTTGCTGCTGCTGTGCATCTGTGTCTCTCTATCTCTATCACAGGTTCCACTGCTACTGTAATCATTTTATCATTCATTGTAATTCATTGTCAATTGTGGGCAAGTTTTTCCTCACTCGAACCGAGGGTCTAAGGACAGAGGGTGTCACTCCCTGTACAGATTGTAAAGCCCTCAGAGGCAAAATGTGTTTTGTGAATTTGGGCCATACAAATAAAATTTGAATTGATTTGGTTTGATGGTGTGTGTATGTATATGAGAATGTTTACTGTGTGTGTGTCTTTGCCTTTCAACTAAACTGGTTTCCCCACAGAAGGAAGGTCCAAGGTTTGGTGGCTTCTTGTGTTCATTTAGATGTGTTCTGATTTTCTCCAACAGCCCAAGGCCAGTAAAGTAAGGTGAACTTGAGATTTCATTTGCCCATATGTATAAATATAAGAGTCCTTGCTTCTAATGCAACAAACATATCTACTTTGGCTAACGTTCTTTTCAGTGCTGTGAAACAGTGGCTAAAACACTGACAGGGTTCAAAAATAGTATTAGAAGGATGAACAAGGGGTGAACAAGTCATCTTTTACATGGAAGCTGAGATATCGGCAGAGATATGGGGCGGCTGTGGCTTGTGAGCGGGTCGTCCACTAATCAGATGATCTGTGGTTCGATCCCCTCCAGTCTGCATGTCAAAGTGTCCTTGGGCAAGATACTGAACCCCAAATTGCTCCTGAAGGCTGTGCCATCAGTGTGTGAATGTGTATGAATGGTTAGCTCCTCAAACTGATGAGCAGTTGGCACCTTGCATGGCAGCCAATGCCATCAGTGTTGGCACTATATAAGTACAGTCCATTTATCATTTACCATATCTAGAGTTTAATGATCGCAGTTTGACCTGTGAACTCAGTCCATGACAATGACAAGCTTTCACCATTACGACAGATGAGTCAACACTCTCTCAAATGAGCCTTGACAGGCAGGTTTGACTGTCATGGCTGACCTTTATCCAAAAAATAACACTGGTGGATGAAGTGTTAGATGATTAATACTTTCCAAAAAAAAGAAACCTCCTTGTGTCTGTGTTAATATCACACAACTTACTGTAAGACTACAATGATCTTGCATGTTGAAATTTAGCCTCATCTCCACCTCATGAATTAGGTCACACTTTTCTAAGTAGGCAGATGCATTACACACACACCCACACACACAGTCCAGTGTGTGACTCGCTCCTGAAGGGAAAACTTCACTTTTTGGCTTGTTTGGTAACTAAGAAACAATTTTGACTGTGTACACTCAAAAAATGAGATTAAGATTTCAAAACTAGACAAAACACATAACACAGAGTGTTATGACAACATAATTAAGGCAGACAGTTGTAGTTGCTGTTGTAATAGCTTGAATCCTTCGGCCATTTAAAGTTCTTATTTTTCTTCTCTGTATTTCAGTGGGTCAAAGTGTTCTGCCATCAGTCTTTGTGAAAAGCTGAAACATGTTCCTGAGGTTTTCTGTCCACAAAGAAAAAAAGAAAACTACTACTTTGCAGTAGTAGTAGTAGTAGTAGTAGTAGTAGTAGTAGTAGTAGTAGTAGTAGTAGTAGTAGGAGTAGTAGCAGCAGTAATACAGTAGCACTAGACAGTAAAATGTCTGCAGTTATAACTGAGGTGGTGATTTGTTGAGGTATTCTTAAACAAAACATTGAATCCTTTATTGCTCCCAGTGTAAAATGCAAAAAGGGAAATGCATGTAATCATTGGATGAATGCATCCGGCAAAATTCAAACCACTTCATCATTTTCACCAAGAAACAGTCAATTCATACATACACAAGTCATCTCAAGACAGACGTGTGTCTGCAGAGTTGGTCGTGTGAGGGTTAAAAAGATGCATTGACAATGTAACAAGTTATCGAGGCTCTTGTGGACATGAGACAGAGGTTTGTGCTAATTTGAATATATTTGAGCTTTCAGAAAAGTTTTTCAGTCATAATTATGACCTAAATTTTGATGTGATCCTATTACATTTTTGATTTAAAATTACACTGATCCACTGTTTCATGGGATCTGTAGTTTTGTCTTTGTTAACATGATGAGACCGTCATATTTCCCTCTCCTGTGCAGTTAAAGGAAATTGTGGTTATATGTACTTATCAACACATACTGTTTTATTCATTTTTGTCATTGTCTTATTACTCATAACGACTTAGCAGATTTTCCATGTGGCTGTAACTGATCATGAGATGAGAAGATGTTGGCATTTGCCTTGTGAATAGAGGTGGTGGTCTGGGCTCGGAGCCTGCTGCCTTCTCAGCATAGGTTTAGACACATCTGTCTCCCTTGGCTCCTCTTAACTCTGCATTCATTTCCTCTGAACTTAGCTGAGTCAGCTATAAGGAGAGAATTGAAACATTGGTGTGCTCTGATACAATTTGTATTTTAACCCTCATCTTACCAAAATGTTTAACATACAAGGACTACTGACTATAGGACCCCTGGGGACCCCTAGAATAAACTGCTGTAAGAAACAACTATCATGTTTACTGATTTATTCTCAAATCATGATTAATAATGATGAATGAATGTTATCTGGAAAAAAACACAGATTATTATTATTGTTCTCTTCCTCTGCAGCCTCCATTTGTGCTCCCCCCCCCACACTCACACCATGTCCTCATCATACTCTGACAGTCTTACCTTTTATAATTGAACATAGACATTTATCTGATTATGAAATGATGTATTTCATACCTCAGTATGAAGAGCAGTATTTAAGATGGAGCACATGAGGGAATCTGTGTTTGTGTCCTGTAAAATCGATTGGGTGGCCTTGACTGGACCAGCACACTGCTACTTTTAAAAAGCACTAATTAAAAAGATGAACAGTAAACAATGTTATGAAGTCATTAGGAAAGAGTTTATGACAATGTCATGAAAAAATTGGAATGATGAATAAAGCATCAGTGAGAGATGACAGAAAGTACACCTCTGGGATCTGTGGCCATAGTCAGGAGGGTTATTAGAAACAGCAGAAAGAGAAACAGCTCAAGGAGACAGGGGGAGACAGACAAAGAGTCAAAGAACTCTGTATTGTATTATTTGTAGTGTATTTGCCAGACTGATGGTTGAACAAAGAAAAGACCATTTCAGTGCTTCTGCATTAGGAACAGAGCATGAACAATATAAACGAACTGATGAATAAAAACCAGATCATATTCATTCTTGTGAATCATACAGGAAGTTTACGTGGCCGAGTGACCAGTTCCAGACAGACTCGTCAGTGTCAGTGTGTACGGCCCATCAGTATGAAGGGAGTGTGACCCCGTGTTTTCACAGTGATGAGTCACTGCAGCGCTGCACATGTGATGAATGTCGTAACCAAGAGGAAATGTAAGTGGAACAAACTGAAAAAAAAAAAACCCAGAGAAATCATTAAAGAAGCAGGATGTAGGATTTAGTGGCATCTAGCAGCATGGTTGCAACCCCCTCACCTCACTATCTCTTCCCTACAATGAAGGAGAATCTATGGTGGCTGCAAAAGTCCCTTGAGAGCCATATTCTGTAAATAGGTACAGTACGTCCGTGCATATATGTACTTCCTAACCACTGACCTTAAAGCTTCGTATGGGCTCTACAGATTTGTGTGTGTGTGTGTGTGTGTGTGTGTGTGTGTGTGCGTGTGTGTGTGTGTGTGCGTATGTGTATGCGTATGTGTGTGTGTAGCACCAGGCGGATCCCAGATGGCTCTCTGCTGTCATGGTTCTCCTCCCTATTGTCAGACTGGATTGTCTGGCTCCCATCTGTTGCTCTCTCTATTTCCTCCGTTTATCCTTCTGTCTTTCTGCATCTTAATTACTCTACTACTAAACCTGTATTCAATGCATCCCTCTATCTCTGCACCTCCCCCCTCCGTCTTCCCCTCACTGCTTCTTTTTAAAGGAGAGTGAGCTAAAAACTGACCTTCTAAACTGCCCCTGTGTCTTCTTTTACATTTGATCACTGGAGGCATTCGACCACCTCTTTTAATCTGTCCAAAAGCTGTGAGGTGGTCACTTTGGCATGGATATAAATGACATTGAAGAATATTTACCCTGTTTATCCAGCTACCTCCCTTTTGTCTTTGAGGAGTAAAGTTAAGCATGACGGGCTTAGGAATTGCAGCTGAAGCTCTGCTTCTTCAACTGGTATCTCAAACAGTGGTCCACCATGGCAGTGTCATGTTTTCAACATATTTAAACAGCCGGTTACACTTTCATAATAAAGCTTCATTAGTTGAGTACGTTATGTAAGTTAACTTATGTATGTAAGTTCATGGGACTCAAACAGCGGTCTCCTCATTTGAGTCCACCCTGACCTCCCGGCTATGCAGACGTTGTCTGTCTTTATACTGCACCTTCGTGAGCAACACGTGTGTGCTCTTCTTTCTTTTTATGACTGCTTGAAAGATAATTCCAAAACAAATGCAACACATGTAGCCAAACTGGTAATGTTGCAGTGATATGGTATGTACATGCCACATGCTGTCTCTCCACAGTACCATCCTCACAAACCTGCTGCTTTTAAGCAACTTGGAGAAATGTAGCTTCACAGCTGTGATGATTTGAGTCTGCCACAATCAGTCTCAGCAATAATAAATCAAACTTTGTTCACTTTACAGAGCCCCAGAAAATGCACAGATTCATTCATTTCACTTGTGCAGAGACAGAAGAGTCAGAATTTGGTATTGTTCACATTGTGTATACTTTCTAAGCCATGTGAGCCACAGGCCGGTGTCTACAATACTCATGGCATGTAGGTAAATATCATGAGATTTAAGCTATTTATCAAACTTGTCATTGTATGTTTGCTTATGTTACTGTACCTGTTACATAACCTAACCTGAGTTGTTTACTGACAAATGAAAGAGTCATGCTTTGTTCACAGGGGCAGCTGTGGCTCAGGAGGTAGAGATAGGTAGGCTAGACTAATCAGATGATCAGATGATTTGAGCGGTTGGCACCTTGCATAGCAGCCAAAGTCATCAGTGTATGAATGTGTGACCAGTGAAACCATTGCAAGTACCTTATAACTGTTCACGCTTTGCAAAGTCATCTGTTGGGCTGGATTGGGCCACAGACAGTATGTTTGACACCCGTACTTTGCTTGCTCGTGTCAAAAAGGTGTTCGGATAAGAGTCATTACCTTCACACCAGAGAGAGAGAGGGCGATAACATAACCACCATGAATGAATTTACTTGATTAGCTTCATACTGTAACATATCAGTCATTTTCACACACTATGTGACACTCTCTCTCTCAAGGAATGTTATCCACTCATGCAAGTTGTCCCTTTAAATCCTAAATGGCCCCAGTGCAGTCACACTAAGCTCTCTGTTCTGTCTGTGGTGCTCACTTACCTGAGGTGTCAACAGGTGGATTAAACACAGAAAGAGTGATAGCAGAGTGATAGAGCTACAGAGGGGGAGGCAGGACAAGGCAAAGGGGAACACCCCTGTTACTGTGTGCAGATTTGATATCTACTCCACTTCAATGACATCAAGGCCAGACTTTGTGAAATAAGAGTAAAATGATGAGTATCAATATACAGTATCCAGCAGTCAGACAGTGGAGTCAGGGATACTGGAGGTTTAAGGTGTAAGGTTGTAAGGTACTGCGGAGGTAGTGAAAGAAAAACTGTCCTCTACACTGCTGTGTTTAATTACATCAAATCCAATCAATCCTTTCATAGTGCTGATCAACAACTCACTCACACGTTGTCTATACATTCATCCCGAGATAAAATAAAGTTAATTTAGCATTGGTTCCTGTTCATACTGCTATGAAAATCTGTTTACAAATCACCTTGCATTCATTTGAAACTTCCATCTTAAAGAATTATTAATTATTAAATATTATTCCTTCTTTAAATGTATGTTATGATGTTATGTTATCAAAAATGATTTTGGAAACTCGCTGAGAAGAAAGAAATCAAGGAGGCAAAGACAGAACTTCTATCACAACATTAATGAAAGACCAAGACAGTGTCAGTCTCTGTGAGTTGAAAGTAATGTTTTAGAAACTTCATTGGTTATAATGAGTTTCACTTTATTGTCATGATACAGTAACACTGTGGTAGCACAATGCAATGCAGCTGTGCTGCACACACATACAAAATCTATAATTAGGAAAAATGTATTAAATTATAATAAGATCAAATAAAATAAGTAATAAAATGAACATGGTAATTTCAAATACTGAAATTTGTAAAGTCTATGTGAATTAATGGGAAAATATGCAAACCCATTATCTGATGCACATGAAATATGTATCATCATCATTAAATATCATTCAGCAGCTGCTGTATGAATCCTTTCCAGTCAACATTATTTTAGCAGACACAGCCCATTGTTATTAATGAAGCTCCAACACATGCTGACTTCTGTAACACCTCCTCCTGCTTTCACTTCTCCTCCCATCCTCCTGTTTTATCTTTCATCTCCTCCCCTCCTCCGCCCTCCTAAGCTCAGCTCCTCTTCCCCACCCTCTTTTTTTATCTGAGTGACTCTTCTTCACAGCTAAACTTGTCCCTGTCCATTGTCTTTCATACCTCTCGTTATCTTTCGTGTCTACACTCCTGCCTTTCACCCTCAACACGACCTCTGGCATTTCTAGGAGTGGGTTTACTTTTTCGACTTCTTTTGACCCCCTTTCTGTGTTTTTTCTCCCTCCCTCTGTGCTGCCCGTCCTGTGGCCGGGTTATAAAGGTGGGTCAGGGTTTAGCTTCAGGCTAGCAACAGCACCCTGTCATTAAGGCTGAGTTTACATGTGACCAGACTTTCCATGGGAACTGGAATCTCGGGTGGAAAACCTCACCTAAGCTTGCATGCTAATGGTGAGAACTTTCTTCTACATTTTATTATTTAACACATAATGAGGGTTTCTGGTTTAATTCCCAGCTCCTCAATTCCAGTCAAAGTGTCTTTGAGCAACATACTGAACCCCAAATTACTCCTGATGTTGACCATAAATTGCAACATCCCCAGTCCAGGGGATGCCCGTCCCAGGACATGTCTCTCTCCCCTCCCCTCATTTCCTAACATCACATCTGTAAATTTAAGTAACAGAAACATATTCAGAGTTTGTTTGGTGCTGCTGTTAGAAACTGGGTCGATGAGAAAGGTTAGACTGAACCACACATTAAATATGCCATCAAACAAAAACTTTGCACTAAAATTGGCTAAAAAGCACAGCAGAGCTGCAGATGTAGGTTATAATTAGTTGTGGTTTCACCACTGTTAATGAACCCTTTACATCACACCTGATTTGTGGACAATAAAGAAAGAATGAGGGTGACTTTAGCAAACAGTATTGTGTTTAACGAACTAGTTCTTGCTCACAATTTTGAACGACAGCAGTCATTTCAACAGAAAGGTGAGCAATTACTGCAAGTGCCTCCTCGGGGCTAAGTCTCCTCTTTTATCCTCGACAGAAGAGCCTAAAGAAGTCTGTTTGATTTTCAGTCGAGCCTGCAGGGCATCAGTTCAGTGAAATCACCCCGCATAATTACTGCCCAATACAGGCAGTGAGAATAAGCCAAACACTGTCCTCTTTGACAAAGGACAGGGGTGTTCAAAGTCCTTTGCTTTAGCCCTGAGCCTGGTGTGTGTGTGTGTGTGTGTGTGTGTGTGTGTGTGTGTGTGTGTGTGTGTGTGTGTGTGTGTGTGTGTAGCTTCACATCATTCAATATTCATATAATCCACCGCTCTATACCGAAAAGGTTGAGAAACCAGGATTTGTCCCTAAATCTTTTTCAAATGTATCTCTCATCAGCTGAATATTTTTAGGTAAAGGATAATAAGTTACTGTCAAATTAAAACATTTAATTACCCTGTCCTCCCTTACAGCACACACACACACAGAAAGTTCTACGAGAGGCCTTAACAAGACACTGCATGCTTCCTGTCTGTCTCTCTGAACTCTGCTGAAGGTATTTGTCATGAACAGTACGTAAAGTAGAGTTTAACTGAGAAACTTGTAAGTCGGCTCATGAGTGGAAGTCACAGAGTTCTGATGAAAAATGTTGGCTTAGCTACCACAAGCAAAAACAAAGCTGGTAAATCCTTCCATCCCCACTGAGACAACAGGAATGATCTGATAATTAAGAAGTTAGTGAATAAGTCAGACTCTGTAGTAGGTAATAGAAAATATGGAGCAAAGAAAATGCTATGTCAAATTTATCTTTAACTTTTATTGTTTGTTTTTTCTCTTTTTTGACAAATGAACTCAAAATAGATAGTAGAGATGCAGAGATGCAACTCAGGCTTTGGCAGATGATGTGGTTCTGACCATGACCTTCAGCACGCACTGACAAAGGCAAAGCTCTCGATTTTCTAGCCCATCTAGTCATTTGTTCTTCTGCAGTCCTGATAGAACTGATACTAGCAGCGTCTACACTAACCTCTTTAGAAGCCGCCGTTTTCTAACAGTCACTTCTCACACAGGTCGTCTCACACAGCTGCTTCACATGGTTAACATCACACCAACAGGAATCTACGTGTTCACATAATCTCATTTATGTGAACAGTGCAACAAAACAGTTACTCCCTTATAATAAATGTCTGCATCTTCTTGCATTAGATATAAAATGTCCTGACAAACTGCACAACAACATGTTAGCCTGCAAGTAACTGACAGCCTCCTGCATCTTGTGTCGAAATCACAAATTCTGGCCATGTTCATTAGACCTTTTTATTCACAATATTTATTCAGTGAAAGAGTGAACAGGATAAACCAAATGAATGTTACTCCAATGTCTGTAATTTCCTTACCCATTAGGCAGCAAAATAATATTAGTGACTATTATTAGATGAGAAGAGGTCATCAGTAGCAATCATCTGGGTAATGACATTTAGTGAGGGAAGTGTGGGAGTGAACAGGACAGGAAAGAAAAATATCTTCCCTTGTAATTCTAAAACAGGTCTGACTCCTGGCCTCTACTCCTGACTGGAGTAAAGGTCAGGAAAGACACACATGCACACACAGTCCTCTACTGTTGCTGTGTTATCTTTGAGAGGTATAGTCTTGGAAGGAATGCATGTCTGGGTTTGTGTGTGTGTGTGCAAAACTGTATGTTGTTTTCATTTACAGTTGCAGATACATCAGGATAAAGGCTTACAGATAATTGCAGCTTGAGGAAAACTGGACCGCGTGTCCTTTTGTCTCTCTAACAAACTTCAGGAATCCACCTGTCACCATTTCACTGCATCATTCATCATCATTATGGTCATTACTGCTTCTGTCCTCAGGGCTGTTGCTGGGGATAAGCTCTGGCTTAGACAGTCAACAGGACTCTACAGTTTTGAGGTCAACTGCTACAGCTCCACCCTTGTTTTGTGCGTGTGGGGAGAAAGAGAAAAGAGAGGCAGATGAAGCATAGACACAATCAAAAACACACAAAGACGCAGCACATGGACTGACTGAGGGAGACAGACTGTGATGCTGCTCGCACCATTCCTTTCTTCATCATTCATCAAGACAGTAATGTAATTAAGGGACATTCATTTTCATTTGTCGGAACTAGCAGAGTTACTATATTCTATAAACATATATGTATATTTATATGTCTACCATACACTAGAATGCAGCTGGGAGAGAAACAGAGACAAAAAGAGAGAGATACAGGGCTGGTGTAAACATCTTGCCAGACCAGCTTGGTTTGACATGGCGGTGTGAGAGAAAGAAGGAGGAAGGAAAGAATGAGAGAGTGGGAGAGGGACAGAAAAGAGGAAGGAGGGAGGAGAAGGAAACAGAGGGGAGAAATCTGCAAAACAAATCAGTGCAGCAGCATCTGTTGTGCACACTCAAATCACCATGCAGGGAGTGGAACAACTTACAAAAAGCAATGACACGGGAAAAAAAAAAAAAAGATTTCTGCTGTCAGTTGCAGTCTGTAGCCATGACAACGAGTCTCTATCCAAATGTGTTTTGGGCCAACATGAATGCACAGACAGCAAGGATGCAACATATTCTCTATGTGGCTGTGAGCTGGTTACACCACTGCTCTCAACTCCTGCACCTTTGAGCAGTGAAGAGTCCACACATTTTGACCAAACACAAACACCACAGCTGGCTGATTTTACCAATGAACACACCTTCAACAAGCAAGGAGGGAGTATTAGTCTCAACACTGGTGAGAACTGCATGTTTCAACATATATCAACCATCACCATTTTTAACCATCTGTCAGTATTCAACATATATATCTCATTAAAGAACTTTCCTGTGCACAAATGTCTAAGATATTTGTATTTATTTTGAGATTGTTGAACGTGCCTCCTGGGACCACCTGACACATGTATATTTATGGAGTTTTGACACTCTTTTCACAGCCTGTGATCCACAGAAGCATGTTGTGTTTACATGCAGGTGGAACATTTGGATGCCTGATTTGCTGAAAAGGCAACACATTTGTAAATCACTAAATCCTCATCTTTGTTTTAAATCATTTTTATTTGTGGACCATGAGATATGCATTTGTGAAAAAATACTTTAATTATTAATTGGTTGGAGCTGAAATGCCACATGGCCGCCCAACCTTTCTTTGGAGTTTATCTTTATCTGAATCAAGGCTGAATCGAGGCTGTCTGATCTCTGATACAGATAGGAAAGCCCTTCAAGTCCACTTTGTTATTTGCATATTATAAATACGACTGACTTAACCTGACTTGACTTTGGTTGAAGAACACAAGGAGGTCGAGGCAGAGGGGCTCTAAGAATCTATTAGAGCTGTGTTGCTTCCCCCATGGCTCCAGGCGTGTCCTCTCTGTGCGTCTGCTTGACAAACACTTAGCCCTGTCAGAGGGGAAGTGTCCCTGCCTGCCCCATAAATGTGTGAACACACACACACACACACACACACACACACGCACACACGCACACACACGCACACACACGCACACACACACACACACACACCTACACACACACACCTACACACACACACACACACACACACACACACACACACACACACACACACACACACACACACACACACACACACACACACACACACACACACACACACACACACCTACACACACACACACACACACACACACACACACACACACACACACACAATTAGGGTTAAAAATAGAGCACATACTACAAAAATACACCAAAGACCTAAATTAGACACATTTTTAGTGGCAGTGTCTGAAGAGCTGTCTTTGGTTGTTTTTGCTTGTGAGTGGAGGAGACATGAAATCCCCTGATGTTAAACTTGTTCACTTTTCATTGTGTTTTTAGGATCATACTGAATCTCACCAGAAATCGCCATATCACATGTTTGTACAAAGGAATAGCTGATGTGACTAACAACTCGACAGTCACAGGCACATGAATAAAACACTGTTTACCAGTAGTCAAGGACAACAGTATTATCATATCTTTTCTGAGAGCAGACCAGAGTAACACTCTGCAAAACCACATCCTCTGCATGATGTAAGACTCATCACAGGACTGTATATGAAAGCTGCAACTCTGTGAATGGAAAGGATTACTAATGCAGCATTCACTGACTCTGAGGTCTGATTTCACAGGGAGTGTAAGGGTGAATGGACAGGACTGTTTGGCTTTAGATAGCCAGTCAGTTTGCCATTTCACACTGAAAATCTTATTCACATTTAATTTCATTGCATTGTTTTTTCTAAGGTTCCTGGTTCGAACCTCGGCTGGGGCCTTTCTGTGTGGTGTTTACATGTTCTCCCCGTGTCTGTGTCTGTTCTCTCTGGGTACTCCGTCTTCCTCCCACAGTCCAAAGACAAGCAGGTTAACTGGTGACTCTAAATTGTCCGTAGGTGTGAATGTGAGTGTGAATGGTTGTTTGTCTCTATGTGCCCTGTGATGAACTGGTGACTTGTCCAGGGTGTACCCCGCCTCTTGCCCACAGCTGGGATAGGCTCCAGCCCACCATGACCCTGATGAGAATAAGTGGTTACAGATAATGGATGTTTTTTTCTAATTTTGTAAATCAAAATAGCAGTATATGAATATGGCTGGGGTGGAGGGCTTGTGGAGGCAGACATGGGAGAGTTCAAACAGGAGTCTGTGGCTGCAAGGAAGTTGTAAGTGGTGAGAATACAGACAGTGCCAATACCAAGTGGAAAGGTTTCCCTGAATTAGCCGTGTGGATTGGCTCTCATCATTAAAAATGCTCCACTCTAGCCAGGCCAGACTTACCTGAGTTATTCAACAACCAAGCACATGAGTTCAGCTGGCAAAATGACTTTTCCAGTGAGGTTATGCGTTAATCTGTTGAGACTTTAACTGCCCGCCAGTGACACTGTGTGTGTGTGTGTGTGTGTGTGTGTGTGTGTGTTGATAACAAAGACTCTAAACTACAAGGATCTTTTAAACAACACCTAGCAGTAAAAATTCAACTGTGTTTAAAACACAAAAAGTGTTCCGTGACATGTGACCGTTTCCCACAGTTTTTTTAGATTGACCATGCACTCTCTCCATGCACACTCCATGCTTGTGTTTCCAGGCCAGGTGGATTATGTAATGCCCAGGAGTGATCAGATGCCGGAACTCACTCATCTGGTTCCTTTCAGCTCCAAGCTCCAGATGTCCAGGTTCCTGTCCCCAAAGGGTAAACCCAGACACCCTGCAAAGGAAACGTCTTTTGCCTGGTTGTATTTGTGATCTCAGAGCTCATGATCACAGGTGAGAGCTGCAACATACATCGTCTGATAAATAGATCTTCAGGCTCAGCTACCTCTTTATCAAAACAGTGCCACTGATGACCAGACCACAACTCTGTGCAGCAACACCTGTAATGAGTCTACCCCCACACTCTCTCAGATTGCAGAGAGAGTTTGTTCAGAGGTGAGAGCTGAAAACCTTTCAGAGGCCTGAAACAGTGTTAGCAGTTCACCTTCACTGCATATTTGGGTTTATTGGGTCAGTCCGTCTGCCACCTGTAATTCACCACTAGTTGCTAATCAGTTGACAACTGTGCCCCTTACTTCACCTAAGAGTCCATGGCATATGGCTGTGATACAACTGAAGAGTCAATCATTAATCTTTGACCAAAGGTGTTAGGCAATAAGTGCAACTATGAAGTCTTGTATGCTTAAACATAGTATGTGTTATGAATAGTCCACACAACTGGGGTTCAGATCAGGTGCTCCAGTAGATCTGTGCAGATCCCAGGTGGACCCAAACTGATGTTCAGCATACACGCACAAATGACTGTTTGGTCACCAGAAGTGAGCCCAACACATCTAGTTGGTATCTTCTCACTGACCATACAAGTTTTGTCTCCTCACTAAAGAGGTGGATCCAGTTTTGCAGCCAGGCACCCATTTGGCAGCAAGATTACCTCCAAGGCCTTGATCCAGGAGGGGACCATGGCTGATCTTTCCTGAAGACACTGAGGTCTTTGAAGTGCTGCCTGAGGAGACAAGGACAGACACTGTTGCCTTTGGCAACACAGCTCTGAGGGTCATAGGATCAGGCAACCCACACAACCACTACAACAGGGTGGAAATGCTCAGCGGGGACATACCCTGACCAGATGTACAATACGCATTTAGGTAAAAAAAGGGATCAACTGAAAAATTGTTTTATTCAGACAGTGCCGCAAACACTGTGTATAAATCATTTTTAATAATAATTTCTGCATTCATTCCAGCACATTCATAGGATGTAGACTGTGGGTTTGCCCCTGGTTATTTACTTTGACATTTAGTCATTTAGCTGATGTTTTTATCCAAAGTGACTTACAAAAAGGGAAACAATGAAGGTACAAAGTGACACAGACATGTTAGTGCAGCAGTAAGTACTACTTACATAGAATCAAGTGACAGTTGTAGAGGGGGATAGATTGATCATGTCCAGTTTTTGGTAGTGTTGGAGAGGAGGTCCTCTCTGAAGAGCTGGAGGTCTTCAGGAGGTTTCTAAAGGTAGAGAGGAATGCCACTGATCTGATAGGAACTGGTAGGACGTTCCACCAACGGGGAACAACAGACGAGAAAAGTTTGGATTGTCCTGAGCATACGGGTGGCAGAGCCAGGCATCATTCACTGGGGGAGAGCAACTGTCAGGAGGTAACATATGCCTGTATGAGGGCAGAACCGGAGACTACTTTGTAGTCAGCATTAGAGATTTAAACTTAATGTGTGCTGCTACAGGTAGCCAGTGGAGCTCGATGAGCAGCGGGGTAACATGTGACCTTTTGGGTTGATTGAAAACCAAGCCCGTCAGGAGGGCGTTATAGTAATCTAGTCACGAGATGACCACAGCCTGTATCAGGAGTTTGTAGCATGTTGAGTCAGGTACGGCCTGATTTTTCTGATGTTTTAAACTGCATAGAGGCACGACTGAAGGCAACCGAGGCAACGTTATCAGAGAAAGTTAGATGATCATCGATCATCAGTTTATCGCTACCTTGATAGGGGTACCTATATATAGGTATATTAGTTTTGATGCTGATGTCATTGTGTATAGTAGGTTTGCCTCGGAGGACCAGCGGCTCAGTTCTTGAGTTATTCTAAACCCTTTTACAGACATAAGTCTATGTTTGGACTTTAAGTGCAAAATTGCATCATTAACTCGAGGCAGATGATGATATGTTGAAATACAGTCTTGTAATCCTCTCTTTACAGCAGATTGTTTTTCATCACTACTCCAACTGTCTGACTGGCTGCCTGTATATCAGCATATCAACATTTCTGTGTGTCAGGTGCTCCACCACTCTGTGTCTTTGGGTCTGTCAGCAGCACGACTCATAAGGCTCCTCTCAAGATTCAATGCACAACTCAATTAGAACTTGACAGGGGCAGGTGTCAGGTGGTCATTCTGTGTGTGTGTGTGTGTGTGTGTGTGTGGTTGTCTGCCAGACCCAAGAGGGATCTATTTTAACACAAGTAGACCAGTGTCTGTCTCTTTCTCTTCTTTATTTAACCACACACTTTTTTCTCCAAAGACTCAGACTGACATTAACAAGCAGCCCACTCTTCACACACTGATCTCATGTTGATGAGTGATCACTTGACTCATGTTATTTCTGCCCTAATCAATCTGCCATAAAGCTTTGGGACTGCTTTTGTATCTTTGTTGTGTGTTATTAGACATGATTAGTTCTTCCTCCTAAAAGCTTCCTGTTTCTTCCTATTTCCCTTTTTCTGATTACAAGAACAAAATCATGGCCACACACACACACACACACACACGCACACACACACACACACACACACACACACAATAAGTACATCCGCAAACAGAGTAATGCATAAAACCACAGACACCATGCACGCGTTTCAGAGAAATGTTCTCACCTACTGACCACATCATTACCTGAAATATGCTACAACATGTGACATTCCTGCACTGCGAACACATTCTAACATACAGGTCTGCAAGTAACTGATTGGCATCAATGACCCAGCTACAGCTGAATGAGAACACACACACACACACACACACACTAGTGTTTCTACTGTTCATACAAACACTGGGACAATCACTCTGCCCTGTCTGTCGTGCTAAGCTGACACCAGATCAGCAATCAATCACACTGACCAGTCAGTTTCTCCCTGTGGAGTCCGTCTGTGGGCTGTGTACTGTAGGGATCAATCGTGCTGCAGTTTAGCCTCCAGTTGTCATATTTAATGTGTGTTTGTGTGTCAGTGTTTCTGTTTTGTCAAACACAGCGTCCAGACTGATGACATTAGCCAAAAGTACCCGGAAATAGTTTGTTTCAAGGTTTGCGCGTGAATCTGCCAAATTTACTGCAGCAGCAGAAAATGTGACTGACTCATAGAGTGTGTGAGCATGTAAGAAGGGGGCACACAAAACAAACACACACCTAACAATGACTAATGCATGTAATACACTGCTAGTCTAGACTTCTTATCTCCCTGTTGTAATCGTGCAGGGCTTTTTAAAACAGGCAGACCAGGTGTGCACAGGTAAGTGTGTGTGTGTGTGTGTGTGTGTGCGTGTGTGTGTGAGCATGAGCCTAAAGTCATTTAGAGTCATTGCAAATCTTGGGTGATAAACAGTGTGTCAATAAAGCAGTGTAGCACAGGAAGCAGGGAAGGAAAGTGGAACAGACAGCAGTGTGTAATTATCACCACACTTCTCTTTCCATAGGCCAGACGGGCCATGCAGAGATTATAGGCTGAACAATAGAACAACACAGACATACAGTGAGTAATAATCAGAAACATTTGTTTTTGAATATCTTTAAACGGACTGTGATATTTTGTCATTGAAAATCAAAAGTCAGATACAGAACATACTGTACATTTCCTCTAATCTGCAGGAAGAGAAGGTTTGTTTGGAATAAACAGACAAGGCAGCGATAGCTGAGATAGCAAGCACATAAATAATGTTCAGGACCCTCATTTCCAGAACACTGAAAACATCAGAGCAATGGACTGATATTATAAAAGGCTAGTGAAGCAGAAATAAATCTAACAACACCAAAAATAGAAACTAAGATTAGAGCAGCATGTTCTCCTGGAGTGGAAGGTGTTGAATTAAACACGTCGTTGATGATTTTCCTCAGCACTCCTCTCAGCATTAACATGGAGGAGAGCACAGAATGCTATCTGATGGATCGTGAGGAGTTGCATAGCACGCGCTGAGTTGTTTTGGCAGTGAGGGTGGGCTGGGTGGTTGTGGTTGAGTGAGTGGATCATTACAACACATGGAAAAAGTGACCATGGAGGAAATGAGAGGGGAGTGGAGAGCTCTGTGATTCTAAGAAGTTCCTAAGAATTAAGAGCTTCTGGTCCCCTGCAGAATAACACACAAGGCAACAACACACTCAAAACACACACAATATTTTTCTTACTACTTTAAATGTGTTCTCACACCTCCTCCTAATCCTTTTTCTGATTAAAGTGCACATTTATGATCTAGGCTTTTATTGTGGCTTTAAATGACAGGCTACAGGCGTGGAAACCAAGTATATCCAAAACATTAGCTTTTCATGAGCTGGGAAAAACAGCCCTGTTTGAAGCTGTATGCATTTTTCAGATAATCCTGTGGGTTTTTAAATGGTTCATTTAGATTTACAAGTCTCTCAACCAATGAAGATATACTTCTAAATCTAAAAACACGTGGTTTCTTTGGACAGTGAGGATAGATAACGGATTGTTAGGAAAGCAAACATTAAACAAGACAAGTCTGGGACAAATCAACTGAGTGATGTTAAGATGATTTTATTAAAATTTGTACATTACATTTACATTTTCTCCACATAAAAACAATTAAATAAAACTAAATAGACTCAAAATGTACACTATATGATTTTAGTATGCTTCTATGCACCCAAATATGAAGCTTCAACAAGCAAACACATGATAATACAGGCAAAATGTCTACAGAGAGACTAGTCCAGTTTTCCCTTTTGATCCTTCAAACTAATCAACAGAGCGAGAGAGAGGGTCAAAGGGGGACAGACGTAGGCTAATAAAAACAGGGACAGGACCTCTATCAGAGAGGATCAATGGAGATTCCTAATTAGAGCAGCTGTTCATCAGTAAATCTGAGTGAGGTGTGAACAAAAGCCAGCAGTGAAACTGATATGGAACTGGATGCACGTGGCTGTGAGTTGGCACAGAATAAATCTGACCGCATAGAGTGACGTCATAGAGCAGAAATACATAGGTTAAAGATGTACACACAGGTCTGTGCACGCCTAATCTCTGAAAACGCAAACTCTGCACACACCGACACACTAAGTGAGAGGATTTTCTGCTAATTTGCCTTGTAGTGGCAAAAATGTTTGTGTGTATGTTTGAGAAACAGAAAGAGCGCTGGGAGGTCCGGCAATGAAAGGCAAGCTCAGATTCCTCGCAGGACTGAGACGAACACAGGTCCAGCAAGCAGGAAGGAAAGGGCTTGTGCATGTTGACATAGATGCGCACACACACACACACACACACACACACACGCACACACACACCCACACACACATACACACACACGCACACACACACACACACACGCACACACACACACACATACACGCACACACACACACACACACACACACACACACACACACACACACACACACACACACACACACACACACCAGGGGGTTGTGCAACAGTGGCTGCCTTTAAAGAGCGTGTGCAGTCAGGTGGGAAATTCCCTGGTTACAGTCTCGGCATTCCAAAAGAGTAAAGTTATTGCCCTGTGCCACATCCAAGTGTCGGTCAGGTGGCGCTTGTGTTGCCCTTCCTGCATGCGCCGTGCGTTTTTCTTTGTGTGACAGACGATAAATGAGCAGGAAGTCCAAATAAGTGGGGCTGTTTCAAGTTCAAGACCCCCTCCTTCCAAGTTAAGTCACTCACAACTCAAAACAGGATGAGGACGAATGTGTGAGTGCGTCAGTGCACTGTCGGTCAAAAACCCAAAACAACAACAGGTTAGGCTGTGTGTTTGATCCCCACATGGGGTCTGAGACAGGCTCCAGGCATTCATAATGTCACTGTAGTTACGAGTGTAGTACGCACTACGTGTTTCACAGTAGAGTACAGTCACACTGAACAAGATCACAGGCTTCTTGCAGACCACATTGTACAGGAGTTATTCCCCGGGGACACAACACAGCAGCTAAACACTGTTTAACTCTGTCATGCTAACGCAGCATTGTTAGATTTTACAGACAGACTTCTGTAAAATCATAAACATAACCGTTCCTTCATAACGGAACACAACACAACATGACATAACTGGTCTTTTCCCTTCAGGCCTGTACAAAGGCAAGTCCTCAGACCTGATACAGCTCAGATGAAGTGATAGAAGAGTGCGTTATTGTGTTGTGATACGAGCTCGCAGAACAAATTTTTTGAAGGTTTTGAATGCTTGAGATAAGAAGTGAATGTACGCGCTTGTGTGTTTTTGTTTGTGTGTCAGTCTTAGGCACTGGACAGCATTGTAGATGTAAAGATCTGCTGCAGTATTTGGGGGATCTGCTTGGTGTCCATGGCAACGAAGGATCTTCCTGCTGGCAGCGTCCTTTGGAGTCTGAAACAAAGAAAAAAGATACAAGTTTGAGGTTAAACCGAGGGACTGAACTTTAGCAACAGAATCGTTTCCCAAGATAAAAAAAGACAGACAAGTGCTTGTTTGCTGTGTGAATTGGTACAGTGTGTGCGTGTGTGTGTGTGTGTGTGTGTGTGTGTGTGTGTGTGTGTGTGTGTGTGTGTGTGTGTGTGAATGAAAGGCCTGTCATTCACATGGTGGAGCTTAAGAACAGGACAACACAGCCACTTATCCTGCATGTCTTTTTTTGTCCTTTTATTGCCTCGTTTGCTTACACATTCCTCTTTTCCAATTAGTAGTTTGTCCTCTAAATGAGGACACACACAAGTATGGACAGTCAACAGGGACATAAACAAACTTCCCAAAGCCTCCTAACCTAATATTACATATACACTATTCTCATTCTGACTTGAACCCATAAACTCTATATACTTTGAACCATCTTTTCTACCCGCCCTTGGCTCTTGTATTTAAAGTTTTAATTTTAAAATTTAAAGTTGTATAATAAATACTAAAGATCTGGTACCCATGGTATTCAGGTAGTCCCCTGCTGGTGCACCGGTATAATTGTGATGCATTTTACATCACCCAATGATTGGTTTGCCAGAGCTGAAGGGGGAGTAACCATCGTGTTGGAGCAGAGTGGTAGACTCAAGACGTCAGGAAGTGTGCCAGGCTTCGAAGACACTTCGACATACGAGTTTTCCCATAGACTCCAGCATAGTCCTGCATAGACCAAAGTATGGAGGGCGGACTGGGCTGGATAGGTGCCAGTTCACTTCCTGGACACTGCCGAGGTGCCCTGAGCTCCTACCTGCTCCTGCTGCTCTGTGTGGCTGCCCATCACTCCAACAACTCTCCACATTTGTGTGTGTGTGTCTTTCTGTCTCTTTCTAAATACCATTTTGAGTTCTTTGCATTCATCTCTCTTTCATCCAGTCTTGTGCTCCTCTTTCATTACTACTGGACCTCTCCTTCACCTTTTCCCTCCTCTCTTCTCTCTGTCATCCTTATCCTTCTTTTCCATATGCTCTTTTTCCCCCCTCATTTCCTTCCTTTATTTGTACCCTTTACTTAACTCTGCAGAGACACCTGCGACCCTCACCTTTCAGCCTGATCACCAAGGGATCCGATGAAGATGGCAAAGGCATTGACCTGCGGGTCAGAGGTCAGGACTTGGGCGAAGCGCTCTGGCCGGATGCCATAGCGTTCCAGGTTGGCATCGCTGAGCACCACCACAAAGTGCTCGTCAGCCTCTTCTCGTGCCAACTCCTTAATGCTGGTGTCCGTGCCCTCCAGAGTGTAGTCGCCGCTCATGCAGAACTGAGCGTGGGCATGCATGGTCTGCAGGGCGGGGGTGGAAAGAGAGAAAGTGAAGGAAGCAACAAACCAGAGAGAAACAGTTTAACGAGACGCTCACACTTCCCTGACCTCACTCTACATTATCCAGTGCACTGCACAGGTGGAGGCGCACCCTGGGAAGGGTGGCTGCAAACAGCACTGAGCACTGAACTCATGGGCTAACTTACAATTGTATGTTCATGGGTCACTTGACTTTCCTGGACAAATATCAAACTATGTGAATGAAATTTTAAAAAACTACATTTTTGCTGCATTTTCCAGTTAATGTCTAAATTTAGATTTTAGACTTTTGAGGCAAAGAAAGAAACACAACAATAATAACCACTGTTCAGTATGTTTGGGTGCGTATTTATGGGAAAAACAGGCGTACAGTCAGAAAACATGGGTGGACTGATTAAGAAGCGGTACCTTGAGGACTTTGAGTCTCTGCTTGTTGTTCTTGGGGACTTTGTCCACTCTGACCAGCTCAATGTCGTAGCCGTCGCCTGAGTGGCCCACTATGTCGTACTGAATTTGATAAAGATGGTGCAAAGGTAAGATGTGTCAAACCACATGAAAATAAACAGCAACAATAACAATGTTAAACCCTGTTGTGTCATCTCCATGCAGCAGCTAGAATAGAATGAAGTGTAAAGACATGAGTGTGACGGTGCCCAAACGTCGGATCATAATGATACTCGCTCCAAACTGCAGTATGTTAACCCTGTCATGCCTAAATGCCTCCCGTAGACGATCCATCACAACTGGCTTACATAAGGCTGGGTCAGCCTGGCACCGCGGGCTCCACTCAGCTATTTCAGGACCCAGGTATTACGTATATGGGCTATTTCTAATACTGCCGGTTATGACTGTGGTGGTCAAAGGCATGCGACTGTGTGTCTCATCCGTCCATATCACTGTTGCTGGGTAAGAAGTGTGTTTCTTCAAACAGTTGTCTTGTTTTTGTACCATCCATTTTCTTTTCACTTTATAAACACCTTAAAAACCCAGAAATCCTTCATTTGACCTTGACATACATATCTTTATGTTTGATTTAAACCACTCAAATTAAAGTTCTTTTTCCCACAACACTGATATGCACATTTTCTGTTCCATTTTTGGTTTATTAACGGGCTCTGATGGCTGAAATTAATAGGCCATCAAACTATAAAGTGACAAATTCTTCAGACTAAAGTTTCATCAGGCGACCTCTATTTACACACACTGTTTCAAATAGAAATCCTGAATTGACACACACACAAAATGTAAGACTACAGATACCATGGACACACACAGTGAAGGTGTGTGTGTGTGTGTGTCTTCTGTGTTATCAGATGTACTTTTAAATAAGGGATATAAAGCCAAAAAAAAAAAAAGCAGTTAAACTGACACGATGAGCAGCATTGAAATGTGTGTGTGTGTGTGTGTGTGTGTGTGTGTGTCTGTGTAAGACACTGATATGTGATCAGTATTAGGCTGGGTTAAATGTCACTTAGGGGCCAAGAAGTCTGTCTGTCTTCAACCTTTTTACACACACTCGTCTCCCTCCTTCTCTATTTCTCTTCCTCCATCTTTCGTATGATCTGACTCTCCTGGCTGAGGTGGTCTCTGCACAGACCAATCAAAAGTTTGACAAAAGAGCATGGCTGGCACATAAATGTAACCAGTAACAGGCAGGTAATGAAGATCAAGTCTGACTGTCCATGGCAAACCAAGTGGCTCGGGGACCTGAAGTCATCTGATAATTTGACCTCAGTATGTTTTGATTCATAAAACCACTAGCAGGAAGGTGAAAGACCATTCATGGGCTACGTGTACTGACCGAGGAATGATCCAGATAAACTCTTACATTGCTTGTTGTGTGAAATTTTATGGCTACTGTAATGATACTCGGTGCTGTGGGGGGAAACCTGATAACAAATGGTTCCTTGAACACATATTTTAGTTCCTGTTAAAACAAAAATACATGAGCTCTAAATTCTAAGCCAGGAGCTGGAAAACAAATGGCATATGGGAGTAGAGTCCCTCTGTTGGGTGCGACATTCTCACCTTGAACTTGTGCTCGTAGCTCTCCAGAGCCTCCATGACCATACAAACAGCCTCCATGGAGCGCTCCAGCCTGCCATCCACGCCGTTAAAGCGGTACATGCTACCCGACACGTCGGCCAACACCCGTAAACGCTTGGGTTTCTGCTGAGGACTGCCCAGCTGTGAACGCACGGGGTAACATACAGACAGAACCCAGGATTTTTAAAGAATAATAGCAGCGATAATGATTAGATTAAAGGAAATACCTGCTTTGGAAAGTGTTTTGTGGAATGTGGTGTGGCTTACTTAAAATAACATTCAACACAAGCAATACACAATTATTTCAACTTCAGGCCAGACCAAAAATATGCAACACTTGGAGCTAAATAAGGTGGAAAAACATGGCATGCATATTATGGTTAGTGTGTGTTGGTATGATTAGTGTGAGAACTATCTGTGTGTGTGTGTGTGTGTGTGTGTGTGTGTGTGTGTGTTGGCTTTCTCGAGCATACATGACAGCAGGAGAAATGCCTAGAAACTGTGTGTGAGCTCGGGCAGAAACACAGGGTGTAATAATAATCTCCGCACACCACTGGAATGTATCGTCTGACGGATAAAGGTCAAAATTATGTGTGTAAGCCTGGGAGTGTGTGTGTGTCTGGAGGTGTGGCTCAGGAAAAAAAAAGCTTAAGTGTGGCTTAAATATCTGTAGCAACACACACACACACACACACACACACCCACACACACACACACACACACACACCTCTGGGTCCAGCTCTCCCCTGCGTTTATATATAGCCTTCTCTCCAGTCAGTCCATCAATGATTTTAGCATCATCCAGTTCTCCCAGAGCCTGGTTCTTCAACCACTGTCGCTCCTTTCCTTTAGCCTGCAACATACACACACACCCACACACAAAGAGTACATGTTATGTACCAGTTGACCAAATAAATAAATACATTTCAAAATCAGTCTGGGGAGGATGATTTCATTTTGGTGGTGCTTTCAGAGGCAACAAATTGTGAAACAAAAGCAACAAAAAGCAAACAGTTCTTCATTCAGCGGGCACGTTCTAGACAACAACACACATTTACAGAACACAGTGTGAGTAAAGCTCTTGGGCAGTTGCACGTGAATACATTCGTCACCCCCAGCACCTTTCCTCCCACACCCACTGAAGGGAAGAGGCAGAAGGCTGGAGGGGTGGAGGGTCTTTGAAGGTCTGACCCTGTTTCTTGATGACACTCCACTTTTTGCTGTGGCCAAAAAGTGCTTGAAAGGAGGGAAGAGAGAGGAAGAGGAACATCACTTTCTCCTGTTTTCAGTTTGAGTAAGGAGAGCTACTTTAGAGAAAAGAAAGCTAACAAAAGAAGGAACACAAGAACACAGATTGGCCACCATGTCGCACACAGCGCAGGTCTCCTGACTTCACATCGCTGATAAGAATTCACATACGTAACAATAGTTGTTTGTTCACTTTTTTGCAGACAGATAAGACAGATACACATTCCTCCAGATGTGCAGTACAAAGTGTACAAAAGGAGAAGACAGTAGAGTTTAACTAGGACTGAAAACACTGGCTGGTTACTTATGAGGTGTTCTTTCAGAATGGAGAAGTCCTATGTAACTTTGGACTCAGTTGGACTCAGTCAGGAGAAGTATGTCCTCCGGCTGCTCCGCCTCAACTCTCTGTGATTTACAGAGTTTCCTGATGGACAGTGAAGTAAACTGCTGACAGCTGTAGCTGCTGTTAGCTAATGTTAGCTCAGTTTGTTAGCTGCTGCTTGCTAATGTTAGCTCAGTTTGTTAGCTGCTGTTAGCTAATGTAAGCTCAGTTTGTTAGCTGCTGTTAGCTAATGTTAACTCATTTTTTTAGCTGCTGTTAGCTAATGTTGGCTCAGTTTGTTAGCTGCTGTTAGCTAATGTTAGCTGGGCTGCCCGGACTGTGAGCTCAGAGCACCGAGTGTTGGTGTTTGTACCACAGGTGATTTGGACCACTGGGCATGGGGGAAAGTTGATGAGGAGCAGTGATGGGAATAACGGCGCTATAAATAACTGCGTTAGTAACGGTGACGATTGAGGGCAGGAGTGAAGGTATCACAATCTACTATTCACAGAAGACTTCATGAACAAAAGTACAGAGGCTACACCAGAAGATGCAAACCACTCAATAGCAAGAAGAATAGGAAGGCCAGGCTGGAATTAGCCAAAAAGTACAAAGACAAGCCTCAAAAATTCTGGAACAAAGTTTTATGGACTGATGAGACAAAGATGAACATTTACCAAAGTGATGGAAAGGCTTAAGTTTGGAAAAAAGAAGGGATCTGCTCATGATCCCAAGCATACAAGCTCATCTGTGAAACACAGTGGAGGTAATGTCATGGCTTGGGCTTGCATGGCTTTTTCTGGGACAAGCCTGTTAATCACTGATGATGTAACACATGATGGCAGCAGCAGAATTAACTCAGAGGTCTACAGACCTTTTTCAAGCTTTATTTTTGACAGAGACAGCTGAAGAGTGAGAGGAATGTGGGGAGAGAGATGGGGAATGACATGCAGCAAAGGGCCACAGGTCGGATTTGAACCCTGGGCCGCTGCTGAGCCTTCGTACATGGGGCGGATGCTCTACCAACTGAGCTAACCGACACCCCTTTGCCTGCTAATTTAAAGAAAGATGCAACCAAACTGATTGGGAGGTCCTTCATCATGCAGCAAGATAATGATACGAAACACACTGACAAAACAACAAAGGAGTTCATCAGGGGTAAGAAGTGGAAGGTTTTACACTAGCCAAGTCAATCTCCAGATACAGAGCATTTTACCTGCTTAAGAGGAGACTGAAGGGAGTAACCCCCCAAAACAAACAACTGAAAGAGGCTGCGGTCAAAGCCTGGAAAGGCATCACAAAAGAAGAATGCAAAAGTTTGGTGATGTCAATGAGTCACAGACTTGATGCAGTTTTTGCAAGCAAGCAAGTTTTATTCACTTTAATGTACTTTAAGTCTATCTGTTCCAATACTTTTGCTGAAAAATGGGTGGGTTCAATCAAAAGGTTCTATCTTCTACATTGTGTATCAGATCAAGATGTAAATACCTGGAAATAACAGATGAAATGTTGATCCTTTGTCTCACATTGATCTTTTGATGTCAAACCCAAATGTTTTCAGTCTACAGCAGAAATAAAGGAATTGGCCTCACTGTTCCAATACTTTTGGAGGGGACTGTATGACTTCAGGTATTTATGTCTGGAAAGCCGCTCCATTGTTGAGAGATAAATAGAGAGGGATTTCCCTCAGGGAGACTGAAGTAGGTGGAAACAATATACAGTTTATTAAAAGCTTGCCAGCTATGGGAGGGGGTGTACAGTGTGTGTGTGTGTGTGTGTGTGTGTGTGTGTGTGTGTATATGTGTGACTCCTTAAATCACTCTTCAGGTATGATAAAAATAACATGACTTCACAGCGCCACGCCTGCTGGGATTGTTATAATCTCCATCGTCTTTACAGTGGGGGAAGAAGCCTGAGGCTACAAGGACAAATAGAAACAATACCCAACGCTCATGCACGACTGCAAACACCTGGATGGAAAACACAAACACACACACACACAAACACCTACCCACCGCAACATATACAAACAGAGCTTCACACCTGGACGAGAGAATAATAGAGCGTGGCTTAGTGTCGCTGCTCTGTAATCATTCTCACATGCTGCATGATTTTCCTCTCGTCACATACACGCACATGCACATACACATACACATACACACACAAACACACACACACACACACACACACACACACACACACACACACCAAATCCTACTTGAATGCATCAACACACGTTCCCCCTAAGAAGCTCAAACAAAGGGAGGAAAGTCTGAAACAAAATAATGAAATGGAGACAATATCACATCCTGGATTTTTAACCACCACTCCCCACGCTTCTGCTGTTCATTCACTCGACCAATCAGAATGCTCCTGTGGGATCGTGCCCCCTACCTCCTGCCCCAACATCACATGGACCCCCCATGTGATGTTGGGGCAGGAGGTATGATTTATGAGGTCAAATTTGTCATCTATCAAGTTCATGACCCCATGACTGCTGTTGACTGGCTAGGCACTGTGGCAGTTATCTGAATCCACAGTTTGTTGGATTCAACTAAAGTGACCTGAGGCAGTCAGACCTGTCGTTACAAACAACTGTTTAGAGCAGAAAACTTGTATGAGTGTGTGATATTAGAGCAGGGCCATATGACTATTGATATGACTATGACTATAAATGACGAGACACTACTGATACGATTTTGATTAAGATGTTGAATTTGAGCGATGTACAAAGTGTGCAACTCAACAGTATCTTCAAAAATTCATTGATTCTTTCATTCATGAATGAAGAGTGAGACTCTGAAGTGTCTGCCCCTGAACTGTGCCTTGTTCTACAGTGTTGAAGATCGTGTATTCATCAAGACAAACAATCATGTTTAAAATAAAGAGTGTGGTGCTGAGTGGAGTGAAGCTAACCTGTAAATTGTCCAGGATGATGCGTAGAGACTGAACTTGTCTCCTGACAGCGTTAGAGAAGCGCTCGTACGTGGCAGCATCATACTCGCTCATATCGATCTCCTTCAACCTGACGTGGAAGGAAAAACACAGAGACAGACGCTGTAAGAGTAACGACTTGACTTCATATGTTTAAGGCAAAGCACTCATTGCATACAGTCTGTTGGATTTGTAGTTTTTAATTTCAGCTTCAAAGAGCTTTAACAGAGGTTTTTAGAATTGGAGTGACTCACAGTGACTGGCAGGTTTCTTTCTACCTGACCAGCTCTCGATGATATCACTAGAGTAAATACATTTTATTTAAAGAGTAGTTAGCACACAAGATTTGGAACAATTTGGTTGAGTTGTTGTACAAACAGCTGCTGAAGAAGACACCTGAAGGCATCACTGTACCTACTGCTCCACCAGAAAATAGAATCAACACAAGAAGCTAACTTCACTGCTCAACTGAACCCACTGCACCACTCAATTCAATATTAAGACACTAACTCAAGCCTGTTACAAAATGTAGACATGAACATCCACCCTGATTTACAACAGCAAGGACGAGGACTCACTGATGATGTTAGATGAGTTTCACAACACTCTACATGTCACTGTATATTTAGAGCTCTCTACTCATCTCTGAACTTCACACAGGACTTCACCCATGCAGCGTCACGTCATACATTCATTACAAAAGCTGAGGCTCATGCTGCATACAGCAGAAATAACTTTTCTTTTGTAATTCTTTAGAGAGAAACTGACCCTGCCATTGTCACCAAGGTGTCATCAGAGAATTGAAGTTTTGAAGCCTAGAATACCAAATCTGCTTTTCATCACTGCTCTCCCAGCCCAATACTGACAAACTTGTACACACTGTCATCACTGGTAAGCTCAACTATTGCAATAATCTCGTTGGCCCATAGATCAACACACAATTTATTTATCTGCTGACTGCCTGTTAGTGTTAGAACTGATTTTAAGTCTTGTTTTGGTCTACAAATCAATAAATGGTCTCGCTCCAAACTACCTGTCAGACATGGCTTTAAGATATGTACCCTCTAGATCCATCAGGTCCTCAGGTCTCTGGTTGTTTCAAGATTGTGGTCTACCTACAGCGAGGCCACTTTTAGAGAGCAGGATATCATTTTATTCATTTAAATGTTTTTATTTAATTAAATGTCTTTTATTTCATTATGTTCAGCTTTTCAGAGTTGCATTTAATGAATGAAATAAACTATTTAAATATATAATAATAAAGTTTGATTGATTTCTACCTTTAACAAACAGGTATGTCTGTGGAAGCATGTTTGACCGGCTGTCTCTGCTGTGTGATTTTACAAAAACAGCTCAGGTGGAGGAATAAAGAGTGAAAATAGACTCAGGACACCTGTGGACAACCTGACACAGGGCTCAATGTTGTTAAATATGGAGCCCCTTTTTGTGTGTGTGCATGTGTGTGTTCTCTCCAAAACACACCTGTGGACATGACAAGACAGGTGGGCTGTGCCCCCCGAGCCAAGCTTATCTGTATAATCCCACTGTGCAGGTACTTTAGTATCACTGACACACACAGACACAGAATCCTCATCCGGGTGTGGTAAGGGTCTTCACCATGTTTACATAGAGTGGTGTGTGTGTGCTTGTGTCTGTGTGTGTGTGTTGGAGAGGCACAGACAGGTGGCGGAAGTCTCTGCCAGGTGTTTGAAACTATTGGTGACAACCAGACTGTGACCACCACAGAGATACACAGCAGTGACTTCAAAATGCAGGGAGGGATTGAAGGATGGTGGAGAGGCTCTGACTTTATGTGTCACAGCTTGCTACAAACCTGTGTGTGTGTGTGTGTGTGTGCGTGTGTGTGTGTGTGTGTGTGTGTGTGTGTGTGTGTGTGAGAGAGACTGGTTGCATGAGAACAGAGTGAGACAGATGTGTGTAGACTGTGCTGGCATCAGCCATGCAATCAAAAAGATCAACTACCCCCACACACGCACACGCACATTCAGAGGACATCTACCAACATGTTTGCAATGGATGTCTGAATTAAGATCAGCTTCATCATCACCAACACCTGGAGTGTCATTTTAAAAATCTCTAGGAGGGAAACAAACTGACAAAGACAGCCTGTGGGCATACTCACCAATACTCACTATAAGAAACAAACAAAAGTAAAAATGTGAACCAAGATGTAGACCACTGTACTGAGTGCAGGTGAACATTTTATGTTTTTATGTTCCACTCATTCATCCATCATCTTACCCACTTATCCTATCCTGCCATCACTGGCCCCAGTGTATCACAGATCTGCCTTTTACACAGTAACACCTATGGATACACATATCCTGACTTGTAATCAGATGAATGGTGTCTCTGTCATTCGTACGTCTGTTCTCACACTATGTAACTTTGGGCTCCGGGTCAGGAGAAGTACGTAACACTTTACGGCACTAAATCACACACCACCAACTATTTGACTGATTTTGTTGAAACTGGATCATATTTTATGGAGAAAATGTTTTCTCTCTGTGATTTACAGAGTTTCCTGATGGACAGGGAAGTAAACTGCTGCCAACTGTAGCTCCTGTTAGCTAATGTTAGCTAATATTAGCCGGACTGTGAGCTCAGAGCACAGAGGTAGTGTTAGTGTTTGTACCACAGGTGATTTGGACCACTGGGAAGGTGGTTTTCTGGCCCGGGGCACGGGGGAAAGTTGACGAGGAGCGGAGCTGGTGTCGTACCAGAACTGGAGCTGGGCAAGCGGGCAATGTAACGTAATGGCAGAGGAGAAGAGGATGAAGAGGACATTGATGGAGGACGCTAAGAAAAGAAAAGGAGAGAGTGAGCGAGCAAGAAGCTGACTTTTAGTGGTTGGTGAGAGCTTGGTGAAATAAAAGGCTGAAAGACAGACGCCGAGCTGGGCTGACTGCTGTTGGACTAGTCAGTAATATTAGCTGGCTGCTATGTCTGCTGTTGTTGACCTTGTTGATGTTTGGCTGTTAGCCAAGTTGCAGACTCGTTAGTTTTTGATCGTAAGTAATGTAATCAGAACAAATACTCGAGTACAGCTGAACATATTTACCACAGAGGAATTACACAAAAATACTGATTTTTACGTGATGTTGCTTTAACCTGACCATCCAAGCAAACTTGTGAATTATTTTCTTTGATGAATAGTAAACATGTATGATTGATTTCTAGTCCCATGACACACAATGTACTACATCACACTCACAGTCCAGTCCAGTTATTTTTGACATACACACAGTCTCCATGTCTGTTTATCTGCGTTCACACACCACATCATGTCAGCCCACAAAACAGTACATAGCCGAGTGGCTCCCTCCACACATTCCTAGGTGTGCACGTGTGTGTGTGTGTCTATGTGCGTGAGGATGCGTGAGAGTTCAGCAGACACTCTGGCCAGTGGCCGTGGCTATTTCCTTCAAATTCCTGAACCTTGACTTAAACGGGGGACAGAAAGCGAGTGAAATTTAACACGCAATGACCACAAAATAACGACTTAGGCTGACACTCCCAGAGGCTAAACACACAACACCAACAGAAACCCTCCTCTCCCTGCACGCACACACTGATGCTTTCTGTTCAAATATTTGGTTCTGATTTTATTTCTCAAATGATGTTGCACCCAGTCATGGTTTTGTTTAACAGTGGCTTTGCACTTGGACTTGTTGGTTCTGTCAAACATCACAAGTTCCCAAAAATATCCAACCTGCTGTTCATTGTGGCTGCCTTACTGGAGTATTGAAATATTTCCAGGAGCATTTCTGTATTGTAATAAAAGTATGAAATATTCGGTATTGAAGTGAGTGAGTTTTGGGTTTGGGTGGGCACCTATTGCCTACCTGTCGAACACACTGAGAAACAATCAGATCTCTAAATGTTCTGACTTAATGTCCTATAAACTTTTATATTAATGAATGAATGAATTTTGTAGCTTCAAAAATTGTATAAACTCAGATAACATATGAAAGTTTGCAGCTATGGAGAAACATATCCAGTGTGCACATGCTCACGCGGGTGTTTCATGTTTTAGGCATACCTAAGCCTGTTTTTGCTTGTGTGTGTGTGTGTGTCAGGTACTCAGAGGTTTATGGAAAGATCACAGTTTGATTGATGCTTAACCTAAAGCTAAGTAAACAAAGGATTGTGCACACACATCAGTGAATGAGTAGGTATGGAAAAAGCCTGACACAGTTGACCTGGGATATGAAAAAAGTGAATAAATCAAGCAGCCCTATCTGCAGATGATGTGTGCTCACCTGCTGTCATAAACAACAGTCGAGCACAGTGACATCTACTTGGAAGCAGAGTATCAGCATGTAGCTACAAGATTTTCTCCGGGCTTAGTGGGACACTGATAGACAGGCAGAAGACAGGGGGAGGGAGTCAAAGGAGAAATTTAGAAACCAAGTGAAATGACTACAAAGAGGAAGAGAAGAGACAAGAAAAGAGAGGAGAGGCAGAGAGGTTGTCCTCTTGGTGTGAAAGAAGCCTGTGTATGAGAAGGACCACGCAGGAAAAGGGGGAGGACACGGAGGGTGGGGGAGAAAAGAAAGTTAAGAGAACGAGACTGTTTGAAGCAAGAAGAGAGAACAGAGACAGCCTTCATGGTTGAGCTGGTGAAAGGGGTGTCCTCTCAACCCTCTGCTCTGAAGCAAATGTGTGTAAGTGTAGACACACACACACACACACACACACACACACACACACACACACACACACACATACACACACACACACACACAGCTTGGCAGGATCTACTATGGCGTTCATCCATCCAGCCGGGGAAGCCTGTGGTTGCTTTCCCAGGATGGAGCACTATACCTGGACAGTTGACTGACCTGCAAATGGCCAAAACAAAAAGGCCCACACACACATGCGCACACACACCTTTCCTCAACTGGGCAGGCGTTGGTCATGCATATGGTCTTGTATTTTCTGTATTTAATGTAGCCTTACCTTTCTTTGAAGGCTTTCTCACCCATTTCACGGGCTGCCCTGCGGACCTCTTCTGGAACTGCGTCTTTCTCAGCCTGGGAAACCTGGTACACCTTGTGCCCTGCATCCAGTCGATAAGGGCCCCCTTTGCCACCCAGCCCTGCTGTGTCTCTGCCGCCTGCAAAGAAATATCTTATTAGGGATGAACCAATCACAGTTGTTTGAGGCACTTTGAAAGCGTACATTTTACACACACTAACTAAGTAATGAACTCAGTATGTCTGCTTTCAAGCTTCAGAAGATGTCTTCAAATTGTTTGTTCTGATATACAGACAAAATACTTTCTTACATGCCATCAATCAAGAGTGTAAAAATATCTCATTGATTTAATTCAGCATTTGGTGGATAGCTGGAATTTGTTCCAGTGGTTACCTGTGCCTCCTGCCCACTGGTTTCCCCCAACGTGAGGAGCATTGTTGGGGTCGATCTTGCCATGTTTTGGGGCAGTGACATCCTGGCCGCTCTCCCTCTGGATGGTAATCTGAAAGGAGAGGGATGAGACAAGAGAAGCCATTGGTAACTTTCTGCAAACGTGTAAGAGCAGCCTCTCATACATCTGCAAAGGTGTTCTTAGCCTCTGACGTGAGGCACAGAGAACAGACGCCTGAGCCTATAAACTCATCATTCAGTGGCATATCGTCATGTATATAGTAATTTTTTTAATATAAAATTTAATAAAAACTTTGTTCAGGAACAATGTCTCAGGGAGTTTTTTTTTTAGAGTTATAGTTCCTACTGTATGTCCACTGCACTCTAATCGTACCAACAGGAACAATAACTGGGTGTCACCCTAGTTTTTCATTTTAATGGTAAATCAAAGTCAAATGTATGAAAAACTGTCGGTATTTTCCCTTTTAGATGCTGTTCAGCTGTCGCTAGAAGTATTCCTGCATTTCATATAAAAAGTATACACACCGACACACATATACACACACACACACACACACACACACACACACACACACACACACACACACAGTGATTACACAAACAGTTATTGAATATGGGGTTACAAATGACTCAGGGAATCCAGTTTCATTGGACAATAACAGTTAAACACTCCCCTGCAGCTTTAAAGAAAACACACTGGGTTGCAATTGTAGCACTTATAGAGTTATATGAGATTGTACTCTCTATTTTTCCAAGCTCACACAACTTCTCTGGAATCCCTTTTGTGTTAACCTCCTGATGTATTGAATTAGTATGTGAGAAAGCCATCAAAACTCTGAAACAGTCAGCTACCTACCGCACAGTCAGAGCATTAAGAGAATGGACTTTCTATCTGTACGGTCTGAGGTTTTGGCAGGATGGACAGAATGGGCTCTGTCCCTCTCTGCAGGAGAGTGATGGAGGGGAGACAAGGAGAGGTTAAAGCTTTGGATTTTTAGGTCCATCTCAATGGCGCCATCAGTGCCAAAATCAGCATGCTGGCTCACACACTGTGGCAGGGCGGCCGGCCAGAGTCTGGCACACATGAAGAAGTGAGAGAGGGTAGGTCAGTGGGAGACTAAGTGCATCCCATGCAGTTCAGCTCAATTCTTCCATACTGCTGGAATTTGAATGGTACTTTCAGGGGATAAGGTTTGTGTTTTCTGCCTGGTTTGTCGTGCTCTGTGCGGTTGGACAGAGTCTTATCTAGCAGGAGCAGCAGTCCAGCTGAGAGGGACTGCTCCTCTCTCTGCTGACACACTGTCCACACCTCAAACGGACATACACAGTGACAGCTCAGGCTCTGTTCCCACATCTACATCAAGCTGCTATATCAGCAGAGCACTCTATATTTACTGCAGATTACGAGGGTCAGTTTGATATAAACCATGTCAGATTAGCAGGGTGAGATAATACTCAAGATGGAAGCATGATTCATCAGTTGAACACAATATGTTTTATTACTCAAGCCAGTGTTTGGCAAACTTTTAACACTTTGCACCACCTCAGAAAATACTAGGCTCTGCAAGCACCGCCCTTATGACACACATTTAATACAGTAGAGCAGGCTAAAAATAGACAGCTTATGCAGGAAGCAGGTTTATTCCTCATAAGAAGATTATTTATTGTTGACTGTAGTTGAATGCTGAATGGAAGCAGTTTAAGAACCAGAGCTAGTTTAGTGGAAAAGGGTACGTCCTGATTTACACTAATTCTAATTCTAATATTTCCTGTTTGGAGCTTTAACAGTGTTTTTCAATCATTCATTTACCTCCGCTTACTATCCTTAGTTCTCTGGACATATACAGTATGTGCATAAACAGGACTACGTAGCAGGCTGATACTGAAACAAAATATATTACATTTCAAAAATGTAATTACATTTCACTAATCTCATAGTTTAAGTATTTATAATTGTGTAGTAAACTGTTTTTAAATGAACTTATTTCATTAAACATTCAATATATATATTGAATCTGTTTGGAACCTTATCCAGAGACCACCAACCAAGTGTTCCTGCTGTGTTCCATCTCTGGGGTCACAGCTGAAGCAGATGTTGGTTTTAAATAGCGTGCACACACACACACACGCACACACACACACACACACACACACACACACACACACACACACACACACACACACACACACACACACACACCAGATGTTGACTGCTGAAATTACAAATCTACATGAGAAAAATCTTTACTGGCTATTATTTGCACGACACAAACAGTAGAGACCGGAACATCCGTAATCTCCCATGCAGCTGCAAGCCAAAAGATTTGTTTATCAATAGAGCTTTCCGTTACTGTAGCATCAGTGAAGATCCACAGGAAGTGTGTGTGTGTGTGTGTATCTGTGTGTAAAGATGAACCAATGTTAACCTCAGCAACCAGAGAGAGTTTAGTGCCATAGCTCTGTGTTGAGGTAAAGGGTCAGCGGTCACCACAGCTCACCTTCAGGAGCTCACCTCCACCATGTGACGGCTCTCTGATTACACACTAATGCATGTGTGTCTGTCTGTGTATGTCACACACCACATACAGCAAGAAAACAGCAGCAGAACATGAGCTTTGCTGCACACATACCTGTCCCATGTTGGGAAACGAGTGTGTGCGCCTGATGCACAGGAATGTGGCTTCAAAGGCTTAGCTGTACCGGCTAGACATATCACCCTCACTGAATGTTTATGAATGTGAATGACGATCGCCTGATAAACGCCACACACACTCTTTTCCCCTGACAACACAGCAACACTTCCACCTGACCTATCTGTGCATCTGCTGAGCCCTCATGCTCATTCCAAGTGTCTCAGAATTCTGTTCATCGGAGAGGAGCGATCAGGATTTCAGTTTCCTGGACACCGACTTGTTTCAGTAATCCACCCTTGTCATCACACTGTATTTAGATAAAACTCTTGCTGGTGACAGCATAACTCGTGAATGTGTCCTCATGCTGGTAATGGCCTCTATTCTGGCTCAGTCTCAACCGGTAAAGGGGTGACTAATGCTCACTAATGCACCGCCCTCAGTTGAGAAATGATGAGTGATGCTTTACAACATGTGTCCATTTTGGGCTCTGAGTGGCTTTTAGAGCTGCCTGTCACTCGGTTCAGGTTCCTGCTCTGGTTGTGAGAGAGCTGTGAGGTATTTGGGTGCTGCAGCTATAGGATGGTGTGTGTGTGTGTGTGTGTGTGTGTGTGTGTGTGTGTGTGTGTGTGCGTGTGTGTGTCACATTACAATATCCCAGCAGAGATCCTGACAGCAGGACCTTCAATTTACACAAAGTACATCAGGTAGGGTAAACATCATGTTCCCCTGGTGTCACTTTATTTGTCCGAGTCTGCACACATCCGCCATGTCATTAGAGAAAAAACAGAAACATGGCTCTGACATAAACCTGTATTATCTTTTTTATCTGGGAGAGCCCCTTGTTACTATGTCCAGTAACACTGAGGATATCGTTTAGAGAAAAAACTGGAACACAGTACATAGATCTATGTTGTTGTATATTGCATCATGTTTTCTTGTTCTAGCTGTTTATGTTTTAATGTCCACTTGCCTTGTATCACTTCTAATGTTGTAAATGAGAATTACTTCTCAACTAACTTATCTATGTAAAGTAAAAACGCAATAATAAATTATGTTGTCCATAAATAACATGTAAATATCTGATTTAGGCTCTGATGTGCTCCTTGGTGGACATTTATAAAATGATTTCTCAACACACTCATTTCTGGGTATGATTGGGTGGTCTGCTGTTTTTCCACAAACACACACTTCCAGTATTTAGTGAAAGCATGTGAAATCTACTTATATCTATGTTGCTGTTAGCAGTAAGCTAAAGATGACACCTTAACCCTGAGACAGAGATGCAGAAAGAATGGGGGAGTGTGGGCTTTTCATTTTTATGACTGTGGGAATCAATGTCTCTACCCCACCCTCCTCCCCACCTCCCTCTCCCTCTCCCTCTGTCTCTCTCTCTCATCTGCAGTCCACGCCTTGTCTTGTAGGATTAATAGCATCATAAATTTCTGATTCTCCCTTTAGACGCCTGAAGACACAGAGTGATTTAGGAGTGCTGGGGTGTGTGTGTGTATGTGTGTGTGCTTTTTTTGGGAGTAAATGCACGCCCATGTGTGAACTTAGCTTGTGTTGGTATAAAAGCCTGTCTGTACATGAATGTTTGTGCAAGTGTGTCTACAGTGTGATTTCATTTTGTGTGCAACAGCCTTTATTATGAATCCAATATGTGCTGTGTGTGTGTGTGCAGGTGTGTAAGACACTAAAATGTAGTAATTTGTACTTGAATTATGGTATTAAGTATATGATGTGGTAACAAGCCCTACTGTACAGTTAACATGTGTTACTGTTATGTGAGGAGCTCACAATGCTCCTGGTTAAAACGTCTGTTTGACTTGACACCGTTTGTACTCTCACACAGCGCAGGAAGTTCTTTGATCACTTAACAGGCTAAATTAACAAGTCATCAGTCTCTAAGTAATATGCATAATGTCAAATTTACAATAAAATTCAAATCACCTTTTCCGTTATTTGCACAGTTCCAAAGGGTTACTGTTAACCACTGCTGTTTGCAGATTGTGGCAGAAGTCTGCAGGGCACGGCTGCACACAACTTGAACTTTGAAGGAGCAAGCAAGTGTGTGTGTGTGTGTGTGTGTGTATGAGTGTAACTGATAAGCTAGTTTCAGTGGAGCAACGAAAAGGAAGGAAAAAGGTGGCGAATGGCCAAGCAATAGAGGACAAGAAATACCCTGACAATGGCACATGGGGGTAAAAACAACCTTTTATATAATTGAGTGTCAGGCTGAGTGACTGGAGGTATAATACTGAAGTGCAATGGACGTGGTTTTATTATGCTGGATACCTGCAAACACCTACTTGGCACCAGAAGCACAACTTAAACAAAAGACATGTGTCGCGTGTGCAGAGACATGATGACTGAGGTCTCCGGTGTAAACTGATGATGTCAACAGTGCTGTAATGGAGCAATGTCGCACTGACAGATGAGAGGAACTATTGCCACACATGTGACACACACACACACACACGCACACACACACACACACACACACACACACACACGCAGCTCCATGTTTGGTTTGTCAAGAAATACATGTGTGCAAAGTTCTTCATCTGTTGGGACATTGTCATGAACACCTTCTTTAAACATCAAAGGATCAAGTACTTTCCAGGCCCAATTCCCTGCAATTCAAGGAACCAATGCAGTCTAGCATGACACATGGATCAATTAATTACTGTTACAACAGTGAGAATGTTTATGAACACTATAAGGCTTTGCAGAAGCTCACAGTCAGAGAGACTCTTGAATGTGTGGACACTTTCAATGACCAATGTATGATTATTTTCAAAAACTTTCAAGCCCTTAATTATTCTTCTCAAATTCACAAACTTTTAATGAATTCAATGACCTGTGGGAAGCATGATAAAAACTTGAAGATCTTTTTTGGTCCATCATTTTTGGTCAACATCAGCGTGTCACTCGTAAAGAGTGTCATAAAAGCAAGGCAAATAATGCATACGTGCCATATGCAAACAGGTCGCTCGTATGGAGGTGAGGCGCGTCAACACATCTCTGAGCACATACACAGAGAAGCTTTTATGCAGGCATGTTTAAATACAGTAGTGCTACTGTTGTTTCCAGTGAGCTAACACAGAGCACAGGCACAGTCTGTGAGAGTCTGACCTACAGTGGACTCAAGGCGCCCCATCAAAGATGACCCGAGTAAGGAGGAATCTAGACCAGACAGAGACCTCATGTGAGAATTGCAGGTGTGCAGGTGTAAAGGAGTCCATAGATTAATGAATTAATACTCAGTCAAAGGCAGTCTGCATAATGTTTGGCTCAGTGGTCAGGTCTACATAGATTCTATTGGGAAAATCTATATCTCTGGAGCCACGGCAACACAGAATGAGTATCAAGAAGTATAATGATGACATCTCGTTGTCTCTTTTTCCAGGAGGAAATGTAGAAAATGGTGAAGACTCATACAAATAGTGTGTTTTTATTTTACATTTATTCCTAAAAAACTTAATAATCAAATTGTTAATTTGTATTACTTATAAAAGATTCAACAAATCATCTTTGATGATGAGAGAGAAAACATCCTTATTACAAACCATGTGATGAATTCTCTCTCAGGCACAGATGTGCAGATAATACATCCTACATCTGGAATTTGACTGCCTGTGCTGTGTATGTGGGCACCTCAACAAAGATCTCTCAGTAGGTCTGAATGTTCTGACCCAGGCCAAAGGTCAGACCTATTGCATCATCAGCACAATACCCATCCATTCACACACACCCACCCTGGGTACAGCTGGGTCATAAATTCTGGGCCTGGAAACATTCCGGTTAGCATAAAATCAGGAATGTTTCAGCATCTGATGTATTCTAGCAGAGTGAGGAAAGTATGCGGAGTACGGAAACTGTTCACAGGAGTTATTTTTAAAGTAGTACTGCCCCTCAGTGGTGCTGAAAGAAACTACAGGCTACAAGCATTTCAATTCATTTATCCAATCATTGAGGATATCCAAGAAAGACGCTGTCTTTGTTACCTGTACAGGTCTGCCATCCTCCGTCCCGATCATGTTCCTCCATTCCATCAGTGATCGCTGTAGGGTGTCCAATCCTGTCTCCCAGAGCCGGACGTACCCACCCATATCCACTGTGACCACACCTCCAGAACCCAGAGGAGCCATCAGCACATCGGACTCTGACACCTTGGACAGCCAGTTGGTGTAAGGCGACACGGTCATTGACCTGCCAATCACAAATGTGTACGGAAGTGTAAACAGTCACTTAAAGACGTCATCAAAAGAGATCATCAAGACTTCACGAGATTGAACTTTTCTTGAATGTGTGAATGTTGTCAGTCAAAACAAAGGTGCCAGGCTGTTTCCCGGCTCAACATGATGACTTTAGAACTACTTCTATTATTTCTTTGTGTTCATTGACTGGTATCTTCAGCACAAGCTGTCTCCACTGTCAGTCACTCAATGCTCTTGTTCCCTCATTTTGGTACTTCCCTCACTGTTATGTGAGGAGCTCACAATGCTCCTGGTTAAATCGTCTGTTTGACTTGACACCGTTTGTACTCTCACACAGCGCAGGAAGTTCTTTGATCACTTAACAGGCTAAATTAACAAGTCATCAGTCTCTAAGTAATATGCATAATGTCAAATTTACAATAAAATTCAAATCACCTTTTCCTTATTTTTATTAAAAACTGAACCTGACTGACACATACAAATATTGTAACTGCATGAAAGATCCTGTCTGACAGTGATTTATTTCCATAAGATGAATTTGTAATTCATTTATTATGTTGCCTTGTTTGCATTGTTCACCCTGATATGAATTGTCTTAAGTGGTCAAAAATACAATTACCAATTTAAGGAATTATTGTATCTCAGTCTGAATGATTTAGTTACAGCTGACATTTTATTCTTTGGTGATACATAAGAATTCAGTGACACAGAAAATCGTAGTTTAAAAGATTAATTTTGCCAGTTCATAAACATCTGGAAACAATTCATTTGTACTTGTCAATCCAATGCTGTTTCTGACCACTAGCTGGTGCTAGAGGATGCAAAATGATGTTCTTGTTCTAAACGTAGTGCAGAGTGAGACACGGTAAGAAACAGGCAAGTTGTTTTCACCTTGGAACTGGAATATATTTGACTTTCTTGGAGTTCAGGTCAGTCACCTCCAGGTACGCTGCTGTCATCGGAGGTGTGACATCTGAGTGACAAACAGGAAAACAAGACTTTACACATGGCACACATTCTCTTTGCTGTAAACAGATTTTCTCTGAGCTCATTTCAGTTGAACTCTGACCTTTAGGGTAGACCTCCTTCAGGGGCACCTTGTTGGGTGGAAGGGCCCGTACCACCTGATTGGCTGAGAGCAGACTAACACAATTGTTCTGTTTTGGCGTGCTTGACCGAAGCCCACCTCTGAGGAACGTGTGAGCTCCGCTCTCCGCAGTCATCAGCGATAGGTCAACAGGCCTCTTAAAGCTGTACACCTCATTAGGGGACTGGACGAAACAAGAAATCAAGAGGAAAACACATCATGCTTCCTGTATACATCAAGCACACATATTAATATTAATATTCATCAGTTCAGCTCTAGCACCCACACTAGAGTACCTCATTCAACCCATGCTTTATTGCTTTCATTCATGTTTTTTACCCATTTGATTTTGACAGCAGGGACATACTGAATGATTAGCCACTCCACTGCATGATTAACACTGATATACATTCATATGTACGCCTGTTCGAGTCTTTGATCCAAAAGACACCTACAGTCTGTGAATACAGGAAGAGCATATAAACTCTGCCCTTTAAATGCTGCTCTCTTAAATTATGGTGGAAAATAACTCTGTAGAAGTTTGAACACTGGAAACATGTAATATGATACTAGTGTATTGCAGACCAAACTTCTTATATTTTGTCTAGTCTTCTCATACCGGACACCTGGAATGGGCATGAAAACTCCACAGGGAAACATTGTCCAGTGCAGCTTTGATATTAAATTATTAGTTCAAACTTATGTTCCAAACATAACAATAACAAACAATATTTAACCATGTGGTCTCCTCATCTCACCACGAGGTCTGGAAAGCCCACGATGAGCTGCGCGAATGAGCCGCTGTCGGCCAGTATTCGGTTAGGTGAAACAATCTTTTGGTCCAGAGCGGCGCTGAGGTTCTCATTTGGTAGCTGGTCACATGACACCATCTGGGGTACAGAGATCTCAGCTGGGATGGTTGAAGTGATGGAACAGAGAAAGAAACAGGAAAAGAAATGCTGAGATTACTTAATAAAGAGAAAGAAGAAAGAGACATGTCCTCGATATCAATGAGCTCACTGCAGAAACTCTATATTTCTTCTTTAGATCATGGGACATGGAATGGGATATTGACTGAAACACACTCGACTCGCTTGTTATTTTTGGTTTGACTTAAGGTCAGCTGACAGGTGAGAGATGTTGTCAAGGCAGACATATGACTGCATACAGTGCTGGGTCCCAACATTTTTCCTTAAGGGACCCTTTCTGTCACTAAGTAAACTGATGACCCCTGACTAAGTAACATATTATATCATATTTTATGAATTTTTCATATTACATTCAGTACATAACAAGAACAGATGGAACGACTGATAAACTGAGCAATTTACCCAAACAGTGAACGCAATAACTCTGAAGGTAAGTTTGTGTCAAATGATTTGGATGAATTCTGAGCATATTTCCTGTGAATTAGTTCTCCTGATATGTTAAGAACTTTTCTTATATGTCTCCGTGTCAGCATACATACATCATACATACTTGACTTATTTTATGACTAATTCAGTCTTTTCTTCTCATTGATATTTGAGCTGAGCTGAGTTTTCTTAACTGCATATCTTTCAAATGCAGGACGCTGTTTATCAGAGTGAAGGCTCTGTGGATATACTCTGTGTTCAGTTCTTTACTGTGACTTTATCCTGTGTGAGTTTTTTAAGTTTATATCTTAAATAATAAAGTCAACTTTAAATATAACAAATTCATTCAGTTTTCTTCACAGAAGTGAACAAATGCTGAGATATAGCCCTGTTGTATATTTTTATAAAATGTTTTATTCTACCCCCTAAAATTAAAGAGGGCCTTGCAACCTCTTGTGGAGATTTGGAGCCCCAGGCTGGGAACCAGTGGCCTACAGCACCATTATGTTTCTCAGTGTGTCCATCAGTTTAGTTTGGATTAGACATAAAAGCCTTTTTAACCTTTGTTCAGAGCTGCAGGACGTCCTTATCATTATATATACCTGTGCTGGCTCTGTGGCCCGAGCTGACTGCGTCCTCGCCGATGCTGTGGAGCTGACACACTCCAGAGTCTTCAGCTGTCATATGCATGGGCTTGGTCAGCAGGAACTTCCTATTCAGGGGGCACATACAGTATGTTGCATTATAACTGATTCTCAGAGAAGAGAAGAGAATCTCAGGGAGATTTGATGTGTCTGTCTGTTACTCACTTGTTGGTTTTACTCTCCAGCAGTAGCCAGCGGTCCTCTGCCACAAGGAAAACAGACTTCAGGTTGATGGGAAGGGAGATGGAGTGAACCTGGCCCTCCAGCACATCCAGCACCTCCAGCTGGTTGCTGCACACACAAGCACACAGATCAGCGATTAATACATCACATGACTAAGACTGTGCTGTTTAACAGTACTGTGGATTATGTTGTTTAGACCAGGGCAACTTACCCATCCTCCTTATAGAAAAGGAGCCAGTTTTTGTGGGCAAAGTCGTGACACATTTTATGACCTCCCTGAAAATACACACAACACATTAAAGCAACATTATGTAACTTTTCTGCTTATTTTCTATAAAATAACAGATTTTAAATCCTGTTGATGCTGATGACTAACTTGTAATCAGGTGAATGGTGTCTCTGTAACTTTGTGCTCTGGGTACAATCACCTGTGAGAAGTATATAACACTTTACAGCACTAAGTCACACACCACCAACCTATTTGACTGATTGTGGTTAAACTGGATCATATTTTATGGAGAAAATGTTTTCTGGTTTTCCCTCTGATGTCCTCTGGCTGCTCCGCCTCAACTCTCTGTGACTTACAGTGTTTCCTGATGGACAGTGAAGTAAACTGCTGCCAAATGTAGCTGCTGTTAGCTAATGTTAGCTCAGTTTGTTAGCTGCTGATAGCTAATGTTAGCTTGGTTTGCTAGTTGCTGTTAGCTAATGTTAGCTCAGTTTGTTAGCTGCTGATAGCAAATGTTAGCTTGGTTTGTTATTTGCTGTTAGCTAATGTTAGCTCAGAGCACTGGGGGACTGTTAGTGTTTGTACCACAGGTGTTTTGAACCACCGGGAAGAAGAAGAGGTTTTTAGGAATGCTGACGGGGAGCAGAGCCAGAGCTGGGCAAGTGGGCAATGTAACCGGGCTCAGCAGCTTCTATGGACATAGCTAAAGGAGAAGCTGAAGTTAAAGGAGGACGCTAAGAAGAGAGAAGGAGAGAGTAAGCGAGCAAGAAGCTGCTGGACAAGAGTAAATGTGGGACTGACTTTTAGTGGTTGGTGAGAGCTTGGTGAAATAAAAGGCTGAAATAAAAGACGCCGAGCTTTTTTTTTCTTATTATTTTTACTTTCTTTTTCTTACTATTTTGTTTTTTAATATTACTTATTTTATTATTTTTTTTAAATTTTATTATTTTTTTTATTATTTAGTTATTTACTTATCTTTTTTTTATATATATATGTTTTCATATATGGTTATTTTTCATATATGGTTATTTTTCACATTATACTATATTTGCTCTGTGTCTGGTTCCATATAATTTGGGTGTTATTACTGCTCTTGTATTTGCCTATTTTATGGATGTATTGGATAAAATCTTGTTTGCCCTGACAGTTGATATAAACATGCAAACAAGGGAAAAAAAAAAAAAAAAAGACGCCGAGCTGGGCTGACTGCTGTTGGAGTAAGTAATATTAGCTGGCTGCTATGTCTGCTGTTGTTGACCTTGTTGATGTTTGGCTGTTAGCAAAGTTGTCGACTCGCTAGTTTTTGATCAGAAGTAATGTAATCAGAACAAATACTCGAGTACAGCTGAACATATTTACCACAGTGAAACTAGGAGGCGCTAAATGACAGTGTTGCTTTAACTTCAGACATTGCTTTGGAATGATTTGTTCAGTAATCATTCTTCACTCTTTGAAGTGTAATCTGTACGCTCCCTTTGAAACACATTCTGCACAGGATAATACATTCTAATTCATCACCAAAGACAAATACAGAAAGTATATTTGTTAATTAGTCCTTACGCGAACCTGGGGAAGAAAAACATGACAAATGAATAGTAGAGATGATTCTGTGTGGAGACACTGAAACCTCTGACCTGTTGTTCCTTACTGCTCCACCAATTTGAGGCTCTGGTGGTTGGCTGCTCACTCTCTGGAGACAACATGAGCCTCCGCACGGCGCCGGTTACCATGTCCAAATGGAGAACTGTGTTACTCTGGCAGAGAGAACAATTTACAGACAGTCAGGCAGACAGTGGAATGAAAATGACAGGCTGGATTCAGAACTAAAGGCTATAATACAGATGAAAGGAAACAAATGACTGAATTGACTTAATACAATAAACAGTGAACCACAAGTGATGCTGCCTGTGTCTTTCGGAGTGTAATCGCGTGTGCTCTTTACTCCACTTTCTTTTGACAGTTGTAGTACAACGTCAAAATAAATGTTCTATCACTTTTGCTAATTACATGGTCAACGACTAGTCAATGACTATGGTAACAATTTCTGCATGGTGTTTTTTCATTCTTTATAGCACTGCTAGAACTACTGTACATGTCAGATCATATCAGAGCCACAGTTCTTTTTTTGAACATCCCTGCGGCCTGTGGACATTTCCTTATTGTTTGATCTTCAGTCAGTGAGTTGTACTGATGCTCTTGATGCAGTCTGTTCATTTCAGTTCTATACATTAAGACCAAGTATATCCAGATCCGTGTAATGGTACCAATCGCAAACAGAGACAAGGAACAAGAGGTGTTTCTGTAATATCATCACTTTCTGATTTGATCGATTTTGATTGGTGTGTAATATAAATCAAACAGAAACTATTACAGATCCATAAAGAAGAACGAAGAGACGAGATGTGGTATAAGCCAAAGCTCAGAAATGATGTGCAAATCATGGAAGATTAGCACAAAGAACCTTATATAACATTTAATTCAAAACCAGGGCAGCGGTCACTCTGCCAAGTTAAGAAGTGGTACCCTACAACTGTATTCCTGAAGAGCAGTGTTTATGTGTTTTCTATGATCTTGGTGTTGTTAAGGATGAATCTGTTCTCCTGCCCGTGCACAGTGACTAGAGGAAACCCTTTATTTTGGTTGTCTGAAGGTGATGTGTTCATCTTTGTCTCTGTATCCACCACAATAAGAGGTTTCTGTCATAGAAACTGAATGTTATGAAATGTTCTCTTTAAATTATGATTGGACCATCATGGCTGCTGCTGTTGCTCTCTGTCCAGTTTCTTGTTAGCCCATATGGGCTGGACACCACATGGAGCAGAACTCATATAGCATTTATACTACTATTACTAATTGGACTTGAAGTACGTCACATGCCTTGTATGCTGTACACATTGCTCCACCACCACAAGCAGAGGGTGCTCTTCTCCAGGTGGAGTCCCTGAGATCTGAGTGAAGTTCATTCAGTTCAATTTAGATAGACATATTGTCTGTGTGTGCCTCTGTGTTTGTGTGCTGTCTACAGTTATATCAGATGAGCAGTAGTGCACTGTGTGTGTGGTGTGTATTGGGTGAACTGTGCAAAAGGCTTTCATTTGTGACGCACTAGGCTTCATCTTCAATTGAGTTTTATGAGAAGGAGCCACAGGGGAGCTGGCCTCGGCCCCGGCTGCCCCGCTTCACACTAATGGTTTCCTTATGGCCTTCCATTCCTGACATACACTACTGTACTGAGGACTGGTCGAGCTATTCAGAGGAGGCAAACCCCATTTCCTGATTCTAAACATATACTGCCTGTGGAGGGAGTGTGTTCATGTGTGAGCACATGTGTGTGTCCTGCATGTGTCTTCTGACACTTTCACTCAGGTTGTGTGTGTGTGAGATTGTTTTTGCATGTCCTTGAACGTAGCATTATTATGTTTGTGCATGCTTTTCCTGAGCCTTATATATATGTACACGTGCATTTATGTATGAATGCCTATTTGTGTATATGTCTACAAGTGTATATACTTGTATGTGTGCGTATATGACGGCTGTCCTGATTTCCCTGGAAGGACAATGACCTGTGGATGAACTTTATGTTGTCTGGACCTCTTCATTTTTAGACAGACGTAACATGATCCATCACAGTGGTATTTTTAGAAGTCCTCCTCTTGCCTAATATGCACCAGCTGTACAAGTGTTCTGGTTGGAGAAATAGCTAACATGCATTGTTCTTGTCTTACGCTCTGCTGTCATAGACCAGGGTCTTATGGGGTAAAAGAGGCTCAGCAGCAAACAACCACTAACCACCAGCCATTTTAAGAAGCTCTAACAGACTTGTGCATAGCTATTTTAAATCTGTCAGGAATCTGTGGTTGTCCTCCAAAACAAAGTCTAAATACCAGTGTTGCGTAATTGTCACGTTATATGTTATACTGGTCAGTAAACAAGGACATCAGACCAGTGGAGACTGGACTAGAATATATTTGTGAACACTGACAGTTCGTGTGTGTGTGTACAGGTGTGTTCTGGCACATCATTTACATATGATTCCACAATTTTCTTGTACAGTGTTTGACTGTATTTACACTATTTGAGTGTTCTCTATGAGAAAAGCTAACGATGCCCACCATCACACCACCTCCACCTCACTATAAAGCCACAACCATCTGTTCTTCTCAGTATCTTCGCTGTATTTTATCTCTGGTTCTCTGTCTCACAGGGTCTCTGTGATGTTTTTGACCACTGGTGGCGCTGTAGAGCAATGTTGTTTTGCTGTAGCGTGTCCTTGTTCACATGACATCTATGCATGGGGATGAGGAGATGCACATTTATGTCAGCTGCAGAGGGCAGTCATAGTTAGTGGCAGTAATGTACTGTCAAAGGTACAAAGCCCATTAACAGAGGAGAAGAAGGGGACAAGATGGCGTCGTAGAGTAAGCATCGTTGCTGAGTGAGCTCCGGTGGCATTTGTCAGTTTATATTTCTACTTTACATATTTGAACGGTGAAAAGTGTGGAATTCTGGACGGGAAGTGTTTTAACATGAGCCTGGACAGTTATTTTTCAAAAGCTTCGGACAACATGCCCAGAAACACGAAAAATTCGTCGAAGAAAACTCCTGCTAATGCTGAAAATGAGGGGGAGCTAAGTGCCTCGCCTGAGATACCGAGCGTGGATGTTAGCTCCGGCTCTATGGAACCGGGTATTGTTCAAGCCCTGGACAGAATAACTGATAACCTTACTAAAGTAATCGACACCAAGATTTCCACTGTCCTGGAAGCCATTAAAGAACAGACCTCGCAGCTACAGGCAGTCGCCGCCCAAGTGGGCGAAGCGGAGAAACGGATTGCTGATGTGGAGGCCGCGGCGACATCATCGGAGGCGAAGTTGGCACATCTCGAGAAGCAAGTGCGCGACATGCGGGAACACACTGACGATCTCGACAACCGAGGTCGCAGGTGCAACATACGTATAGTTGGCGTACCCGAAGGCTCAGAAGGCTCGGATTCAGTGAAATTCTTCGAAAAGTGGATCCCTGAGTACCTCCAAATGGATACAAAGGCAGGACGGCTGAAGCTTGATCGGGCACACCGGTCCTTAGCACTTAAACCCGGCGCCGGTCAATGTCCCAGGCCGCTGATAGTGAAGTTTCATAACTTCACGGATAAACAACGCGTGATGGAGGCAGCTCGTCGGCTCGGATCCCGCCGGTCTAACCAGGACGACCCCACATATAAGGAACCAAGGATCTCCTTCTTTAATGACTATTCAGCTGAGGTGGTCCGGAGACGTAAGGCTTTCGATGACATAAAGGCGCGGCTGAGGAAAATGAACATGGACTATGCGTTGCTGTATCCGGCTACTCTGAAGGTGACGGTGAACGGGACTCAGAGGAGATTTGACACCCTGAAAGAAGCCGCTTCGCTTCTACATTCACTGGAACAGAGGCGTGAGGACACTGCTTCCCAGTGATATGTCTGCCAATGCGTGGCTTCATGTCACCTGATTTCATTCATACATGTTACGTGAGTATGTTCTGATTGCTCCGTATCTGCGTATAACGTTATATATTTATGCATATGGGAAAATTTTGTCCATGCACCAAGTTATGGCCACCATGAGCAAACCTCAGTTTTTGTTTATTCTATGTGTGAGTGTCAGGGAAGAACAGGGCGCAGCCTCATTCATTTATTATTGACAGATCTGTTTCTTTCTTTTTTCTATGAGGCTTGTGCAGAGAGAGCGGTGTGGAAGAGGTTTAAAATGCCCTGCAGGTTAGGTGGCAGGGACAGCCCCCGTTGTATTTGTGCTTTTTTGTTTTTGTATAATAGTTCCTGTTCAGATTTGTTTTTCTCCCAGCTCAGTGACTGTTTTTATTGTATTACGCAGTTTCAGATCGGTGCTCTTATTGAGTTATGTATCTATATAGAGGGTCGACTTAAACGGTATGGCAAGTGATAAGTTACGCTTGTGTACATGGAATGTAAGAGGGGTCCATAGTTCTATTAAAAGAAGAAAAATACTCACCTTTCTGAAAAAAGAACACATTGATATTGCACTTTTGCAAGAAACACATTTGGATGATGTAGAACACCTGAATTTACGGCAGGGTGGGGTTGAGCAGGTATTTTTCTCCTCATTTACTTCAAGAAGTAGGGGAGTGGCAATTCTTGTGAGAAAGAATCTTCCTTTTTCAATGATAGAGTGCATTAAAGACAAACATGGAAGGTATGTTATAGTCAAGGGGATCTTACTAGGTACGGTTATTTCCATACTGAATATTTATTAACCCCCTGCTCACCCGTCAGATTTTATAACTAAGGTATTCCTAGATTTCTCTGAGATTCTCTCAGATATTTCCATAGTGGGTGGAGATTTTAATTGTATACTGAATCCCCTTATTGACAGATTCCCCCACAAAGCTTCATCTCTTTCTTCACAAGCTAAGTCACTCAATTCTATATGTGAAGATTTAGGATTTGTTGATGTATGGAGGACAATTCATCCTTTGGATAAAGAATACACTTTTTTTTCTGCACCCCATGGGTGTCATACTAGGATTGATTACTTTTTTTTACCTGGGCTGTCCTTACACTCAGTTTTATCTTGTGTAATAGGTAGTATTGTCATTTCAGACCATGCCAATGTGGTGCTGGATCTCTCTCTTAAAGGTATAGGTAACACAGTAAAATATTGGAGACTGAATACAACTATTTTAAAGGACCATACCTTTGTATCCTATTTTAATACTGAGTTTAGATATTTTCTTTCTATCAACTCTCAGTCGACAGATAACCCTGCCCTCCTTTGGGAAACTATTAAGGCATATACTAGAGGGTTTTTCATTTCATTTTCAGCCAGCAAGCAGCGGCAGAAATGGAGGAAGCAAAATTTGTTAATGAATGAGCTTAAAACAAAAGAAAGGGCCTATGTTGATTCTCCTACTCCTGCTTTAATGCGAGAAATGTCTGCAGTCAGATCAACCTTAGATAACCTCCTTACGCAAGATGAGGAGACCAAACTTAAATTTACTAGACAAAGATTTTATGAACATGGGAATAAACCCGGAATCACAAGCTATTGCAGCCATTTGTGATGCTCAGAATAATCGCATATATGACAATAAGTCCATAAATGAAACCTTCAAAGAATTTTATTGTAGACTGTATGCATCTGAACAACCGTACGACGCACTTGATTTAATGGAAGATTTCTTTTCTCGTCTTAATTTGCCCACTATATCAACAGAACAGCAAACCAATCTTAACGCCCCCATTTCCAGAGAGGAAGTATTGAATGCTATAAAAACCTTACAAAACGGAAAAGCCCCTGGGCCTGATGGGTTTGGCAGTGAATTTTATAAAGAATTTTGTGATTTATTAGCAGACCCATTACTTGATATGTTAAACCATTCTTTTTTGCATATTAGATTACCTCAGACTCTAAGAGAAGCAAATATTTCTCTCATTCTGAAAAAGGGGAAGTGCGCAGAGTCTTGTTCTTCATATAGACCGATAGCTCTTCTCAATGTGGACCGGAAGATACTTTCAAAAATCCTAGCTACTCGTCTTGAAGACCTCCTGCCTAAAATTATAAAAGAAGATCAGACAGGTTTTATAAAAGGTCGTAACTCCTGTAACAATGTCAGGCGCCTTCTCAATGTAATTCAAGCTTTCCAGCAAAGAGATATTGATGGTCTGGTGCTCTCTCTAGATGCTGAGAAAGCCTTTGACCGGGTAGAATGGGCTTATTTATTTTATACTTTAAATAAATTTGGTCTCGGGGATAATTTCATTAGGTGGGTCAAAATTCTGTATGATAATCCTCAGGCGGCTATTTTGACTAATGGGCTTAAATCGGACAGTTTTCCATTGTATAGAGGAACGAGGCAAGGCTGCCCCTTGTCACCCCTCTTGTTTGCCATTGCCATTGAACCGTTGGCGGAGGCCATAAGGATAGCACCTGTTATACAGGGTCTGCTAGTTGATTATGTGCACAAGATTAGTCTGTATGCAGATGATGTTTTGATATTTATGTCCAATCCAGAGACCTCAATTCCAGCTCTGCTTAACATTATTGATTTATTTAGCAAATTTTCTGGGTATAAAATTAATTTGACCAAGTCTGAAGCCATGCCACTTGGGAGTCTTAATTCGATACCAGCTGCTTTACCTTCTTTTCCCTTTAAGTGGTCTTCTGCAGGTTTTGTATACCTAGGTATATTCATAACCCCTAAATTTAAGCAAATGTATAAAGCAAACTTTGTTCCCCTGTTTGAGAAGGTGAGGCAGGATTTGGAGCGATGGAATTCTCTGCCTGTCTCCTGGCTAGGACGCATATCCTTGGTTAAAATGAATATATTGCCTCAATTGTTGTATCCTGTTCAAATGATTCCCATCATATTTTCAAATAGGGTGATGAAAGACCTGAATGGCTGGCTAAGTTCCTTCATATGGAGCAAGCGCAGGCCAAAACTTAAGATGGCTACATTGCAGCTTCCAGGTTCTGTAGGGGGTCTAGACTTACCAAATGTCAGAACATATCAGTTGTGTACTCACATGAGGTATATTTATGACTGGGTCGTAAATAGCTCAAACTCTATTTGGTTGGGAGTTGAAGCTTCCCTTTCAAAATATCCACTAAGGGACTTACTATTCTTTAAGAAATTAAAAAATATCAGACTGAGTTGTAACAACCCGGTTACACTTAATACACTTAAGGCCTGGCGATCAGTATGTCGACTTGAGGGAAGGTCAAAGTTCACATCTGTTTTCACCCCTATTGTGAATAATCCTGATTTCCAGCCTGGGATGTTTGATATTGGTTTTAAACAGTGGGGGGATAATGGTGTTCAGAGACTGAGGGACTTACTCTCTGATAATGTGGTTATGACATTTGAACAAATGATAGAGAAATATTCTATCCCCAGACATGACTTCTTTCGTTATTTGCAGATAAGGCATTATATCTTGCACAGTACTACTTTAATGGAGAGCTATGAAAGCTCACCTGTTGAGAAATTATTATTTTTAACAGACAGAGAGGTATCTGTGAGTCTATTTTATAAAGCTATGTATTTCACACCCCCTGTTGGGTTACAGAGGCTTAAAGGCACATGGGAAAAGGAGCTAAACATCACAATTGATGATGAAGAGTGGAAGGATGTCTGGAGACATGCTAAATCAATCTCAGTCTGTAATCGTACCAAAGCAATACAGTTAAAGATTATACACAGAATGCATATATCTCCCAACCGCAGGCATCACTTCAATCCTACTCTTTCACCCTTGTGTCACCATGTGCCTTAAATGCAAGATAGAAATCGGTACCCTAACTCATTGTTTTTGGTCATGTTTGAAACTGCAAATGTATTGGTCTAATGTGTTATCTGAAATGGAAAGGATACTGGGCTTAGAACTGGAGATGGACCCTGTGTCTCTCATACTGGGCCTCCCAAGCCGACGCTTAACATCCAAATATAATAAGAGGTTGTATTGTATTCTTACTTATGCAGCGAGGAAGAATATTTTATTGCAGTGGATTAATGAAAAAGTACCAACTGTTAAAGGCTGGCAAAGCGTGGTGTTTGATCTAGTGCCATTAGAGTATCTTACAGGTATATTACATTCAAAAACAGACCAATTCTATAAAGTGTGGGAACCCTATTTGAACTATGTAGAGCCTGGTGTCTCTAATATCATGCTGCAGGGATTTTCTTGACTGCTCATACCGTACATTATTACTGTAACCCTGAGTATTATTTATATGGATCTGAGCTGGTGTTGTGTTTGTTTCTTTTTGATTTGTTTGTCTTGTTTTGTTTACCTGTTTGTTTTGCTTTCTATTTCTGTGAAGCATATTGTGTCCTTTACTTGTAAAAGTGAAAAAATTAATTAAAATATTGTTAAAAAAAAAAAAAAACAGAGGAGAAGAAGAAGAATGCAAACCAATGTAAACGATGCAGGTTTCAAACCAGCTGATTTTTGTACAGCCATACATACTAATTAAACACATTTGTTTTAAAGGTGTTAACACACTGGTTTGCACTGTATAAAGAGAATTATCTTACTAGTGTAAATGTTGGACTTCATGCAGGAAGTGATGTACAAACAAGGCTTCCTTATTTTGTTAGTGCCCATTGATTTCTGGGATTCACTAATGTTTTCCTATTTTTGCTTAAATCTGAGGGACATGTTGAGACATTTTAATGATTGGATTATTACATTTGTGGGCTAAAGAAACGCTATTGATGCAATGATCATGAATTTAATTGCGTGTGTTCAGCTTCTGAATGTCTTTCATACTGCTCTTTGATGCTTTGGCCATCCAGTCCTTACGCAGAGAACATGTTTCCAGAGATTGCACAGACATATCTGATGAGGCTGATGAGTTGCTGCTGAGCTGTTTTAAAATTACCAAGAGGACTGATTAATGGTCTGGAAACACACGCTGGTCAAATCCCATGTCTCCAAACTTGTCTATCCATCTACAAAACGTGAGAGAGGTTTAAGAGATGTTGCTGCATGAGGCCCATTGTCACATGGTTTGGAAACTTAACTGTTACTGCAAAGCTGTTGACAATGTCATGGCAAAGACTTACAAGTAGCCTGACCTAATGGTAACATTCCCGCCTCCAGCTTCAGCTCTCCATGGTGTTTGCAAGTCAACTGGGGGTGCTATTGAGATAGCCGAGCATAGAGCCATGACCCCTGACACACTTCCCACAGTCCCCTTAAGCTGAATTTTAAATGGGCAGTAACTACAGCTACTCTGAAAGAATTCTCACCATGTGTTTTGGTGAGAATATGTATATAAAATATGTATATGTAATGTGGAAACACAATGGAAACTTCACAGGGTCTCTTTAATATGATCAATATCCTGTTCAGTGACTCTACTGGGAGACAGCAACGTTTTCCCATGGGCATTAAAAGAAGAAGATGTATTAGTAATTGAATCTCATGTAATCTAATCAGTGTGATCATGTAGTCATACAAGCTTGTCTTTGTGTGCACGTGTGTGTCTGAGTGTGTGCCAACCTGCTCCTCGTGCAGCACCACCTGTCCATCCAGAGGACTCCCAAGTGGAGCAACAGTGACAAAGGGCTGCCAGACGCCACTGATGGTCCGGGGGAAGACGTCGTAAAGCTCCATGCAGTGAATCGTCTCCCCACGCTCCTTCACTGAGTACAGTGACACTGGGTTACACGTAGCCACGTACAGAATATCTGCAAGACAAAAACAAAGGGACTGCAATTATTTTTCTGTGATGTATGTCTGTCTATATTCAGCTTTTTTTTTAAGTACGTAGATCTCCCGAGTGTTGTATACAAGTCAAATATGTGTGGCTGAATTAAATTATATTCATGTTCTGCCATAGCTCGCAGCAATCCCATACAGATTCCATGAGAGATAGTTGAACTGGCAGGTCTGGTTGGACAGTTACCTGCATATATTCTGTTTCCTACAGCTCCTTTGTGACATTTTAGATATTAAATGTTATTTTCTGTCCTAAGTGTATACTAAAGAAAACATATTTATGGTTGAGAGTAGCTGGATTCAGATCACACAGCTACTGCAGATGCAGAATAGACCAAGCTGACGCTACGCAAGAAACTCCACTGTCATCCCCTTCTGAGCTGGAGAGGTTGTTGAGTGACTGCTCCTTCATAAAGAACAGCAGCTATTAATTAACTTTTGGTTGTATATTTACAGTTATAGAATTTACAATTTTTTTCTTTTATCATTGCTGAATGTACATATATGTTTACTAGATTAATGACTGTGTTGCACATAATTTGCACTACTGGAACATTGACTCATGATGGATGGTTTTCAAAAATAATGGATTAATTGATGCAGCTGATGCAGCTGAGACCTGAGAATGTATCCTGTAACAGTACGGATGATGTTTCTGTGTGAGTGTATACCATCTTTGGTGGTGACATCACAGATGATGTTGACTTCATTCATGGGAATTTGCCAGTGGGCTTTCTCTTCGCTGAAACTCAACGCCCTGCTTTCCTGTCTGTTGCAGGGGTAACCCTGAACACGTAGAAACACGGGGCCCTGAAAACACAAGACACACTGTTGTATGGAGGAGTGCGCACACACACATGCACAGAGTATGAAAACAACACTAATGTTTAATGTTTATGGTTGAGAGTAGCTGGATTCAGATCACACAGCTACTGCAGGTGCAGAAAAGACTTTCCTGCCGAGCTGACACTACGCACAAAACCCCACTGTCGTCTCCTTCTGGAGAGATTGTTGACCGACTGCTCCTTTGTACAGAGCAGCAGCTGTGGTCAGTTTTAAGTTACACTCAGTGTCAGTTACAATCAATCTCACTGGTGACAAGTTCTCACCCTGGACAAAAATCAACATTTCCATAGAAACTTCTCAAACCGCTCCTGCAGCATAATCCACTTCTGTGTGCTGCATCCACGATTAGTATGTAAACAGACATACTCTGCAACAATACAGCAAATACACAACCTCCAGCAGAGCTTCCATGCATGAAGGAACATAACCGCCTAACAAAGACGCAGTGTATTATAGCAACAACAGTTTCCAGAAGTGTTTTCATGCTGTTTAAACTCACTATTAGATTCAAATAAATGTCAATATAATTCGACCACAGCCATGTTTAAACCTATAGTGAGGTGGTTCTGGGTGGACTATCACATTACTATTGAAGTTCTGATCCTCAGTCAATTTAGACCACACGTTGTATATGCTGCTAGTAAACTTTCAAAATAATGCATTTCCCTTGTGTGTTTACCTTGATGTCTATGGGGTGTGTCTCAGTGGGACAAAGCAGTTTACGGCGAGCGTTGCCACCTTGGTTTGTTGTCCAGTACCCTGTCATCTTGACCTCTGGCAGGGGCAACCTAAAGATTGAAGGTCACATGGTGTCAACTGCCTTTACATTGTAAATTCCTGAGATATGAAGAGTGAAATAGTTGTGACTAACAATGCAAATGAATGTCATCTGCATTTGTGCGTTTGTGCTTTTGATATGTTGATGTGTTCCAGCACAATTTTGCTCACCACAAAATGAATTCATATGGAAGCTGTGATCTGCTGAGTAGCAGATAAAAGGCTTTAATTTGATCCCACCGTCTCTAGAGAGGGTAAAGAGTGTGTGAATGTGTGTGTCTGAGTCCCTGCTCAGCTTGTTGTGTCTGGCCAGATGTTTACTGGTCTTCCCGTGAATCATAGCTGGATTGTGGCCACAGTCTTATTGACTGCAGGTGGGACGAAAGATGCAACAAAACACAGAGATTCCAATGGGGATAAACGGGTTGGGGGAGGGACAGTCCTCTAACCATAAATATTTCTATTAATGGAAGAGCGATGAGGTACATAAGAGAGACCGTTTCTTGTTTTCCATGTCCAAAATTGGAAATCAAGAGACAAAATATTTGCTTTTATGTACACGAGACGTTGTGGCATATAAACTGTTCAAGATGAGCTTTAAATCACAAAAACACAGATTCCAAAACCTACAAAAGATCCTCTGAGCTCAGATGATGTAAGCAGAGACATAATGGAAAGGATAATCTATACAGTTAGTTCTGTAACTGTTGAAGGAAAATACTTGTTTCTGCCCTGCTCTGTTCTGTTCTCAAGATATGACTTGAGAGATTTATAAAACAGAATTTACGAATGGTACAGGTCAAAATAAAACCACAGGAGACAGAAGAAACAAATATTTTCCTTTATTTAAAAGACACAGCTGTACATAATGAGGCAGTGTAGTGGATATTAGAATATTATCTTTCCTTACAGGAAAGGTGAGGTAATGTGAATGATCTAAACAGCCATTAATGTAACACTTCAGGAAGCAGTGAGGAGACTTCATGGAAGCCTCAAAGTTCCATCTAGTCTGAAAGTCAGAGTCATCGGGCCAAAGACAACATTAGCCGATTTCAAGCATTTCAGGATTTCATTTTGAAAAGTTACAAACACTCTAAAATCAGAAAGTGATCAACAGATAATCTGTCAACGAGGGGGTTCCAAAAGGGTTCTCCACAGAAAGAGTTCTACCTAGAACCTCTGAGCTGTGAAAAAAGTTTCTGCTGATAAGCTTCTGGGAAGGTTCTTTTAAATGACAATAATATAAGAGTGAAGACACTCAGAGAAACAATTTTGGAACCTTGGAGGGTGAAAAATCTAAATTAATGATCTGTTAGCTTTCATTTCTAAAACATAAATTGTAATGTTTGTGAATTTTTCAGATTTTTCAGTTCCATAAACGAATAAAAACATCAACGCAGCTGAACTGTAATTCAATGCAAAATCAATCTTCCCATTGTCTTTTAAGGTAATTTGAAAAAAACAGATGATCACTGCTATACAAAGCAGGTTATGGTTACTTAGGCGTTCATATATTCCAGTCGCCCTGCTCTAAAAGCTCTTGCTGTATTTTGGTCCATCCAGTTATTATTAAAAGTGAAAATAGACTGAGTGAACTTTAGCCTAGCTGTGGTGACCCACGTTGAGTATTCTACTAGTACTCTAACCCTTTTCCGACAGGTCTCTGTGCGTTAGACAGGTACTGATGTGCCTTTAATGTGTGTGTTTGTGTGTGTTATCCTAGCTCCTGATGCCTTACTCCTTAGCCAGTTTGACAGAGCTGGGCTTGGCTCCAATGGGAATCCCGTGCTTGTGCAGCGCTTCGATCAGAACCTCTCGCATGTCTTTGTTGTATGAGTCAAAGTCGAAGACATTTCGCACGACGTTGGCCAAACCTTCGTCAGGGAATTTCTGTTGGGAGGCAAAGTAGAATAGAAGATGAGGGAGGAAGGGGCGAGGGAAAGGGTAGAGAAGATGAAGTAAGAGAGTGAGGAAGGATGGAAGTAGGAAGAAGACAAGAAAGAGAGACCAGGGACAGAGCGAGAGAAAGGGGGAGAAGCGAAGGTGAAAAGTATGGAGGGAGTTATGGAGAAGAATGACAGAGGGGATAGTGAGAGGAATGAAAGAGAGAGAAGAAGAAAGGATAATAGAGCAGAGAGGGTGAATGAGAAGGAGAAGAAGGATGAAGAATATAAAAAAAGTGTCAAAGAAAGAATAAAGTTAATAATATGATTTCTCAACAGCGTCAAAGCAGGGACAGGTAACTGATTTCTAGACTCTAATCAAAAAACTGATGCTGGTTCTGTGATATAATTAATATAATTACAGAGATAGGCTACAAGTTATATTACCTCAATCCATTTTCTCATTGTACAGTGATTACAGTGATACTTTGGTAAATATGCAATAAAGGCAGAGAAACAGAGGACAGAGGGAGATAATATAAGCAAAATCAGAAAGAAACTACATCAGTCAAGAAAACTTTTCTGAATGGCTAAAATGTTGGGAAACATAATCCAGATCATTGTGGGGGAGTTTGTCTCAGACAGACGTCAGTACATTTAGTTTTTTTACACATCTGACTTGGACACATGCTTCCTTCAGCATCACCTTTAACAGACAGACCAGTCCATTTCTTATTACTGCAAACTGAATGGTTACCTGGGTAACCACAGTTCTCTGAAAACAGAAGGAGGTATCTCACAACCAATCATGCACGCTGCAATACTGCCACAGACCTATCAGCCTAAGTTGCACAGCAACTCACCATGAGTTGAACCCACAGTTAGGACTGAGTGCGCCAGTGAAGACCTCCAAGTGGTAAAACCAAATAAATGTTTGTGGGACGGACATCTATCAGCACAAATGTCACCCACAGTAATGCCCCTGAACAGGGCCCATGAGGTGGCCATACCCCTGGTGGAATGGGTCCTCAGGCTCTCCAGGGGCTGGAGTCCACGACTCTCATAGGTCAGTGATAGATTTCACTACTCAATGTGACAGGTACTGGTGAGTCAGAGGCTTCCCTCTGTGAGAAGGGGCCCACGATACAAAAAGGTTACTCTGCCTAGATCTTTCAGTCATGGCCAAATAGATACCCAAGGCTCTTACTGGACAGAATGAATTAAGTTGCCTCTCACTTTTCTCTGCAAAAGGCTCTAGTATGGGGCAACATCCATCCATCCATTATCTGTAATTGCTTATCCTCATCAGGAGCGCAGTGGGGCTGGAGCCTATCACAGCTGACTTCTCAGTCAGAGGCGGGGTACACCCTGGACAAGTCACAAGCTTATTGCAGGGCAGTGTGCAACATAACCATCCAAAAGTCAGTGGAAAACTGCAAACAGGATGTGTGCACAGACAATGCATGATGTCAGTGCCAGCAACAGGATAGTTTTGAAAGAGAGCTGCACTTAATGGGCTCAAATGGCAACATTCAGAGTGCCTCCAAATGAAGCAAGTCCCATGAAGAAACTTAAGGTCTACACACAGGCCTCAGCCAGTGGACTCCCTTTACAAACCTTCTTATCAGAGAATGCTGTCCAATCAGCACACTCCCGAAAACCACACTGCAGGCTGAATTGTGGAAAAATAAACTTTAATGGTGGAAAAGCTTTACTATTCTCCACTAAATGCTGAAGGAGTCATAACACATCTGGAACACAACCTAAGACAAGACAATGACTTGACCTCATGGCCTCACACCATCTCTCAAATACGTGCCACATACAAACAACAAATGTGTAGACAGTATCCTCGCGCTTTGACTAGTTTCATTCAACATCACCGGGAGACCCAACTCAGATTTACTCTTTCATGTGCCTCGCGCAAAGAGCCAGCTGGAGGTGAACACAACCGGGTCTCTCCAATGACGGAAAACTAGGAAACATTAGCATGGGGAAACCCTCTTCATTCGACTAACATCAACTTTGTATGTCAAGATGTAGCGAGGAGACACAGCATTGGAAATACTGCATCCTTAACAACCCAGGCCATAAACACTGTTAGGCACGCTCTGTGATTATATCTGAATGTAAGTAACAGATGTAGCTGAATGTGTGTATAAACACAATCCCAAACCCAATTCTTGGAATGACTTAAGAGCCCTGGACTGTGGGGCATTGTTAGGGTCATAATTGCACTTTCAGACCTATATATTACAATGTATTTACACTGTTAGGCCTTTAAATTGCTGAACAATCAATAACAGCCTCATTCTAACTGGTTACAACTAGAACATGGATTGAATTCAAAGAGCACTGGGCCCTATTGATCTGATTCCCATTTACCACAAAAACACAATTATGACCAAATGTGAAATGGTAATTAGGCCCTACACTGGCTATTGCCTCAGAAGAAGCAATTTAGAGTTTGACTAAATTATCCTGTATCCGTACCACTCCTACAGATGTCAATAGTGGTGGTGATTGATGACAAAACAGGGTGGCCAGTGGGGAAATCAAACATTAGGGCTTATCCCTGTGCACTGAATTATTGATCTTCAGTAGTGCAAGCATGGATCTTTATTTCCCTCTTCTTTAGGTCCTGTTCTTCTGCTCTCTCGCTGTTATTTTTCCCTTCTCACTGGGCAAAACACTGTGCACATTTCTAAAGATCTAAGACAACAAGGAGACAGAGCAACGTGACAGCCCCGATGTTTAAATGCAAACGAAATAAGCACACTGCTGCATGCAACCACTCACACAAACAGGCTGAAAACATGCCTTGTTTTTTGTTTCCCAAATGATGCTACAGGCAACCTACAGATGATGATGATGAAGGGAAGGGGAAGAGGAGGAAAATGAACTATGTGCACCATGGCTCCACACTGTTCATCTAGAGAAGGATAAATGAGTGGAGAAGCTGCTAACTACTGAATCAAACTATAACGGTAGAGAATAAAATGTGGTAACCATGGGAACAACGATCTCTGTTAAACATTCCAGTATGTTAAACTGTGTCTTTAAAAGGTTTTTTTGGACAAGCGTCTTTGCTTCTAAACTCCTCAAAAAATGATTCTAAATAAATTGTTTCCCAATAAAGTCTATTTGGTCATTTCAGACCGAGTGAATCCAAAGGACAGGAGGATCACACGCCTTGATGATGTCAGACTTCCAAAGAATGCAGAAGTGAAACATGACCCTCACTACTCACAGCAATCTCATTTGGAAGAATGTTTTGTGGTACAAATGTGTGAATAATGAGGGACATAGAAGGATGAATGGTAAAAAGTGTGGGCGGAGGTTGAGAAAAGCGGAGATGAGTGTGGGGGTACTTTGAAATTCAAATAGAATATGGTGATAACTTTAAGCGCACATATAATGAGATACATTACAGATAATAACCCCATCCCAGATTTATTCTTTTGCCCTCTGCTCAATGTCTTCCACTGTGCCTACATCTCCCAAACTCTCCCTATGACTCCTATGCCTTTCTTTTGATTCAGACTACCAGAACTCTCCTCTGCACATATTCTACGTTGGAAAAAAAACTGTTCAAAAAACATTCACACTGCCTTCATACAATGACTTGGTGAGGTGGGTTTGAATCTTTTTTCATTCATTACACAAATATTCCTCATTTCTCACTCTCTCTCTCTCTCTATATATATATATATATATGTGTGTGTGTGTGTGTGTGTGTGTGTGTGTGCGTGTCGGTCTGCACTAAGGCAGGAACACTGTCTGCGCTCTCTGTCACAGTTGCGTTGTGAGAACACACTCTCTTGCATTATTAAAGCATCTAGCAGTGCGCGATTAAGGTCACATGATCTTTATGAATTATTGATCAAAAATAGTCTGAGACCAAACCTGTGAAAACAACAAAGCGAAAGAAGAGCTCAAGGATATGTACCACCTTCTTACCTGAAGGTGTTTGACGATGTTGACCACCTCTCGGGTGGAGTATGGGTAGGTGATGGTGCCCTGGTCGGCCATGGACCTCAGCTCTCCAAAAGCTGCCACCAGCTTCTGCAGAGTGGCATCGGGAACATCGGGGCCGTACTGTTTGAGCATTGCCAGCTCTGCCTGGGGCTTTGGATTGTCCACAGCATGGCAGCTAAAGATATCACCTATTCAGAGGACGATAATTAGTCATCCTTTCCTGTCGTCATAGTTGATCAATTTATGACCACATTGACACTGTTTCACTCCTTCATGGTTCACAGCAAGGAATGCAAGTGCTTCTGCAATTTTGATGTCTGGAGACGTAAAAATAAAACTTGAAAGACGCTCAAATTCCAGCCTTTAGTGTGTGTATATATCGGTCTTATCAGTCCTGCTTCGGGCACCCTGGTGGCTTAGGGGTCTAAGGCACCAACCATGAGCTGTGATGTCCACAGTTTGGGGACCTTTGTTGCATGTCATTCCTCATCTATACCCTCAATTTCTGCCGTCGCCATTGTTTCCTGCTCTCTTCTGCTTCCTGAGACCGGCCTCAGCTTTGGATATCTAACAAGGTTCAAGGTTCAAGGTTCAAGGTTTTTTATTTGCCATTTGTGTACAGACCACAGTCCAGACACATAGGAATTCTTGTGCAGGGCTCTCTCGTGGTCAAACAGAAACTTAAAAACAAATATAAAGAAAAATAAAATATAAAAAAATATAGAAAGGTATCGGCTCAGAACAACCATATTTAGTAGTTTGTGGGCCAGTGAAAACAACAGATGATCTTTTTTTCCTTTGATACAGAAGGGCAGAGATGAATTAGATCAGATCTTCTGACATGAGACATTTCAGTCCCAATTTATCCAAGCAGCTTAGTTTTTAAATATATCAGTTTGTTATTAAATAAAAGAGAAGATTACAAGCCTTCTGCTGCAGAGTGTGTGTGTGTGTGTGTGTGTGTGTGTGTGTGTGTGTGTGTGTGTGTGTGTGTGTGTGTGTGTGTGTACCTAGAGCTCCAAAAAAGTCATTGCCCAGGAAAGGAAAACCAGGTCGGTTGGCCAGAACAAGCATCCTGAAATCTGGGTGCATGACTATGGTGTTGGGCCTCCTCTCAGGCTCTCGTGGATCTTTGGAGGAGACACAGTCATAGTTAGCACATGAAAAAAACAAACAACAAAAGAGGCACTCCCACTCCCTGTTTTTGGATCCGTTTCATCGGGAGCTGTGTCAAGTTTGTGTTTATGAAGTCTTCAGGTTGTGTTTACATTCTTCTGGGCAGAAGAGCCTCTCAGGAATGGAGAAGCTGACAGCAACTAGTGTGGTTACATGGGACTACTTGGAAAATCTACTAGTTTACAGTCCAGCACGATCCAAAATCTACTGGTACCTGTCCATAAAGGCTTTTATCCTAAGCCTCCTTTAGTGGCCTTCATCTGTTTTACTCCTATTTGTCTTCTGGGACATCCAGTCCTCATCGCATTCATTTAATAGTCCTACTCCTGTCTGTGCACTGTATCTGGGACACGTCTAATGTCAAGGTGTTCAACCCTGCACGTGTGTGTCAATGTGCATATGCGTGTACCTGATATGATTCTCCGTCCATCAGCCAGAATCATCTCTCCGCTCTCCACCAAGGTTTTGAGGATGCAGGTGACGTTAGTGGGAGCTTTGTCTGCCTCGTCGATCACTAATATGTGACCCAGTTTCACTGCCTTCACCTGTACACACACACACAACACACACACACATAGACAAATCATCTGTGTAAAAATGTACTAGAACCTATCACAAAGATATCATCTGATTGTCAGACTGTCAGTCCCACTGTTATTTATAGATCTCTAAACATATGTACATTACTCTGCTGCTTTTTGCACTTCTTTTCTCACTACTTTAACTTGTGTGACAATAAAGTTGAATGTAATCCAATCAAATCTAAAAAAGATCTCGGCAATTCACTTGGGGAGTATAATGTCACCAAGAAAGGACGGTCAAAACTATAGAATGTAAAAAAAAGGACCATGTAGGTGTGTATCAAGCACCATGACTTCTGGATTAAAGAACATAACTATGAAACAGATATATCTGCACAACCACATAGCTCTTATCAAAAAAAGAATGTATTAAGCACAAGGCTCTTCCAGACTTCCATGTAGGTGTGTACCGTAATTGTTTTAAAATGACTGGACAATGTGTTCCAAGATGGCGCCCCATTCATTTCTATGAGAGCTGCTCTTTGAGGATGAGAGCATGCGCATGTAACTTTCTTTTCTTTTTGGGTCAGTGTGTGCCATGTCATGCTGCAATACCAGGTATGACCACTATGCCAGAATGTCACAGGACAGAGTTACTCCTTTGGGCTCAATGTGCACACACCGTTCCTTACTCTCCTGTTAGGACAGGACAACTACAGCCTTTATTATTCTTATTGGTGCATTCATTTTTTTAACCTCATTTAGATCTCTGCATGATCAATTTCAAACTGAGTAGTCACAATACTGAAACACCTGGGTAGTTGTGTAGGGCCTTTACATTCAATGTTTGGTCCTCTGACCCTGATTAGTGCTTGATCACACCAGAAAGGTGTACATCGACATTTAGCTCACATTCAAAGCTACGGAGGCATCGCTAATCAATTAGAGTCAGACATGAATGTGAGCCAAGGGAGACTGAGACAAAGAAAAATGGGTGTGGACTTTATGGAAGCTGAGGGGCAGAGACAGAAAAAGCACACTGCCTTGCTTTCCCTTGTTTTAGTGTGATAAACTGACAGGAGCAAGGATTAAAGGATTAAATGACTGGACTGCCAGCTGAATATCTACAGGATCACGAATGGTGACTGAAAAGAAAAGCCAGTTTTCTGTTTCTGCTTCAACATATGCAAGAAAAATGATCCTGTAAAAATAACTAAGAAGGAAGTGTGTGTGTTACTAACTGACCAGTGGTGAGTCCTCGTACGTGATGATGCCATCTCGGACAGAGGGCTGCAGGGTCAGAGTCTGGACAGTTGTATCCCTGGTGGAGCAGAAAACAAGGTTATAGACACACATGCACAACAGAGGTGTGACACTATAGATGTTCATTTATAATATGTAATTGCACTTTGGCTTTCATTTATTTAGTGCTGAGAAAATCTATGAGCTTTATAGATCTAATATAAAATTTGCCTCTGCAGCTTGTAAAAAAAAAAAAAACTTTAATTAATTAATTATTTATTTATTTATTTATTAGGAACAGATTTTTCTCTAAATAGTTTGTTGGCTTCCAACTGCTAGGATTCTGGTAATATCTGTTAGTATGCCTGGCACTGAACATGGGTGGGAGTGAGAGTGTGATAGAAAAGTAGTGACTAATGTCTATAATGCACATACATTCCATACAATACATTACATTTTCCAAAGAGGTTGGAATGTAAAACAAAATGTGATGATGTGCAAAACATTGAAACTCCATATTTAATTGAAAATAGCACAAAGACAACTTCAAATGTTTGAAAAAAGTTGAACAGTGTGAACAAGACAGAAAAAAGATGTGAAATGCTGAAAGAAAACTCCTGGTGGAACATCTCACAATGAATGAGGTGAACTGGCAACAGGCTAGTAACATGACTGGGTCTAAAAAGAGCATCCAGAGAGGCTGAGTGTTTGTGAAGTAAAGATGTGGAGGGGTCCACCACTCTGTGAAAGACTGCGACGGCAGTGCAACAATTTAAGAATAATGTTTCTCAATGTAAAATGGAACAAGGCTGAAACTAGTTGTGGATGGCCGATCTTCAGGCTCTCAGACGGCACAAGATCAGTGCATGGGCTGAGGAACACTTTGAAAAACCATCGTCTGTGAACACACTTCATCTCTGCATCCACAAATGACAGATGAAACTCGACCATGCAAAGAGGAAACGCCACCACGTTCTGTGGGCACAAGCTCATCTAACATGGACTGAGGTGAAGTGGTCTGATGAGTCCACATTTGGATTTCTGTTTGGAAATCATGGACGCAGCGTCCTCCAGGCTAAAGAGGAGAGGGACCATCGAGCTTGTTATCAGCATACAGTTCAAAAGCATCCGCGATGGTATGGGGGTGCATTAGGGCACATGGCATGATGGGTAACCTGCACAAGGCTCCATTAATGCTGAACTATATATACAGGTCTAGGAGCAACATATGTTGCCAAGTAGACAACGTCTTTTTCATGGCTGGCCTTACTTATTTTATCAGGATGAAGTCAAACCACATTCTGCACGTATTCAAACAGTGTGGCTCTGTAGTCAAAGAGTTGTCTGTAGTCAAAGAGTTGTCTGTAGTCAAAGAGTTGTGTCTGTAGTCAAAGAGTTGTGTCTGTAGTCAAAGAGTTGTGTCTGTAGTCAAAGAGTTGTTGTCTGTAGTCAAAGAGTTGTGTCTGTAGTCAAAGAGTTGTTGTCTGTAGTCAAAGAGTTGTGTCTGTAGTCAAAGAGTTGTGTCTGTAGTCAAAGAGTTGTTGTCTGTAGTCAAAGAGTTGTTGTCTGTAGTCAAAGAGTTGTTGTCTGTAGTCAAAGAGTTGTTGTCTGTAGTCAAAGAGTTGTGTCTGTAGTCAAAGAGTTGTTGTCTGTAGTCAAAGAGTTGTTGTCTGTAGTCAAAGAGTTGTTGTCTGTAGTCAAAGAGTTGTCTGTAGTCAAAGAGTTGTGTCTGTAGTCAAAGAGTTGTTGTGTGTAGTCAAAGAGTTGTGTCTGTAGTCAAAGAGTTGTGTCTGTAGTCAAAGAGTTGTTGTCTGTAGTCAAAGAGTTGTGTCTGTAGTCAAAGAGTTGTGTCTGTAGTCAAAGAGTTGTGTCTGTAGTCAAAGAGTTGTGTCTGTAGTCAAAGAGTTGTTGTCTGTAGTCAGAGTCCGGGCGCTAAACTGGCCTGCCTGCTGTCCAGACTTCTATTCTATCTTCTATCTATTGAAAATGTTTGGCACATTATGAAACGTCAAATATGACAAAGGAGACATCGAACTGTTGAGCAGCTGAAATCCTACATCAAGTAAGAATATGAAAACATTCCACTTTGAAGATTAGAGCAAAGTCTCATCAGTTCACAGACACTTACAGTGTTGCTGAGCTAATGAACAGAGCGGTAACGTGACCCTGTCCAACTATTTTCAAACGTGTTGCTGGCATCAAATTTCTCAGTTTCAACATTTCATAAGTTGTCTTTGTGCTATTTTCAGTTAAATATGGTGTTTCAATGTTTTTACATCATCACATTGTCTGTCCAGATGAATACCATTTGATCACCAGATCCATGTCAGTGAACAAGGGCGTCAATAACACTGTACTCGAGTTCAACAAGCCTGCAACACAAACATCTCCTCAACAACTTTGAGTCCCTAGTGGTGTCCAAAATTATCCCTCCCCCTTTCTCTGAACATCTCTCTCTCTCTAACCCACCCACCTCCCAGCCCCCGCCTCCTCCATACCTCACAGTGTGACCCAGGAGCTGTCCTAGTTTCCTTCCTGGCTGGCTGCATCTCCCTTGCTTTTCTGAACCACATCTCTGTAGGCTTTCAGTCACAGGCTCCCAAAAGCCACATGCACAGATCTTCCTGCCTCTGCTCAGGTCTAATATTAGCAGCTGCTACAGTAGCTAACCAGGCCACATCCATGCTCAGCTCCACTTCGACTTTCACAAGACTTTGACAAACTACACACACACACACACACACACACACACACACACATGTTTCTACACATGGATGTTTGACCATAGATACAGTCTCATTGATCATCACAGATGGGAGTCACTGACTCTGAAACAGTGCCTTCTTATTAGTGCCAAGATCAAAACGAGGCCCATCTCTGCCTCCGAGTGATCGAAGCTTCGTTCAACAGCAGGGCTGATTTCACAGCACACAACACATTGATCTATGGATGAGCAACTCTGACCTTATTTTCCTGAGGTGTGATCGTGTGATTATTTATAGTAACCCAAGTTAACAAGCACTTCTTCAAATGGTTCTTCGTTAATATGGGCATATGTAAGTCCTTGTTCTGCTGAAGGATGGCCTAATTTACTGATGACCAAAATAGTTTCTGACACCCTTAGATGGGAAGGAGAAAATGCTGGCTGCTCACATCTCCCTGAAATAGGCTCAGCTCATCTTATTGGAAAATTACAAGTACTTTAAAGAAACATGGGATTATTACTCCTGAAAAGCATTATACTTTGCCAACCACAGTAGATAAGACAACTGTTAGATATCCAACAGTGCTACAAAGGACTGAACTTAAGACTAGTTTTTAATGCACAAAAGAATCAAACATCCCTTGACTGACTTTTATTTTTATAAGAAGATGCCAGATTCTCAGAATGGAAGATGGACAAAAGAAAAGCTGCCTTGAGGCTCTAAACACTGAAACAGGATTTTAAAAAAAAGAGAAAGTTCACGTTCATAAAACCTTAAGTAGTTTCCAAACTAATGAGTTAACATCATAGTTTAGATTGTCTCAACTTTTTAGTGGAATGTGTTTGTGGAAAGCACTTTGATTCTCCTCACCTGTGGAGCTGCAGATACTCTCTGGGTCTGTTCAGAAGGTGCAGGAACCGGTCCACTATTTTATTCTTACCCACGCCCTATGTAAGGATACGAAGACAAAACATTTATCAACCAGGACAATTTAATAAAATCTTAACACACCAACTGTGTTTCAGAAACATAGGCAAGAGAGATATATAAAGAGGTGTCCATTCCATCCGCAGAGAGGCAACGCTGAGAGGGCGAGCCGAGTGTTCCTTTTGATGGTGCTACGTTCTGACAGGGGCTGTTCTCTGGGACTCCCACTGGCTTCCACAGAGCCTGCCTCTCCTGGATAGCTGCTGAATCTCTTGGCCAGTCTGTCAGACGTCCAGTAAGCCACTCTGACAGCTCCTAATATCTCAGCTTCGCCCATGCATGGTCATGCACTCACATTTGCAAATAGCTTCTCCCACGCTCTCACATGCGTGTGCACACATAAACATTAATGCACAAATGCACACAGACAACCTCCCCCGGGTTGCCGGTACAACAAGTCCATTTTCGCTCCCTCCTCTCCCTCCTCTTCTCCCTTCCCTTTAACCCTGCCCATTCGGACCTGACCACGGGCAGAGAGTGTCCCCAAGGAAGTGTTACATGTTTCCTTATACCCACAGCGAGCAGTGAGCTGGTGGGGTGGGAGGGTGACATGAGGGACATCACACTCAAAACAGAGCTGACATGTGTCCCCGACTTTATTGATACCCATTGCTGCAAAAACGAGATAGACAGCCTCCTGCAAGCACAAATCTAAGCTCTGCTTATTTTACATGATACCAAAGCGGGATCGTGACTGTGATCATGATTGGACCTCGATGGATAAAGGCTCTTGAGGCCGAGTCTCAACAGGGTCTTCACAGGAGAGAGGGCAGCAGGAAGTTCAGTGTTTTAAAGTATTTTCCATTTGTCACTCACCTGGTTGCCCACCAAGAGGAGGTGCTCTCCTAATAGAAAGTCTTTCAACATGTCTTCCATCACCATCATGTGCTGCAGAGAGATTTAAACAGACAAACATTCAACTCACAAATAGCTCAGAAATTCTAATTAGTTTTATAGACGTACACACATCCATTGAACCCAGATGGGCATTGTGGTGAATTGCATATCTCATATTCTAAAAAAAGTACTGTTGTCCCTGTTTGAAGATGAAATGTATTTTAAAAGCACATGGGTTTCTGCTCTCCATGTGTTTTAGAGTTGTGCTTCTACTCTGAAGACAGAAAACAGGTCATTTTAAAAAGTAGGGCATCCTCTTTGCTCTCATCCTATCTCACCCTCTTCCACTCTTATTTCAGTCTCCAATACAAGCAGGCAGAGGAAAAAGGGCAGAATGAGGACAGAGAGAAAGAGAGAGATAAATCTGGGTCACATAACGTCACCAGTACTGCCAGAGGATATCAGAGTGTTGATGCCTTTGCTGGTTCCTCCCTGAGATCAGAAATGAGACACCAAGGTCAAAGTTTCACCTGGTCAAATGTATCATCTACCTTATACAGTATGGGCGTGGAATTTTATCCAAACCTAATGTGTGCAAAAGTCACTTCAACATCAATCACCTAAAAACATCCAACCTGCTGTTAACGCAAGTTAATTTATGCGCTGAGCAGAGCATCAGCAGCAGCTGTAACTGATAACTAACAAAATATCAGCAGCCGTACATGCGTCTTTCTTAGAGGCTGCCACTAACGGCCTGAAGCTAGTCTCTATAGTCAGGTAGCTTAAAGTTTGCTGCATTTCTTTCAAGAAGTTAAAGCTGCATTTGTGAAAATGTGAAAATGAAGAAAGAATCTGTCTAAATGTAGTGCCCATTGTTGAGAGCTCGATTTTGGGTTGCTTGTGTTTTTATAAAAGCTCGCTGCCTGTAATTGCTGCCCGCCCAGAGGCGAGTCCACATGGAACACGGAAGGTGACAAAAGTAGGACTGGGAGGAATGTGGAGAAAAGATTTGTGCTTGGAGACAGTATGCACACTTGGACAATCACTGCATAACGTGGGCATAACTGTCCTATTTTTGGTGTCTGTAAGCTTAAAAAACTGGACAACGCAAAACCCAACGTACCCAACTTCCTGAACGAGGTTTGTCATTGCTTCCATCCTGTTTAAACCACCTGATGTCCATTACTATCCATTTACAGATGTGAGGTATGTACAGTAGTGATTTTGCATGACCTTTGCTCTTTGTTATAATGACCGAAACTACAAGCTGACCACAAACATTCAAGGAAATCAACAGTGTCTTTCTGCTGTACACACCAATGTGATCAAATCCATCAATAACAGCAGCCAGAGGTCAGTTACAGTGTTCTGGGGAGGACTTTACCACCAGGTCAGGACTAAGATTAGCATCTCTGAGACTCCAGTGGATCTGAAAAGGGCCTTGCAAGAACAACAAAAAGCGTAGCCTTGGAAAATATCAGCTAATACCAGAACGAAAAGTAAAATCCTTCATAATGAAATAATGTCACAATGCAACAAGGACAGAGCAATATTAATAATAGCAAGGAAGGAAGAGGAACAAGACTGCAAAGAAAAAGAAGTCGTCTTTTCATTGGAGGATAATCTAATCTGAATGAACAATAGAAGAACAATAGTCTGAATATTCTGTGGTGAAGAGTACATAGAATGATCTTTCTCAGTTTGAGAGAAAAAAAACACAAAAACAGCAGATTATCATTCATTGTTTCTAATCCCACTTTTAGCCCTCATGTGATCTAATCTGGGTCCTGTCCTGGAAATAACTGTCTTTTTCAACTCATCTGAATCACACTGTGGATTGGTGAAATCTTACCGATTTGGTTTAGACTGACGTGTATTTACCTGGGGATTATCATAGAAGAGCACATCCGGAACCTTAATTTTCTCGTTGGGGTTGTAGACGGGAGCAGACACATTTCCAATGGTCAACACACCGTCCTTTACCGTACCTAGAGAAATGCAGGAGAGGCTGTCACTCTGTGTGTGTGAGTCTGTGTGTGTGTGTGTGTGTGTGTGTGTGTGTGTGTGTGTGTGTGTGTGTGCTTAAACATAGTCTGCTGCTGTTCGAAAGCAACTCCACTACAACTCAGCAGCTTCTTCAATCAAATTTACTGATGGTCCATATACCTCAACCAAGCAGTGACCTGCGTGACTGTGAAGTGAAGCCAATGTGGAAAAATGTGTGCCAAAAACTGCAGTTCATCTCCATAAGTCTCCATGTTAAAATGTCCAACTTCACAGCAGAAATAAACATGTTTACAGCCTGGTACAAAAAACAGTTTCGGTCTCTATAGCTAATTTCCCCGTTCATGACAACTGTACTGAGGGTGAATTTATATACAACTCACCTGTTCAAATTATATTAAGGCTATATTAGAGCTCTTAAGGTTTACCTCTAATATATGCTCCTGACAAAGGGTCATCTTCAAATGTTGATACTAAATGATGTGGCGCTCATCAATATTTCTGTCTGACACTGCCAACCAACCATGTGCTCCAGTTGAGTAAGCCTTGGCCAGAACCCCGGTCAGCTTTTTCCTTTCCTGTACTTAGATACGTGTACATGCTAGGCTCATCTATGACATCTAAACCAGAAAAAAATAGCAGCAAAACTAATGAAATGAAATGAAATGCATTTGGAGCCATGTAGATGACTGGAACTTACAGCTGAAGTCACGAGTGTCAGCAGGATCTGGTGTGCCCTGTATGGAGAAGCTGGAGAGGCTTTTTTCAAGAGAGGCACGGGCCAGACTGGGCAGGAACCTGAAACAGACATTCACACACTCAGTGACTAGTGCACAAATCATACAGCATTAAAAACCACCTTGTTTGTATGGCATAACATGAATAGTGTATCACAACTCAGATAAACACAGAAACAAAGAATTTGTGTGTTTGTGTGTGTTTTGTGGACCTGGAAAGACAAGCCTTATTGACAGCGTGAGCGATGCTTTCCTCAGGGTAGTGAGAGAGACGGCGACAGATCCTCAACAGCTGTCTGGTGGAGAGAGAAGAGGCCAGAGACTGTGCCTGGAGACACACACCATACACAAATACATGACTTACACATCACATACACATGTAAACAAACTGGTAAGAGTGCACACACACACTTACTGTGGGGTCGTTTGTCTCACGGAGACTGTGTGCGAGGTGCAATAGTTGTTCTGCTGCTTCCTTTGGAACATTAAGAGTCTAAAAGTGAGAGAAAAACAAAGAGACTGATGGAGAGATGAAGAATTGACACAGACACACAGACACACAGACACATACACAGACACAGACAGACACAGACAGACACACACAGACAGACACACACAGACACACACAGACAGACACAGACACACACAGACACACACAGACAGACACACAGACACACACAGACACAGACAGACACAGACACACACAGACAGACACAGACAGACACACAGACACACACAGACACAGACAGACACACACAGACACACACAGACACACACAGACAGACACACAGACACACACAGACACAGACAGACACACACAGACACACACAGACACAGACAGACACAGACAGACACACACAGACACACAGACACACACAGACACACACACACACAGACACACACAGACAGACACACAGACACACACAGACACAGACAGACACACACACACACAGACACACACAGACACAGACAGACACACACACACAGACACACAGACATACACACACAGACACACACAGACACACACACAGACACACACAGACACACAGACAGACACACACACACACACACACACACACAAGCATGCACACACACACAAGCATGCACACACACACAAGCATGCACACACACACACACACACACACACACACACACACACACACACACACACACACACTCAGTTGTGAGTGTTGTACAGATTGTTATATTAGACTGCATTAGTGAGGAAATAGTAAACTGGAAACTGAGTGCAGGTACAGTCCATATGATGTACTGGATGAAAAAGGCTGTCTGGCAGCAAGGTAAAGCAGTGAAAAAATCTAAATATAACATACAGTTAAAGCAACATTGTTTATAAAATAACAGATTTTAAGTCATGTTGATGATACACTGACTTGGAATCAGATGAATGGTGTCTTTGTCATTCGTACATCTGTTCTCACACTATGTAACTTTGAGCTCTAGGTACGATCACCTGTGAGAACTTCGGCACAAAGTCACACACCACCAACTATTTGACTGATTTTGGTGAAACTGGATCATATTTTATGGAGAAAATGTTTTCTGGTTTTCCCTCTGATGTCCTCCAGCTGCTCCGCCTCAACTCTCTGTGATTTACAGAGTTTCCTGATGGACAGTGAAGTAAACTGCTGCCAGCTGTAGCTGCTGTTAGCTAATGTTAGTTCAGTTTGTTAGCTAGGCTGCCTGGACTGTGAGGTTAGAGCTCCGGGAAAGTGTTAGTGTTTGTACCACCGGCGTTTTGGACCACCCGGAAGAGGACGTTTTCAGGACCGGTGCATTGGGGGAATGCTGATGGGGAGCGGAGCCAGTGTCATGTGCAGCTGAGCAAACAGGCAATGCAGCCTCTATAAATAGCTAATTGCTAAAAGACTGAAGAGGATGTTGATGGAGGAAACTAAGACGAGTGAGCAAGAAGAAGCTGCTGGACAAGAGTAAATGTGGGACTGACTTTTAGTGGTTGGTGAGAGCTTGGTGAAATAAAAGGCTGAAAGACAGACGCCGAGCTGGGCTGACTGCTGTTGGACTAGTAAGTAATATTAGCTGGCTGCTATGTGTTGTGTTGTTGCACAATACATTTTTCAGCTCAGCCTGTCCACAGCAGCACGCTAACTGTCATCTACTGTAGGTAATACACTGGCTATCAAACCAAAGAAAATGCAAAAATACAACAACAAATCTGAAAAAATGTAAAAGATCAACACAACAGCCTGAGGATGACCAACAAAACCAAAAATACTACAGAGAAGCTTCACCACATTTAACCAACAACTAACTACATGGAAAGTCTGTGCTCACAAAATCCCAGTGAATGGGCAAACAAGGTCTGCATTTCACTTTGTGTGCATGTGTGTGTGTGTATGTGAAGCAAACAAGTTGTTTAACATCACACCTCGCAGTATCACTGCCAAGTCACAATTTATTTGGAAAAACTACTGTTGCTGAGCTCTACCATTGCAACCTCCAATTTTGGAGTCAGAGTAAGTGCTTGGAGTACAATACAAATGGAGATGCTTCCCATGTGGACAGCTTCCATGCTCTTAAAGTCTACACAAAAGCTGGCTCCCTTCCCTCATCTCTAACTATCAATCACACAACAAATGTAACATCACGACAACAAAATCATTTGCAGCTAATTAAAGAAATTAAAGAGTTATTGATGACATTTCTAAAATCTGTAAAAACCACCTACACAATGAATTCCTATTTATTACAAACGGACTGTTTTGAGTTTCCTGTAGCTTTAGAGAATAATCAATCATCTGAGTTTCTGTATCAGGTACCTCCTGTAAAATGTACTGTATCCTAGTTCAAATTCTTTTATTTCTACTCTTCTTTTATTTCTCTAAAATACACTTTTGCGCCCATTTTTCATGAGTTGAAGACACAAAAGGTTTATTTCTCCCAAATGAGATGAGCAAAGATGCAGAGACGCCGAGATAATCCCTCCTACACTTTAGCACTGAACTATGGATATTTCACATAGATATACAGATATAACTTTTTTTTACATACATACATACATACATACATACATACATACATATATATATACATACATACATACATACATACATACATATATATATATATATATATATATATATATATATATATATATATATATATATATATATATATATGTATATATGTGTGTGTGTGTGTGTGTGTTACTGAGAGCTCTGATTTCTTATCATGCCAGTGTAAAGTTGTACACCGCTGTGAAAAAAAAACAAAAAAAAAAACAAAACCCAATAATGTGTGTGTCTCACCAGTCCCTGAATGAGTCCCATCTCCTCTGCTTTGGCCAGCGGGGTGACAGTGTGGTAGAGGAACATAGTGAGCAGCTCTGGGCTCAACCACTGCTGACCTCTGCTGTTGCTGCTGCTTGCACTGGCACCTACAACAGGGGGCTCTGCCAGGGCCAGCACTCTGAATGATGGATGGATGGGCAGGATGGACCTGAAAATGCACATACACACACACACGCCAGACAACAGTTACACACTAGTAGTGGAAGAGACACACAGCTGAACATCTGTTCAAGTAGATGTAAAGTGCATGTGCACATGGTGTTTGTCAAAGCTGTGTGTGTGTGTGTGTGTGTGTGTGTGTGTGTGTGTGTGTCTCATCCAATCTATGTCAGCGACAAGAGCATGACTTTTGACAGCTGGCTGTCTAATCCTCTGATTCAAGAGGACAGCAAAGTCCATTTGTATCACTCCATAGACACCCACACTGCAACAAGATATATTTACCCTAATGTAGGTGGAAGCGGGCGCTAAATCATCATGGTAGTCACCATCATTGTCAATGGACAGTGTGTGAAAAGACACTTCATATATGAAGATATGGAGGCTGTTATTATTGGGCTGTATTCCATTTTCCATCCCAATGCCTTACAAAATAAAAGCCCTGTCTGCCTCTTTTGTTCACATACTCACTTTCTCCCCGTCTTGCTCTCTCGATTTTGTTTCGTAATGTAGTCAGTTACACACATTCATTCAACATTAATAAGATAATCTGATTGGTAAATGGTATTGGATTTCACTGCCACTTTGGACACCACAACATGTGATACAATTTCTATCTGTTGCTATGGGTAACAGGAGTATCTATCAGAGAAACAGGGACACGATCGATAACCTTTAATCCACTGCCTAAAGCAAACCTGGACTGCATGTGTCTTAGTGCGTGTTCAGACAGGGACAGGCAAACCGGCAACCGGTGGTGGTGGGGGGGGGTGAGGGGAGCTGAGGTGGGTATGTAACTGCAGTGAAACAATCAGGAAATAACTTTTTATTTCTCTGATTAATCTCTCTCTCTCTCTCTCTCTCTCTCTCTCCCTCTCTCTCTCTCTCTCTCTCTCTCTCTCTGTCTCTCTCTCTCTGTCTCTCTCTCATCATGGGACACAAATCAAATTAAACTTCTTCGTGTCATTATATTTTGCAGCGTAAATTGTGAGTCAGACTCAGATTTAGAAGCTGGTACATGAAATAAACAAAGTGAGAACACACACACAGGTAGATTATCAGAGTTTAGTCCATGAATCCACCTGGATAGTCTCTGCTTCAGAGACATTTCAGGCTGTCTGTGGAGGTTTGACCGATCTGAGTGTCTGATTGGCGGCGTCCGTTTTGCCTGTCCCTGTCTGAACACGGCCTTATTGTCATTTTGGGATGGGGCATTAAAAATTAGGGTGAAACACTTTCAAAATAAAATGCACAATAAAGGAATATGATTTGTTATTTTCTCTCTTAGTCTTTCTCAGAATATGTGGGAGTACATTGTCATGTATGTATATATGTATGTATGTATCTCATGCATACACTGATCAGCCATAACATTATGACCACTGACAGGTGAAGTGAATCACACTGATTATCTCGTTATCATAGCACCTGTCAGTTGGTGAGATATATCAGGCAGACAGTGCAGTCTCCTCTGAACAGTTGATGTCAAGATGTGTCTGCTACTTGAACTCTGTTTGAACATTTATGTGGGCTCTAATCTGAGGTACTGTTAATTAGTGATTTCTGAGGCTAGTGACTGTAATGAAGCAGAGGAATGCCCAGAGTGTGCAAAGCTGTCATCAAAGCCAAAGGTGGCTACTTTGAAGAATCTGAACTATAAAACACATTTTGCTTTGTATGCACTTTTTTGTTTCCACATAATTCCATATGTCTTATTTCATATTTTTAAAGTCTTCAGTGTTCATCTACAATTTAGAAAATAATTAAAATAAAGAAAAAACATTGAATGTGTCCAAGCTTTAACACATTATGTCTGAGCCACAGGACTGGAAGAAGTGGAAGTGGGTTTATGTCAGCCCAGACGCCCCACCACAAACATCCTTCCTGCCAGCTTAGGTGGGTTTTTAAGACGTACACACATAAAACAGCATGTACACACACACACACAAACACTCACATACTGAGTCATACACAGGGAACAGTTAAGGTCAAGACCTAGTCACACACTGTTGTTGCCAAGCTGTAAAACTAAATGTAAATGTAACTGTTGTCTCATAAACCACTGTGCAATGTGTTGTGTCCAACAAGCCTTCAAACTGAATGTATTACTGAAACTGCCCTTCCTAGACCAGATTTTCTATTACCCCCTCACCTCTGCAGACCCAAGCATTCTTTAACTCTGGGCTATTTTCAGTCTGAACACCTGGTAAGACTCCTTCCCTGACAGGAGGCTAATAAGTTGGACAATATGAAATAATGTTTCAGAAGGGAGACATACGATTCAGCACAAACATACAATACTCATCTTTTTTCTTCATCTTTTTAATAAATGGTTTTACTCACTCATCTCTCTCTGTGCCCCTAAATTGCAAGACATGATGACTGTAAGACAGAGAGCCTTTAAAAGACGCCAGCATCACATATCTGAATCACTGTCTGTTTGTCTATTGATTTACCTGCTGTACTATTGTTCCCTGTCTCTTTCCCTGCTAATGCTCAATGGAGTGACTGTCTGAAAATCAAGAAACCCGACATAACCTGCAACCCTCTGTGTGTCTGTGTGTGCTGACCTATGTGTCTGTGTGTGTGTGTACCTCTCTTGCAGTTGCTGGTCACTGAACTGTAGTTGTTCCTTTACTGTCTGGTATCTGTCCCACCTCAGCAGCCTGGTCCCATCATACAGATCCAACTCCCTGTCATGGAGCAACCTAGGACACAAAACACAGTGGAATGAGCTGAGAAGTGTGTGTGTGTGTGTGTGTGTGTGTGTGTGTGTGTGTGTGTGTGTGTGTTTGTAATTTACAGCACCAGCTCCCAGCAGAGGAGCAGTGAAGAACTACGAAAAGACAACATGGAATACAGAAGATAATACGAGCAATGATATAAACAGATCATTCTAAAAATAACACAGCGGTCAGTCATGGAAACTATATTTTTAGCAGACTTGGGTACCTAGACAGCACAGCCAGCGTTCCCAGGTTGACCCTGTGTATACCGTCCAGAAGCAGCAGCTTGCCCTCAATGGCAGCAGTGACCAGCGGAGACGGCCTCCATGCTGTGTCTCCGTTAGGGAGAGTGTACCTCTGCTGGAGAAGGTCTCTGGCTGTCATGTCCTGGAAGTGAAGTGGGGTTGGGGGTGGGGTGGGTAGTATAAGAGATTAAGAGCAATGTAGGAAGTGGTTCAGTGTGCATGTATCACATAGTGGAATTAGATAAAGCAGATCAGTCTTTAGACTAGTCCCCTTACTGCAAAAGTTTTGTGCATGTTTGGGACTACCTACCTTTGTGAACAAGCTTTCTCTGTAATGAGCATCATTAAAACAAAGCTGCGCTCAAGGCTCACACACAAGCACTTAATTGACATCCTGAAATTGGCTGCGACTCAGGATTTGACGCCTGATATTGTATTGTTTTGATCAAGTAAAATACTATATTGTTCAGTTCCAGTAATGTTTTCTTCTGATGAAGGTCGTCTTCCATGAAAACTACCTCTGACTAAATGTTGTGTCCCTTTGCAGATACACTGTGATCTGTAAGCTGTGTAAATGATAAACTGAGACAGAATATTGTTGACATTGCGCTTGTTTTTCGGAAGAAATTTCAGGTTCATAATGTTTTGTTAAAAGATAGTTCATTAAATGTGAACATTTTCAGAATATACTTCTACTTTTCTGCACTAAAACAAGCTATTGGTATTTGTAGGTTATTATGTTATGACTTTACTGGTGTGGCCCACTTGAGATCAAACTGGGCTGTATGTGGCCCCTGAACTAAAATGAGTTTGACACCCTTGGTTTAACAGAGAAGCCAAACACCGGGCGCCTTAGTAATTCCTTCATGCTAGGATGGAGAGGGTGACGTGAGGGTGGCACATTTCTGTTCGGGGGGAATCATCTGTGAAGCAAGACTGTCATATTCAGTATCACGCTACTGCGTCATGATGGAGATGGAGGGCAGAGGAGGGAATACAAGCATAGTTGCACAATTTATTCTGGACAGTGATTGTTGAACTCAAACACAGGCTTTGTATCTTCCATTTAGTGCCACCATGAAGCAGAAAGAATTAAGAGAAAATGAGATACCCTAACACCGAGAGCGGGGATGACCCATTAAAGCCAAGAGATATATGGACAGATTTCTTTAGTCACCATTGTAAGGTCAGACAGGCAAAGGCTAGGAGGATGTCATGGATGCTCATTTAACATTCATTTTGAAGAGTCATTAATGGGGTGACTGCTGACAGAGTGCCCGGTGTCCTCTGCCACAGGGACAAATCTCTCCCTCTGCCTCTGTGTTTTTGGTAACCTACCAACATCACGAATGCCTGAATGCCTGTCTGTCTCAGATGTGAGCAGACCTGAACCGGAAAACAGCAGCCGGTTTGATTTGTCAACTTGTAGTGCATCAAGAAAGATGACACCTACACCAACACTATGCAACTGTCGAGAGCAGTCTTTTCCACATCCTGGATTTTCACTTAAAAAGGTAATAAATGATTTCTTCCAAGCTGCATTGCCATGAGACATACACATTGTGATTACTGTGCCTGCGTACGGCCTGAGAAATACTGTAGTACTCTAGGGACCTGTTCTGAGTGTGTCTATAAAAGCTAGCAGGTCCCTGGAGTGAATTTGTCTCCAGTGACCTGCCTGGTCTTGCTGTTTCAAAATTCTAATTCATACACAAACACACTTTTATATCATGTTCATATTTTTGTTTTTATATTGCTATTTTTGTTATTGTCATTATAACTTGTTGTTGATGTTATACATATGTTTTTTCTATTATCAGCTTGTTATTACTTTATGTAGTTATAATATTCTCTGTATGTCAATTTTCTGTTCCTTATAACTATGAAATTTTAGGTGGAGGCTTTAAATAAGCCCATCTGGGTTTTCTGCATCTCCCTGCACTTTACATTATTTGTTATCTTTGTCATTTTTATGTAATTCTAACTGTGCAAAATAAAAAAATAAAAAATAAATAAATGGTCCCCTGGTTGTGTAAATGGACCCGCAATGAACGATTAGCCTGTTATTGTGTCTGCTGACATGCACAGATGTTTTGATGCTATTCTCTGAATTATGGGTTATATGCCTCTCGCTGAGAACCGCGCCCCAGCTATGCTAGTTAGTTACAATCTGCATCCATCTGCTGAGTTTTTGGCAGTGTTGTCATCATGTACATTAAATAATTGTATATTATGAATGTTATATGTTATAAATTACATTGTTTGTCAGTTTATACGTTTACATTTAGTCATTTAGCTGACTTTCATCCAAAGCGACTTAAAAAAAGAAAAAATCATGGTACAGAGCAACACGTTAGTGCAGCAATAAGTACTACTCACATAGAATCAAGGTCCAGTTGTAGAGGGGGATTTTTTTTTTTTTTTTTTTAAGGTAGAGAGGGACGTGAGAGGAGAAAAGTTTGGTTCTCCCTGAGCATACGGGTGGCAGAGCCAGGCATCGTTCATTGGAGGAGGTAACATATGTCTGTATGAGGGCATTCAAGTAGACAGGTGCAGAACTGGAGACTACTTTGTAGTCAGCATTAGAGATTTGAATTTAATGTGTGCTGCTACAGGTAGCCAGTGGAGCTCGATGAGCAGCGGGGTAACAATGTGTTCTGGATTTACTGATTATTTCTATGTAAATAGGGTTAGTTTACCTTGGCTAGCACAAACTACACTTTATGTTAGCCCATTGTGCCCCAATTTTAATTGTTATTCATGTGTATGATATTTATTTGTATGTTTAAAGGATAGTCTTTCATTAATTAATCAGACATTGGGTAGCTAATTGTCAACAGCTTTAGTAATTTAGTAATATTCTCTGTATTAATTTGCTCACTAATAAACCCATGGACAAATGTATACACTGTCTATGTTGTCTTGGTGAAAGAAAAGTGTGGACTGGTTGTAAAAGTACATTGATCATGTGTAGAGGACCATACACTTTTACCTAATGCAGTACTTTTACTTACTTAATGGTGGTATTGCTACTTACATAGGTACTTACACAGGTTACATAGGTAAGAGATTTAAGTACTAGGGTGATGCAGGGTGATGATTCCTCCCCCTCTTTTTGTGTATTCCTTGATAAATATCTGTCAGTACTGTGTGTAATATGTTCTGTTATGTTAATATGATATACTTCCCCTCTCGCCCCTGTGGTCAGTTATCCTCAAGAAACTCCTACACTGAAATAAATTACATTTTGGAGATTATGAGTGTTCTTTATTGCTTGAAAGGGTTTTTCTTATGTTGTTGTTTTCCATTGAAGGACACAACCAACAAATAATATATTTATATTCCACTCTAGCCTTACATGTCATTTTGTTTCCCAAAAATGGGATTTTCAGAGCTGACGAGATGAATTGCCCGGCAAAGGATTCCGCAATTCCCGCAGCACAAGTCACCTCTGACCTCAGCCGACTAAAAATAGCTGCAGCATGATGCATTAATACATAAGGCTTCAGTACACCCGTTTCCTGCACAATCATCACCCTGCTGACTACATTCCACAGAATTACATAGACACGCAGGGGAGGAGGTTTAACATTCATAGAGAAATATATTGTAGGAGGCCTCCATTGCTCTCCATCTTCAAGTCAGTGTCAGTTTCTGACGGGTTTAGTAATGGAAGCCAGATGTGGATCTTTTAGCCAAACTGCTGTCCTGATTCTACATAAATGAACTCCATTCCACTATACTCTACCTTCTCTGACTTTATTTGTCAGAAGTATGCTCGTATAAACTCAAGAGTTACAATTAAGATGAATTTGGATCGTGTAATGTTTTCTTCTGATGAAGGTCGTCTTCCATGAAACTACCCCTTCTTCACTGTGTCTTCCAGTGATTCGCTGATATCATAAACATATGTCTGACCAACACATTTATTACCTCTGTGACATAGGAAGTGAAAAGGGATGATTTGTGAAGTACTGAAATATTTCTTGTCAGTGTGGGTCAAAAGATGGACAGACTGGAATGATTTGGGGGTTTTGACATAAAAAGGAATGCTGTAGTCGGTGATTACACACCTTATGCTCTGTAGTGATTACACTAAATGCAGATTGCTTCAGATATAATCTTTTTTATTTACCTGGTAGAGCATGACTGGCTCTATGCTGTAGCCCAGCATCTCAGCGAACTCTCTTGCAATCACTGACTTGCCACAACCCTAGAAAATATACAAATATTCTTATTACAAAAACAGAGATCACATTGACAGTGTGTGTATGCTGTACATAATGTGTCAGGTACCTTGGCTCCTATTAGACATATGTCCTTAGCCATGTGTGATTGCATCATCTCAGCCATTAGCTGGGAGTGGCTTGGTGTACTGATAAAAGTAGGGCTACTGTTGGGTGGACGGAGACCCTCGGTGCCTGCTGGAACCTGAAGTTAGATAGAGACGAGACAGCCAACAGTTTTAATCATTCTAGAAAAGTTGGGGAAAAGCTTCCTTTAAATAAACCATGATTCACAGATGCATCACTGACACTGCTGGGTACAAAGTATGATGTATGTTCCAACAACATGGTGTTCATTAGACATACAGCGCTGCATATTAGCAACCAAAAGAATTATTGCCACACAAAGAAAACACAAATACTTCGGAAAAGTGAAATTATTTGTTTGGCTGGAAGATCAGCACCACTATTCTTAGAAGTCTGGAATATCTCTGTTCTCCCAAACCCCACACAGTGACTCACTTCACCCAAGAAGAATTAAGGACTGATAAAGAGTTTCCCTTCAAAAGCTCCACACTGCATTAGTCAGGCTACTGATACAGTGTGTCCGTCTGTGTGCGGCCTGCCGTTGTACAATGGACAACTCTGAGAAGTGTATGACTCACTGACTCTGTTTGGTCAGAGACATGTTTTCTAGTTCATAAGTGGTAATGTTCACAGGGACAGTCAGATTATCGGGTCTGATAATATAGAAAAATAAATAATGTAATGTCTAACTGTACACCTGTCATTTTTTGACTTATTTATCTGTTTTACAAAACCAAAAAAAAAAAAACTTGAAAAAAATCAATGGTACCCTGTGGACTTTTTGACCTTTAATAGTCATGTGTGAGTCCCTGTTTGATGCACATCCACCAATGGTTCTCACAGATGACACATTCCAGCCAATGTTCTCACCCGGCTGACTGACTGATCTATAGGTGACAGTAATGTGCCAACAAACACAGCAACACACCAGCAAAGGCAGTGATGAAGGAGGCATATATGGAATAAATAAAACTCATCTTTAACAGTGGCTTGCAGCAGGAGCAGTGATCAATCCATGATCAGAATAAAGTACCCCAACAACCCAGTCTACTGGTACCTGAAAGGTGACGTCCTTGTCCACAACCCGTAATGTGACGTCTGCATAGCCTTCAAGATCCCTTGTCATGGACACATTCAAAATGGCGCTGGGTGCTGGTTGATGACGACCGTCCAAAAGCTCAAATCTCTACAAAGGAGTTCCACAGAATGTGTATTGGCCAAAATGAATGCCTTATATCTTCTGTTCAGACCATAACAAGCACATTTAAGAACATTTTGATTGGTGGTTCACATCTTGACTTACACTGAGTACACCTTCCACAGCCGTTCGCCCATCCTTGCCCAGGAAGCTGTTGTATGGGTAAAGTCTGTGAACAAGCTGCTGGGAGGACAGCATGGGGAAAGCGTTCTGCACCGACACAAAAAAGACAGGTATTGGACACAAGTATCCATGGACCAACAAACTTTTTTTTTCTTTTTTTAATCCTGGCCTTTCATATATCTCTGAGGGACACAAAGGAAGATTTAGAGTGCCTGGATTTTTACCAGCACGTGGAGGGCAGGAAGCAGGTTGTCCACAGGGAAGTCAGGAAGGCCAAGGTTGGATGACTCTTGGGAGCACAGCGTAGTGGCTAGTGACAGCAGCTGGGACACTCTGACATGCAGAATATAACAGAATATTGCTCATCAAGAACTACAACTAACCAACTGCCAACTAAGAACTACTCAAAGACTACACAAGAATACTCACAAGTCCAAAAAGTGTTTTAAAAAGATCAACAATTCAGTGTTAACTTTTAATTTACCTTTCTGCAGCAATGTTTGGTCCTGCTGTGTACAGCAGCTCCAACTGGTCCTGAGTGAAAATATTCAGGAGACAGACAAAAGCTTCAAAACCTTCAAAATCTCAGCCAATGACATCACAGCTGTGCTGATATTCAGTAAAACAGCAAAACCTCAAGTGTGACTTTACTTTTATTCAACAGTTCTATACACTCCATTTATTAATTAACAGTAATAAGTGACAATGCATGTTGATTTAATAAACATATATTTACACAAATAGTCCCACATCTGCTCCAGGACTGCACTGTTGCCAAGCAACACATCAACATTTCCTGAACACTAGCTTGTTAGTTACTTCGTGTATATCATGTATATTTAACCGTACTGTCTGTTGACAGTCACTTTTTCTCGTCTTGATGTCCCAATAAAATCAAACATATTTAATATTATCATTAGCATCAAACTGCAGACAGTAAACTAACAGTACTTTGTGTGATTTCAGTCAGTTCACCTCATTCCTGCGGTTGTCTGGTAGTGAGTTTGTACAGGATGGATTATATTGATGCTGAAGTGACAGTCAGTCTGTCGACATATGACGTCCTTTATCTTGTGTTTCTCTACTGATGTGTTTCTACGATCACATAAAGAATGTTCAGATGTCATATTTCTTAAAGGGACTTAGGTGTCATATTTTCCCCGGACAGCGCAGGGAGCTTTAGTTTACTTCAAACTGCTAACATGTTTATTTTTGAACATTTTGTAAACGCTACAGAAACACTAGGTAACTGTTAAGTATGACAAGGTCGTCTAATGTTGACTGCTGTTAGTTATGGCTTTGCTTATTGGTTGTGTATTGATTACTGATGGTTTCTGACATGTGTGCCCCTTGTTTGTGTTGTTAAACTACTTGAAGACATATGTTCAACAAAGGTAGATGACAACCATTTATGTAACGTTATTGTAATGGTTATTAGAACACCTATTAAGAGGAGTGATACATGTATTTAAGGTCCCAGTGCTGTTGTGCTCTATATCAGCACTCATGGAAGGACTCGTCCGATCAAATCACTTGGCCTGTCATGTATTAGACACATGGAAATAACAAGTATAACTTGTTGTCTCACATGGTTCAAAATAAAAAGCCTTAACATTTATTTATTTTTTGACATATTACAAAGTCCAGCATTAAATGTCCCATTTTCTCTGCATGATCTACAGATGTTGCTGTGAACTTTTTTTTTTTTTTACAGGGACTATGTTTTAGAAAGTAGCTCCAATAAAGTTTGTTTACAGTGTGTTATGTGGATTTTTCAGGGTAATAAAAATAGGATCAGTGGGGAGAACCTTTTGCCAAGTCCTCTTCTCTCCTTATTGAGACATTTTGGTGGTGGGAAAATGTTGATGACTGATCCTGATCCTATGTATCTTAATTCCTGGACTGACCTTGAATGGTAGGTAATAGATGTCTCTGGCCTGGAAGCGAGAGCGGAGAGGAGGATCCAACGGGTTGCCCTTGTACTTGGGGACAGGAAGACCAAGAGCAATGACCCGGAAGTCCTCACTTACACGGACAATCTTCCAGCTATCCAGCTCCTCTTTGGTGTGATCCTTCAATGTAACAAAGTATAAAACACTCCAATAATCTTCTACTGTCTATAATTGAGCAAATTCCTGTCATTTTACACATTTTATGTAATGCCGTTTTGATGCATGCTACAGGAATGCAGTCACATTAACAAGTACAGACTCTGAATGTCACACAGTATTTATGGCAACAGCATTTATTCCTCTAAACACAAGAGGAGCACTGTAGGAGTAGCGTGAAAAGTCACTGCTTAAGTGTGAAGATTCAGATAGATATGGCTCCATAAAACAGCCATAATCACAGAAAAATATTATCTTCTTAAATGTAAACCATTATTATTAACCATAAAGTTTTGATTGAGGTCTTCAAGGTCTTCAAACCTTGAAAAAGGGTCTGAATCATGTAGGCGAGTGCTCTGACCTGTAGCAGCTTATCATAGCGTTCAGCTGACATAAGGAAGCGTCCGTCCTCCAGCTGCATCTCTCTGTTCTCCAGCAGGTTGTTAAGGACAGGCAGTACATTTCTCTCCGCCTTCTCTAGCCCTTCTAGGACCAGGACTCGACCTTGTGTCGCTGCCCTTACAGCGCACTGTGGACACACATAAGAAGTCGAGACTAATCAGTAAATTCAATCAATACTCCAGAAATAATGCAAGGGAAGATGTAGGCATCAGGAAATGGCTAATTCTAAGTCTAAACGTTGCCCACCAGTTCAACCTCAGGTCAAAACTGCTGCTCCATTGTCCTGCATGACATCTGACCCTGTGTAAATGTTAACGGTGCTAAAAGCATTTATACAAAGAGCCGTCTGACTGTGCATCAGTTCTTACTGCCCATGCTCTAATGACAATATGAACTTGCCATAGAGCCTTTCCTGAGGATGTCCTCAGTTTATTGTGTTCAGAACGTCCTCCAAACCAAGCTTCAAAACAGTCTCAGCTGTTTTAGGAAGGCCTATTTTCTACCACCAAATGTGGGATAAAACCCCCCCCCAAAAAACGTAGTTCTGCTTGGTTTAGTTTATACTGCATGTGTGTGTGTACATGTATGTGTATGTGTAGACGCACATGTCCGCATCAAAAAGCACATCTGACGTCAAAAGGCAGGAAACTTTAGCTGTCTGGGTGCACCGCAGAGCAAGTGGCCATATAATTAGGTTAACATGTAAATACGTGGCAGGTTGTGTGGGAAGCGGAGCCATAAAACTATAGTGAGGACCAGATGCTCTATATTTAACTCTTGATCCATTTTCGGCACAAACGCTGTAATCAGATAATTGTTAGAAATGTAAGTGACGCAGGATGGCAAGAGACGGGGAAGCACAGAGCAGCCTTGTTTTCTGTCTGACACTGCCATCCCAGCAGATCCTGAGAAGCTTTTAGCAAACATTAGCCTTACGAGTGTTAAAGAGACTCAAACAAATAGAATATTGAAAGGATGAGGAGTGAATATGAAGAGTCATGGGCCCAGTGTGATATGTAAAAGCCTTTTTCCATATTATCTCCCACACTGTGTTCCCTCTGAGCACTAGGCAAAATGCAACGGAACAACTTTTATGTGAACTGGGATGTTTTTCCCAAATTGTTTGCAGGTTAGACCCAAATTTGTAAGTGATCAGGGGACCATGTGAACTAATACACAAATCATACAAATCTATATTACTATATGCATTTCTGAAAAGATACAAAGCATGATTTATTCCAATAGAGGAATTCATTGAGTAATAATCAAAGCGGCATACTTGACTAACATTCTTTCAACCACATATACAATCTAAGCTTTTACTGTCTTCATGCCTGTCATCTACATTTGTCTGTCCACAACAACTTCAGATTACGTTCAAGTACAATGTCACCATTAGTTTTGGGTCTACTGCCGTCATATATCTTTAATGTTTAAGAATAGTTCTGTTCCATTTGCATGGCCCAAATACCTGGTTATAGGTTTCTAAATTTACAACAAACAGACCTTCATGTTCATCTTTTTATCTCCATGCACATGTGCAGTTTTGTATAAATTCACCATGAACCGAGCCTTGCACTTGAACGAAGTATTATTAAAGAAAATGGCATTTATTGTTACAAACGTCTCTTTTTTTCCTGGTTTTCCCATTTGTACATGACACTCAAACAGGACTGTTTGGGTGTTTACTTGCTACAATAGACTGACTATTGCCTATAGTGCATCCAATTAATTTATTTCTAAAAATGACTTGCTGCAGAGGCTAATTATCGGTTGGTTATACGCAAGTTTTAGTTCAAATTCAGCTCTAGTGGGGGCGGACAAGCTTTTTATTACTGTAATAGAGTCTTATTTGCAGTGTGGGTTTGAGGTAAGCTGCCTTACATAAAAGCCTGCTAACTGGCAAGAGGTGACTAGAGATGTCAAAAATACAACAACCATGCGATTGCATCCATGTGACTTCATCCTTCATATGAACTTGGGGGGTGGAGGGCTGGGTGGGACTTAAGGAAGAAAAGAAAAAAAAGAGCCTGAGCTTAAAGAGACTGAGAGTGAAGTGGAGGGAGGGGAAGGGACGAAAGAGTTAGCACAGGGACTGACACGTTAAGTCTGAATATAGGGCTCCAAATCAGCACAGGGCTCTGAGGAATACTTGAATGTTCTAGTTAACACACAAGCACACACCTCCTACGATACCAAACTATTCTCAAAGAGAAAGCTTGCTAATTTGCACCCACACAACTTTAATCCTTCACACAGAATAAGTGTCAGATGCTGTAATGTGTCCATATACTCACTGATAGCACCCACGGGCACATATTAATACACCCAAAAATCAACTACATCTTCCACAAGGTTTATCCAATACACCAGCTCATAAATGTGCACATGCCAACTCACACAGACACATACTCTGCACGCATTTCTTCAGATGCCAAAAAATTCCACGAGTTTTGAGAGAGACTAGAAATCAGCAATCTCTTCACATTTATGCGTACCATCAATAATGTCCTGTTGGAGTCAAGTCAGTTTTATTTACATAGCCCAATAACTGCTCAGCAAATGGACACCTGTTTTTATTTGGATGTAGAGGTGGGAGACGAATGAGCCTCAGGGAGTTTAAAGAGTTGGCTAGCTCTCCTCGTTGCAGGAAACAGAAAATGTTTCAACCAGCCTTAGTAGATACATTAATGTGTGATCAATGGATAAGGAGCAGTGGACAGACAGGAAACAATCAATTATTCAGAGACAGTTAGGACCAGGATATGACTATTTGTCTAAACCAGTCATGCCTGGTTTAGACCCTTCTTTGGAACTAAGGCTGTGTGACTGTCAACATATGTCCACTCTTGGGACATATTTTCCTGACGTAATAAAGCAGAAGGTGATGCAACTTCATAGCGCAACCACTAATGGGACTGAAGCAGCAGTGGCGCATCTGAAAGAGGCTTGACCACCATCACAACATTTACCTCGAGAGGAAATACAAATCATTGTCCAGGACAAAGAAAATAAACTATTCATGGTGGAGTCTGGAGGAAGTCTCACAGCCTGAGGAAAGAAGCCGCTCTGTAGTCTGGTGTTACAGCAGTAGATACTCGTGTATCACTTACCAGAGGGCAGCAGGGTGAACAGGCTGAGGCTGGAGTGGGTATTGTCTATGTGCTCTGTACTGACACCTCACTGACATAACTGGTGCTCAGTAGACTGGTACCAGTGATGTTCTGGGAGGTTTTAATCATGAGCTGCTGAGCCCTCTTGTCCTTGGCTATGCACAAACAATGCTAGCTTGTATTATTTACAGTCTTGATGCTTTCTCTCTCCCTTCCAACTTGTAAGAAACTCATTAGTTGTGAGTTTTCTTGTTCCAGAATACCAGGCTTGTGAGTAAAGACTAAGAGATTACTGTGCTGAGAATAAAACATGAAAAACTTTGCCCTGTTTCCATGGAGTTTATATTTAAACCGTTAATGCTTAATACTTATTTTTTACACAGATGAAGCCATGTGCTAATTAGCTGTGGATAATGACATGACTGAGTAAATGTTAATTATCACAGCTTATCATCATTTGTCACTGTTGGCTCCTCCATGCCCAATGATAGGCTTTAATGATCAGTCTTATGTGGATTTTGTTTTGTTTTTTCTCCATAATTGTTTGTCTGTACCCATGAGAAATTAATGGGGATAAACGGAGAACAGAAAGTTCTCCTTAGAGAAACCAGCCTGGATAATGAGGAACCGCTGGTCTCCATGGTTACTTGACTTACAAAGTCAACAGTGTGTGGGGGTGTATGTTTGCATAAAGCTTGATCGATCAGAACGTGGCAAGGAAAGAACCAGAATGGAACTGTAAGGGAGGAAACCACCGTTATGATGTGAGGTTATGTGTTAGTGTAACCGAACGCCTTTGTTTGTGTGCTTCAGAGAGACGCAAAGAGGTTAAGACACATTCATTTATTGTTCCACCCTCACTGTAAATTCATGTCTCATGATGTTTTGGTAGAAGAAAAACAAGTTTAGAGATATGCTGCGTGCATTAAGCTGGAAATGAGTTATGAATCTGTGCTGTGGGCTTCTTTTTACTGCTGCTCACATTCATTTGGCTCCAATGGCACTCCATATATGTATTATATAAAACGTCAAATCCTAGTGTGTTTAAGAATAATGTAGCTGTCCGTGTAGGAAACATAACATAAACAGGTAGACAAGGTGATACAGCCTTTCCCAGCATCCATTGAGAGAACGGCAGACTGCGTGCTGGTCTATCACAGGTACAACACAAATTGACAGACATCCACATTCCTACTCAAAGAACATGTAGCAAGTACACATAATCAGATTCAAGGATTATTGGATGAAAAATGTAATGCCAAGTGTGGCAAATAACTTGTTTTATCTGGTTGTAACTCCAACTAGGGTTCTTGGGATCATTTCAAACCCTGCTTGTTTGACGGTGTAAATATCCAGAGAAAGACTATGAGCACAGAGAGGATTTACCTGGTCTATGTAGAAGGCCGTCCCTGAGCGGATCTCTCTCCTCTGTTTCAGGTCTGTCTCTGTAGTGTCCCTGGACAGTGCCACGTACTCTACTTCCCGTTTGGTCAACTCCTGGTTAACATCAAGGGAAACACTTGTCTTTACGCAGCAGTTCAAGGTTTAGGCTTTAGTTGAATAAAAATAAACTAAACTATCTAAATGTAATGAACTAAAACAATAACCAACACATATCAATGGTCCATTTTTTTTATTTCTTGACGATAAACATTTCAAGAATTTCACAGTGTGTGTTTGTGTGTACTCACGAGGTACTGCATAGCTATGGATCGTCTCAGGGGTCCTGGGGGACCTATAAGAAACACATCCTGACCCAAAAGATCTTTCTGCATAATCCATCGTAGATGCTGAGCCACTGTGTGGGGTAAGGAGTCTGAAACTAGCAAAAGAAAATGTTGTTTTATTTCTCTCATTTCACGCAGACATATTTGGTACAGACATCTCTAAACTCTTACAGACAGAGAGAGAAAATGACATACTGTGTTTGACAGGAACAAGTTCTGGATTCTGGGGTGTTTTCAGTTTGTAAGAGATCTCTCCAATCTTCACTGTGTCACCTGCAAAAATCAAGATAATCAATACAAGAAGCTCTTTCAGAGACAATTCGAATTATAGTGAGGACACTACAGTATGTTTAACTTTATTATTGTTAACCATGCCGATACCTTTGACACAGTAACAATATAAAGCCCTCCTTTGCACCTCTCATGCAAACATCATGTTTATAATATAATAATAATAAACTTATAGAACCTTTCAAAACACAGTTACAAAGTGTTTTATAATAAAGCAGAACACAATAAAACAAACCACAACAAGTTAAAATCAATAAATCAATAAAAATTAGAATAGAATGTGACATAGAACATACAAACTAAAGGCACTGTTATAAAGATGCCTTTTTAAAAGTTGACACAGAGTTTACAGCTCTGATCTACTCAGACAGGTCATTCCACAGACTTGGAGCCCTGACTGCGACGGCTCTGTCACCTTTGTGTATAAATCTGGACCATGGAATAACCAGGAATGACACACCTGAGGATCTGCTAAATCAGCTAAACTTGGGGCAAGGTCCAGGTAACAGTGTAAAGAAGCCAAAATATGTGTGATGGGATCATAATCCTTATACTTATACAAAACGTACTGCTGTTCTAAAGTTTTTGAATTTCTGAAGGACTCTTCTAAACCATGAAGAATAATAACCCTACTGTGCCTTTTTCTCAGGAGACATGTTGTCATGTCTGAGGAGGAAAAAGATGAATAATGGCTGAATTCCATTTAGCTGCTTCAGCTTCAGGGTACTGGTATAGTGTCTTTCTTTAAATTAAGTAGTGGGGTCAACACAGGTGTTTCCAGTCACACTAAATAAGGTTCTATTTCATTTACCGCAGCAGAGCATTTCCAGTGAGCTCAGTGGTAGAGTGGGTCCTACCACTGAGCCCCCCCTACTCACACCAAATTACCAGAGCTCCAGGCTGCAGCCACTTTCCAGAGCTGAGAGAAGGATTGAGGGGGTCAGAGATGGAATGTGGAGTCAGAAATATATTTGTCAAACATTTGTTCCACCATTTCAATCATTTATTTTTAGATGTGAATCTAAAATGTGAAGAAGTCTGAAAAGACATTTGTTCAATTTTGAATAATTTAGGGTATTTTTATTGGGGGGGGGGGGCAATTCATTTTTTTCCCCAGAAATTGGGGGGGGCATGTTCCCCCTTTCCCCCCCGGATCTGCACCCATGGATACGGCGATGTCACTTCTGACTGGCTGCCATGTTAGATGGGCGGGACAAGAACTGCATCGAGGGAAATAATACAAGACAACAAACACAGACCTCCACAGTGTTCAACTTCGGTTTGTGTCCACTAAAGATGCTCAGCTGTGTGACCAGCTAGTTTTTGTTTGACATATAAAGAAAAGGAGCAGTTAAAGGCTAAAGAAGCTTGAAACCCCACTTAACATGGCTAATTAACCTTTAACCTAGTTCCAACTCATGCTCACGTTAAATGCTAACCTCACACTCGTCCACTGGTTGTGCTCAAACAGCATAAAGAACTAGCAGCCATTACTCAAAGCAGAGCAGCAGAGCTCATGATGTTTCTCTCTCTACGTTATCATAGACTATCACAGACACTTGTCACTCCACATTAGCCGTTTCAGATTGACAGCAAGTTTAAACGTGCACTCTGTGTATCAGTAGTGTCATGACTTGGTTCCGACCCGGCCCGTTACCTGAGGCTGTGTTGATGAGTTTGACCTCATGTGTTCTCCACATCCAGCTGTCTCTGCCCAGCACAGCTCCCAGAATATTCCGCATTCTTCTCGAAGCGACGGCCGCTGCTGAGCCGCCACGTAATATCTGAGAATGCATGTTTAGACTATGCTGCTGTCATACAAAACATACTCTAAATAACCAATAAAGTACCAATGATCAATTATCAGGTTGTGTCCTGAGCGGCCTCATTCCATTTCATAACATCTGTCAGCTCACTTTGAGGGAGTCGGAAGATAACAGAAGAGGGACAAATCGGTCCGGTGCTAAAGTCTTCCGTAGGTGTTTCACTTTTTCGACAAGCGTTCGGATCGTTCCGTTATTTCCAACGTTAATAACATTGTAGTGCGGTGACAGGAGCAGTGTCGAGCAAATGTGATGAAAACAAACGGATAAGCCGACCGTCTTTTGAAATGTGGTTCATTTAATTATAACTTATATCTGAGTGGTTTCAAGTCTTCGTTATTACACGTTTAGCTCTAACATGAACACGTTGTTTAGGTAAGATCATAAGGACACCATGTGTCAGTAAATTTTTGTGTGGCATGTATGTGTCTGTTTAAGTAGAGAACAGAACAATCTAACAGAGGTGTTTTTTGCAGTCTCATATAGATCATATGGAGAGGTGTTCATCTTGTATTTCCACCTTGGGGCTATATTTATATGACTTCAGTTATTTGATTTAATTACCCATCTGTACCTCTCAGTGTATCCAATTGTGTTTAAAATATAGTCTAAATCTTTTTTTTCTTCTAAATTGATCCAATTATTATTATTTTTAATATCGGTTCTTACAGCTCAGAAAAAAAAGGAACATTTAGCATCTGCCTCAGTCTATAATGAAAAGAAATAACAGGGTGTATTTATTTTTTTTTAATTCACAAACCCATCAAAATATTTTAGTAGTCAGTTTATGTAGAGCACACTTCAGAACAAACATAATAAATGATAAATAATATGAATAACGTGTTGTGTGCAGAGCAGAGACAGAGCAGACTGACTGATGACCTGATGATTGATCTCAGAACTGTTAGGGAAATTAGCAAAGGCGAGAAACCTAAAACGATGACGACATTTTAAATACACTCACGCATGGAGCTGTTCACGTGCACGCGCGCATGTAACCTACACATAACTCAAACTGGAGTTATGCGCGTGCGATCGCCCCCGGCGGGCCGTGACAGAACCGTGCCGTGCCGCGCGCCTTTCAGCGGGTTTGACATTTATCACGTGGAGCGCTGATAGGCTGATAGGCTCGGCCCTCGACAGAAGTCAACGGAGGGAAGAGAGCAGGCAGGCAGGCGGGAGGAGAGAGCTGCTTGTTGTTGTGTAGTGAAGGAGGACGAGGCGAAGCAAACCCCGTCTGTTCAGTGCGCATATGAGCGGTGTAAGGGCAGCGAGGCAGACTGTGAATCCCTCCACCTTCCCCTGATTTCGTTTCTTTTCTCCCCGGAGCGGACGCAGAGGTCTGGGACTATGGAGGATGTCTACCATTACACCCGCAGCCCTGCCTGGGAGGAACTGGTTAGTACAATTCAAAACCGGAGACTTTTTTTCTGTCTTTTCACTGCGATCCTGCTCAGTTCCAAACACACAGAAACAATCAGACTCTGCAGCAGTGCACTCATGTGCTAAGCGGTCTGACGGGTTTGCTCCGACCTTGTCTCACACTTTGGAGGTGTTTCATCCTCTGTGCTCGTACGGCGCGTTTTCTTTCTCTTGTCGTGATTTGTGTCGTGGACTGTCGTTTGAATTCCACAGTAGGATGTGCTGATGTCTTTAGAAATGTTAGTTCTGTTCAAAACAAAGCCGTTTCTAATGACTACGTATAGACGGCTCTGAGTTGATTTGGACTCTTTGGGTTTCATGGACTTATTCTCAGATCAAAGAGTGGGAGAGCTTCTGCTCCCTGAACCGAGGACACATTTTAAGGTTCCAGATATTGTAGAGCAGCCTGCCCATTTCCATGTGGATGTGGAGTTTAATAACTCTGTCATGTCAGATGAATTCAGTCATTCAGTTACAGCTCGACACTTTTTAGATTTTGGTGAAACAAATTCAAAGACCAGCGTCTATATTAGGCTAATACACATATCTCCTATAGGCCTATCATTACACACGAACACAATATAACAGTTAGGAAATATGATCACAGTATTTATTAATTAATGAATTCATATTTGATTATAGCATCATGATCACTCCCCTGAGAGCAGCTTTTTATTGACTCATACCGCCTACTTACAGTTGTTGAGTTCACATGAGAAAAAAAAGAGTAATTAGATTACATTTGATTCTTGTGGCTCTGCTCGGATCCTGTGTTTGTGTAAAAACAGCCGCTAGGGTCTGCCATGCCGCGGACATGTCCACCGGTTTACGGAGTGGATGAGGCGGTCTCTATGCTCAGTCTGGTCTGGCCGCGCAGGCTGGAGCCATAACCATCAGCCGAGCAGGGGACTGGGGCGGGAGGGGGGGGTTATATGCTGTGGAGCCCATCCCCACTGTGCCGCGACATGCTACATCCCCTATGCGTGTTTACCAGCCCACACACACTCCAGAACACAGCCGTCTTTATCATAGAGGCAGAGAGAGATGACAGCGAGGAGAGACGCTTCCCAGCCGCTCAACAGCTCTCGCCTCCAGGAGAGGAAGGGAGCGGCGGACCGGGCAAAGGCTAACCCCGATTGGTTTTATCCCTCCCCCCGACAGGAGCCGGAGAAAGGGCCGGCGTCCACGACAGGGATCCATGCCCATGTGGTGGGGGCTGTCGCGGTCTCCGGTGCCGCGGACGAGTCCTCTGACAGCGAAGCAGAACAGGAAGGCCCACAGAAACTGATCCGGAAAGTGTCCACCTCAGGACAGATCAGGAGCAAGGTAAGACATATCTGTATGTTCGTCTTTCTCTCACTTGTTGGAGGTGGATGTTTGAATCTGGAGCGCTGTGTGTTTGTGACTTGCAGTCTGACCTACCTGATGCTGTACATCAGTTGACATCAGTGTGTTGTGGGGTTACCTGTAGGTACCAACGAGGCACACTGCCCTCAGTACTGCTCTGTACTGCTCTGCCATGTAGGATTAGCAGGACTGTAGGTCCTGTAAGTGTAGTCCAGCACTTTATCTTTTTTTATGTTCTAGATGTTGCTTGAAATGATACCTTTCCTGCACAAGAAGAAATATCACAAAAACTTAAAAACTCAAACCTGTTGCTCTGTGATCCTAGTACGTTTAAAGATGTAGTACAGCCTCAGTAAAAGTACAGCTCATTTGATGTAATTCATTTATTAAGCTACCTGTGAAAGATTGATTAGTTCTTTTTCATTCAGTCATTCCAGCAAAGCACAAGATTATCATGACCTTCATTTCATTCTACCCACAATAAACCAAATACTAATTCTGAGTTCAGAGAATGCATAAATATATCTTCCTCTCCTCTCCTCTCCTCTCCTCTCCTCTCCTCATGTAACTGAACTGTAACGAGTGAGATTTAAATCAGCTTCAATAATTCATATAGTTTCAGAAATAAAAATGACCCACTGCATCCCTGCGTTTGACATGCAGCGCTAAGTAAGAGGATGCTGTGCTAATTCTTACCTCTGACACCTAAGCTTTCTTGGCCCACTTATCTTTTACACTGTAAATGAGTGCCGTCCTCCATTTAATTATTGACTGCTCCGTTCCACCCCACCCTACATTATTCAGCATGGGGGTATATTTAGAGACTCTGGGCTGAAGAACGTCTGGTCGTACCTTTCTTATGCAAATTCCCCCCACCAGGGTGTGTAGTGCTACCTAGAGGATTTGTTGCATGTCTGCATCTAACATCAGTTACTTATTTTTGAATAAATGTATCATTCAACAGTAAAAAAAAAAAGAGAGACAAAAGCCCATCAGAGCTTTTTAACTGCAATATAAAAAATAATGGATTACCACATTGATTTTATGTCCTTTGACAGTTAGAGCATTATTATGTTGCACTCAGAGCTGGTGTAAAGGCTGATTTATGATGCAGTATGAGTGTAAACACAGATCCAGCCGATGACTGTCCCTCATCAGCTGATGTTTGTTGAAATATCCTGAAGGGCTGTTTATAGTAAGTTGATTTTTCCATGCCCGCAGTGATTCTTTACTCACCTGTCACCTCTGAAGTTATAGTGGAGGGTTTCAAAAGTGGATGAAAGTCCTGTCGGCATGAGTCATGATGATGTACACTCTGACTGCAGTAATGTACGTATACTGAGGGGATGCTGATTGCATCGGCTGGCAGAGAGCCCACATCATCTGTTCTGCCCAGCTATATACAGCATTCTGCATGTCACACTAGAATTAGTTCATACTGCTATCACAATGGTCTAAAGCACTTGGACTGTAATTGTATCAGTGTGCTTAGCATGTTGACATTGTGCTTACGAAGGTCTGAGAGTTGTTGTCATGTGGGTCAGTGGGTTTTTTTCTGTGTGTGTGTGTGTGTGTGTGTATGCTGCAAGTTACTAATGGATCATGCAGGCACTGACTCACTGAGTGTTGTTCCACTGGGTTGTTTGCTCAGCTCTGGACAGTGTGTGTGTGTGTGAGGGTGTGTGTGTGTGTGTGTGTGTGTGTGTGTGTGTGTGTGTGTGTGTGTATGCTTGCCCATCACATTGTCTGTGTCCATCCCCCTGGGTTCACTATCTCTCTGGTTCTTTGGTTGCCACAGACAACCACGTCTTTTGTCCCTCACTGGCCGACTCCATGGCAATGCTGTGTGTAAAACAGCTGGTTTGGTTGAAGGGGCACGTATGTAGGTAATTAGGTAAATAGGTCTCATCTACTATCTTAAATATGCCTTCTCTGTGTGTATTTAGTTTGAATTTCAGGAAAATGTCAAGTAAATCAAAGCAGACAAGAAGTGAGTGAGGAAGGCCCAGTGAGTTTGCAGAAATGTCTTAACTTAACAATTAATTTAACACATGGAAGCTTTAACAGGCCTTTAGCAGAAGAAATGAAATAAAGAGAAAGAGAGAAGAACTGGACTAAATGAATTGATAATAAATGAACCATGATCATTTAACATTTCAGAAAATACTTGAAACATCTTTTTCTTTTAAAGATTTTGACACTGTCATGTAATAAAATGGATATTGATTGCAGTGGAAGTCTAGTGAACTGTAACTGTGTCTCTGCCTCTGCAGCTGAAATCATTCTGACCATCTGTAGCTAACTTCTCTGTTTGTCTGCCTGATATCAACTATTGTTGTTAGCCACTTATAAACTCATCATGGCAAATCAAGATATTGGCAGCCGTGAATAGTTGTTGTTGTTGAACGGCTGGCTGAAGCAGAGATTAGATATCGGGTATCATTTATGTTCTGAGATCTCTCCTGTCAGACAGAAAGAAATGGGCTTGGACCACACAGAGAGGGAATATGATTCTCCATCATATGGCCATCAAACACTGTCATTCTTCTCTTCCCTTCTCATGTGGTAATTGATATTGTTGTAAATGCATTTCAGCCATTAAACTAGTTAATTGCAGTAAACGTGGTAGAATTAGATTACATATTGCTTAAATATATGAGGTTGAATAACAGTCTTTTCATAGACTCCTCTCTCCTGTCATCTCCACTCTCAGCCCCCTCTATGTCTTTTCAGGGTGTGCTGTTGCAGCTGAAGAGAGCTTATAAACTTGTGACTAATGCTGTAGCTGTGTGATTGAAAGCAGAGCTAACGGCACGCTGGAGCCTGCTGCTGCTGCTGCTGCTGCTGCACAGTGGGCTGGGAAAGCTCTGCAAGCCTGATACAGAATAATCCAGATCAGATAGATCAGTTAAATGGGGTTTGGGATGAGGCATTGTGGAGAATATTTATCTTCAGTCAATGTTGATTTGATAGTGACTCAAGCTATGGACTAAGCTATGGTTATTGGGTATTATTTGTTAGTGTTTTTTTTAGATAAATTATCTATTTTTCAGTTTTTTTCTGGTAATTTACTTCTTTGATCATATTTACTCATAAAAGTCAGTCAAATAGAGAAACATGTACCCATAGCCTTCCTCAAAATGTTGTGGTTTTTGCCCACTCGGATCTTTTGTACTTCCTATTGAGAAAGCGTAGACAAACATTTGTTCCTTCTTGTACTGAAGCTATTTTTAAACAGGAAATTTGCCACACATTTCAATTTAAGTGATGTGACAATAGAGCGGCGCAGTAATGCAGTGGTTAGCACTGTGGCCTCACAGCAAGAAGGTTCTGACTTCAAACCTGTGTGGAGTTTCACATTCCCCGTGCCTGCATGGTTTCTGCGGCGCTCTGGCTTCCTCTCGCAGTCCAGAGACATGCAAGTCTTAATTGGCTCTGAATTCATTTTTTTAAAATTTTGTTTTCAATTCAGTTTCCGCTGTGTGTTTGTTTGTAGTTAATACTATTTGAAAACGTTTAGTTCTTTTTAGTTCCAGTAATATTCAATCAGTCAAATTGTTTTTTAATATTTTAGATTTTTACATGTGGGGTGTATGGAGCAGAATCGGTAATACAATGCCAGCACAACACTGTGTGAGTCATGTCGACATCCTTGACTCAGTAAACAGATCCATCAGTGCTTCCTCGCGTTTGTTGTGACAAATTTGACCAAATTGACATTTCCTGTATATTTTTATTTTATTTTTGTTATCTTTCATTTGTTTCTAGTTTTTATTTTTATTCCAGTTAAATTAAATGTTTTTTCACGCCTAGTTGTAATGAACTATAATAACCATGTCTCTGTGTCAGCCCTATGATTGACTGTCAACTTGTCCAGGGTGTACCCACCCCCTCATCGTCATCTGGGATCATCTCCAGCCCCTCCAGATGATGTGATGGGTTGACTGGAACACAATGCTGTAGATGAGGGAATGTGTACCTCTAAATGTGATGCAGTTACAGTTGTCATTTGTTTCATATCGTGCAGAAATAAGCATGTATGAGTATGAATCATAACATGTATCATAATCCAGTGTGGCACTGAAACAATGTACAATTGAATGCTTTTCTGTCCAAAGCTGAGGTAATTGAGGTAAATGTGTGCAAATTATTGCCCTCGACAATATAACTTAACCTCCCCCGTACCCTTTCGACACATGTAGAACTACTTGTATATGTAGTCCAGTTGTACAGGAGATCACAAACGGGGAATTACCCCTTCCCAACCACAGGATTGTAATTTTCCCATCACTATAGTGAAAATTTAGCAGTTGGAGGAGGAAGGGTACAGAGATACAATTACACCGACAGTTACAGGAGATGGTGGAGGTGCGGGGGAACCAAGGAAGAAATGGAGAGAGATGTTGAGAGATTCAGCACGAGTATCTGAAAGACTTGGTTGTTCTGGCTCCACAGGCACTGAGGTCTTTCTCAGGAATGAACAATGAGTCTGTAATGGAGGGATAACAAAGTCTAACTGCATGGAATGATTCCAAAGACATTGGGCTTCTCTCAGCAGCCAGTTAGCATTCACTAAAACTAAGGACAGACAAGTCAGCAGTCCTCTTCATGGACTGGCCAATTACAGTCGCAGCAGTTTAGTCTTATCAGTCATGAGGTGAAACTGCCAGACAGGAAAAAGATATGTCTCTCTTTTTTATCAAGACCCTGGTTCTGTATTTAAAAAAGTTGTAATATTGGCATTGGTCAGAGATAGGGTCTTTCTTTTTCTGAGGACTAACTGACACAAGTCTTATTTAGGATCCAGAGTTTGTCGAGGAGTAGACATTTTGGGAAATATGCTTATTTGCTGTCTTGTATTTGTATTCTCATATCTGCTGAGCATAAAGACTGGTAGCAGGGTGAAACAGCTAGCCTGCCCAAAGGTAAGAATATCCGTCTAGCAGGCTATCGCTTTGTTTAATTCATACAGCGATTTGTTGCCATGTCTGCTGGCTTCCTGGGAACCTCATGGCGACCACAAGACTCCAGTAAGTCACTGCCTCTACCCAAGAAATGGTCCCTGGCAAACATATTCAAAAAACATCCGCAAACAGAGTACAGATTTTATAGCTAGAAAGCATTTGACAGATCATTTCATACAGAAGAAGAATGAGTGCCAGGTTGAGCAGCATCATCATAATGGCAATAATCATTAGCTGCAGCCCTCTTCATGTTCAGAGTTCAATGAATGATGAACAGTGGTGCAATTTCAACCATGATCATCAGAGCCTAAGAATGATGATAATATGAAGGGGGTAAGGAACAATATTAAGGACAAAATTAGCAGCCCTGTACCTCTCTGAGGCTTATCATTTTAAGAAGCCGTAACCTTTGCACTTCAGACAATTACACTAACCAGAAAAGGAGGTGGAAAGTCGAACATTTTTATCAGATTAATTGGATAAAAACCTCAGTGAGGCCCAGAAGGGATTGGTAATTGGTTTAGGACCCAGTGCTGTGGAGCTGTAAGGTAAGAGAGAGAGAGGCTATACCATTAGTATAATGAAGTCTATGATTGACTCTAGTTATCCCTAGCTTAAGTTCATAGACGGTCGGGTCCTGCATGAACTAGGTATGTGAGTAAGCTGTTTGACTGACTGCTTGTCTGGGCATCGTCAAAGACAGGACGTAGGTCTGCTCTACTCTCTTCATTTAGCCTCTCAGGGAACTCCTGCTCTGCTCTTATCCACCAACCACAGCTGCTGGACTCATTTGAACTGCCTGTGCCTTTGTCCATTGTATAAGCATGTGTGTGTGTGTGTGTGTGTGTGTGTGTGTGTCTATGTGTGTGTCACTATGTCAGTGGCCAGGCAGAGTGTGGGTGTAAGGTACATGGTGCTCAGGTTACTCATTTCGCTCTGGCAAAGGACTCACTCTCTGTCTCACAATTTAGCAGAAGAGAGGAGCGGTGAACAGAGGCGAGCTCAAGGGATATTTATAGATCACTTCTGGCCTACTTGGCAACAGGAAGGAGATGAAGACAAGGAAAGGAACTATGGAGGCCAAGGAGGGACAAAACAGAAAAATGAACATCCAACTAGAGCAAAGTCACTTCTGCTGCTCTGGCTGGGCAGACAGGATTCAAAGTTCCACTTTGTGACTTTTTACTTAGCACCAAGACTAAACCAAGACTAAACCTCGGGCTGTTAACAGTTTACTGCCTATGCAGTCATTCCAAACAAGGTTGTAAGGAGGTTTGCTTAAGTGAAAGACACTGTACTGTAGATGTCACATTGTATTTCAAATATATATTGAGTGTGCATGGTAGTGTCAATACGAGTACAGCGTATACTCTGCTGTGTAATGACTCAACTCCCAGCTTAGAGTACACAGCACAGTTACCCACTCTGTGTGTTTGTCTCAATCAGTCATAAGGTGTTCATTAAGCTTCTCAGTCATCACTGTGCACCCACCCACCCCCACCCCCACCCCTCTTGCACGCTTCCGGTTGGATTAGCTGTCCATGTAGCCGATCGCACGGCCTACAGTATGTGTATATGTTTGCTTGAATGTGCGCATGGCAGGAGTGGCACTGCAAGGAAGAGCTATTAACAACTCTTACAACACTCTGGCTTGTGAAAAGAACCCTGAATGCACTTCTTCACCTCCTCCACTATTCTCCAGTAGTCCAACACGTCTAAATGAGGAGATGACTTCATCTGCTATTCTACTGTATTTCAGTCCCATTCTGAGTGTAGTCGGGGGGGGCAGCAAAGTCCTTATAGGGTAGTCAGTATTGAGGTTCTTCACCTTAATCCACCGTAGGAATTTGTTCTTCAGGCCATACCTACGGAAAGGGAAGCATGGAATTAATGTAGGTAGACAGCTGCATCAGAGAATTTGCAGCGTGACTTCCTGTTGTGTGTTTTTTTTCCCCAGTCATCATTTACGGGAAGATTTTTGTTGATACAGGCCTAATTTTGAATTGTAGTTAGTGAGTACGTACAAATCTTCTTAAGGACCTTGTACTACTTCTCCACCACTTCTTTTGATATTTTCAGTAGTACTGCTCGCACTCAGGAACATCTCTCAAGTAATCTTGGCTGAGTTGCATTTGAAAATTGGAGCCATAGACTTTGTGTTGAATGGTGTGGAAGCGTCTAGTAAAAATTAAAAAACAGCTATTCTCTTATGTCTAGAAGCTTGGAAATAAAAGAACGGGAGAACAAAAGAATAGTTGTAACAGGGGGTGCATAAAAGGGAAAAACTGACATTAGCCTGGTTAAGGGTAAAGGGATAAAAAGATGATAATAATAATAAGAAATAATGAGAAAGACCATAATAAAATAAAATAAAAGATTATGAGATGAAAGGATAAAAATATAGAAAAAAAGAATAAAATAGACATCATAAAAAGTCTGTAAAAAAAGAGTTCAGTGAATTGTTTGTCTATAAAATGTCCATTACTATTTCCCTGAGTCAAAGGTGGCATCTTCTTTCTGTTCTATCCAACCAACATTCCCAAAAAAAGTATATAGTAGATATTGACTTTAGTGTCATATTTTAAACCATGGAGCCAGAGAATATTTGGAATTTTTGCTTCTTACATGACTGAAACAATTATTCATTTCTTAAAATAATTGTTGGTTAATTTTCTTTCTCGATGTCACTTGTAATGAAAACTGTTTGCAGTGTGTTGTGTGACAAGGTGTGTTAATCTTTGTGAATGGAGTTTTTCAGCAGGTACCTTTATTGTGTAGGGGTAGAGACAGACATCTTGACAAACATAACTCTGCAGGTCTGACAACCTTAAAACCAAAAGAGAAAATCAGTTTTTGTAATTTTGCTTTTCGTGAAGCAGTAAAAGTACCACTAACCATTACTAACCAGTACGGGTCCGTATATGCTTTCTTCATCCACTGTGACATGCCAGTGTGTGTGTGGGTGTGTGTGTATGGTGGAGCCTGTATTCTACAGCAGTGTTTTCTGTGTTTAAGTTGACACAGCTGGTGGGCAGGATGTCAGCTTCAGGCCTCTGTCTCTGTTTGTAATTCTCCCCTTAGAGAGCAGCCTTCCTTTGCTATAAATAGCCTCTGCATGTGTGTGTGTGTGTGTGTGTGTGTGTGTGTGTGTGTGTGTGTGTGCACGCCCCACCTCTCCTCTGTGTGCCCAGAGAGAATGATGTTCTTCCACACAGCATTTCCATCTGTGTGTGTTTGTATGTGTTTTCTCCATGTCCACTGTTCCATGTCTCACTGTATTTACTCTGTATGCCCAGTGTGTGTTTGTGTGCGTGTTAATGGGCACAAGATGATGGTCATAATGATGATGAGTGTGCAATGGTTTGATTTTATGTGACACAGACACACACATAGTGGCTTTATAGGAGGCAGGGAGACCTGATTTCTTTCTGTGTCTTGCTGTCCTTCCATCACTCTTTTAGGTCGAAATCTTCTGTTCCCTCTCAGCCTTATCATCACTGTCTCTCACCCTATGGTTTACTGCGTTTTTCTTCACCTCCACTGCCTTGCTTTTTGTCAAACTATGCGTGGTGAAAGACATATTTGTGTTTAGTGGAGTTCCTCTCAGTTCAACAGATGGCCGAGGCAGCAGAAGCAGTCAATGAGATGTCGTCCTTACCCTTTTTTTCTCTTTTTCTTTCTTTCTTTCTTTCTTTCTTTCTTTCTTTCTTTCTTTCTTTCTCCCCCTCTACGTCCGCCGTTCTTTCTTTCTCTGGCCCAGAGGAACGGGTTGAGTGAGAGTGATGTGTGTTTATAGCTCTTCAGAGAAACGAGGGGTGGTGTGTGTGTAATGGGTTTCCTTTCTTCTCCACTTCTTGGCGTATTCCTCGTCTCTCATGCATAAAATTGGTGCTCAGATTCACCCATACACACACATAAACAGTACACACTTTTTTATCTTGACAGTTTCCTGTAGATAAATACAAGATGGTGTTCTGTGTCTGAGCGCGAGATGCAGGGTGTGTGAAGCTTTGTGTTACTTTCTGATGGAACCTTTTACTGATCTGAGGAGCCATATAACAGCCTTTTATTTTCATTTTGTCTTTTCTCCCTCCAGACGAGTATAAAGGAGGGCTTGTTGCTGAAACAGACCAGCTCGTTCCAGAGGTGGAAAAAGCGCTACTTCAAACTGAGAGGCCGAACTCTCTACTACGCCAAAGATGCCAAGGTAAGCTTACCTGGTGTATCCCAACGCTACACACGATGCTGTGTCTGTGAACTGACTTTAGATGGAAAATCTCAAGATGTGTTTATCTTCAGCGTCTGTTCTCTAATCCTACAAATGACTTTCTTTAGTGTATGAAGTCAAAAGCTTTTTTGTTCAGCAGACTAAACAGTCTTTTGGAATATTTCTACATTTTGGTAAATAGGATGAGACTGATTCCACTCTCATGTCTGTATGGTAAATATTTAGCCTGAGCCAGCAGCTGGTTAGCATAGCTTAGCATAAAGACTGGTGAAATCCACTCCCTATGTCTCGCCCCAACCAGGGTAGCGAGAAACCTTCTCTTATCATGTTGCCTCGGTTGCCCAGTTGTGCCACTTCACACTTCACAACATAAGAAAAATCAAGCCTTACCTGTCTCAACATGCTATCAAACTCCTGATACAGGCCGTTTTGATCTCACGACTAGATTACTGTAACGCCCTCCTGACGGGCTCCCTGGCACTGCCAACAACTGGACATGCTAAATCTATCCCCCTCTGTCATTTGAGTCTATGTGAGTAGTACTTATTGCTGCTTGGTGCTCTGTACCTTTCTGTAAATCGCTTTGGATAAAAGCGTCAGCTAAATGACTAAATGTAATGTATTTTAATGTTCCAGCGCCTCTAATGCTCTCTAACTAACCATAATATCTTGGTTGTTTAATCTGTACAGACACTGAAGTGTTAAAAACATCAATTCACTTTTTTACAGGCGTTACATGGCAGACTATCTGTTGGCCAGGACCAGTAACTTCCTGGGGCCTCTGCTGGTTGCCTAGTAACTGGTTCCAGCCTGGTGATATTATGTGTTACTGTAATTAGTGAGCTTTAGAGGGGCTGATAGGCATATTTTGTTACCTTTGGACGAGTCAGGCTCGCTGTTTCCCCGTGTTTCCAGTATTTATGCTAAGCTAAGCTAAGCTAAACTAACCCACTGCTGCCAGCTTTTATATTTGATATAATCCATGTACTGCACAGCAGCTCACACGTTACTGCATGATCTGGATCAAATTTGGTTCCTTTCTTTCTGGTCCTTAATTACTTATTATTGATTTTTATTTTTGTGTTTATTTGAAGTACATTTTTGTTTTGAACTTTTGAACTCTTTACTGTTGTTGACATCTCTCTCCCCTTTGCTTCTAACCTAACCTCCCTGGTCTGGACCATGTGTGTGTGTGCCTGTGTGTATGTACGCGCACTAGTCCGGCAGTGCCCTGGCACGCTGGCAGGAGCGGGCGCTGCGCAGAGTGTCCAGGAGTCGCGTGTGCTGGCGAGTTCTGTCCGTGTGCTGGACGGGCGCACGACGCTCCCCTCCACCCCTGGGTGCCAGCGGATCTGAGGAAGGCCTAGTGAGAATTCGGGTCAGCACAGCACAGCCAGGGGCCAGAGGCCAGACCACCAACAGCTTAACCATTCCCTAATTATCCACTCACTTATACATTATAGTGCTGCATTCATGCCATATGGCGCTACTGGGTCAAGACAGGTTTAAATCTTAACATAAAAATATCTTGACTTGCTGAGGGTTGAAGATTTTACAGATGAGATTAAAAATCATTTAGACAGCAGATAAACTGAGGAAATAAAGCTCTTTTTGGAGGGCATGAAACAATTGTTTTTTATTACCATATGACATGAATGCACAGTGTATAATATGGACATAACCCCAGGTAGGGTAGCAGAACACATATGTACAGAGGGTCAGGCCACGCCTGGATCAATTTATCTGGTTAAATGAACTCATCCTGTGGCTTTTATTGTTTTACACTGTACGTTGCTTGTCCTTCCCTGCAGCTTAAAGTCTCTTCAAGGCCATGCTGGAAGAATAAACAGATACATGAAGTAGTATCAATACTTTGTTTTCTTGGTTGTGTGTTATGGTAAGGATTAGTCACTAGTGAGTTCTCTCTGTCATGGCCAGACAGTGACATTAGCCTCTGTAGATAAGTCCCCATTCCCTACATGTCCATCCACTCTGGTGTCTCCAAGGTGGCCTGGCTGGCTGTGCTGCCCTGCACTTAGGAAGCCTGACCTCCTCATTGATCCATCAGGGAGGTTACATCTCAGCACTGCATGGCTGTCCTAGAAGCTGCTCTCCTCTCCTCTCCTTCATGATTTGAGCACCCAATGCAGCCGAATTTATGGATTCTGCTGTGTAACACTTTAAGCTGGCAGTGGGAACAGTAAAACATGTCATAACCACAAAGCCTGGTGTAAAATGAAAAACAGGAGAGAGGAATTGGAGGAGGTAGGAAAGGAGGCTTGTTGAGGTTGCTGAGATGCACCCGCTGAGCTAAGCTCTGGATCTATGGGTAACAGAGGGTCTGGATGCTTGGCTTTGTCCTCCATTCACTGTCAGCTTTCATTACAGCTTCCCTCAAGACAGTTGAGTGTGTGTGCCCACACATATACAAGTTTGGGGTGTGTGTGTGTGTGTGTGTGTGTGTGTGCATTGGGCTGGTACTGTGGTGAGTGAGAGAGAAAGGGAGAAAGGAGTGTGTCAAACTGTAGAACATACTCACACACATACATACGCACAATGGTATAGCAGCCAAGAGCGCTCTAACGGGGGCAGTGTTTGTGTTGGCATGCCATTCATACTTGGGCCCTCTTGGCCAACACTCCATACACACATTCACACACACTTGTAGGCATATGTGGAAGTGCTGAGACACATGCTCCCTCCACACACACACACACACACACACACACACACACACACACACACGTAAGCGTTGGCTGGTGTCCCTCTCCAGCCAGGCCTGGGGAGAGTGTCATTAACTGGGCATTCCCTCTGACAGCTGCAGCCACTCACTCCTCCTACACACACACACACACACACACACACACACAGTCAGAGGGCATTCCTTTGACGCCATCGCTTTTTGGCCTGCGGCCCTTTAAGAGCTCAGCTGCGTGCCTTACGCCTCACGGCTCTGTTAGGATATCATGTTCCTGTGTGTAGACTCTGGCTCTCCTCTCTGTCTGTCTGCCGGCTATATTGCATAGAGTTGGCTCCAGCTCCTCCACCACATAGAAATTCAATAAAATGTATCAACATTCACCGTCCTGTTGTTAGCACTATTCTCATTTAGGTAGAGAGTCAAAACAAAGGAAACTCAAGAGATCCTCACTGCAGTGGAGGTTTATAGCTGTGTTGTGGTGAAGTGCATTTCCTGGCAGATGGAACAAACTGAGTTATCTTTTAGAGGGCCAGACAAATTGGACTCATTGTTGCTGAGCAGAGCATCAGTTTTTCTTACACACTTTATTACCCCTTCAGACCCATCCACTGCGATACAAATCATGTTAATTGATTCCAACCAATGAAAATGCACTTTTAAAAAGTGTTACTCTCTCTAACCCCTTACATGTCTCTCTCACGCTGTCACTATCTAATAAAGGCTTCTTTATTTTTTCAGCTCATACAATGATGATAATGACATGTTTCTCTTTAATAGTAATTTAAGATGATATCAGTTTAATTCCAAAGTCATGGTTACAATATTTTATTTCACTTTCAGAAAATGTCTCTACAAAGGCCCTGAACTCACAAATGAAGAAGTTCTGGAAATATAGTGCATAATTCAGTAGACTTAGAGATTAGAGAAATATTTTCTGCAAAAAGTACAAACTGTGTATAATGTATATATAATACATTCAAATATAAATGAAATATTAATATTTGAAGAGAATCTGAGGTGTGGTATAAGACATGCATGTTTTCATGGAGGTTTCATTTCAACAGTGAGAAGGTGATTGAACTGTATCATAGGCCATGTGAAATACAGAAATACATCCAAATGAAATCACTTAACATCTAAACCCATTTGATTATGATGTTTTGTGTCAACTTGAGATGTTTGGTGTGATGACAAACATGAGCAGCATGTGTACATGCTCTGCAAGTTTCAGAAAAGTCTGTTAAGGTCATATCAGATTCTGAATTTTCCTTAAATCACCTGTAAAATAAATAATGAATACAGGGACAAAATTGCTAACATGACTTATTTATTGTCACTTTTAAATATAATTTATATAAAAACAACAAAATAATAGAGTGACCATGATTATATTTATGTTGTAGAAAGTGAGATTTCTATTTTTTATTTTTATTTTTTAATCATAAAGTAGGTCTGGATGCTTTATAAATACTGTGAAAGTATCAAAACTCCGAATCCACAGAGAAAAGCACACAGTCCATTTTCAGAAACTCTGCCTTCAAACGAGCCGTCACAACTCCTTTAACATTGTGATGTCACAACTACACAGTCACCACTCTCAGACACGCCACCAGCACAGCCTTCCTGGACAGTGTGCTGGAAGTCTACAATATATCACTCTGAAAACAGTCAGCCAATCAGATGAAAGAGTGAGAGAGGAGATGGAAAGCTATGCTGAGATGTACAACCCATAAGAAGCTCTACATTATCGTGGTCATGGCCTTCAAGTTATGTAATGTAATGTGATATTTAGATTTAGCCTTATTTCAACATTTTTTCTGATGACTGGAAAACATTTGGATCTGAAGGGGTTAATGTCTTACATGATGACAATGCATCATATGAGGCCAGTTGAATTATTCATACATATCACCACCATAAAAAATAACCTGGTAAAAATAAATAGTCTATAACATTTAAATTTGTTTAACCATAGTGTCATGCCCTCTATAACATGTGTGGGTCACAACCATCTGCTGTTTCCTTTATTTTTACTTAATTGCAATCCTCTCACTTCCCTTTACTTTGTCTCATTTTCAGTAAATTACAGGATATAGATCATACACGTGTAGTGTCTTTTTCTAGCTGTGAGAAGTGTTTAGGAAGTCTTATATCCTCATAATAGACTGCAGAACAGGATTGTTGGTTACATAATTGATATCCGGATCCTGTTTTTTGTCATTTTAAGTGCCACCCTTACACCTCTTTCATGACTCTTGCAGTAGCTTCCATTTTAGAGGGGCACCTGTTCATTCTACTTTATGTTCTTCATTACAAGACATTTCTCTCACAGCCAGTCACAGTTCTCTTCACACCCTAGTATAAGTTATAAAAAGTTCAGTTATACCCAGTGTTGAAAATATTCTCTTGTTCCCTTTTGTGCCCTCTGTCTCTGTCTATCTATCTCTTTTCTCCTCTCGGAACTGCTCTCTCTTTTCTCTCTCCCCAACACCTCCTCTTTTCTGCAGTCCCTTATCTTCGATGAGGTGGACCTATCAGATGCCAGCGTTGCAGAGTCCAGCACAAAGAATGTCAACAACAGCTTCACAGTGAGTGCATCTTAGCCATCTTAGCACCTTTGCCCCAAACACACACAGACACACAAATGTGACGAATCTCATGTTTCCCCTGGAAGTTCTAGCAACTAGAAGCAAACAAGGAAACACAATGTTACTGGACTAAAATGACATGTTTCTGAGTTTGAACATTGTTAGAAACATTAAGGATAATGGGATTCATTAGGAATAAATGTACACAGCGCGATGAAATATATAAAATGTTACACATTATGTCTTTAAAGAAATAGTTCAACATTTTGGGAAATCCCCTCATTTTCTTTCAGGTTGAGTTAGATGAAAAGATCAATAAATTAAATATGAAGCTACAGCCTGCAGCCAGTTGCAGTAGCATTAAGACTGGAAATGAAGAAAATTCAAGCCTGGCTTTGTCTGAAGGTAACACAGTCCGACTACAGGCGCTGCTAAAGCTTACTAAGTAACATATCATATCTTGTTTGTTTAATCTGCACAAAAAAGAAGAGTAAAAACAACAGTTTGATATTTTACTGTTGGTTACCTGCCAAACACATACCCCTTTTCTTTTTTTATGCTAAGCTAACCAGGTGCTAAATGTAGCTTCACATTTAAAGGACAAATATCGAACCTCTCAATTAACTCTTAACCTAATCCTTTAATGATCGTCAAACTTTCCCCTCCATTTTTGTGATACTTAAATATTTACTGCGAAGGTCAGATGAGGTCAGTTAGACAACATCACCCCTGAAGTCCATTCATTGTCTGTCTGACTGACAGCGTCCTGTTCTCAGCACAGTCCCTGAGGTGATCTAAGTTCATTTGACCAAGTTTAATGAAATGTCATAGTTGTCCCATTGTGTCCCATTAGTTCTATATTTACAGCAGGTACTTATGTTTTTAATGAACGCGTTCAGCCACAGTGGACGGCACTCACAGCCATTATGCATTCAGCTGGAGATCCATCAGGATTTACAAGAAAACACGATTTGCCCTTCAAGGACAAGATTCACCGAGCACATTGTACACCTGAAAATGTCAGACCTAGTCATATTCAGATGATATTTTATCACATTTCCCAGCATTACTCCTCATGTTTTTGTCACATGCTGCACATCTGTTGGGAGAAAACAAGTGATGTGACTGTGAATGGATGCTTGTTGGGGAAAAGAATGAGCAGCTGAGCTGGATGAGTGTGTGTGTGGGAGGTGGAGGGAAATGAACGAGTATTATGGGCGATGAAGATGAAAACAGACAGTGAAAGAGCTAGTAGTGTCCTGTCCTTTCTATAAATGTCTCTCGTCTCCCCGGGTGTTGCTATAATTAGAAACAAGGAGGAGGAAGGCAGGAGCATGGTGCCCAGAAGAGAGTGCGCAGCTATTTTTAGCAACGCCTTGAAACGCTTCACTGAGTGCCTGTGATAGGCTTAACCTCTGCGTCCATATTCATAAATAAGATTATGCGTGCCTGCTGCGTGTGTGCAGCATGTGTGTACAGTCGTGACTGTGTGTGTTTGTAGCAGAGTTAATAAACATGCTGTGATAAAGGTTTGAAGAAGCTCCACGTGAGCATCGGCATCTCACTAAGATGTGGCGAGAGGGAGGGGAAGGAGGGAGAAGAGGGGAGGGGGGTGCTAAAGGAGGAAAGAAAGAAGGGAGGGAGGGAGGGAGGCTCAGAGGGAACAAAAATACAAATAAAGAAATCTATTTGGAGGTGAAAGGTGTTAAATTGCTGGTAGATGGGGAAGTTTAAGATGGCGAAGGGAAAGGTAGCGGAGTAGAGGAAATCCTGGAGTGATGTCACAGCACAGCTATAACTGCACTCACTCACACACTCCCTGGGAAAAGGACAAAGAGAGGGGCAGAGCGAGGTCGAGGCACGGGCGAGCATTGAGTGGGAGAGGAAGCTCGGACTGCAGAGGGAAAGAGGGAGGATGGAGAGGAAGTGAAGACAGGACAGATGTGACTTGCTGAGAAGGAGCGCTGAACCGTAAAACCAAAGGTAACGTGGTGTGCTGAGCGGTGGCTCACCTGCAGCGCCTACACACAACGTGCAAATCTCTGTAATATATCAACCCAGACAGAGGCACACGTGCCGACAGGGGGAGACCGGGCTTCGTCAGACTGGTTGTGTGATCAGAGCTGAGAGAGAGAGAGAGGGAGAGAGTCAGAGCACCGCAGAGGATGCATTGCAGGGCTTTTGCTCTGACTGTGCAGAGTAGTTACCACTCTCTGTCTGTGTGTCTGTCTGCCTGGTCTCCTACTGTCTGTCTGTCTGTCTGCATGTGTCCGTCAGTCCTCTGATGATGAGTGATGCTGCTGGCGTCCTCTATACAGGTTGGTGCTACACTGTTGGGTGATTTGAAATAGTGACTGGCTCATGCCAGTGCTAAGATTTCGAGAGAGCATCTGCTCAGTGCATGTGTGTGTTTTCACAGGGGGGCAGGTGGGGCGAGAACCTGTCAGCACCATAGTCACTAGAACTGAATAACACCAATTGGACAATGTAATAATTTCACTCTCCGCCACAGTGTTACACAGGAAAACAGATGTAATGCATAAAGAAAATTTTTAATGTTATTAATAATTCAGGGAATAACAAACTGTGCACGTGTTTATGTGTGCATGTATCTTTAATGACAGGCTACGTGTTGACGCATACAGTAGGTCTGAAAATCTATGTGTGTGTGTGTGTGTTTGTGTAAACTGTATGTGACCAGCTGATCTGTTCTGTGCTGTGTTGAATATACGATGAGGCAGTGGCGCTGTAGCTTGGAGAGAGAGCACCTTGAAGTCCACGTGAGCGAGAGCTCAGCCCAACCCAAACCCTAAACTCATTAGAGACTCTGCAGGGACGCACCGCCTCTCTCAACGACTCACTCACGGTTATTGGATTGGCTCGCTTATTACTGTCCACTTTAAAGCCATGAAATGAATCTCGAGGAAATTGAGATCGCCTTTGGATTGTGATTTGCATGGGTGGTACATCAGCACTCTGATTAGTTTTGTAGTTAATATCAACTGTTTTGCACAAAGCTGTAGGCCACATGTCTGTGTTGGAGGAAGTGAGCAGCTGTGACAGTTGTGCTCCACCTCCTCTGCTATTGTGCTGCAGCTCCTAGTGGATACAGGATCTGAGCACCACTGTCACTGTGTGTGTGTGTGTGTGTGTGTGTGTGTGTAAACAGTGACAGGTGTCTCTCACTATCAGTCTGTCTTTGGTGGTTGCCCCTCTACTAAAAATAACAACGATGTTCTCATCATTTAGAGATGAAGATGCTGATCAAAGAGCTACTTTTTGTTGTCACTTGTTATTACACACACACACACACACACGCACACACACACACACACACACACAAACACACACACACACACACACTCTGATATATTCAGCTCTGAAGGTCAGTCATCAAGAGAGGTTTTCCACACTTGAGGGATGCCTAGAGCCATTTTTGGAAACAGCCGTTCCTGTTTCCCCTGGCAACCAATCTTATCACTACTCTGATCCAGACACAAGACACACATATACAAAGACACACACACACACACCAGCAGAGAGACAGGATGATCTATGTCCAAAGGGATCAATTTGCCCATGTGCATGCGCTTACACACACTGATGCACACACAGACACACACACAGGAATCCTTGCAGATCCGGGCGGAAAACTGTTTTGTGATTAGAAGCTGAGCAAAAAAACATCCAGTTCTCTGAAGAGGAGAGAGAAAGAGGGTGAGCAACACATTTACTCCTGTTATACTGTACATGCTGAATGTTTGTGTCACTCAGACATAACCAGATATTGATCAGAGGTCAGATTGAATGAATGAATGGATGAATGAATGAATGAATGAATGAATGAATGAATTAATTAATGAATGGATGAATGAATGAATGAATTGCCTTATTTGTCACTAGTCACAAGTACCAGCGAAATGAGCCATCAACCCGTCCATGCATATACATAACATACATACATACAATATGACAAGGGGGTAGACAGGACAGGGAGACAGAGCTGGAGAAGAAATACAGCATAACATGGGGGAGAGGGGAGGAAAAAAAAGGCAACCCCAGACTGTGCTCCTATGGGGAGTACAGTGTGGAAGCAGGAAAAAAATACCTCAGCAACATAAGCATAATCAGTACACCTTACAACATAAAAAAACTCATGACTTGCAACAGGGGAGGGAAGAGGGGGGTGGAGGTAACCCGGTGTAGACAGGCAGCCATCCAGTCCTGCAGCCATGTCAGCACTGGTCACAGACCCGCTTGTCACACTGAGGGGAACAAAGCGGCGAAGGCGTGGGATGGGGGTAGTAGGGGGTTGCATATCTGTATAAATGTTCGTGTATGCGTAGGCCTGGGAAGTCGCTTCGCCTGGCATCACAATCTTGGTGCCTCAGTCCGGAGACAGCCTTGATCAGGTCCCAGACAGAGTCAACAATCAGCAGGTGTCTGTTTGATTGGGGGAAGGAGTGCAAGAGCCTCTCACTGCAGCGTTCTTCCAGAGGAGTTGTTCCAGCAGCGGCCTTGGCCGAGGCCAGTGCTGGTTGAGGAGGCTGAAAACAGATAATAATGATTGATGATTACAAGAGTGATTAAGGTAATTGATGAGGAAACTGTGTTTCGAGATGCTAGAGGCCTCAAGATGCTACACAGGATACGTTTTAGGTTATTTACTAACATAAAATAAGAATAAAACAAAAGCGAACAGGTTTAGTAACAAACAAATACTGTATGTCACTTTTGTTTAACCTGAAATACTTTTGCCTCATCTAAGATCATGATGCCTGCACAGTTAAGCACTGTTGTTCCATCTCAGATTGAAAAACTATAATTACCAAACTATGGTCAAATGGAATTTGAGATTTTGTGCATGAAAGCTGAACAAAATGACAATAGCTCTATTCATCGTGGGGGAAAAATATTGCCTCAGTAAAGCAGTTAGCAGAACTGCTCTGTGTTCATCCCAGAGGGACTCCCACAGAAATCTCAGCCAGCCTCACGAGCTGTAAACAGAGAGGAAGGTTATGGAAAGATGAACAGAAAGATGAAAGATGTTTCTGGATCATTGTCTTGCTTTTGAAATAAAAAAAGCTGTCACTGCTGCAGCTAGGTGTCACATCTTTGATTATTGGTGAGAAAACAGCACGTGACCATTAGAAAATGTGTGTTTTCCAGGACGAATGTGACTTGGTTTGATGTTTACTGTTGTTACCACGTTAATCTGTTAATCAGACATGTGATCAGAGTCTCTCTGGACCAAAATCAGTTCATGCCAGTTGAATCGTCACAATCAGTCCATTTTCTCGTGAAGGCAGAGCAAATTTCCCAGATTCTTTCATGTATTTGACTTTGGGAAACTATGACTTGAGAATTGGTGCACTTAGCCACTTGGTCTTAACAATAATGACCTTGGTGGAAGCTGTTACATTAGCTGTGTCACATCATTTTATATAACCCTGCTTTTTTACGTGCAATCACATGTTCCATTTTGGGATATTGTTTACCCAGTTTTCTCAACCTGCAGTAGTCACTCCATGTTCTGTCTACACTGGTGCCACTCAGTGTATACTATTATTTATATATATATATATATATATGTATATTATTCCAATGACATAAACTTCTGTTTTAACATGTAAGACATTTTGTTTTGTAGTTTAGAGGCATCATTTCCTCTAAAAGAATGTATTTAGATAATATAATCTATTTAATAATGTATCATTGTTATTGATTTAATAATGTAGATGCTCTGTCTGTTGGCTGTCTGCCTTCAGACAGAAAGGAGTGTTGCAGCAAATGTATCTTAAACACCCCAACGTACACTTACACTCATGCACATTACACACAGCGCACTCGCACTGCGCTCGCAGTGATGTGGTGCACCTGCTGTTTTTTTTCCACCTTGTTAAAGCCTCAGGTGCTGCTGGTCTAAACAAGCCTGTGGGCAGGAAGACGGAGGGCTGTGCATGAGAGAGGAATCCCTCTGAGAAAAAAACTGATTTACTTTGTCACAGAATCATTCACAGGAAGGAGAATAACAATTTCCTTCAGTGTTTTCACTGTTATACTCCATTTTTCTTTGACTAATGGATGTGTGTTTAGTCTACAGGATGTGTGGATTGCACAGTTAGATTTATACATTTATCTAATGTAACTCAAGAATAGAAGGAACCTCCACAGCAGCTGAATGTATAGCTCAAATAATGGTGAACAGTTGGTTTATAATGGCCTGTTGAAAAATCAATGAGCACTTTGTAGGAGAATAAGAAGCACTGTGAACTGTGTGCAGCACACACTAACACAACACAACAACAAAATGTGAGATTCATTATGCTCCAATGTTTTCACGCTTCACCTTCATCAAAATTAAGGGAGAGAGAGGCGGGGCACAACCTGCACAAGTCACCACTTCATAACAGGGCAAATACAGACAAACAACCATTCACAATCACAGTCACCAATTAATTAAGTCACCTATTAGGTGCATGTCTTTGGACTGTGGGAGGAAGCCGGAGTACCCGGAGAGAACCCACGCAGAGAACATGCAAACTCCACACAGAAAGGCCCCAGCTGAGTTTCAAACCAGGAGCCTTCTTGCTGTGAGGTGACAGTATTAACCCCTGCACCACCGTGCCGCCCCCTCAAACAGAAAAATATATATTAAATAAGAGATAGACCACAGCAATTATTAGGACGCAACTAACTTTTATTTTCATTATTAATTAATCTGTTGATCATTGCTTCAATCAATGAATTCCATATGGTCCATAAAATCAGGAAAAAGTAAAAGATGTTGATCAGTGTCGTCTTGTTTTGTCCACAACCTAAAATGATTCAGTTTACTGTCACAGAGGACTATAATATTGTGAAATATTCACAATGAGAAGCTGAAATCAGATAATTTTGAAATTTTTATCTGGACTCAAAACAATGAATCAATTACCAAAATGAATTGATTATTTAATGCTACAACTAATCAATTAATTGACTTATCATTGCAGCTCTCGAGCTGATGACATAATGCCATTTAGCTTGATTATGAGGTTCCACAAGTGTCTTTTCTTCAGGTATTCTAAGTTGAGCACTGAATTTGCACTTTGTTGCTCTCCATCTTAAACAGCCCTGCCTGCATCAGATCTGAGTTAGCTAGGCTGCAGGTGGACTCACTTACATGTGTCATCACTAGCTCAAAACATCGCAGTCACACAAAGCTTGAGTCCTCTAACAAAATGGTTCGGTCGGTTTAGTAAAAAAAACCTTGCAGTGTTAAAATTGATCAAATGGTCACGTTGTCTGATCCATTCAGATTGTACAAGAACAAGCCTTGGCAGACTTCTTCAAATTCAGGGGATGTTGAAGAAAGGACGTCTGTGTTTGTTTGTAATCAATCATAAATGTCGTGTGTGTGTGTGTGTGTGTGTGTGTGTGTGTGTGTGTGTGTGTGTGTGTGTGTGTGTGTGTGTGTGTGTGTGCGTGCATGCAGTGCCAGTATTGAGCCTCACTTCTCTCTCCAGCGATAACATAAGGACATGGTGACAGAGAAAGAGATGGAGAGAAAGAAGAGATGAGGGAGCATGAATAAGTGATGGGGTGTTGAAAGGGTGCTGCATGTCTGTAGGGTTATCTACAGGGAGACTATCCTTTAAACACACATACACAGAGAGGGGGGGGCAGTGGAGGGGGGAGAGAAGCTCTTAGCCTTTACTGGGGCGCTTCGCCTGTCAGCACATATCTGCCTCAAAGCAACATGAAGAGCTAAGAGCGAGAGAAAGACAGGGCTGAGAGAAGAAAATGGTGGAGCGAAGGAAAAGACTAACTCCAGAAGGTGTGAGAGGATGAGTGAGCTACATTTAATGAGAGAGAGCGAGAGAGAGAGAGAGACAGAAAGAAAGAGAGAGACAGAAAGAAAGAGGGAGGGGGCTTCTCCATCTCTATCTCCCTTAAAGACGGAGCTGAGCTCTCTCTCCTCTCAGTGGCACCGCAGGCTGAGGAGGAAAGCTGAAAACATCTCTCTCTCTCTCTCTCTCTCTCTCTCTCTCTCTCTCTCTCTTTTTAGCTAAGCATTTGTCTCACTCACTCTCACTCACTTACTCTCCCTCCAGGTGATCACTCCGTTCCGTAGGCTCATCCTCTGTGCCGAGAACAGGAAAGAGATGGAGGACTGGATCAGTTCGCTGAAGTCCGTCCAGTCCAGAGAGCATTACGAGGTAAGGAACCTTTTCCTGAATCAACACTTGACAGATCCATGTGAGTTTGTGGTGGGCAGGGGGGGCGAAGAGATGGAGGAGAGAGATGGGAAGTGTTAAGAGATAATGCCGCAGGAACAATACATCTGTTAGTGCTGTTTGGTTCTTATAACAAAAGTGTGCATAGACTAGTGTAGAACCCAGATGGGTGTGTTAAGTGTAGCAGGAATATGATTATGCATAAGCGACACACTGAGGTTCACGTTGAGAACTCCAAAGCACCAGAGAACACACACACAGACGCACATGTACAGTCACAGGTGAACTCTACACTCAGAGATTATCTCAATCAGAACTGTGTGTTGTGTCAGACACAAGGCTCTGAATCTTATACGCCTGTTCAGTCACTTACCACAACACTCGTTAATGCTTGTCTTTGTTGTTTAAGACTGGAAGAACAGGCCAGCAGCACTACCGTTGACTTACGCGCCTTTTCTTCCCTCAAAACTGTTTAGAATATTCTGCTGTCAGCAAAAGATGTCAGAGGAGTATAAATCTGGGCTAAGATAATCAGGGTGTTGACAGTGACTGGTTGTGGCCAGTACTGGGAGAAGAGGAGCACAGGAAAAAAGCGGTACTGCATTTTAATGGCTTTGATTTGGGAGGGAAATTCTTATATAAGACCCCATCCCTCACCCCCTCTTACTGCACTGCAATGCAGCAGCACCCCCAGTGCTCACACAACACAGGGTACACACATGTGCGCATGCGATCGCACAGGCACCCCTGCCAAGATGTCAACAAAACAGCATTTTAATGAGTGTCTTCTCTGATGGAGCAGTGTACCAGTGAGTGTCCCAGTTTCATAAGCACCTGTAACAATTCCACTTATGAAACACACAAACTGAATCCAGAGCTGCACCAACTGCTCAAGACGCAACGCCCACACTTGCACAGTACTGACATTAGCCTGTGCTCCACAGTGGACTCTCTCCACACACTCATGTGTACAGACGCTTCCAGTTTTCTTGACCAGGTGTCACTTTTATAAAATCATTGGGCAGCAGAGCACACTAATGACTGTCAGCCTGTGCAGTACAGTCCTGATGGACATCCTCCTGTGTTCTCCTAATGTCGGGCAGTTTCCCTGGTAGTGTCCTCATTAGGTTTCTATAGAGTGAGGCCAGACCTCGGGGGAAGTGAGTTTTTATTATTTGGGCATCAAGAATGAACTTCATGTGAAAAGGTGTTAATATATATAAAATATTGTGATGCTTAGATTAGAATGAAAACAGTTGGGGTGTCACAATTTACATTTTCAAAATCAGCTACACAGTGTCAGGTGTGATATAACATCCATATCATATCTGGGTACAAACACAAACCCTGGGAGAATCATCGATCCTGCTTTTGATTTCAACACTTTAAACTGAAATAGATCCATTTACAATATTTAATGGATGTTGTGACACCCCTAGAAAACAGCCAGTGACAGTAGTATGCACTTATTCATATGTCATGTGTTGTATTTTCTGATCATGTGCTGCCAACCTGTTTTAACCTCTCCTTTGTCAGACGGCACAGTTTAATGTGGAACATTTCTCAGGGATGCACAACTGGTACGCCTGCTCCCATGCACGGCCCACCTTTTGCAACGTCTGTAAAGATAGCTTGTCTGGGGTCACATCTCACGGCCTCTCCTGCGAAGGTAGGAAGCACACACTAACTACACTGACACCACACATGCTTTGTAGTATGAGTGTACACATGCCATGACTTCCTACTCTGTGCTTAAACATCAGACAGACTGTATTGCTGTAGCAGATCATTTAGAACTGCAAAGTCTGCGAGCAAGTCTATACGGACTTTGGAAGATGACTACGACTATGTTGCGTAGGACTTGTGAGTCATTGAAGTGAGAAAAATCTGAAATGTCTGTCCAAGTGGCTCCACTTGGACAGACATTTGAACAAAGATTTTTCTCATTGGATACACCGGAGCCAGCATGAGTCTTTGAAATGCTCTGAGTTGTGGAGTGGGATGCCCATCAAAACGTTAGCTTAAGGTAGAGGGAGTGAGAAAGCTCACGGAGAACTGCCATTAACATGGCACACTTCTATATCAGTCTGTACCCGTACGCTTTCATGTCACTCTTGTGTGTTAGATAAGCGCTGACTCAAACCATTTGAGTTTTATTTTTTGCATTTCACGTCTCTCCATTTAGCTGTGACGTGAAAAAAAACCTGTTAATGGATCCTGTGACTGACGCCACATCTCCTCACCTCATCTATGAACGAACAGTGAGGTGGGGGTGTGAGGTGAAGGGGTTGACACTATGTTTTGCTTTCTTTAAGCTGGTGGAAAATGCCAGTGACAGGCAGCAGACCTTAATGAGCACCATCTGCATATCCTCTCATTCTAATTTTGCTAATGTTCCCCTGTGAGTGTATGCGTGTGCATATTGTACGCATGAGCGTGGTGCGGTGTGTATGTGTAAGGCAGTGAAAGCCTCTCCACTCAGGGCTTATTATCTTCCACAACGAGGTCCTCTCATATCCAGAGCAGAAGGCTAAAGAAAAAGACATGAGAGATGGAGAGAGAGAGTCATTAGAGCAGCATCCAACTCTTGTGATCTGAATCCGCTCATCCCACTCTACACACACACACACACACACACACACACACACACCTTTGATAGACAATAGCAAGATGCAATTAAGGTTGCAGGGCTTTCATCAAAACATGCAGTGGATTTTTACAGTGGACACGAGGGAGTTAATGGAGCTCTGTATTGGCCTCATAAAAATTCCCTTCAGTGTAGATTAATGGACACCATTACTACTACTATATAGCTCCAATTAAGCTATAGATCCACGCAGAAGTTGCTCAGTTTAGTCCGATAAGGATGCTGATGTCTGAGTACCTGCAAATGACAGACAGCAAGAAGAATGAGAAACAGAGAGAGAAAAGAAAGAATAGAAGAGAGCAGGAGAGTGTCTCTATTAAAAGTCGAGGACAGCCAGCAAAACGGGTTCACAGCAATCAGTGCAGCTTAAATTTCCCTTCGATTTCCTGCGCAGGACGCTCGGCGGGGATTGATTTGTGCTACCTAGCCACAAACACACACGCACATAGACAAACGCTGCTTTTCTGTCTCTATTTCAGCCTCGCACAAACACTCACAGGGCCTAGGCACGATGTTTTCTTCTAGTTTGGTTTGTGAATGCTCAGGGTATAGGCTGGCCATTAACAGGCAGTGGTATCATGTCCTCTGAATTCTCTTAATGTCCCACTAATGCGCTCTAACAGCTTTTAGCGGTAGACTAGATTGAAACATCAATTGTTGGTCCCGGATATGACTGACTTAGTTTGTATATTTGTGTAGACTGCCTAATGACAAGTGTGTGTGTGTATGTGTGTGTGTGTGTCTGTCAGTTTTGTGTATGAGCAAGGGGTGGAGTGGCACTGGCTTGGAGTGAAGTTCCCTGGTGTACAGACATTATTCATGAGCCCGCTAAGTGCTGAATCCTTAATGGAGAGAAAGGCGAGAGTTTTCCCCATCTGCATCTCTACAGGAAACATGCATGCTATATTTACATGACATTTGTCTCATTCAGAGCAGCCTGCATTAAGCACATTGAAGTTATGTGTGTGTGTGTAAATGCTTCCCATGCATCATGAGTGAACCTTGACTCATGTACTTGACAGGACGGGTGTTCGAAAAGTCTTATTTGATCCTGATCATCGTTGTTGGAAACACTTACTTACACTTACTATTGTAAAAGAAGTATCCATTTTCATTCTGAGAGTTAGATGAGAAGATTGATGACTCTCATATTTGTTCTATAAGAAGCTGGAGCCAGGAAACAGCTAGCTTAGCTTCGTAAAATGTAGTAGTAGTTTGTTTGTTCATTCTGCACAAAAAACTAAACTAAATGAACAAGTGATGGTTTTGTGAGAGTAATGTAATCCAGTTAGTCGCTGCACCACTTCCACCTCTGTAAAACCAAAACCTTTTGTTTTTACACTTGTTGTTCTCCACCGCTCCCTATCAAGAAGTTTTTCTTGTCATAAATATATGATAAACATTGTGTTTTGTTTGCATTTTTTAGATGGTGAGCACTTCTGTTTTAGAATCCTCTAATTGTCAATATAGTGTATGTAGGAAAGCCACCCATCCTCCAGTCTCTAGTTTGTGTTTGTACAGTTTGATGAGGCTGAGCTTATCTTCGAGGTCACAACAGATCTTTTTATACAGTGAGATCAAGTTTCAAGTCTCAGCCTTCCAGTCATACTCAATTTATCTAATGCCAATACTGTTTATGGACCCCAGTGTGCAGAAGTGTTCAAATACACTAGGCAAAATAATTGCCCCAAACTGCACGGAATTAACATAAAGTGGGCATGGCTGTAAAGGTGAGACTCGTGGGTACCCATAGAACCCTTTTCATTCAGATATCTTGAGGTGAGAGGTCATGGGACCCCTTCGAAGTGTTATTTAGCCTCCTTCCCAAGAAAGCCACAGCCTCTGAAAAACAGGCCAAGTACGTTGGCGTGCTTACTTACGTATGTTTCAAAGATGCGCTGATGCTTCTTCTAATCTGCTCAAACTTTACTGGAAGATAGCGTGAGGCAGATGTGGTGAAGTTGAGAGAAACCAGGGCTGAGCTATGCTTGCACTACCTCTGACTTCACGTTATTTGGCTAGTAAACGTGCTGCTGAGTGGTATGATAAATGAATGAAGGATTTGTCTGCTTTGGCCTTACGCCTGCTCTGCGATGAGGATTGAGTATCACGATGGGACAGATCACATGTAGCACCTGTTCAACTTTGCACAAAATGACCGACTGATACGCAAACACACACACACACACATAATCTACATATTATGTGAGTCACAGTCAGCACCAGAGGCTGTCCAGGTGTTAACCCACTGATCCAGAGAATACAGCAGGTAGCTCTTAATATGAAGCTGGATCAACCTGTTGTGTTGGTCCAGGGTTTAGGTCTTTCTCAGCCTGACTATAGACTTCTTGTTGCTGGTTAGGGATAAATGGATTGAGACCTGTGATGTGGAGCTAAGTCCTTATGCTTTGCTTCTGTCTGTCAGATGTGTAAGTGCAGAACAGGCTTAGGGAGGTTAGCAATTACGCCCACTGACATCTCATTAGGGCTTGATCCATTAGAACACTGTATTTTGCTGGGTGTGTCTGTTTCTGAATCATGCATCAGTGTCTAGTGTTTTTCAGCTTGTTAAAGTTAGAGTATGTAGGTACGGTATTTCAGAAGAATTGTTTGTTTATTTGTTGACATTTACATACCAACGGCAATCAATAAATCAAATGCGTGTAAAATGCCTACCCGCCTGTCTACCTGCACACACTCTAGCCGTGCACTCATTGCACATTTTTATGTGCAATGCATGGCCCTCTCATGGAGAGTAACACTCAAAGCTCCCTGTGCCCAACAGAAGGAGAAAACAAGATGGTGATTGTCTCTCATTTAACCTCACTGAACCTTTTATATCCACAGAGGTCACAAGTCCTCTTCCAAATCCACCATGTTTCTACAGTAGCCCAGAACAGACAAACTAAACACTGGCTCTAGATAAGGATTTTTGAATTTTTTTTGTGGCCACAGTAGGTTACACTAGGAAGGAGATGTTAAAGTGAGGGCGTTGTAAATTAGCAGCTATTCATCCAACACACTGGTCCTTTAAGTTACCCTTAGTATCCGGTCATTTCTGGCATGGCCATGAACTAAATGTCGTCACACAATTGATTTATTTTAGTTACCATAATTACAATTCACATTCTACTATTTACCGTTTATGTAATTTTTCTTCTTTTTCTAATCATCATCATCATCATCATCATCATCATCTAATGTTGGAGTTACTGTTACTGTACTGTTGGAGGTGGAAAACATTGTCAGACTGATGCGTCTGTTGACTGTGTTTTTCAGTGTGCAAATTCAAAGCCCATAAACGCTGTGCTGTCAGGGCCACTAATAACTGTAAATGGACCACCCTGGCTTCCATAGGGAAGGATATTATCGAGGATGAGGATGGGGTAAGTTTGTGCAGAAAGTTATTTATTTTTCTGGACATTCATTATTTATTGAAAGGCCTTCATGCATTGTAACGCAGTAGTTTTTTTGTATGCTGTAGAGATGATAAAGTGTGTAAAAATGTGTGATTTGTGATCTGGTCTGGATAAATAAAGTTGACTTGTCTGAACTAGGTCGCTACACCTTTAGGAGCTGCTAAGAAAACTTTGTGAGCCTGTGATGGTTAAAATGATGTTCTATTCCTCAAGCAAAGAAAAAAAGAACTTTTTAGGAAAACACTGAAACTTTGGCTTGTGTTGTTTGCCCAGACTAAAAGCCATAAGACTAGACAAGAGTGCAAAGTTTCTTTAACTGTGTTTGTGTGTGTTGCACCTACAGATTGCGATGCCTCATCAGTGGTTGGAAGGCAACCTGCCTGTGAGTGCCAAGTGTGCTGTGTGTGATAAGACATGTGGCAGTGTACTGAGACTGCAGGACTGGCGGTGCCTCTGGTGCAAAGCTATGGTGAGACATCTGTCACATATGAATAAAATGTAAATGCTGAATTTGCCCCTGCAAAATGATATTGGCATGTAAACAGGATTAAAAAGATACAAAGAGCTGATGGTTATATTGTAAGGAGCATCGCCACAACACTGATCTGATTCATCTCAAAATGACTGAACTGTTCTTGTTAAGTGTTTGCAGCGTGTAAGCTTGTAACTGTTTGCTTTGCATGCTGACAAGCACAATTAGGACATAACATGTCATAAACACATGCCAGTTATATGATGCTCGTTGGATCCTATGAATCATCCATCATTTATCCATCCTGTTTTTCTTCCTTATTGAGTAACTTCTTTCAGGTCTGACTTTAGGAGAAGGGTTAGCTGAATGACCCAGATTGATGGTACTGGAGTCTTCAGCAGAAAATAGCTTATTATTTTATGAACTTTATGTTCCTTGTCTCACCTGTTGTATCTGCTGTTGTTCTTCTAGGTGCACACAGCCTGTATGGACCTGTACCCCCGCAAGTGTCCTCTAGGTCAGTGCAAAGTCTCCATCATTCCCCCTACGGCGCTCAACAGCATCGACTCAGATGGTAGGCACCACACACACACACACACACACACACACACACACACACACACACACACACATACATACATGCACATTGCAATCATGCTGACTCACTCAAAGGGTCAGAGGTTGATGCAGGGTGGCACCTATGAGCAATCATTACATTTCAGTGATGAACAAATGAGATTTCATCCCATTTGGTGAGCTGATGTCTTCTCTGTGAACTCTGACCTTCTGCCCTGTCACACGGATGGATGGCGGCAGGAGGGAGGAGAGGGAGAGCGTGATGATATACTGTTTGATCAAGGTATTAACATCCATTCAGGCACACACAAAAACACACACACACCTTTTCCCAGCAGCCACTTCTCTTGTAAACTGCTGGAGCATAGGACGGAATATCATTATTTGCACTCGAGATAATTGGTCTCAGCATCAGATCCATACTATCTTATTAGCTTCCTGCTAGTCACAGAGGGATCAGAGAGGGACAGGACTCTGGCATGTGTTCCAGGAAATTGTGCATTTCTAAAAATAGCCGCGTGTGACAGGTCGGCACACACACCTCTCCAAGAGCTTAAAATAGAACAGCATCTTGCTGCGAGATGTGTGTGGGTGTGAGGAGAATTATAATTGGATGCTTCCCAGCTTGCTGTAAGAGTGGACACACATACTCATCATGTCACATTTCATAAAAGCACATGAGCACGCTTACATCACACAAGAAGAAGAAGAGCTCTGCAGTTGGCTATAAAGCACTGCAAGGCTCCCTTCAGGCTCTCTGTTCAACATAGTGTGTGTCTTTTTTCTGTGTGTGTGTTTGCATGTGTGTGTGTCTGTGTATGTGTGTGTGAGCTTGCCAGAGCCCACATTAAACCAATTTTGAAGACCGATGAAGATCAGCACCTGTGAGACAGACTCAGATAAGCATGTGTGATTGGATTACTGTTGCTGAATCCAATGGCTGGGTCTCACACATGCAGTACACATACACACACACACACACATGCAGTAGACACACACGGCCACTGTTTCTGTGAAAAGCTGGCATCGGCTAATTGGTAGCTGGATAAAAGAGAGGCAAAGAAAGAGAGGATAGGGGATCCAGATGAAGGGAGGAAGATAGGACGAAAAGAAAAGAAGATAATATTCTCTGGCTCCCCTCTCTCTCTCTCTCTCTCTCTCTCTCTCTCTCTCTCTCTCTCTCTCTGTGTCCTTCACTGTCTCACATTCCAGGAGTTTGGTTGTAATTGGCTGGCGGGGCAGACTGTAACACGTGCTGGTGCTTTGTGACTTCCCCTCCCCTCCCCTCCCTTCCTAACTCCTTCTCTTCCACTCACCCTCCCTCAGTCCATCCTTTACTGCAAGATGGGAGAGAGAGAGAGAGAGAGAAATGAAAGAGAGTAGACAGAGAGATTAGAGAGCAGAAGGAAGAAATGAAGGAGGATGTAAGAGGGAGTGCCAGGTGTTGATAGCAGTGCCACAAACACACATATGGTGGAAGCCGTAATATGCAAAGCTGTCAACACAGTGGGGGTGTACAGATTACGCTGTAAGCATAGAAACCTATTGTTGCATTATCTTGCACAGATTAGTATGTATGTGCGTGTGTGTGTGTATTCATGCTCTACTACGTAGCAAAACACGTGTTTTTGGCATGTGCTGTGCTCCCACGTATTATTCGCCTCAGAGACTTTGATGAGGTTGTTTAATGATGACAGAGTTGACACACTAGCTTCTGAATGCAGCTCTGCTGCTCTAGTTTGAGCTGTACCATAATAACTGGTAGAGCGTTACAGGATCCATTCATCCTAAGATCCACAGATTCAAGTAACGAAAAGCTCTCAGGAAGGACAGACCAAAAGACCAACATAGTAAAATGACATCCTGGACAAAATTGTAAACATGTATGAAGAATATGATCTACTGTAGGAGGAAGTCATGAAACATTCAGGTGCTGCCAAACAGACCTGAGCCACATTACCTCCTCTCCACCGTGGAGACCTGGAGAAGAAAGACTGCACTAACACACAAGAGGCAAAACAATCAAACAGCGTTCTGATGACACTATGACAAAATGGAGTCGTATGAAATGTGGTTTGTAGTGCTCAGATAATCAACAGATGTTCACTTTATCCTTTGCTGTCACTGTTTCTCCTCAGGTTTCTGGAAGGCCACCTGTCCCCCATCATGTGCCAGTCCCCTCCTGGTCTTTGTCAACTCCAAAAGTGGTGACAACCAGGGGGTGAAGTTCCTCAGACGCTTCAAGCAGCTCCTCAACCCGGCTCAAGTCTTTGACCTGGTCAATGGTGGGCCGCACCTTGGGTGAGGAAACAAAGTGAAAGAGCTCCCCAAATTTCTGATATGTACTGACACAGACAAATAAAACATTCATAAATATAAATATAAATATAAATATAAATATAAATATATGCATATACTGTATTCTGAAGCATTATTTGCTATAGGTGAAACATGACCCAACAGAATAAGTGCTCTAAGTGTGTATGTGTGTGTGTGTGTGTGTGTGTGTGTGTCAGTCTGCGCCTGTTTCAGAAGTTTGACAACTTCCGGATCCTGGTGTGTGGGGGTGATGGGAGTGTGGGCTGGGTCCTCTCAGAGATTGACAAACTCAACCTTCACAAACAGGTACTGTAATAATCAGTGTTGAGCAGAACTTTAAATGTTACTTGTCGTTTGTTTGTCCTGTATTCCAAAAGAAGGATGGTTACCTGCCATCATGAACATATCAGCTAGACAATCTCTACGTTTAAATGCAGACATTGCCAGAAGAGATCAAGCTTCAAGTAGACACAAAATTATGTGTCCTTGGTCAACGTGCCAGCTCTTTGCCTTTGCTCATGGCCAGCTTACATAAAGACATGCACTCATTATACACACACACACAAAAACCCACACAAAAACCCACACCTCATTTCGATTGCAGCAGGCATGTATTCCCTGATGCCAAATGAACCATCTGCATGTGTTTCAGTGCCAGCTGGGGGTGTTGCCCTTGGGCACGGGCAACGATCTGGCACGCGTGCTAGGCTGGGGCCCATCGTGCGATGATGACACCCAGCTGCCCCAGATCCTGGAGAAGTTGGAGAGAGCCAGCACCAAGATGCTGGACCGCTGGAGCATCATGACCTATGAGATTAAGATCCCACCCAAACACAGCTGCCCCACCACGCCTGAGGGAGCTGACGACTGCCAGGTACTCACAAGAGATATTCACACGCATCAGTAGATCCAATCAAACCTAGCAGGGCTTCCAGACAGACGGACGTGAGCAGGAGGTTGTTGAGCACATGATGGAAACGCTGCAGCAATTCTCAATTTTCAAGTCAACTTCAAAACAAAGTTTCAAAACAAAGGACCCACAACAAGTCTAATGTATAGTACACTATTCTAGTTGTACTGTACTACAGAGTTAGCTGAAAACAGTGACAAACATTTCTATTAAGAAAATAATAATAAGAAAATAAATAATAGTGTAAGAAAATTAGTACAACTAGATTGGGCAACATTAAAGCATCATTGTGTAGAAATTGGTATTTCTGTGATTTATTTTCCCTAGTTTCAGAGTAATTGGTAAATATGTTGAGCTGTACTCGAGTATTTGTTCTGATTACATTACTTCTGATCAAAAACTAGTGAGTCTGCAACTTTGCTAACAGCCAAACATCAACAAGGTCAACAACAGCAGACATAGCAGCCAGCTAATATTACTGACTAGTCCAACAGCAGTCAGCCCAGCTCGGCGTCTGTCTTTCAGCCTTTTATTTCACCAAGCTCTCACCAACCACTAAAAGTCAGTCCCACATTTACTCTTGTCCAGCGGCTTCTTGCTCATTCACTCTCCCTTTTTTTCTTCTTAGCTTCCTCCATTAAGTCCACTTCAGTCTCTTGACCTGCCACCACTTCAGGCTGCTGAGCCCAGTTACATTGCCCAGCTCCGGTTCTGGCACGGCACCAGCTCCGCTCCCCATCAGCATTTCCCCCACGCTCTGGGCCTGAAAACCTCCTCTATTGAATAGTATCCATTTTCACCAAAATCAGTGAAATGGTTGGTGTGTGACTTAGTGGCGTAAAGCGTTACGTACTTCTCACAGGTGATCGTACCTGTAGCGCAAAAACAGGGCACAGAGTCAAAATGATTCTAAATGTGTGTTTCAATGGTAGAAAAGTTACACTGCGTTGCTTTAAGATACCACAACAACGGCAAGATTTGATAACACGAATAAACAGTCATCATCATTTTTGTCTGTGTTGTTTCTCTGCAGTTTCACATTTCAGCCTATGAAGACTCAGTAGCTACTCATCTCACAAAGATCCTCAACTCTGAGCAGCACTCCGTGGTCATCTCCTCTGCCAAGTGAGTGTTTTTAACACAGCAGAACGAGCCCAAACAGGACAGACTAGAATCAACAGAAAACTGCAGCACAGATTTCAACTCTTTTGTTTTACTGACATGGTCCATCCACAAATATAGTGTACAATATACAGCTGTAGGCAAAGACGTGTTCAAATGATAGTGCAGTTCTTTCAGTGCAGTGATTCTGCGCTAAATTTGATTTTGTTGGCATATTGTTAAGCAGAGCTATAAGTTGTAAATAATAAATAATGATTCAGCGATTAAAGGTCCAGTGTGTCAGATTTGCCACAATATGGCATAAATGGAATATAATATTCATAACTATGTTTTCATTAGTGTATAATCATCTGAAAATTAAGAATGATTATGTTTTGTTACCTTAGAATGAGACTTTTATATCTTATATCACCATCAGAGTTCTGATTGAGACCACACTGATGTTTTCTTCCTGTTTCTCAGGATCCTGTGTGAAACAGTGAAGGATTTTGTTGCCAAAGTCGGGAAGGCCTATGAAAAAAGTACAGAGAACGCTGAGGAGTGTGACACCATGTCTCTCAAAGTAAGTCTCAAAAACAGTGCAGTTAGCATCCATCATCCGCCCGTGCTGAAAGACAACTCCCTGTATATTCAATTTCTACTCATTTGCCGTCCTCTGAATGCTGCCACAGCACTCTGTCTAACCTCTGTCTGTGCCTCCTCTCCTCTGTGGCCACCAGTGTGCCATCCTGAATGAGAAACTGGACTCCCTCCTCCAGACCCTCAACACAGAGTGCCAGGCTCTGCCTCCACTTCCCCACTCCACTCCTCCTATTGTTGAGGAGGAGCAGGAGGAAGAGGAGGAAGAGGAGGAGGCCAGCGAGGAGAGCCTGACAGAGCTGAAGGAGAAGCTGGAAGAGGAGGAGACAGAGAAAGGACATCAGCTGTTCAAAAGCAGGGAGCAGCTGATGCTCAGGGCCAACAGTCTGAAGAAAGCCGTGCGACAGATCATAGAACAGGCAGAGAGAGGTAACACACCTGAACCCAGTTCAAACCCAGTTCAAACCCCAGTTTGGAAATTGCATGAGGAGCAGATCTGAAAGCAGCAGTAATCTGCTTTATGATGATCACAGTTTGTCACTATTTATGAAATACAACACACACACACACACACATGCACTGTGACATGTAAAACATACCGCCCTGTCTTATCTCTCCTGTGTTTCCTCTGTTCAGTGGTTGATGAGCAGAACGCCCACACAGAGGAGACCGAGCTGCCATCTCCTCTGGAGTTTAGAAAGGACAGTGAGGAGGAGAACAGAGACAGTGAGAAGGATGAGGATACCAAGGAGCTGGAAGCAGTGCCATGTAAGTGCACCACCATCACTGCTGCTGCTTTGGCTCTGTTTCAGATCTCTGACCCGTGTGGCCTGGTCCTGTTCCAGATCTGTGATCTGTGACCCGTGTGCAAACCCTTTACCTGCTTGGTCCTGGTGCCAATTCCAATCTGGGCCAAAACACTTCACCTGTGCAGCCTTTCCTGTTTGATTTCCAGGTTTGCCAGCTGGCATTGTTCTCAGTGACTGTCAGCTAAAAGACAATTTGTGCTGACACTTTCTAATGACCATCAGTAATAACTGATTAACTTCATTTTATAATCATTTTATTGTTTAAAAAAAAGTATCAATGCAATAATTTACATTATTTTACCGATGTCAGATCCAACCACAGATGACAGTTTAATGTCACGTTCGCACATAAAGCAAAATAGCTTCTTTAAACTTGATAATTAGGCCTGCCATGGCATGTTTATGACAAGCTGTCATAACAGAAACATCTCAAACAAAGTCACCTTTAAAAATGACATAGAATGACACTGAACAGTAGGGCTGTTTTCGACTAAGGATTTTCATAGTCGAATCTGATTCGTCAGATTTTGCCATAGTCGACTAATCGTCGAACCTTTTTTTTTTTTTTTTTAGATAGCAGCTAGATCTTATTTGCGACTTTTTTCCGTTTCAAACAAAAGAGCTAAAACACTCAAAAAACATGGTACAGAACTTGCATCTTTAACCTTAACTCCCACACTTTGGAAGATTTTTTAGTAGCCATTGTGAGCCAATAAATCCTTAAATGCTAATAGTCCTGTAGTGTGCTGCTCACCTCCACTCATTGGATTGTGCAACTGCAGTGGGTGATTTATTAATACGTAATAAGAACCTAAGACTACCGATTAAACGCACACATCATTTTGAACTCTTTATTAACAGAAAGTAGGCAGATTTTGTATCAAAATAGGCTTTTATATAACGAAAAAAAAGACATTCTATGTAACAATTTATGCTCAGCAGCCGTGGGCACCCCCATATAGTCAGAATGGTACGGTCTTGGTTACATAACAACATTTTCCGACAATTCGACTACAAGGTAGTCGAATCAGACCTCTCCGAATCGAACCGTCGAATAGTCGACTATTGGAGGTCAGCCCTACTGAACAGTCCTAAACATTCATAAAGACTCCTTCATGTTCATGACAGGTATCAACTTGTAGTGATGACAGTGTCATGTCAGTATTATGCACGCCCTTCAATAACTATTGTAAACATCAGTTGCAACTTTATAATGATCATAATAATGTTGATTAACTATTTACAGAAATATCTGGCCTATCTATCGATGTAATGTTTCTAGATTTACAACACTTTTAAAGGTTTACAAATCATTTGGTAATCATTAACAAATATTTAATCGAGTATATAAAATGAATTAAGTGGGCAACAATAAACTAATAAGCTAATTTATCAGAATGTAATTGGTCTCTTTTTAAGCTACAGCTTATAAAACACATGATAAAACATAAAAAAGCAGTGTTTACCACCTGAGAATATATTCAGCTCTCTAAGTACCACCAGAATAACAGATGTTAAAACAGAATTTTTATTATTATATATTATATTATTATATTATATTATATATATATATATTATTTATGATTGTTGATGAATCCTGAACAGAACCAGTCCAAGAACCAGAGATACTTGGGTGGAAAAGGGTGGAAAAGAGTTTTTGATCCATTTATTTTACATCAACTTACTATCTCCTCGTCATATTTCCAAGTATTTCCATTCAAATTCTTGTAGTATTGTTGGTATTAAATGTTTCTAAATTTTTTAATCGAATTTTTTTAATCAAAAAAATATATTCCTATACGTACCACTCAAGGGAGGTTGCGTACCACCAGTGGTACCACAGTTTGAGAACCAGTCAGTTTTCAAACCATTTATTAAGTTTTATCCATTTTGTTTGCTTAGTGGATGAGGCCTGCTCTAGCTCTGTGTCACCTCATGTTAGGTTGAAACACATCCACTCCTTCTTTTTTCTCCTGAGAGAGGAAACAGTGCTGCAGTCTTCCCATCATTTAGGCAAACCTGAGGATATATAAAGATATAAAAGTCAGCATCGTGCTCCTCTCTGTGGAAAGAATAATGGAGTAATGTTGTTGTGAAAAAGGTCTACAAGATGATTCTGCTGAGAATAGATGCAACAGGAGAGCACAGTGGATTTAAATATTGCCACCTTGTGGATATTGCACTCCCTGCACCGCAGAGAACCAGACACATAGCTAACGGAAAAAAAGTGCTGCTGACGCAAATCATGTTTCCTGTCATAAATAAACTCAAGGATTAGTGGTAAAAGAGCATGGAGAAAGCCTGCGATATATCCCACCTCTTTCACCGGGATAAGCTGTGTATCTCGCCATCTTCAGTCTCCACAACAGTCAGCCTCTTAAATAATAAATGACCTGACCAAACTGTGGTGGCAGAGCAACTATGAAGCCTGTGTGTGCCTGTTTATGTGTGCCTGAGTGTGTGTAATGTAGTGAAGCTTTATATATGTGGACATACGTGCATGTTACTGTGTGTAAACGTTTAGTGTGCCTCTGTGAGTGAGAGTGTGTGTGTGTGTGTGTGTGTGTGTGTGTGTGTGTGTGTGTGTGTATGCGCGCGCGTGCGTGCGTGCGTGCATGCATGCGTGTGTGTGTGTGTGTGTGTGTGTGTGCATTGGCCACAGGATGTGTTATTGTCTTAGGGGCAGAAGTTCTTCCTGTTTATCATGGGGCTGCTTCCTTCCTTCCACACATTTTCCAGCCGTTGGAAGACTAGGAGGTATCAGTCAAACCCTCTGCTTTTTTATCCTCTCCTTGTTTCCTCTTATTGACTCCTTACTCCTTCCTGACCTGGACACAAATCAAAAAACACACAAAACTGCTGAAACCAACCTAACCGAACTGAGCTTGCAGATTCCATTTATAGTGCAACACAAGTATCCAACATGAAGACACACATGACACAGCACAAGAAAATGGAGTGGAGCAGATGCAAATAAACCAGAACAAAAGAAAAAAGAGTGAAGAGAAGAAATCTAAATAAATAAATGAAGAGAAACCTTATATACCTGATGATAAATAATTTTACCAACCTGTCCACAGTCCACCAGAATGTGTTAAATCCTCATGATTTTTTACGTCATGCACAGCAACAATAATAAAACTTATAATAAAAAATAAAAAAACAAATATAACCAACTAAAAGTCAAAGTTGCACAATTATATGTGTATACACTAAACTGTCAGACAGCACTGTAGTCTTGTAATGTCAGACTTGGTGGAATGTTCCTGTACATTTAACTTTTTTAACTAACACCTTTTATAATGCATGCTTTTTTTCTGAAGTCCTACTGTTTAGTTTAATGTTAATTCAACTGTATTGAATTGGATATAAATTCCTGTATCAACCGACCACTGATGACCAACCTCATCATGTGGATTATCCGTTCAGATGTCTTTACTTTAAAATGTTGTTTTCCTCCAGATACTCATAGCAGTTGCAGTGAGTTTTGTTATGCCCCCTGGTGGGATGAGAGGGAGGAATCACATTAAAAACTAATGCCACCCTGTGCTGTCTTTGCCCTAGAGAACCAGGAATATTGAATAAATATGTGTGTCAGTTTGAGTAGAAAAAGACATCACAGTATAGATGTTTGTTTTTTTCTGTGTCCAGCTGCTAAGAGTCCCTGTTCTCCAACGGAGAGGAGGGTGAGCCGCAGCACCCAGTCCTGTGGCTCCTTCACAATCACCCCCTTCACCACCAGCAAGGAGAACCTCCCTGTACTCAACACACGCATCATCTGCCCTGGTAAACACACGCACACACACAGAAGACATTATATATATTTCAAAGCATGCATACAATTCCTTTTCCCTTACCCGATCTTAACAAAACACACAAGGACAGAATCACTCAGACATTTCAAGTCAGCCTTGTGTGACACATGTCTGTGTGTCTGTGTGTGTTTGTGTGCAGGCTTGCGGGCAGGACTGGCAGCCTCCATTGCTGGCAGCTCTATCATTAGCAAGATGCTGCTGGCTAACATCGACCCCTTTGGTGCCACACCCTTCATCGACCCCGACCTCGACTCGCTGTAAGAGCTGTTCCTGTTTGTGTGTCTCCTTTCATTTTCATCTCCCTATCTGTCATTGATTTTTTTTTTTTATTTATGATTGATTGATTATAATTTATGTGTGAGTTTGAGCTAACTGTGTTTCTGTGGCTGTTTTTCCAACCAGAGAGGGCTACATGGAGAAATGTGTCATGAACAATTACTTTGGCATCGGCCTGGATGCCAAGATCTCTCTGGAGTTCAACAACAAGCGAGAGGAGCATCCAGAGAAATGCAGGTGAGACACATTTCTCTCTCCCCAGCACCTCTGGGCAACCGAGCAACAGATATGCATATTCATGCTCATATACTGCGTACTGTATGCACATTTTACTGAGTTTATAGCTGCACTCCTTCCATCTATCTGTCACACAATCGTTCTTTTATAGTCAGTGCTGAGACAGCAACATTTGAAGGTCTTAGTTTATTTCATAGTCTCTTTTTCACCACAGTGTTAACCTTACCCTCTGCTCCTCCTGCACAGGAGTCGTACCAAGAACATGATGTGGTATGGTGTTTTGGGCACAAAAGAGCTTCTGCAGAGAACCTACAAGAACCTGGAGCAGAAGGTCCAGCTGGAGGTGAGAAAGGGCAGAACAGCCAAGAACACAGAAGTCTGAAAAATCCAGATCATATGTACAACTCACAAAGCCCCGCTGCATCTAGTGTAAAAAAAAAAAAACACTACTTGAAATACATAGAACCAGGCGGCTGAAGGCCGGACCAATCAGCAAACAGCAGGGAGTGATTATGATGAGGATGTGACTCTGCACTTCTCAACACTCTTGAATCTCTTGAAACACTATCTAATCTAAGTGTTGTAGATTCGAGGTGAAGCATGATTCTGCAACTGGCCGGCCTATTTTTCACCTCAAATGTATTCAGAGAGTGATTCTGACTGCTGAGGAGAAACAACGCCTGCCACACTGAAACACCTCCCAGTGGATGCTGTGCTCATGTAGTCAGGAGTAGGAAAAGACATTGTTTGATGTCGTCATACTTTAAATGATATTAGAATTAAAATCATCATAAAAAATCGTAAATAGTAGACTGGATTTGACGACACATGTACCTGTGCACTTCACTTGCTGGTCCGGCTAAGCTCTGCTTGGTTATTGTCTTTCCCAGTGTGATGGCCAGTACATCCCCCTGCCCAGCCTTCAGGGGATCGCAGTGTTAAACATTCCTAGCTACGCAGGCGGGACCAACTTCTGGGGTGGCACCAAGGAGGATGATGTGAGTACAGTTACACACAGAACCCTACATAATGTTCCATCCTGCTGCAAGTGCCCTTGGTAGGCGACTCAGATCACCTTTGGAGAAGAAAAAAAAGGGATGTTTTCCTCCTCAAGCCCATGTCAGAAATCCTTCCAGCCAAACTTCTTCACCTCGCAGTCTGTCTCTCTCACTTTCTTTGACGTGAACTGGGGTAAGACAGCCTGGATCCTGGTTTTAACATGACCCCCATAGCCTGGAGGTACAGGGGGAGGGATGGTTAGAATATATTTGTGCTTGTTTGTTTAAGGCTTGAAGCACAAAGTCTTCTGAGGGATTAGAGTCAGTTTACACACACACACACACACACACACACACCACATTTAAAGTTTTCTGTTTGTCTTAAATACATCTATCTGTCTTGTGGTATACATATGTGTATATTTTAACACACTGCAGTGGATCTGTAGTTTGACACTGAAACAAAGATTTTAGTTCATTTGTTTCTTTGTAGATGGAGTTGAAATACACTTTATTGATACCAAACAGTGATCATCAAGGGATCAAGATGTTACGACCTCTACTTTTGTACTAAATCCAGTCTAGAATTTGTTGCTGAGTGTGTTTTAGTTTCCATCTAGTGGCGGAGGCCCCACATGGCATCACGTCTGAAGTTGATCATTTCATCTGGGTGAAATGTTATCTATCCAGCATTTCTTTTCTGCTGAGTGTCTCTGTCTGTCAGATGCTGTCTCCACATTACTGTGACCTTTTCACGGGCAGTTTGCTTGCAGAGATCAATAACAGACTTGTTGGAAGCCTCTTCTCTCAGAAATAATTCATTTTTCATTCAGGCTCCAGCTACTCTGAGTTGACAGGGCAAAATGTCTCCTTTGAGGCAGGTTTTCACAAATTTACAAGAAGGGCTGATATATTGGTCTACAAAAACTCAATTTCACAATCATGTTAAAGGATAAAGCTGCAGATATTTTTCTATATTTCTCTTCTTGTCAACATTTGCCATGAACAGACCAACAATGAGTTGATCATGCTTCTCCCTGTGGAGTCTGATGTAGCTTGTTCCTTTGTGCCACAGACCACGGCTCATTGATTTGGAGAAAAAAAATTTCTAACCAATATTGGGATTTTTCCATTGATTTTACAGTCCTCTATTTGAATAGAAAACATATAATATTTCAGTTACTTGTTGTTGCTCCCAAAGTAAACTTACCAAGATTTCAATAGAAAAATTAACTAATTTAGCTGACAGTTATTAATATATAATACATTAGCAAGGGATGTGCATTTGAAATAATTTCCAAATTCGAGTACTCGCATAAACTATTGATTATTATGGAGTACTTGCAAAACATTCGACTGTAAAAAGAGGATCAGAAATGAACACCCAAGAAATTCATCATGTGGGTGGGGTTAGAATTAGCAGACCACAGATCACAGAGATTAGCCAACATGAAGAAAAACCACATCCACAGACTTTAAGATGTTGCTTCGATAATGTGGCTGGTTTACTTTCTCATCTGCAGCCACCTTGGCCTGTATAGCTAGACTGTTTCATTTCTGTAAGAATATCTGACTATCTGATGCTTCTATTAGATTAAATTTCAATTTGGTCAATAATGCAAAATGAATCAGTGAAAATGTCAAATATCAAATATCAAATAAGTTGTGCTATAAAGAAAAATGTGAGAACTACTGACCAAATGGAATACCCAAGTACACATTTCATACTTTTGGACTTCGTGCCACTGACCGGGGCAGAGAGGTTGATGCATTGTTGTGTGTTTTGAAACTGAAAATAATAGACTAACACCAGTCTAATTCTTTAAGACTGAAATGATTGGTTGTAGAGGACGCAGTGTGCTGCTGCACACACAGTTCCTAAATGTCGTCATTGTGTTGTACAGATCTTCTGTGCTCCGTCATTTGATGACAAGATCCTAGAAGTTGTGGCTGTGTTTGGGAGCATGCAGATGGCTGTGTCCAGAGTCATCAAACTACAACACCACCGCATAGCACAGGTGAGCACACACACTAAAAACAATATGAACCTGCACATAAAAGAATGTGTACATCTTAACTGAGCCTCTCTGCCCCGAATCAGTGTCGAACAGTGAAGATTACCATCCTGGGTGATGAGGGGGTTCCCATTCAGGTGGATGGTGAGGCCTGGATCCAGCCACCTGGAGTCATCAAGATCCAGCACAAGAACAGAGCTCAGATGCTCACCAGAGACCGGGTGAGAAAGAAGGAGTGGGTCTCAGTGAGGAGCAGCGTGTGTCAGGGGAATAAAATGAACCTGAGTGAAGAGGTTTTAGGTGAGAGATTCAAGTTTCACATGACATATACTCATCCTTTGATTTTCCCTGCAGGCGTTTGAGAACACGCTGAAGTCATGGGAGGACAAGTTGAAGTATGATAAGCCTCCTTTGCGGCCTCACCTCTATCCACAGCAGTCTGTGGATCTGGCTACAGAGGAGGAGGCTGCCCTGGTGCAGATGTGTGCCCGAGCTGCAGAGGAGCTGATTACAAGGTAAACACGGCCTGCCATGAATATCAGCTCTCCCTGTACAGGTCCACAGGCTTTACTCATATAAAAATAATCCGAGAAAGTTTGTGTTTATTTATTATGAATCGTTCCCACTGACATGTGCTCTGTCTAATCACAGGATATGTGAGGCTGCAAAGACCAATGGGCTTTTAGAGCAGGAGCTGGCTCATGCCGTTAATGCTGCATCTCATGCTATCAACAAAACACACCCAAAGTTCCCAGAGGTTAGCTATCAGCACACGCAACACAAAGTGTTCTTTCTTCTTTATGTTGCTCCACCTTAGACTTTAAGTTTTCTTTACAGGTCTCCCAAACCTGATTTTTGTGTCCACAGGAGCAGTTTTAGTTTAAATCCACTTGTTACTACTTGCCTCTAGAGGTCACTGAATCTAAAGTCTAAGTTGCTGTTGCACATGTGGTTTATCTAAAGCAAGAGTGTCAGAGAAAACTGTTGATAGGGTGATTTCTACAGCTTGTGATATTTAAACATTAATATCATCATAGCATATCACATTTTAAAACCACGGACCGTGTGTGTGTGACTGCCTGTGTGTCCTAAGAGGACCCACATTGTTAGTAAAGTAGGCAGACAACACACATGTGAATTCAGTCATACATTTACAGATTATTTTCTGTCTTAAAAAAACCAAGACCAATATTTAAATTGTATTATTGTCTAAAGAAAATCGAATCATTTGATGTCCAACAAAAGCCATTAATACATGTGGCATTCTGCGAGCCTTTGAATGAGCTGGAATGTTCTTTTGTCAGTTTCAGCTTGTTTTAACACACTTTGTTTTCATATGTTGCTACATATTAAAAGAGCTAATTTTACTGAGCCTGTTAGCTGTTAACATATATCAGTCCCCTTGCACTGTTGTGTTTGTCGTACATACTACACAATGTGTGAGACTAAATAACTGTTGTCCTGTCTGCAGAGCCTGACCAGGAACACTGCTATAGAGGTGGCCAGCACTGTCAAGGCTCTGTACAACGAGACCGAGTCTCTCCTGTTAGGCCGAGTCTCTCTGGTGAGTTATTTTGTCTGTAACGGGGATTTATGGTTATATTGATGACTTTCTTTACTTGTGCTTGATATTATTTCATGTTTCAACTATACTATGGCGTACAATATGTTAAAGCTTTAAACTCAAAATGAATCTACAAGCAATGGCATCAAACCCCTGTCTGTTTTGAACCTCATATTAGAAACATAACTAAGAATACTTTTGAATATCTGGAGAACAGAGTGAGACTATTTCTATGTCAAGTCAACACAGACACCTTTATTACCTACAGAATTGACTGCTGCAATGCTCAACTTTCTGCTCTCCCTACAACTTAATTAGAGTGACTTCATCATTTTATTAGTTTATAAAGCTCTTCATGGTCTTGGTTATCAGTGTAGCAAGCCTCACTGCGAACGTGGGTTTCCGGACAGGCTAATCACCTCACGTGCCGCTGCTCTCCAGAGCCGTCTCCATACCTCTCTGAGCGCCAACCCAGCCCTCCTATGGGTTAGGGTTGTTTTATTGTGTGAAGCACTTTTGAAAAGTGCTGAACAAATAACGTCTGATTTTTATTAGTTGATTGATAAAGGGTAATTCTAGTTTATTAGAACTTTTTTTTTTTTGGAGTTCACCTTCCAGTATGCTGCCTGTACTTGATTTGGACTTGTTGTGTTCCCCCTTGCAGCAACTGGACCCACCAGAGGAGGAGCAGCTGTCCAATGCTCTGCAGAGTGTGGAGATGGAACTGGGCAAACTGGGAGAGATCCCCTGGCTGTATCATATACTGCAGCCCAACGATGAGGAGGTAAGCAACCTCAGCAAACATTCAGACACGGATGAACATGTGCACACACATTATGTGTAGTATTTCTACAACGTAGATAACATTAGCAACATTCTGTACTCCTGTCCCTCGTAACTAAGAGCTAATCTGCACACATGTTCTGTATTGTGTCTTCTCGCGTAACATGGCTCCAGGTAACGGGAGAGCTGAGTAGCTAAATGAAATGCTATAGGTTGACTGTGCTTATGTACCAGGACCACTCTCTGGGTTACGGCAAGAGGAACAGTCGCAGCAGCATGTTTCGCATAGTGCCCAAGTTCAAGAAGGAGAAGGCTGCCAAGAAGACGAGCCCGCAGTCAGGTAGGGTTGTGTCCGCTTTTCCCTCAAGAAGTCAACAGTCTAGACAGACAGACAGACAATCTGCTCAGGATGGGGATGTGGACCGTCTGCCATGCGGCTAATAATAAAAATTTATCCTGACTGGTCTGTCCGCCTCAGAAGTTATGATTGCTCCAGAATGACGAACTGACAGCTCAGATATTATTGTGGCTCAGATAATTCTACATAAGAAGATAAGTGAGATTTGATTTGTCAATCATGGTGTAAACTTTAAGCTCAAATAGTGTGTATGTGCTTTTTCTTCACATCACATACTCAGAATATTAAATACTTCTGCTAGTGGTAACCAGAACGATGAACTACTGTTGATACTGTATAACTGATCACTGTGCTCACCCTCAACAATGAAGGTGCATATTCACGCACGCACACACAAAATAAACAAACTTCTGCCCACAGTTGTCATGGTTACCTTTCCCCATGGCCCTCACCACCTTCATATTACAATCCATGCATAAAGGTATCCCTGTATTTTCATTCCCCTGGTAGAAACACAAAGAATGTGTGCGTGTTTGAGGTCTTACATCCTACAGTGTGACCCCAACCATCAACTTGCACCCCACCCCCTGCATTCATGCTCTCATCCAGCTGTCAATACAGTTTCAGGAGGCGCAAAGGCAGAAGAACAAGGCTGCTCCGAAATCAGCCAGAAATCAAGTTTTTGTTGAATATTGAGCAACAAAAGTCAGTATCAGATGACCAAAAAGTCCACTCCAACTGGATGTTGCTGCGTACTTAAACATAATAGGAGTGTGAGTATAGGTTCAACAGTCAGATCAGTTGGAAGCCCTTCCTCTCGTTGTGGGCTGGTTACTGATTAGTTGGGTTGTATTTCCTGCCCAGGCTTCCGCCTCCCTTTGCCTCCTACTTTTTTCTGTGTGTTCTGATATCAGTCGATGACATGCATGCCCCCAGTCTTCCTGGAAAGGCACTGGCCGCTGCCTTGTTCTGACCAACCTTTGACCTTTGTCAACCTCCCCTCTCCTCCGTCAGCTGCCGCCACTGCTCTCCCTTCCTCTCTGATGCTCTTCCTCCATTTTTCTCCTTCCTTTCCTTCAATGATTCACAATTTGTGTGCATCTGTGAGGCTGTATGTGTGCGTGATGACATGACTCACATATACTGTAGGTGCTGTGAGAGTTGGTAAGAGCGAGAGTAGTGCTGAGTGAGGTGTGAGAGCGACAGTTTTTGGTGTGTGTGCATACCTGTGAGGCACCCTGAGCCTCTCTCTGCTCTGCTCTGTGTGTGTTTGTGTATGTGTGTGTGCGGCTGTGTGTGTGTGTGTGTGTGTGTGTGTGTGTGTGTGTGTGTGTAGTGGAGAGATGGGGCACAGAGGAGGTGGGCATCTGGCTGGAACAGCTGAGTCTGGGGGAGTACAGAGACACCTTCATTCGACACGACATCCGAGGCTCGGAGCTGCTGCACCTAGAGAGGAGGGACCTGAAGGTACACACACACACACACACACACACACACACACACATACACACACACACACACACATCAGTTACCACACCTTAATCCCTCAGTGAATCTGTGTGAACCCTCTCTTCCCACCCACAATCAACTCTCTCTCTGTCTCCTCTTGGTCTACTGTATCTCTTTAACCTGTTAGACGTCTCCCTGTTTTGCCGCCTCTCGTGCTGTGCTGCATCGCTCTGCTTGGCTTCTACTGTCTGATGTTTGCTTGGTGAAAGAGACTCACTGTAACCCACTAACACTGTGTATCTACTGAAGAGGGGAAGCCTTTGGACAGGGCAGAGAGGGCTGGGAGTGGACGGACTAAACTGAGCTGTAGAGGGCCAAAAGTGCAGGCAGTGAGTTTAGTTGTGATATTTGAACTGGCTCGGCTCCGATTGTGCGAATCTCCTCTAGAGTTTAAAGAAGGCTGAAATTAGATGGTGTGTATTGAATTTGTTATGATCCATGGGGACATTTGCGTGATTCCTTCCTCCTCAGAGTGTGGGTTTGCACCACCGTGGAAACAAAGCCGCCGCCCTTTTTGACGTACAAAAGGAAAGCATGAGTGCAACTAATGAGAGCATGAACACCCACACGGGCTGCAAAGAAGTGAAAAACAAACTCCCCTCGTGATCATGTCATCATGACGTGCACACATGAATCCTCTTCCTGTCAGACTGCACACGCCACCACGTCACATTTTCACAGGTTCTTGGTGCGTACCCGGTTTAGGACAAAGCAGTCATATTATTGTCAAATTGACCTTCCAGATTTGATGTGAAAGCACCCAAAATGTAGCACAAAGCAATATGTGCAAGTTGTGTCTAAAAACTGTAAACTCAATGAGAAAGCAACAATTGCTTTGAAATGACAATTAACAGAAATTAGAGCCTGACCGAGCATGGATTTTCAACACTCATACCAACATTTAAATAAATCTGGTAATACATTTTACACATAAATGTCTCTTAAACTTTATTTTTATTTAAAAAACTTGTGACCAATGCTGAGCAGAGCATCTTACAGGTGAGGAATAAACATATCAGCACTCTCTGGTGGACAAACGGTGTAACTGCAAACTCAAACATATCTCTGCTGCAGTTTGTTGGTTCAAAAAGATGTTCCGCACATACATCAGTGCTCAGCAACAGAATGCCAACGTGTAATGACCGCTTGGCCCTTAGTCAACGCACACACACACACACACACACACACACACATCATACCTGTGTTTTTCTATGTGTGCCCCTCATTCCATTGTCTTACAGTTCATCATCATCATCTTATTTGTCCAATTTGCTTGTTTTCCTGTTTTATTAAAATTGATAAATGTACAGCTGAAACTATTAGTCAATGAATCAATTAGTCAATCAATTCAAAACAGCTCAATAATTATTTTCATCAAGTATTTTTTAAACAAAAATTCAAAAGTCTTGATTGTGAATATTTGCTGGTTTTATGAATGTAAATGAAATATCTTTGGATTTTGACAGAATTAAGACAAAATGAGGAATCTGAATATGACAGGTGGGTTCTGGAAATTGTGACTATTTTTGGACAGTTTGTAGGTGAAACCATTAATCTTGAATATAATGCACGGATGAATCAGTTCTGAAAGTAATCTTGCAGCCCTTGATAAATGTTAAGCAAAGTTGTAAGTGGACTGTTGAACATACAGTCAAATAATTTCTAATGAAATGAATAAAGAGTGAGTAGAGTGAACGACACTGAGATCACCAGGCGAACACGGTGCATGTGGAGCACTGCAAAAGTCAGTCTGCCTGTATTCAGTTTTTGCTTTCTTGCTTTTGATTAATTCACTGTAATCGTGTAACTACAGTCAGTGGACCACAGACAAAAATACAGCTTCATTCTGCTTCTGACATTAATGCCTCTGAGGCAAAATATAGAACACTGTGTGATTCTTAAGAATCCTCCCCCTTCAGGTTGTTTCACAGCAAACATTTTGATTTGTCATAATAGGAAAAGAACAGATGTTCCTAATAATATTAACAATGGGTTTGTTCTCAGTAATCCATGAGTGTGGCAGTGAGCCAGCATGCACAAGAACAGGAGCCTAAAACCAAATAAAGCTAAATAAAATTAAATTAAATATCATTAAATCCTCTTTACAGTCATCTGAAGTCGGCTCCATCTCTTTTTTTTCTAATTAGAGCTACCCATATTGTCAAGCTGTGATTACACATGTCACATCCACTGCTGATACTAGATTAAATCTCATCCAACCAGCACCCAAGTGTTGTAAAATAACCAGAGATAATTACATACTTATTTTACACAGTTTCTTTTTTCTATTCCGTTAGTTCCAAGCCTTTGTTTGAACTTCTCTCCGCTTAAATCACTTCCTCTGTTGATCAATGCAAATGTTGTGCCTCTTTGTGGTTTCTAATTTGGAATATGTAACGGCAACAGTACATGAAAATCAACAAGACTAAGAGTCTACGGCCATTCTAGTGCCGCTGTGAGGTTGTAGCTAAGGACAGTGGTGGACAGTGGTGAGCTGATGCTAGTGCTAATGTCAGCATGCTATCATGCTCACAATGCAAAAATGCTGATATTAAAGTTAGCAGTGGGCTAAGTTAGCAGCTAGGCCAACAGAAGTCTGTGGTGTCCTACCTCTATAAGTCACAGTGAGCATTCATATAGGTCATTTCTCTTCAAGGAGCTTGTTTGGCTTCATGAACCACTGAGCAACTTTCACAGGAAAGAACGGAGCCCCCCCTCCAACACATCAAGCAGGGCGGCTGTGGCTCAGGAGGTGGACCGGGTCATTCACTAATCAGAAGATTGGTGGTTCCTCTAGTCTGCATGTCTAAATGTCCTTGGGCACATGGATATCTGTACTAAATTTCATGGCAGTCGATATTTCTGTTGATATTTCTGTCAGCATGGCTGACAGTTATCAAAATCAGAATGTGCCTGAACTTTCTAGATCCAAAGGCATATGTCTGCCACATGTTGCAGTCCAGTCTTTTTGTGTGGCCTATTTTCAGGCAACCAAAACAGATTCCTTTGTCCTTGATGAAATTCATCATGCCCCGTATACTTTCACTTTAAAGTGTGAGCATTTATCAAGTCAGTGACTACTTTGTGAACAAAACAGACAGTTGTGAATAGAGGACGACTAGATCTTGTATCCTGTATACTGAGTTATGACTCCTTCCTTTACTGCATTGACATTGGCGGCAAAAATGCTGCCCCTTTTTCTTTGCTTTAAATTATTTCCATTGGAGGCCTTAGTTGGTGGTTTAGGAGTCCTAGACTTAGCGCCTTACGACTACTAAACACAGATGACCCTTTCAGTCTTGAAGATCACAAACAACATATCTCCATTTTTCACTGAATTTCTAAGGATGTTTTAAGATGAACCTCCAAGTCCAGCTCTTTCATGTGCATCATTTGTTTTGTTAAAGTATTTTCAAAGAAACAAGGAGAATGATTGTAGAGCTTTAATATCCTCACTTTTAACAGGCATCCAGCTCTTTTCCACATAAGCAGAGGCAATTTTATATTCATCTCCAAAAGGTTCAAGTCTCTTGGCTGCCCCCTGGTGTATTGTTCAAGAAAGTCACTCCAGTCAGTTGTCCTCTCCTGCACTCCATTTTTGAAAGCTCTGATGGAAGACTTGTATTGCAGAGCGTTGAACACAGACAGAGCACAGACTTTGCTGGACAGGCAGAGCAGTGGTATTGTGTTGTCTTTGCATCATTCTGATAGTTCTTGGTCACAGTTTGGGTTTGGGGGTGCACATGAGCATAGACTTTTAATAGTGTCTCACAGCTTTGCGTTTTTGGTTTTTGTTTAGGCCTAACGACTTGTGGTTGAGGTAAAAGATCAGGCAGAGCTGCAACATTATTTTTTTTATCCATTTTAATCTTTAACAAAGATGTTGGCATGGGGATTTCATTTGCTTGCTCTTTTGGAATTGTTCCTCTTAAAACAAGAGTTCATGCCATCCTAAAGTTGAGAGTCACAAGCCACAATTTTGAGCCACAAGTGATTTTCAAGATCTGAAGCTTTCCATTTGTTGCTGCCAATTCCACATCAAGCTCTAATTGTTTCTTTTTTTTCCTCCCCAACTTTTTCCTCTTGAGCTTTCTAGGAAATGTTTCCATCAGAGCTGCTTTGTCGGCCAGCAGATGATGTTGAGGACATTTGTTATAGCTGGGAGTGTGATTTAAATTCTTTACTTTAACACTTTAATTTTTTTGACATTTCTTCTCGTCATCTTGTTGCATAGGCCCAGTAATTAAAATCCACAATCAGACAATAAGGCAATAATAAAGGTGAACGTAACATGATTACTGGCCGGTAGTGGTGTGTAAATATATTGTACTATAATTGTGTGTGTGACAGTTCAACAGCGTTCAACTTGTCAAACTTCAAGCAACCTGTAGATTTGGCCGTGAAACACTGACCTTTAAACACCATTCATCCGGCTGTTTTCCAATACAGCTTGTGCAGTCATATCACATTTGTTTAATATGAACAAAACAATCCATGCTGATCATATATCCAAACTCCACAAGCATCCAACCAGTCCTGAAGGGGGCCTGTGATGTACGCAGGCGACAGGAGTCCATTGTCCATGCAAAGTTTCTACATTTCTCGTGGTTTATTTCTCCAAACAACAAGCAAGCAAACAAACAAAAACAAAGAAGTCATGGTTCCTGCATGCCTCTCAGCCCAGGTGCATGCTGATCCTATCTCTGAGTTACCCAATTCAAAAACAAAAATAAAACAGTATGAAAGTATGAATTACGCAAAGGTAAATATAATAAAACAAATCAAGCAAATGACTAGCAAAAGAAAATAATAATGATAATTAAAATTCAGTCTAAAGGAAACATGACTGACTGATCAAACAGTCCCCTCCAACACATCAAGCAGGGCGGCTGTGGCTCAGGAGGTGGACCGGGTCATTCACTAATCAGAAGATTGGTGGTTCCTCTAGTCTGCATGTCTAAATGTCCTTGGGCACATGGATATCTGTACTAAATTTCATGGCAGTCGATATTTCTGTTGATATTTCTGTCAGCATGGCTGACAGTTATCAAAATCAGAATGTGCCTGAACTTTCTAGATCCAAAGGCATATGTCTGCCACATGTTGCAGTCCAGTCTTTTTGTGTGGCCTATTTTCAGGCAACCAAAACAGATTCCTTTGTCCTTGATGAAATTCATCATGCCCCGTATACTTTCACTTTAAAGTGTGAGCATTTATCAAGTCAGTGACTACTTTGTGAACAAAACAGACAGTTTTGAATAGAGGACGACTAGATCTTGTATCCTGTATACTGAGTTATGACTCCTTCCTTTACTGCATTGACATTGGCGGCAAAAATGCTGCCCCTTTTTCTTTGCTTTAAATTATTTCCATTGGAGGCCTTAGTTGGTGGTTTAGGAGTCCTAGACTTAGCGCCTTACGACTACTAAACACAGATGACCCTTTCAGTCTTGAAGATCACAAACAACATATCTCCATTTTTCACTGAATTTCTAAGGATGTTTTAAGATGACTATTAATGATAAAACAACAATAAATACCACCAACAGATAAATAGCTCCAGTGTGCTGTATTGACATTAGCAGAAAACAAAACATTGATCTCCCTTATTACCCACATGAATAACTGTCAGCTGTGATTGTTTTCACTTTGATATAATTCATATCAGACACATTAAACCACATTAAATGAATAACCCTAAATACCTGTGTGATTATAATGCCTGAGATGCAATAGACCTTCCTCTATGTGTTCTGAACATGTTGATCTTGTTTCTCCTCAGGATCTGGGGATATCGAAAGTGGGTCATATGAAGAGAATTCTCCAGGGAACTAAGGACCTGGCCAAGGCCTCCATGGTTGATCTCTAAGGCGGAAGCAGACGCTACCCGAGAGGGGAAACAAACATTCCCCTCACAACAGTTTGGGAGCACCGTACGCAGTGTAAAGGAGAAAATAGGTATTCGAGGAGAGCTGGATTTGATCCCTCTGCTTAGAACACCGTTGTGATGTTGTTAACAAGATACATTTGTGTGTTTGTTTGTGCTGTGGTGCCAAAATGACAGTCGAGAAAGCTGATGGAAGTGCAAAAGGAAGTCATGGATCTTCACAATAAAAGCCATTTCTAAGTTAATATCCATACATAGCACACAATCAGGTATGCAAACTAACCATACTGTCGACAGTTGACTTGTCTGAGTTAACAAACTAGTAGCAAAACCAGGACTTCCATGAGTGTGGGATTAAGATTCAGTAGAGTTCGGTAGTGTGTAAAAACGTGATGTTTGCTGGATCTCTGCCTGACACTATAGAGCTGCAGATGCATTAAAACAACCTTCAGGTTTCAGTAGCACTGCCGTTCAGTGGAGACAGAGAAGATAAACTCCTAACATCACAGTCTAGGTGGGAATCTGGAAGGTGTGGTGTCTGAAAACAGTGGGATACTGTCGCATGCTATGCTTGCTCAACTTTAGATATGTTTAATTGCATGATTAGTGTGTTGATTTTTTTGTGTGCAAAATAACACTTGAACAAGTTTTACATGACTTTAAGTATTACGATGCCATTTGTTACTACTGAAAGCATCTTTTTTGGTCTAAATCAAACTTTTTTTGATTTTTTAATTTATTTTGTTTGCATGATAATGATGTGTCAAAGATTTGTGTCAAGTGCCATATTTTCAGTCATTTAAAATGTAAAATGTGCTTTATTGGTAGACGTCATAAGAAGTTTTTAAAAGCTGTTGATGAGGTATGAATATATGGAATTAATATCTGTAAGTTGACACGTTCTCTGTAGATGTGAAAATCAGTACCAAAGTGAATGTCTAAGAAAACATGATGAGCTGATGACTTTGTTCAGATTGCACCTCTTAATTTCATAGGCCTGTAGGTCTTAGGTCTTAAATCCATTTAACGTGGGGAAGTGATTAGTATTAGTCAGGAAGAAAGTAAACATAGTTGGACTGAAGCCAACCACATATACTGTAGGCTTGTTGAGTTTTTTAAAGGAATACTTAAAAGGCACTTTTGACTTCTTGCTTTACGCAAGTGCAAATTCTCATATCATTACATAGAGTTAACGGTTCACCTCAACTTTTTAACTTTTGGCAGTTTATCACAGTATTTAACACTAATGAGAATAGGAGTTAGATATCAGTTTTGAATATGTAATAGAGCAGTTGATCTGCAGTCTGCATTGCATTGTTCAAGTGCAGCTTTTTCTTTCTTCAAATTACAAGTGAGATGTTGATAGAACACTACTTTGACTTCTTAGTTTCTTTTAAGACTGGTGGCATTACAGGGTATATTTCTAAATGTGATGCTAAGTTTGTATATATATGCACTGTATATACAGTATACCAGTGTATGCAAACAATGTTTGTAAGTGTTGTAGTCTAATGCATTTGTAGATTGCTGACATGGCATGCATTGTCAACAGCTAACACATTTGATTGTGTATATTACACCATAACAATTGTGTATTGTTGATTTGGTTCTAATCTCTTGTACATGATAATGCTGTTGTATTCTAATGATGGTGCAATATTTTATCTCTTGTTTTGATACTGTCTCTGCAGCTTTCTGACATGATGTTTCTCAGTGGGGGGGCAGGCGGGGTGAAAGAGTTTTTTTTTGTACATGTACTCCCCCTCGAGGTTTGGGGATTAGATTTTAAAAGTTAGACCCGTAGACAGACAGACTGCTTTTTCTTACAGACTCCAAATTTCTTCCAGCGGTTCACTAGTTTGTAGTTTTGCTCCTCTGTGCTTCCAAGATGATACACTAAAGTAGGACTGTGTCAATGAATGAGTAGAATGGGCAGACATGACTGTTGTGTTAATATGTAATATGTATCACAATGTATCTGTGTGCGTTTGGATGTGTCTACTACCACAGTGGCATATTGTATCTTATCAGCAATTGTATATTTATCATTGCCAACTCATTTTATCATGTCATTTCAACTCTTTGGAGAATAACGTTTTGCTTGTATGTTCGTTTTAATTCTTCCCATTTCCGAGTCACATGCCTTCTGTTCAGAATTTGTTTCTGAATGTTGAATGCTAAAATTAAAAAAAAACAAACAACTTTACATCCTTCATTAAAGCATGCTAAAATCTAACAGAATGTGAGTGGATCAGGGGCTGAATTGACAGTAGTCTTGTATTGTCTATAATATCCCAACAGAGGGCGATCTATTACGCCTCACAGCTCTATAGTCCCTGACTCACACTGTCAAAGAGCACGAGTTGATTTCATATGTCGACAATCAAGTGTGTCAGACTGCTGTGTCGAACTTACTGTAGTGATTCTCGTTGGAATGCAGAAATCAGTAAGGCTATACATCAAATTCTAATCCAAGAGAAGTTTTCTTCTCCTACATGCTATTGTTGATCCTGCAACGCATAGCCAAAGATGTTAGTTACTATAAACCACAAATTGATAATCAGAGATTCTTTCCCATTTTGACTGAAGATCATTACTTGAACATAACTCTGCCTGTCATCCATTTAATAGATCTGATTCATTGTTAGCTATCTGATGACAGCTAGCCTTTTGCTAGCCAGACGCTCTGGACATAGGGTTCACTAAAATCTCTGTGAAGTGTTTTGGCCCCAGGCTCCAGGCGAGAGAATGCTTGACCTTTTCCATACAAAGTGGAAGTAGCCACCTTTCTCCCTTGCTGTGTTTTCCAGTGGTCTGTAAATAATGCTGCAAACTGCCTGGTTTTCAGAAACCAACGAAACCCATGCAAGGATCTCAGAAAGACAGGAAAACACATAGTCTTTGACATGGTTCCTAAAGTGATGGGAGAAAAGTGAGTTTCATTTGTTTACATTATGTTTACAATGGCACAGTTTTAATTTTTAAGAATATATATGTAGGTATACACAATATTTGCATATTTATTGCCTAAGGTTAAATGATATGATGTGTATTGTGTTTTCACATTTGGAATATAATGTTACAGTTGTCACCTGTATTACTATCTGGATGATTTTGGTAAAGTAGTTAATAATTTTTACGACTACTAAGTGACTGTTTTCTGTGCCTTTTTATGGTTAGAATGCATGGTTAACTATTTATTACAATTTGGAGTCACTGAGATGTGTATTTTTGTATTCTGAATAAATAAATGGTTCAGCTTTTGTTGTACATTTTTAAGGTGCCTTAAAATAGGCTACCTGTTCATATCTCTCTTCTTCAATAAAACCAAATACATATGCAGTGTGTTTCTGCCTCGTTCTCATTGGATTTCACTTTCAGGAAAATTGTGTGTGTGTGTGTTTGTGTGAAAGCTCTATTTTACCATAGCATAAATCAGTTTCAGAAGTTTCAAAACCAGAAGTTGAGCTACATTGTGACATAAGACTGTGGACCACTGTGACATTTGAAGTTCTCTTAGAACATCCACATCCCTGAACACTCCACAGCCTCTCTTTTCATGAAACTTTTCTCTACTCTCATCTTTCATCTTGCAGTAGCCCCTTTTTTTAACTATAAATGAGTTGGTTCTCCTTTAAGGTATCTCATGTCATCTCGCTTCATCTCTTGCAACACATTCTCTTTTTTTCTTACTGTCCATTCTCTTCCTCCACCATTTCACCAATTATCAACAAGTTGAGTCACCTCAGCTTTTTTCCCTCCACAAGAAGCAAAAACAGATTTGGGAACCACATGCTATCTGTCCAAGTTTCAAAGTTTCATCAACATGGCTGTTGATGTGGCCACAGGAAACATTTCCAGAACGTGTTCAAACAAATCGAGCAGACTTTTTCTGAGATGCATCGGTTAGGAAAGATTAAAATAAAAGCACTGAAATTATCTGTGATGGAATGGAAACATTAGGCTTAGTTATTAACTCTGATAACTGATAACTGATAATTAAGGTCTTGCAGACTAAATCAAACAATTTTTATTACATTTTGGCAATAATTTTCTTTAACCACCTGCACAGTTTTTAATAATTAACCTTTACTAAAATGGTCAAGATTTTGTCTATTTTTTTTTAGCCTGACCATAAAACTTATATGAAGCACTGCAGATGAGTTGTGTTAAGTACAGGTTATTTACCAACCAAATGGCTGAACAACTCAGCATTAAAAGGTCAATCTATACATTTCCACTTGGAAATGATGATTCTTATTTTAGCTTTATTGGTTTTATAGAAACCCTCATTTCCTCAAAGAGGGTATTTTAGCTGTTTTAGATCTCAGTTCATTTTTAATGAGCAGTAATCTACATGATTTACAGGACAGTATTAATTACATTGAATAATGCAAGTAACTAAACACTAATAAATGTCACAAGACTTCCGATTCAGTGGGAAAAACATACAAATGGATTTTAAAGGAGCTATAGAAAATGTGTCAGAATTGTTTGATAATAGTTTTTGAGGGCCAAAACTGATACCCATTGATTGTTTGAATCATAGGGTTGGTATTTAAGATATATATTTTTATATACAATCAATGCTTTGAATGCATCAGATATTTAAATACATTTAAATTAATTAATGATATATAATGTTTTTGCATTTTTTCACAGTTTTAGTTTGTGTGGTTGGATATTTATGTCAATCAAATAAAAGTCTATAAAACATAAATGTTGATGTCAGACATTCGTTTGCCTGTAGTTTGATTGTTCTGCCTTCGACAGTGCCAGTGCGACACATATCGTTGTCTCGGGGTGTGACTGGTGATGCCTGAAACTCTTGTTTTCATGGGAAGAACGATGCACAGAGAATGGGGAGTCGGATTCATTTTTGAGAACAGCTGAAATAGACCTCAAGAGGGTAAGGCATATACACACCTTCATCGACTCAGTCAGTTCACTTTTAGCGTAGGTCGAGTTATTTTACCTACTAACAAAGGTTCCAAACACTGAAAGGAGTTTGAGACACTGTCCTACCTCCACTTGTGATCAACATGCATGTTGCCATTTTCTGGTCAGTCAGGCGGATGTAAATACAAAAAAACAAAAACAAAAAACAATAGCAACCACGGACCCGGTGATTCTACATTTACGTATAAACCTACAGTAATCGGGGCAGTAGTGGGCAAACCAGGGTGGGCGAATTGTTGCTTCACTTCAGTAACGTTAACGTTAGCACGAAGAGTTTAAGACGGACGAATCGTTCACGGGTCGCGCATTAAACAGCGGCTACCGTCACCGCTGCTGGAGTCCGACACTGAGCGCTGAGGTAAAACCACTTGATACAGGCTAATGGCTACATTTTGGAATACACAACATATGACCACATACTGCTGTTGCTTAGGCATTTGAATCTACCTTAACGTTATCGTTAGCTTGGTGGCTAGGTGCTAACTAACGACAATAAGGTGGCATCACAGACCGAGCGGACTGCGGCCTGGTTCGGCTGCTAGCCCGGTGATTGACAGCCTGTCAACTAGCACGGTGCTTCATTTGGCTGCGGATGACTGTCGTGACTGTCGCGTTCTGTCGTCTGCTGGTTTGTTATGAGCCGATATGTCTGCACAATGTACTGCGGCTAGCCAGCCAGCTAACCATCGGTGTGTTTTGGTAGTCGTGAATCAACATCAGCATCCACAGTGTGTGTGTGGCTCCTCTGTGGCCTGCTGCGGCGGCAGCGGGTCCAGCCCACAACAACCGGGAATATCAGCTCGCTGTTCTTCTTCCAGACGTTCCATTAATAAACCTGTGCTAACGTGAACAGGCCTATAACATTTATTTGTAACACACAGACGTGTAGAATGTAACAAAGCTTTCTACAAGTCAGGTTACCGAAATGTTTGGCTGTTACTCATTAAAGTAGCGACGACAAAATAACATGATATGATATTGTTGCAAACATTCATATTCATATACATATACATAGAAAACGGCTATTGTGTAGTCAGGCTTTTTTGTGTGAGTGAAGAAAGGCTGTTGTTTGTCAGCAGTGGTCAGAGAGGCCACCACCACCACAGAGGTGACACTTAAAGGCAAAGCCCACCCAAAAGCAGGATCTCCACCCAAATATAGATGACGTCATCTTTAAGCTGTATCCATTGACAGTGATGATGTCTGCAGATGATGCATCCAAATTGTGTCTTAATCGTTGTTCTGTGGTTCTCTATGGTGTAGGGCTGCAGCTGATGTGCATCGATTATCGATTAGTCTTCATTTATTTTATTTTTTTAATTAATCGTTAAAATATGAGAAAAATCCCCACCACTGCCTCCTAAAGCTCAAGGTGATGTCACCGAATTCACCCAACCAATAGTAATAGATATTAAAAAAAGAAAGAGTCTGTGTAATAATATAAATATATATAAATAATAATAAATATGTCTTTTTTACAGAAGACATGTTTTACAGGTGTAAATAATAAAATGAGTGATGGCTGAATTCCATTTGCTACCATGCTTCCATTAGCTGCATCAGTCTCTGGGTCCTGGTCTGTGCTGGTTCTCTGTCAGGCTGTCATGCCTCACTTGAATAGAATGGAGCCATTGTCGATGTTTTATTATTATTAGTGACACCTGTGCTTTGATACTGTGACAAGTCAAAATGCTCAGCTCGAAGCTGAAACCTGTACTGTAGAGCATTTAGCCTGAAAACTGACAATGAATCAGTCGTCAGTGAAGTGTTGAGTGTGAGGCCGCCGAATTTCTCTCTGTGTTTCTCTCTCTCGGTCTCTGTTTATCTATCATTCCGGCCACCCACACTCAAAATTTGGCCCACATCAGCTCCCAACCAAACAAAATTTTAGACTACACAGTTTGTGTCCTTGACAGGTTGTATTGCCGTCTCTTTTCTGACATGATCGCAAACACTCCCCAGAATCCTTTAGCTGCATCTGCTTAGCTCCATTACATTTTTATGCAAACTGATAATTAGTTCATTATCAATCAGCTCTTGAGGATTAAAGTTAGTTGCATTTAATTGCAGTTTTTCCATGACATGACTTAATAAGCACATACATGTGAGGTGTATGAGGTGATGATGTAGGCCATACCACTAAATGCCAAAGCTGTGAGTTATATGTTATTAAACATGAAACATCCCAGGCTAAAAAAAGCATGTTGTTCATCTGTGTTCCAGATAGTCACAGCCATAATAAACGTCATTGTGCCTGCTTGCCTTGTGAGTGAATCGAGATGCACTGCATAGTTGAGGTTAGGCAGCAGTTGCTGGCTGTGTTGTTTTTGTACAGCCCACCAAAGCACCCAGAAGAAGCTAGGAGGTCCTGGATCACCAGAGGAAGCCAGTGGCATGCACTCTACCCCTCTGGTTCTCAGGATGGAGGATGGGCTGATCAATAGGACCGCCTGCCTGGGTCTAGACTCAACTAGCTGCTTTGGACCATACCTCAAAGGAGAGGCTTGGATTTCTTGGGAAACTTTTCCTCCTTGTACACTGTAAATATTTTGCCTCCATTACCCGCTCTCTCATGCTGCTTACCAAGTGTGTTTCCCCTGCTCAGAGCACACACCCGTGTTCTCTTGCTTCTCTGTTTGATCTTTGATGCAGGCCTGACTGTTTAAAGAATATCAAAGAAGCACGGCCTACTATAGCTTATCCTCACCAGCAGGACAAGTCTGGGCCTACTTTTAAGAGCCTGTTTCATGTTGTTTTCACACGGGATGGAATAAAACATTGGTCTGGAGGGTTGACTGTACAATCTAAAAAATGTAGAGCACAAACCAAAAGAGGATTGCCTCCTGTGGTCAAGTGTTTTGTTTCACAGGCTCAAGTCCGTCAATAACGGTTGGTTCATTAAATGTCTGAATGCCACAGGTGCAGCGTCTGAGCTCTTTGTAGCATGTAGACCACCGACTCTGTCACGTGTGCAAGAGTAGATAGAGACATAGTGTGATATGTCTTTGTCATTGCTTTGTCATGTGATTGTTGCTGTGGTTGAGGGTGAGACAGCTGAGTACCACGTAAGAGCAATAGAGATCTCACATTGAACAATTGTGTTTTTATTTTACTGGCTGGAGAACGAGAGGGAGAAGCTCAGAGAAAAAATCAGCTGTGGGACGAGAAGTGATGATATAACTCAGCTTTTCCTTCATGTAATTCACTCATTCTCACTCACCTTTCTTTTTACAGGTGAGCGGCCTGTCAGCCAGCCACGTGCTGCTCTCTGTTGCTATGGATGCCTGTGCCCGTATTAGAGGAGTTCCATTAAGGCCCAGGGCCTCCGTCCGGAAAGAGGTCTGTCTGCCAGTACACTCAAATCTTTGAAAGGGGGTTTAAAGCACCACTCTCCAATGATCCTGTATACCTGCTGTTACATCTGCCATAGGATTCTTAGATGGACATTGACACCAAAATAATTTAGCTTCCTTTTCGCAAAACACTGACTGCTGTATTCTGTTTCCACTTGTCACATTAATATGATGTTAAAGTACAAAGGATTTGTATTGAGTATGATAATATAGTTCTGTTCTGTTTGTTTTGTGTGCTTGTGATTATAGATTTTAATGGTACAATTACATCAAATCTTGGTTTCACAGTTATAATACGTGTATTTATTTCAAACCTATGGATGCATGAAACCACTTGAGCATTGTTTGTTTGTTTTGCAGTTTTAATAGAAATGAAAGAAAAAGATCAAGAACAGGCACCGCTGCATTGATTATAAGTGACAGAAACAGTTGATGTAGCTGAGCTAAACCACTGCTAATAGTGAAATAGATTAATTGTGGCATGCCTGGTGCTCATAGTTGTTGATGTTTACTGCAGCCTCTAATGTGGTGATGTGTTTTCCCATCAAATGGATGGACCAGTATGATCTTAAAAGTGTTCTAACATGTCAGTTTCAATATAATCTGTCTACCCAGAATCAATATTAAAGTCATGTGTAAAAGCTGGCAGATATAAAAGAGGATGCACAAAATGCTGCTCAGTGTCAGGCAAATGCTTACACATTGGTTTCTCATCTATCTAACCATATATAAGGCCTAAAAAACACTGTGTGTGTGTTTGCAGACTGTGCGTGACAGCGGTGGGCAGTGTGTAAAGAGCCTCTTTAGGAATAAAAAGGAACTATGCAGCGTTGGCTTAGAGCTGCCAACCAGAGACGCCACAAGACTGACAGAGGTTTGTCACACAAACCGCAGTGCAAACATATACAAAGCTCAGCCATATTCAAACATAAATACTGACCATCATCTGTGCTATTTCAGATTCATTTTGTGTGTCTGCCTGGTCAGTGTGAAGGGGAAGATGTCACCCAACAGGTAATTACACATAGAAGGTCCTACTTATAGACTTTGACTTGTCAAATTCAATCCTGAAATGGTGGAGATTGACAGTGAGTTATATTTTTTTTAGATCAGAGATGATTACAAAAATCATTTTCCAATTTCATCTGACCTACAGGCTCATGTACCTCTGTGTCTTCCTCTTCCCCAGGCTCTGTCATCTCTGCCAGCAGGGCTGTGTGAGCTTCTCAGGTCTCTCCACGTTCATGGCCTCAAGAATGACGAGGTTCTGCTGCTCAAAGACTCCCGCAGACTGGCAGAGCACAAGGATGCTGGGCCACAGGTAGGTGACAGGCCTTTCATACTGAAGGAATGCGCTCAGTCAGCATGTTGAGTAAAGCAGCATGCAAGTGAGCAGAAGGCAGGGAAGTGAGGGGGCAATAAGGGGTAGTAAAAATGAAGTACTGCGTAGAACTCGTGTTTTTCTGTGCTTGTAGATGGATCTACATCTAGAATTTTTTCTTTAAAAAAAAGTGGCTCAAGATCACTAGTGTTCATGCCAGTGTAATTAGGAAGTAAACTGAAACATCTTTATTTACACAAGAGACATGCACAGTTGACTACATCATTGACAGATATCTGACCCTTTGGCAGATGTTTATTATATTTTTAAGACAAATTTGACTTGATTAGTCAAAGTGAATCACTCTTTCCATGTGGCATTTTTCTACTGTGTTCTAGAACTCTTCCATTTGTTAATTTGAAGTCATTTCCTCACATTTCTGGCCTTGTCAGGAACAGACACAGCCGTGTAAACAGACAGTCTGTCAAGTCTTTCTCACGCCTTTGAAAAAAATGCAGATGGGATAGACAGATGTTGTTTTTTTCAGCCCACGATCACAGCCGGGCCCTGCAGCTCACTCTGTGGTTTAGTTGTCCGCTTCAGACAGCGAGACCTCCCACCTATCTGCATTGCTGAGTGAACTTACACTAAGTTATTTTGTATTCTGCACATGCAACAGATCAACTTGCAATCAGAGTACAGACATAACGATCATAAAAATACACTTCCTGCCCGTTCCCCTCCTTCTGCAAGATTAGGATAACAAAGTTCTCGTGTGAATTCTGTTCACGTTATCAGTTTGTCATGTACCAAGTGATTGCAGGACAGTTTATGGACTTTAACGGTCTGCCTGTCGTTACAAATGCTGTAATATTTTTCAAAATGAGCTGAATAAATCACCAAACTTAACTTTCGTTATTTCTCTTTCCCTTCATTATCTCCTACTGTGCTGTTTCCCTCTTCCTCTTCCTCTTCAGTGTTGGTTAAAGGCTGTGTGTGTGCTGAGGCATAATCCCAGCACTAGTGTCTACCCTCAGGCCAGTGTAGGATCTTTGGTGGGTCTGCTTGGGTGCTACATGGCAGGTGTTCGCTATGCGTTGGAGCTTCAGGCTCTTCAGAGGGGCACAGCTGAGCCCAGCCAGCCAGAGGAAGATGACACCAACCAATCAGTCTCATCAATCGAGGATGACTTTGTCACAGCCCTGGAGCATCTGGAGGAGGACGACACAGGAGACAATCCCGGTAGGTTTAACATGTAATGCTTAGAGGCATTTAGTAGCCTCTGGTCTCTTCTGTAGTCTCTGAATCCATCTGAATTTAGACACTTCTGAAAAATCCAGAATGGAGATCTGAATTTTAAACTCTCTCTGTCTCCTCTCCTTCATGTCCATCTCTACAGCTGCTTCCTATCACCATTTTAAAAAGCGTGATGTGGCGTCACAAACCGTCCCAGCCCACAAGAGAAGAAAGGAATTATCAGGCTCCCGTGTTATCATAAGCTCATCCTCAAAGTATTCAGCCAAACATAGGTCAGGTCCAGATGTATCTGTCACAGTGCAGAGGTCATCAGGTGTGGAATCCCAGTGGACTTACTGCAGTCCTGGAGCTCGTCTCCCATCGCCTTTGATTCATGTCAGCGAATCAGAAGAGTCGGACTGTTCCAGCCCCAGTCCAATCATTTTCCTGGATGAGGTGGGCTACCAGAAGAGTCTGCTGGCCAAACTTGACATCCCCCAGGTGCCAGGGGGGCCCAGAGAGCGAGTTGAAGACTCAGACTCTGAAGTCAGTGAGTTCTTTGACAGTTTTGACCAGTTTGATGACCTGGAGGAGCTGAGCTCAGAGAGCTGCACTCTCGCACTGCCTCTGGATGCCATCAGTGCCCCAAGCGCACAGAAAAGGTCAGCTGAGTCTAGCACCAGTGGGTCAGCATCCAAATATGTTTCTAGGGGCTGCTCAACCAAGGGTATGAATCCTCACCGCTTTGATCAGCCCACTCTCCCAGCTAATGTGAAAAAACCCACTCCTCTGAAACCAGGCTCTCCCTACTCGCTTCACTCTGAGGTGCCTGACTCTCCTCGACCAGTGCAGACCCCCTCTGAGGAGAATGGTGGCCCACTCTTCAGTCCTGTCAGCTCGTCAGCCTTCAGCCCTCTGGTGGACTCTAGTGGAACACTGGAGTACTTCTGGAAGACAGAGGAGGATGGACAGGACAGCTCAGAGCTACGTAAACCCCAGGATCTCTGCTCTCTGTATAAAACCTACTCAGACTTTGCCAGCAGTCTGTCGAAAGAAATTGTGGGATCTGTGTGTGGCTACCAGTCTGCCATTGACATCAGTTACAACAAGAATCTCAGCTGTGTCTGCCACAAGGAATTCAAGAACCCTTCGGGCTACCTGATGAAGCTCTCAGAAATACAAGAAACTGTAACAGTGGCCAAGCTGCAGAAGAAGTCACAGTCTCTGAAGGACGGCATTCAGAGATTTGCCACTGACCTGGTGGAAATGAGTTTGGGCAGCGCTCTGCGAGACCTCCAAAAAGGTGTATCCTCCTGTACCACCACCCTGTGTCACCTAGCTGCCAGGCTTACCTCCTCAGTGTTTCAGATGGCCTTCCATGAGATTGGCATGCGCCATGCATATGTGTTGAAGGAACGAGCAATCAATGGATTAGCTGGCTTCCTTGTTGGAGAGGCTGTATCTGGGGCGCTCAAAGAGTTCCTGACTGTGAAAAAGCAGATTTTCCACAGCACAGTGACACGCTTTGCTGCCGATCTGGCTGAAGAGCTGGTTTTTGAAGGAATTATGGAAGTGTGTCAGTTCTCCCACCCCTCAACTCCTCTCACCCCTAGTGATTGGTCCTTTGGCAACAGGCAGGAGGAAGAGGAAGAGGAGGAGGTGGTTTCCTCCTATGCTTCAGACTTGTCTGAGTCTGTTATCCAGGAGGCCTTTATAGAACTCTCTCAGGCTGATGTTGCCTTCACTAGCCAAGCAGCTATTAGCGTGTCTCTGGACAACATCTGTTATGTCAGTGCAGAGAACACTAGCACTCACACCTGCAGTACCTTTGCTAACCAGCAGGTTTTAAGTGCCAGCTCCGCTGCAGCAGTCCCGGGGCCCTCCGGTGAGGATGCCACCTGCACAGTGAAGAAAGCCCTGTTCACTGTGTCAGGCATGGCCAGCTGTATTCCTGTGCCCCAGGCAGGCCAAGCCCTCTCTCACCTCCAAGAGTCTGAGGAGACCTGTCAGTGTAAGTCAAGCTCGTCGGATACTCCACAGGCCAGCCCCAAAAGAGTAACTGTATCTTCCTCCGACACCACCACATCTACACAAACTCACCCTTACAGTCATGCATCTCACACCCCCACACCCGGAGAAGACTCCTCCCAAGGAAAGTCCCCGTTCCAAAACTTCTCTGGCAACATGGTGGATATGATAGTAACTGAGGCGTGCGAGCTGATAACTGCTTCTAAGGTGAAGAAGAGTTTTGGTGACTGTGCTGATTTCCTCACAAAGACAATCGGAGGCCGAAGGGACTCCTCTTCTAAGCAGGACACTGATAATTCTGAGGCTCCAGACATGAGTTTCAGATATGACTGTAGAGATTCTGGGTATCTAAGGAAAGGCAGTCCTGTTGAGCAAGCAACAGATCTTAGCATTCCTCACATTTCCTTTCAGACAGGCTCTCAAAGCCAGGGGAGAGCCAGCTGTGAGTTAGACCCCAGGACCAAAGGTGTGTCTGAGGCCCATCCTGTGATGATGGATACTCTTGATGTGCCGAGTGCAGAGATGGGTGGACAAAGGAGGACATCTGTTCCTGGGGATGACTCAGGTCCGAGCTCTGGCCAAAAATCTGTTGGGACTCCTGGTACTCCTCCTTCTACCCCTCAGCAGCCTAGTGAGGTGTCCAAGGAGAAACAGATAAAACAGTTCTCCAAGAAGCTGAAAAGCAAGTTGGCCAAGGAATTTTCCCCTGCTACCCCCCCACCTACTCCTCACTATCAGCCTGAGCCCGGCCCAGGGCCGAAAGACATCACCCCTGAGGCAGACAAGGCTGAATTTATGCTCAAACTGATGAGGTCTCTCTCTGAGGAGGCAGATGGCAATGAGGATGAAGAGGAAGAACTGGCAGAAGAGGGTGGTGTCAGTGGCGCTAATAGATGTTTAGAATCAGGGGGTGGCCGACATGAACTGAACCAGATGTCTGCTCGCAGAATGTCCAACAAGGAAGCTCTCCACTATGCCGAGCGGTTGGCTTGTCACATTGTTTCCATGGCAACAGAGATGGACACTTTAGGAGTGGCAGAGGAGGAGGGAGACATGAGCAATGGCAGTGAGATGAGGAGAGACAGTGTGGCTCAGTTCTCAGAGCAGACCCTGAACACATTGTGGGTGTATGCTGGGGAGGTAGCAGGCGAGGTCATCAATGATGTGAAGAGGATGGTGAGCTCTGCACAGCAGTGTCCATATCACAGAGCTCTGAGAAGAAGAAGCTTTGACAGATCCAGCTCTGAATGTTTGCATCACCACTACCAACACCAGCCTCAGCCGAGTACAGACCAGAACAGAGACTGGGGGGTAGGGAGGCTAGCTGAGCAATGGTCTAATGACCTGATAGCCTCTGTCTTCAGGTCTCCAACCTCCACTTCAAGCACCATCTCTAGCTCTAGCTCTGGCCTGTCCTCAGAGTATCCCAGCTGTGAGAGTGTGACAGATGAATATGCTGGCTACCTCATCAGGGTACTGAAAAAGGAGGGAGGCAGTAGGGAGTTGGTCCTAGACCAGTATGCAAGCCGTTTGGCCTACCGCTCCATAAAACTAGGCTTGGCTCACGCCAGTCGCAAGATCAAGCAGAGATCCTCTAGCACCCGCCTTCACTCCTCCAAGTCGCTGCCAGATGAATGGAAAGCTTCTGGTAGTGAGGCCTTGTCGCCCAAGGACCAAGTAGAGCCAGGAGAGGATGCTCAGTGTTGCTGTCGAGAGTCTGAAGAGCAGAGTCAGAGGGAGTACATGGATCTGTTAACCTTTGCAGAGTCTTTAGCTTACAACATCACCTGTGATGTCACACGCAAGCTGCATCTTTCCTCCGTACGGCTGCCCAAGTCTCTCACTGACTCCTGTCTTTATAAGAAATCCAAATTTGAAGACATGGCAGAGAATCTCATCAGGAACTCCTTCTCCTGCCCCCTGTTGTCAAAGGAGGGTAAGAGCAAGCATTACCACAGTACAGGAAGCCTGTATGATGGAGGCTACAGGAGTAGGGTGATGCAGGTCATCGAGCATTACGCCAGGAAGATAGTTGATGACACTCTGAAGATGAGCCTCGCTTCAGTTGGACATTCATCACGGGAGCACCAGAGGACCCAAGGCCATGACAGACACTCTCATACCCAGAGATTGTCTGAGGCACCATCACTGGGCCAAGCCCTGGGAGAGAGGGCATGTCGTTACTGTCAGATACAAGAATGCCCGTACTGCACCAAACTTAGCCGGCACCACCACCAGCCTGTATTACAGAGGAGGAAAAGGGGGGCAGAATGTCAGGTGAGGCCTGAGCGGCTCTCTAGCCTGGAGATTCCCAAGATTCACATTGACCTGGACCACAGGGTTGTGTTTGCAGAGGAGATGGTGTCCATGGCAATGGAGACAGCTAAACGTGAGCTGAGCAACACCAGCCTTAATGCAGACAGCGGCATCGGCCATGATGGAACCAGCTACGCCGAGAGCCTAACGGCTGAGATCATGACGTCAGCCCTGTCCAACATCTGCCAGGCTGCCAGCATCAGGTACACTGATACTGTATATGAGTCTTATGTGATCTGATCATGTCCATGTGTTCATGTTACGGCTATTCAAGCAGTTTTATTTAACTTCTCACCTAACGTTACCATTTTATGACATAGACAGAACTATCACCATGAATGTTTACGTGTAGATATTTGTATGATTTCTGACACCCTCCATTTTCTGTCCTTCCATCTCTGTGCATCTAGTTTTCCAGGTAGGGAAGCCACTGAGTCCTCAGTGTCCCAGCAGCTGAGTGTGGGAGACGACAGTCTGGGCAGTTGGTCTAACCTGAGCTTTGAGGATGAGCACCCAGACGACAACAGCAGCTTCCTCCACCTCAGCGACAGGTATACATCCACTAGCTTTCTCAGACATGGCACACATTGCATATTGAATATCCACATATCTTTAGACGCACTGCTGCCTTTTCCTTCAGTGTTAATATTTTTACTGTTGTAATAAGTATTAGTAGTTTGTTTTGTTTTTGGGGGGGGTTTTTGACACTGTTGCTGTCATATTACAGGAGCCCCAGTGGCCTCTTCCAAAAGGATGACAACAACAGGTGGCCAAGTATTTTTTTAAAAATGTTAAATGTAACATAAGAGAATTTTAAAATTAGAGTTTGAACTTTGCTTACAAGTGAGAAACTTATAAAGTGGCACATGTGAGGAATGCATGCAGACATGGGTTTAATATTTTAGTTTGAGCTGCAGTAATCTTTTTTTTTCTTCTCCTCTTCTTTTAAAGAAATGTCTAAACTCTGATTTCAGCTTCTCACTGTGAATATTTTCTGCTTTGTTGAGTCCTCTGTGACAGTAAACTGAATATCTCTGAGTTGTGGACAAAACAAGACATTTGAGGATGTTATCATGGGCTTTAGGAAACACTGATCAACATTCTTCATGGACCAAACAACTAATGGATTAATCATTAATGAAAATAATTGTTAGTTGCAGCCTTTATGTCGGTTAGAGGAAGTTGAATTTATTTTTGCATATTCGAGATCTCAGGACATAAAAGAATGAGAATGTTATCACTTCAGTGAAGCTGTGTCAGTTTGTGCTGTTCATCTTGTCAGAGCCAGAGCAGTACAGAAACACTCTTATTGCTAGTGTTGAAACCGTTTTAGCGGGAGTCTCTGTCTGTGGTTGAGTCTATGGGAGGTTTCCCTAGGTCAGCACAGGGCACAGTGTACGGTTTGGGAATGTCATTTAGACTTCACTGCCAAAATGTAATTTTCTCTGATTTGTGTAAGTGTTGCATTGTATTTGAGCTCGAACGGATATGTTGTTAAAGGTTTTTATGTAGCTGCCTGTGCAGCCAACTTCTTCTGAGAATGTTTGTGAAATACACCACAGGGATAAGGACCAAGTAGTAGTTGTGACAGAATTGGCCTTCTCTTCTTGGACGGACATCGTCACTATTTGTGTGCATGTTTAAAAAAGAAAAGACAGCGGGGCTGAGTGAATGAGTATCAGCTCTCTATGTGACATGGTCTCATCTATGTCTCCCGTCTTTGGGAATTAAGCTGTTGACATTTCTGGCAAAGGTTTGTATCTCTATGGAAGCAAAACTGACAACATTTGAGATTCTTTCCCAAGATACTGAAAGAACATAATGTGTTCACAGCTCGTTATTTTGGCCATCGGGGCCAAGTTAATATATCATAATATTTTCTAAAGGTGTGTCTGAGTGCTCTCTTCACTTCAGGCAGTGTTTCTACAGGAACAAAGTCCACCATGTGTAATTCCTTAGACTCTCTTCAAAAGCCTGCTGCAACCATTTCCGTGCAGCAGATGAAATAACGGAAGGAAGAAAAAAAAAATCACCTTGGAGGGCTTATTGAGACACTGAGTGTGATAATTGACTAAATGAAAGCGCTCTCACCATGTGTCATTCACCCAAACCACAGGGAGAAAGCTGTTGCTGAGGTAATGCAGATTAAAGGAGGTATTTTTAGATATCAGAAATGTTCCTCCCTTCAGCCTCACTGAGACTGTTGCACGCCACAGTATGCAGGTTCCAGCCAGCAGACTGATCACTGACTAATTACAGAGCGTGTATGTTGTTGTGCTTCTGTTGCCAGCTGGTTGTCCTGGTGGAACCCACATGATTAATGGGATTATGTGAGGACAGGAATTTAATGATCTCACATTTTAGGCCTTTAGCAACAAATCGTCTCGATAAACATTACAGATGATTCAGATGGCAGAAAAGCATGCATCATTTGGAGAATCCCTCTCTGTTTTCAAGCTCACCTGGCATTTAAAGGATTATTCCAAATGCCAGAGTGTCATCAACCAGAGTATTGTTTGTTGAAGCTGCATGAGAGTCATGGTCATTATAGCCTGGGATGAAACCTCTCATTATATTCTGATCTTTGTTCCATTTCAGTAGGGGGGGTCAGTGTTACAGTGGTGCGTTACCTTCCTTCTCTCTTCAGCAGCAATGGGAACAGCAGTAGCTGGAGCAGTCTGGGCCTGGAGGGGGAGCCGTGTGAGGAGCGCATGTCATTCTCTCCCTCTGACAGGTTGGTCAGCAACTGCTCGACGTGGCTAACCTTCCAAAATACCCTTAAGACCTGGTGGCACACCTAGAATGGGACAAAGATGTCGTCGAATCATCGAATTTACTGTGAAGCCAAAAAATAAGAAGCAACCAAGAGTGGAAAATCTCAGCACAAAATTGGAACCAGGATGTTGCTTCATCATATGAAAATGATTTAAAATATTGTACAATGGTATTTTGATTTATACTTTGTCTCATACTAGGAACCACCAGTCCCTTTGCATGACCACACTAAAGGGCTTGACATGGCATATGCTAATGTGCTCTGCTGGTTCTACATTACTTGCATGTAATTTGGTTGCTTAATAAGATAATTTATAGTTTTATCATATCTGGGGGGGTTCTTGCATTAATGCTATTGAACAGTTTGAATAGGTTCACATATTAGCCCTGCAGGTGCTGCCATCACAGGCCCCAATTTCTAAAAAAAAAAACGTTCACAGAGATATACTGCAGCATTGACAAGTTTAATCTCTGCTGCGAGCCATTTCTAAACACTAAACTGTTTTCTCAGGCTGGTGAATGTGTTTTTGCTTCCATCCATGCTGCCGCTTGTTTCGGCTTATAGCAATAGCCGTACTATCAATCAACATATAAATCAACATGAATTCGTAGAAAACCCCAGTATCATTTGAGGTTGAGAGTCCGCCACTGAACAGCAGCACTCTTCTAAATGCAAAAGTTGCCACGTTAACGTTATCCTTTTTAATAACTTCCATGTTTTCTGGGTTTAATTTTCCATCCAGAGAGTACATGAATTCAGTTCCGTTTGGCAGATAACAACTAGTTCTCAGATGTCGGAGCTTCCCACAGACATCTGAATGCACCAACAAGGCAATCAGTGCCTTAAAACTCCATGATTAGTACTGACCCAAAAAATATATTCACTGTAAGAATCTTAAGCAAGTTTACGCATGGTTTAACATCAGCTAAAACCAGCGGCTTCCTAGAACATCCTAGAACAAATCTGCTGCACATCCTCAGTCTGCAAACCATTGTTTCCTTCCTGTCATTTTGATTCCATCCTTTAAAAATGAGAATACATTCAAGAGTAACCTGAACCCACCACATCCACACATGCGAAGCCTGCTGATGAAAAGCAGTGAACTGGACTGGCCATCTGCTGTTAGCTGGAAAAGTACAAGATTATAGGGGACTATGGGTAATGCACATGCAGCATACAGTATATACCACATACATTTGTCTAACAGGCTTTGTAGGCAATGTTGCAAAGCAATTAACAGCACTGCTTTATGGCTTTATTGAGTTTCTTCTTGATGTGTCATCTGTTTAATTCACTAGACAAAAGCAGATATTCTGCCTGGTTGTTCACAAACAGTTTCTCAGTTGATTTTTCATAAATCAATCATACAATACAATGATACCTATTGTACAGTAATAGAGGATTTCATACATATCATCCACTCTTTCATCACTTGGCACTGAGGATCAGCAAATACCAGATGACCAGTTCAGTGTCTGCCATTAGGTGGCAGGTTTCTCACAGGTTCAGGTTTGTGGTTGAGTTACTTTTAACCATGACAATTAAAAACATGTTAAGATCTGAAGATTGTCTCATAAAGTGAGTTGTTTGTTGTGTACTGGGTTTTTAGTAAACTTTGATTTAAAAAGAAAAAGAGAGATTTGTTATTTGTGCAGCAAACACACTGGTGTGTTTGTACTCACTTGTACTTTTGTACTTTGTTATTGTCCTTTAATGCCTGATTTCATATTTGGTGCTGTCCTGTCTCTCTTAGTCCTCCTCACCTCTGCTCCCTGATCCTATTCATAAAAGCAGTGAATGTGAAAAGCTGTCTTAGACGACCTCCTTCTGGAAAGTAAATGATATCCTTCTATGATATTGAGCACAGCCTGAGTGTCTGTAGCCGAGGGCTGTGTCAACAAGACTGTGATTAACAATCTTATAAAGTGGAGAAATGACTGTTTACCTGTTGGCACGTCACACAGCAAATATTTGCACAATTGACAAAATGGATATGGAGTAGATTTTCAGAATGGAAGAATCAACATTCACACTGATCAAGATGTACTCTTTGTGTCATTGTGTCTTAACTGACAAAAGACAGCGAAGCAGAAAAGTGCATTTACTGGAATGTAGAAAAAACATTGACTGGAAATATGCTGCATAGTTCCGTGCGTGTGTGCGTGTGTGTGTGTGTGTGTGTGTGTGTGTGTGTGTGTGTCGGACGGCTTTTGATCAGGATTGCTTTGATTGCAGTCCTTGTGGCTTGTGATATCCTGCTATGCTTATATCAAAGACTGCTAACTTAAGCATGCTTGTTGTTGTCATTTGTAACTCCTTGCACGCAGCCACATCTCCCGCTCAGCCATTCCTCCCTTTTTACTAACCTGTGTGACATTTCTCATCCAACAGTGACAATACAGAGGATAAGGAGACTGAGGTCAAAGAGGAATCCAGTGGTAAGGATGTTTTACTACCCACAACTTCACCTTTTGGGGAGTCACTAGTAATAAAAGGTTTTGTAATTCATTAAAAGCTTCTGTGAACAAGACTTCTTAAAAATGCAGATTCTGGCCAAAGATAAACTGGCAGCAGAGGGAATGGGGGGAGACAGGCCCCTCTCCTAATTTGAGGTCTTTCTCTTTCCACTCCTCGAGACTCTGAACAGTTGGCTTTGATTCTGGCTGCATATGTACGTCTGTCTGCCTCTCTGAGTGTGTTGTAGCCGGGGATTTTACCGCCCCCATACTCAGCCACACTAATGCTCATTCATCTACTCCACTCCCTCCACAGCACAGTCACTCTGCGTTATGTGTGTATGGGGGGCAGGAGGGAGGAGGGGGGGTCCTCATTGGATCTTTTCTACTGTGGGAGCGTGGGAACCCACCACGGAGTAGAACAGGGATGGGGAAGCAAAGGGCTGTCATGGATTACACTTGGTGTGTCTGTCTGTACATTGATGTACAATAGACTTATGTGTCTGATCACAGGAAATGGGCAATAAAAACATAAACAAGGATGATGTCATCTCTTCTTTGTCCTGCAGGGACTCTGTGTGTAGACAGGACTCATGTGCAGTCTCCCCGGACCGCTCTGGTCATAATGAACTCTGATGTCAGGGAGCTCGGGCGTGGCCCTCAGCACGTGACCCTCGACCCTCAGCTCAGGAGCATGCTGCAGTGGGTGGCAGCCTCCATGGCCGACATCCCTCAGATCCAGCTGAGTCCCGACAGAGAGCTACAGCAGGTGATTGCCCTCAGTCCGTTCTGAACATATTCATTAGCCAGCGCCTCAAACAGCTTCCCACTGCGCTGTTTATCATTATACATGAAGGCTTTCTTGTACCGTGACTTTCCTCCCCAATTGATGGATTTCTCTGAATGAGCCTGCTAGAAAATTTACATTTAAACATTTACCTAGGTCCCTGTCTTTCTAGTGTACTGTCAAGTGAATGATAACTGTGTGTCCTTTCAGCTCCCAGCAGTGGTCCAAAGACTTCGGGACAGGAAGTGGAGGGTGGGAGAGCTGCTGCACATGCTGCTACGCTACTGTGAAGAGAGTCAGATACACAGTCAGTCCCAGACCAGAGAGGAGGCACTCCAGACGGGCAGAGAACTTCACCGCATGCCCCTCTTCCAGTGGCTCCTGGAGCACGCCTAAGGCCTCTCCTCTTTTTTTTTTCTTCTTCTTCTTCTCCTCTCCTTAGTTCCAAACAGGGCTTTGCAAAGTGCACAGCTCCTAGAGGGCGCTATACCAATCAGCTGATCTAACTCACTGACGAATGTGGGCGCCTCGTGTTTTGCATTGCATGCTGTGACCAAGAGTACTCCTGTGTGTATTTTATTTGTCTTTCCACCTTCTGTTTTGTTGTTGCCATTCATTATCTGTCGGGCTGCACATGTCGTGTTGACTTAGTGAGCTGTCTCTGCCCACCTACACTTCGGAATTTGAAGTCTTCACACGTTGCTGCGTTTTTCTTGTTGTGCGACAGACAGAGAAGGAGAGGAGAGAGACAGAGAGACCCAACCCGTCCAGACAGAGACAGAAGGAGAGCAGTGAGTTGAGAGAAAGAGAATGTGTTTTTTGTTAGGGAATCCCCATAGCTGCTGGGCGGATGATGTCATCACACCCACAGCTCACCTCTGCGGTGGTGTTTCCACATGTTAAGAGACCAATTGTGCGCACACATACACACCACACCCTCATATTATCAGAGGGAAACCAAGATACACTCACATCTGACACGATTATTCCCCATAGTATTCCATCATTGTATTCATGCACTCTGAATCATTTACATGTTATTCCAGTGAAGGAGATAAATGACTCCTTACATTTAACGAATGCGTTGCCATACATGCAGATCGTTGTCGCTCTGTTTAGGTTGTAAAACCTCTAACTTTAGTAAATGATCATTTTGCATTGATGATCACATGGGCCGTTGGTTTGGCAGTAGAATGATTAATGCGTTTGATGAATTTGCCTCTTGACAGTATTGGTGTCCCTGTTTTATCTACTACTGTAACTCTGCTTGCCTCGCCTCAATCTCCTTGTTGTCAAACTTAGTAAAATACTTGGAGTGGATGATGTTTACCGGGCGATCGGTATTAAAAAAAGCAAAGTATATATTTTTGAAGGTAGAGTATGTTTAATCAATCATGAAATGCTGTTCAAAGCCATGAAAGAAGCCACGATGTTGGCTTAATTTTGCCAAATCTAGCTTATAAGGTGACTCTCCTCCCCTCCAGTCAGTAGTAACAGTATGATCCCCTGGTCGTGTGTGTCAATGGCCCATGCCAAGTGTGGGGAAGATCCAGTGACGCAGATAGTGGATCTTTGAGTAATTAAAGACACCCCACCGGTCTGCACCTCCAAAACCACAAACTAACAGCAGTGTACATTGCTCAACCGTGGACTCACATCTTTGTCACCCACGCTCCACAGTCACCTTGTGGAATGAAGAATTCTGAATACCACAACTTCCACAGAGCACTAACTCCTCGAACACACACCCTTGTTACTCACCAGCCCTTCGTGTGTGTGTACGTCCACACGCACAGCACTACCAGCTATTTGCTGAGATGCACTTTTTTTTTCCTTTTTTTTTCGTTTGATTTGGTCGAGGAGAGACTGGGCATTTCCTGCCCTGACAGCCCTCGGATCTGTCCCAGCCTCATCCTCCTGTGAATTTACTCCTAGCATGGACCCCCCCCCCCCTCCCTCTCGCAAAAAACATTTGGGATACATTTTATTTCTATTTATTTATTGTTTTTTTTGTTTTGTAAGGGACCTAAGGATGACACGATGCTGCAAGGTCCTCAAATTTCTATCAGGACTTCCTTCCAGAGTTCCAAACACTGTAATATACCACAGCCTCGCATCTATTATTATAAACTAAATGTTGGTGGTGTTCACCTGCATGGCTTAATCTTCATTGACTTTTGAAGCTCAACATTCTTCTTCTTCTTCTTCTTCGCATTGGCCTACACTAATTGAGCTGCAGTGATTCGTCCGTGTCCACGCTGCCTCACAGTATGCTATAGGTCTCTGCAGATGCCTCGTCTGTTACTGCTTAATCTCTATGCTGCCAAATGGTCATATAATCTTAAAGGTGTTTTGTCCTGTATGATTTGTTTACACGCAAAAATGAATATATCATAAGATCCGCTATTTTTCAAAAGAAATCTAAACCAGAGTTCTGACTACTCTTTCAGATATTAGAAAAACGACAGAGTGAAGTATTAACCTGCGCAGTGAGAGATGCATCATCTTGGTTTACATTAAAGGAATGTATTAAGAATTATGGATTCGACACATGAAGAGAAGAGAGTGCATCAGTGTACAGATTCTCCCTCAGTGTGAATGTTCAGTTGTAAGTAGAATTCTTTTTCCATTTCCCAGCCCCCCCCCCTTCTATTTTCTTTATCTACTTTACATTCCTGTGCATCCCAAATTACCTATAGTGCTATATTGTTGTGTTTGTGAAAGCTGAATGTGTACCTACAAAGACTCCATTTAGAAGCAGATACTGTAAATCTGTTTTGCTACTGTTCCCCAGTGTTACTTTCTGTCTCTCTCTGAACACAAGCAGGAGGGAGAGAGCTGTACCTCGCCTCCACTAACTTCTGTTTTTCTCCTGCTTTCTTGTAAAATCCTGCCAAATAAAGATATTTAATAAATTATGTAAGTTATATAACAGTGAGTTCACCACTTGTTCTCCCTAGTGGCATTGCTAAATAGTTTACACATTCTAAGCTTGAAGTCAAAAACTAAGAATTTGTTTATGTTAAAGCTTGGTGTGACAATAAAGCTTTTTCATGTGCTCTTAGTTTGTCTCCATTTAATGCACAGATCACATCTTTTATTGTTATGTGTAATGTTTCTGTCAAAGTATGTTTACTGACTCACTGAAGAATAGCTACAGGTGTTGAGTATTTGAAACTTTGTAGCTAATAACTACTGTTAAAGGGCTAAAGGTCAATTCATTGATTAGTAGATGAACAGAAATGAATCAGTAATTAACAGTGATTTAAGTCTTTTGCTAAACATTAAATACAGTGTGAGGGAAAGAGAAGAGGATGATTAAAAACCCACGGCTGGAACATGAAACAATGGGTGAAAACTTCAAATAGAGCAGTGCAACAATGTCATGAATAAAGAACAGTGAATAGTTCAGTATTTAAAATAAATAACATTGTTAGAAGGCCTTTTGATAAAAATAAATATTCAAAAGGAAGCTCCTGATGTAGAAAGAGTTCCTCGTGCCAGTCGTTCCACAGACAAGGACCCCTGACAGCAAACACTCAGCCCGCCTTAGTCTGAAAGTGGGAAGTGGGACAAGTGAGCAGGTTCCTGTCTGAGGGTCTTATGCAGCAATAATAATGCAATGATGTACTGTCAAACTGGTCAAGAGGACCAGCTCTGTCCTGGACTGCCCTCTAAACTCCATAGAGGAAGTGGGGTGTAGCAACCAATAATGTAATAACGTCCAATAATGTAATACCTGCCGATAATGTAATAATTTTGGCCATTTTGAATGTAATAAAGTTAATAACATAATAGCATGCCAATAATGTAATAACTTAGTAATAAGTAGACTGATTAGACTTTTTCATCTAACACTGAGCAAACACATTTAGGTCACATGACCACTGTCCTCTTCCTGAATTCTAGCACGTTCCACTAAGTGATCTAACTACCATATACACTTCACAGTAATAAATGAAATAATATTACGCCAATATTACACCAATTACAACCATAATTAAGGAGAGAGAGTGCTGCATAGTACATACCCTTGATGAATGAATATGACGACTATGCCATCCACTATATCTATTTTTGATGAGTAAACTGCACAAAAACTGCTAAATAATCTTTTATTTCCAAGAATGCAATCCTATTATTACATTATCGGATAACGATTTTTTTAATGCTATGCCAATAACGTAATAACCAACCAATAACGTAATAACTTATTACATTATTGGCTCAAAAACTTTATTACATTATTGGCATGTTATTATGTTATTGGCTTTATTACATTTAAAATGGCCAAAATTATTACATTATTGGACTTTATTACATTATCGGTTGCTACATGGGGGAGAGGAGGATGTTGGCAATCTTATCTTATCTTAATGTGACACTGAATGGGGTGACTTCATAATGAATAAGTACAGTACATAATACTTCTCTACTTTAGGCTAATTTTGAATGCAGGACTTCAGCTGCAGTATTTTTACACGGTGGACTTCACTTCAGTAAAGGATCCAAGTTCTTCCACCAGTGATATCCTGACATAATGACTAAACATGAAATTAATTTATCAAAAATATTTTCCAGTTTGGTGATAAAAACACTTACTGGTCTTCTCACTGTAGGAGTCATGTACTGTATCAGAAACTACACCACATCAAAGTCAGTGAAGTCCTTTAGGATTGAAACACTTTGATAGAAGTTCAGTCTCTTTAACCCAGTGATGACAGCTTGACATTAACTACGGCGATTCCTCCAACCCTAGTCAAAGGCTGTGACTTTACTAGCTAAGGCTGGTCCACCTCCTTACTGTTAGCTGTGCTGCAGGTGCCAAAGGAAACCAGGAAGGAATGTGTGTCTTTTAAAGCTGCTCTCAATAACAGTGCTACAGTTCTTGGTTATGCCTGGATACGACTGCACAAAACAGCCATTGTTGCTGTGTGATTAAACCGCACCACACACGCACAAATATATACTGTAATTAGGTAATGTTCACTACAATGGCCAGTACCTGTCAGCATGCAGCTCTCTGTGTAGTGAATGAATGGAGGTGTCTGTCTGATGTGGAGGGAGAGGAAAGAAGAAAGAGAGAAGGAGGACGGGAGGCGGGAATACCTAATTGCAGGCTGTATAGTGATACAGGAGGCGAGGAATGTGTCTGACAAGCACATCTCTGATCTTTTGAGCGGCGGGAAGCCTGCTGATAAGACAACAAGAGGGCTCCCAGGCCAGCCATATGAGAATATGGTTGGCTGTGTTTGGTGACCTGACTGAGTCAAGTCATTTTCAGCAGACTTCAAATTAGTGGATATGTGAGCGAGTGTGTGGAAATCAAAATCTCTGCCAATTGTGGTCTCCTCTTGGTGAGAAAGAGGAACGGACTTACTGGGAAAAATGGCAAGATTAGCATTTTATGCTTCTTCTTGTTACTGAACAACATGACAAATTATCCCGTACAGAGTCAGAAATTTGGAGAAACAATGAGGCCACCGCAAAGTTTTAATCACACAACCAGACCCCAGGAAGACATTCAGTCACATTTGTATAGTTTCAGGGTTCACGACCTGTATTTTTTAGATATTTCATTCTTTTACTGTATTTCTGATACACATAAGGTATTATCTTCATGTCAGTGTGGATCAGTGCGATCATGCTGTCAGTATGTGTCCGCACCCAGGGACGCAGCACGCGAGAGGGCCCAGCAAAGAAAAAGTAAAAATAAATTGGGAAAGTCCCATTACTGTACTAACTGATGTGGGTACAAACCCAAAAACATTTCAGCATGTACTTCTTCAATGTTTATTGAACAAAACATTCAAACATAAATAAATACAAATAATAAGGCAGGCATTTTACAGAAGTCACTCTTCTCTTCATCTGTACTACCGATATAGAGGTTTTCTAAACTGTGCGGAAGAAATAACAATCCCAACTCAAGGTCCACTTACTAGCTTTTTCTTGCCATCTTCATCAACAGATTGAGTTTGCCCTGTTGTCATGGTAATGGCTTTTTTAACATCCAAGCTTAATGGTAAATGGACTGTACTTATATAGCGCCTTTCTAGTCTTCCGACCACTCAAAGCGCTTTACAGTACATATCTCATTCACCCATTCACACACATTCATACACTGATGGCATTAGCTGCCATGCAAGGTGCCAACTGCTCATCAGTTTGAGGAGCTAACCATTCATACACATTCATACACTGATGGCACAGCCTTCGGAAGTAATTTGGGGGGACACTTACACACATACAGACTGGAGCCGGGGATCGAACCGCCAATCATCTGATTAGTGGACAACCCACTCTACCTCCTGCTTAGTATCTATAATTATGACTTTGTACATTTTAGGATTTTTAGGATCCACTCACCAGCACTTTCCAGAGCTTTCAATCATATCACACGAGAAAAACACTAAAACCAAAAAATGATAGAGAGCAGCACGGTTGTTTTTACAGGTCAAAGCTGATTTGATTTAATAGTTTAAAGATTCAAAGATGACAAAAGCATTAATCACACACTGACTCAAACATAAAATCAGGGCTGGACATAATATTTAAAGGCAATTTCATCAATTTAACAAAAGAAAACCCCAGATTACAACAAGTTATGGTGACTCATTTTTAAGTAGGAATTAAGAAAAAAAAATCAAATCCAAGTCCAGTCATGAGAGGACAATAAAGCTGTCCCCATTGAACAATATCCTAGTGGCTCCTTCCTCTTCCTGGCAGTGGTTGTAATAGGTATGTTATCAGTGTGTGAGAAAGCATAAGTGGTTGAGTGACACAGACTAACCATTATTTAGAGTGCGTCAATTGATGCTTTACTTGGCCACAGCAGAGTGAGAAGCCAGGATGAAACTTGGTCCTGGGCACTAAAACACGACCACAGAAACCCTAATCGAAGATTGCAACAGCTTCACAGAAGTGAAGCCACTGGAATGAGTCAGACACAACAGGAGTTTAGAAGGAAATCAGATGTTTTTATTAATCTGCTATGAGAGCAGGAGATTACACACACACACACACACACACACGCATTGTCGTCAGCAAACCGAGTACAGACGCAGCCAGCTGGTCCCTGCAGGTCTATGACAGGCAGTTATCTGAATGGAATGAATGGATGTATGACTGGCAGGGGGCAGGCTGAGGGGCAGCAGTCAGTGTCCAACTGGTAGTGTATAGCAGTTATTGTACAGAAAGTCATCAGTCAGCAATATAGAGAGACAGACAGGAGCCCAATAGCATAACCACCCTCAGTCTGTTCCACAGTCGTCTGGGCTGATGTTGCTGCCACACACATACACTGTCTCTGACATCAGATAGGCTGGGTCCTGGCTTGGTGTATCCCCCCGCCGTCTCCCCCCACCGTGTCGATTTGTGAGTCACTGACATCACTTCCCCTCAAACAGCAACAAACGGCTGGGTTGTTGGGAGAGTCCATTGGATGAGGGGAAAGGAGGGGGGATGTTTGAGTCAATCCCATGGAATCCATGATATACTGTACTGGGCTTTGTGTTGGAAAGGGGAAAACCAGCTACGTCATCCCTACTAGGCTTTTGTTTACTCCGGCCTGAAGAACATCTCCTTTGTTTTGTTTTTCTTTTAATCTTCTCTTCCTGATGTATCTGCTCTGCCTTTCATCACCGTGGACTTAAAGGTGTGAGCAGTTAATGAGCCGAACGGCTGAATCACGGATTTGGGTCTGAGGTCATGCTGGATGACCTACTGTACTGTAGCATGCAGAGCAATGAGGCACTTCCATAGTCTTTGACTTAATAGCTCATTTAGAAATTAATTTGTGATAAATTGTTTTTAGGCGGAGGGCGAAACCTTACAGTCCAAAAAAGTCACGATCCAAATGTAATAATGAAAAAGTTTATGGAGTGGAAAATCAATTTTCTTTTTTTTTTTTTACTTAGTATCCAGCTTTCCCACTGGATTTATGAACGAAGGGAGTGCTGAAGTCATTTTACATATACCATACATACATAATTCCACCACCTACACCTTGTAGAAATGTTTTACTGTGGTTCAGGAATTTGTTTATGCTAAGCTAAACTTCATTAGCTACTTATTTCTGCATCCTGTCATGTTGAGAACAGTGCTTCACAAACTGTTTTGTCTGACGTACTCCCACAGCTCTGTCAGATGAGCTCAAGTAGTGCTTCAGTGACACCAGCTACATTTTCACAAAAAGGACCAAATGGATTCAATTACACACTGGGCTCAGCTGTCACTCATGATGTAAAATGTGCCTTTTTATAGCATCAACTAAGTGATTAAAATGGAACTTATCAGAAGAATGAACACTTGAACAAACATCAGCATGATAAGAACTACCTAAAATAACAAAAAACGTGTACTTTGACTTTTTAGTTGGGAGGGGGCGATTTCGCATCGAGTTATTCACTCGAGTTTACTTTTGGGATCATTTGAGTTTATACAAGTAAATATTTGATAGTATGATTGATGAAGAGTGTATTCACACACATCATTACTACCACTACTTGGAGTTGAACTAGTTTTCATGCACTCTATGTGAATGTTTTTTTTTTTACTGATAAAGAAACTTTATCAGTGGTTTAATTAGATATCCTTCTGTGTTGGTTTTTGTTTCGTCATGGTAACAGAAGTTGTGGTGGACTTCCTTAATCCTGTTGACTTTACAAAGGAGGACACGACTAATGAAAGATCCCATGGAGTCACCACCGGGGACTTGGGAACACTCATCTTTCAAAACGTGAGGTGAACACTACCCATGACATTTCCCTGCTATTGTCTGCTTGTTTCCAGGAGTGACCACATAGTGATGCTGTAACTATGTCTGTGTGTGTGTGTGTGTGTGTGTGTGTGTGTGTGTGTGTGTGTGTGTGAAAGCCAAACATGGACAATAACTCAGTTACTTCAATTCCCAGGGACCTTGGCACCATGAAAACTATCAGCGTGGGAGCAAAGAGATGGAGACAGTGAATACAGCGAGGTTGGAAGGGTGGAGTGGGGATGGGGTCGGGGGGGGCGAGAGATAAGAGTTTATGTCAGGGGGAACAGCTGAATCATGTCGAAATTATGACTGTTTATCTGAAAATGATTGGAAGGGAGCAGAAAGAGTGCACTGTGGGCGGAGGGGAAACATCATGGTCAAGAGGGGCTGATGGTGTTTCCCAAACCAACAGCTCTGTTTTGACTCACTGGTGATTGAAAACAGCAGCTGGAGCTTGGTGTGGACCTGGTTACACGGTAAATAATATTAGGTATTATCTGTGAACATTGGTAGTGAGCCTGTCTGACTCACAAAAACAACAAGTATCCCTCAGTTGGTGCAGACTGCACACCATCGCTCCCACCCTGGAGGAAGAGAAAACAACAGGCTTTCACTGTGTCATTCAAGAAAGGTTGCTTCATCTGCTGTTGTGTCTCTGCTCATCTTATGTCTGTTCACACCCATTGCTCTATTGATTCAGGTGTGTGCGTAAGGTTTGGGTTTGACGGACAGCACATGACTGAGGAAACATCTTGATAAATCATCGTTCTCGATGACCTCAGGGTGCTTCCTGAATACTCACACCCACCAATTGGCGATGACAGTGTGGTCTAAGTCTTCAGGCCGGGCCACTTTGATGTGACCACAGAGAGGAAGCAGAGGTCAAGTCTGGGAGATCATGACACGGCTAACAGAATAAGAGACGTCTCCTGCTGATGTCATGGTCGGTCCTGCCCTGGTGTTTTTCCTTTTCCTCCTCCTCTATCCTCATCCTGCTCTTCCCAGCCCGGTTTTGATGGCAGTCGACCTGGCAATGGATTTCCTATTGTAGGAGTGAGTGCTTCACAAGAGAGATGTGGTTTGGAGATGAACATAGCACAAGAGGTCGTCCAAGTCGTCGAGTACACCGCATGTTTCAATGCTTTGCTCATGCGCACCTCACTGGAGACCACACCCTCTGTTTTAAGCTACTATATCATCCAGTCTCATTACAGTGTATTGGGCCCATGCCAGATTACCATATTTAACACAAATGTGGCGTGGGATTCCTATAGCTACTCTGCTACGTCACTGGAAACTCTACCCAATTCCCACCGTCAGGGTTAAGTGTGAGGATGAATCCTTGTTTTTGGACAGAGAACACTGTTTGCACTGTGATGTAAGACGGGGAGATGAGAGGAAGAAGGGAAGCAGGGGAGCAAAGAGGAAGGAACACAGGGTGAGGGGATGTAGGAGCACCGGGGGAGTGCTGACAGACTGTTTAACTTTTGGTGAGTGTGTTGGGCTCCAAGTGGGGGAGCGACATGTGTGTTCACACGCGTTTTAAACAAGGAAAGCTTGGCTCCCACTGACTGAGCATCATTTTTTTGCAGCCGTGTGCCCACATGGGTGTGTACAGTACATACTCAGGCATGTTTTTCTATGCAGTCAAGTGTATCTGTCTTTATCTGCACATTTTTAGCCATGTTAACACTAGAACTACTGGAATCCTATAACTACTACAATGACCATGGCTGTTCCAAATGTCACTTTTGTCATGAATTTAAAGCTTCTATTGACGTTTTCAATTGAAGCTTTGAATATCTGTCATCATATTTTATGATGTCAAGACCTAAAAAACAAAAAAAAACAAAAAAAGTGCAGCAAGCTGTGAAACGAAAAGGTTTTTCACCACAGTGAAAATATTGTTTTTTTAAAGGCGGAATACCAACAAATATTATGCTAAAATGATTGAAGCAGAATATTTTATTTGATAAAAACATGTAGTGAATTTGGGAACTGATTACATCTATCTATTTTCAATACATTTTTGGAATTATTGGAAATGTTTGAATCACATGAGTTCTACATAACCTCCACTGCAATCATATCTAAGGATAATACTATATAATACTAATAATATTAGTGTAGCTTCATCTTTATCTGCAATTTTGCAGAAATAAAAGGTGAATATACAAAAAAAGTTATGAAACTTCAAAGCTTTGAACTATTTAGTGCAGCCCTGTTTGCATATAATTTCAATAATCAGTAGGCCTACTAAGAATAATTAAATAAATCTAATCGGGGTTAATGTCAGCTAATATACACATCATAACTTATTATACTAGGAAGGACTCTCTGAATCACTCTGAGAGCCAGTGTCAGATAAAATTTAAAGGGATCAAGAGACATCATTATTTGGACCTGCTCCTCCATCAGACTTTTTCTTACATCACTTTACGGTAAGCGTATTCTGTCCCTTCCGGTTATCGGTGTTACTGCCACGGTGCTCTCTGCTCTGCTCTTTTCACATCAGTGATTATCTACATATCTCTACACTATCCTTAGACTTGTTCTGCTTGTGCACGAACAGGTCTCTGAACTTTAGTAACCACAATCCGATAGTTTTCAAATCCAGCTTCAAATTCCTGGGAATCCACATCTCACAGGACCTCTCCTGGACGACTAACTGCTCCAACCTGATCAAGAAGGCTCAGCAGCGCCTCTTCTTCTTGAGGATTCTGAGGAAAAACCACCTCTCTTCAGTCATCCTGGTGAACTTCAACCGCTGCACCATTGAGAGCATCCTAACCAACTGTATTACAGTCTGCTATGGGAACTGCTCTGTCTCGGACCGGAAGGCTATGCAGAGGGTGGTGAAAACCGCCCACCGCATCGCCAGAGCCTCACTTCCTGCCATTGAGGACATTTACAGGAAGCGTTGCCTTAGGAGGGCAACAAACATCACAAGAGACTCCTACCATCCAGCACACGGACTGTTTGCCCCCCTGCCCTCTGGGAGGCGCTACAGGAGCCTCCGGACCAAAACCACCAGGTTCAGGAACAGCTTTTTCCCCACAGCTGTTTCCATGCTGAACTCTGCAACAAACGCCCCAGCCCCCCATCCCTCCATCCCCACAGGAAGTGAACTGGACTTTCCTTGTTAGCCACACTAACTAGCCTAGCTATAGCAATGGCTTCTTTCTGCTCTCCTCCTCTCTCCTGCCCTGTGTGCCACATGTTTAGTTACTCCTCGTCCTCCTTTAGCAATAACAGTACTTGTAATAAATGTAGTTTATTTGTAGCTTTGGAGGCGAGGCTCAGTGATTTAGAGGCACGGTACCGCACCACCGAACAGTCAGTAGCTGCTATAGTTAGCAAGTCCCCTGTAGCCGGTGCGGTACCACCGATGGTAGCTTCAGCTAGCCGTCCCCCGGCAGTTCCCAAGCAGTCGGGAGGCTGGGTGACTGTCCGAAAGAGGCATAGCCCCAAACTGAAGCCCACGGTACACCACCAACCGCTCCACGTTTCAAACAGATATTCCCCACTCAGCGACACACCCGCTGAGAGGCCAACTCTGGTCATTGGCAGCTCCATTTTACGAAACGTGAAGTTAGCGACACCGGGGGCCATAGTTAAATGCATCCCGGGGGCCAGAGCGGGCGACATCGAATCTAATTTAAAACTGCTGGCTAAGGATAAACGTAGATACAGTAAGATTGTTATTCACGTCGGCGGTAATGACACCCGGTTACGCCAATCAGAGGTCACTAAAATTAATGTTTCATCGGTGTGTGCATACGCCAAAACGATGTCGGACTCCGTAGTTTTCTCTGGACCCCTACCCAATGTGACCAGTGATGACATGTATAGCCGCATGTCGTCATTCCACCGCTGGCTGTCGAGGTGGTGTCCAGCAAACGATGTGGGCTTCATAGACAATTGGACACCTTTCTGGGGAAAACCTGGTCTGATTAGGAGAGACGGCATCCATCCCACTTTGGATGGAGCAGCTCTCATATCTAGAAACATGGACAAGTTTATTAGTCGACCAAAACCGTGACAACCCAGAGTTGAGACCAGGAAGCAGAGCTGCAGTCTTACACGCTTCTCTGCGCCTCCATTAGAGCAGCCACCCACCCAATCCTTTAGTATAGAGACTGTGTCTGTCCCCCGTCCACCTACATTATTTAAAGATAAAACAAACAGAGGAGGAGCTCATCATAAAAACTTAATAAAAATTAAATCAACATCTCCAGCAGTCCAAAATAAGAGAATTAAATGTGGACTCTTGAATATCAGGTCTTTGTCCTCTAAAGCTGTTTTAGTCAATGAATTAATATCTGATTATGATATTGATCTATTTTGTCTTACTGAAACCTGGCTGCAGGAGGATGAATATGTTAGCTTAAATGAATCCACTCCTCCCAGTCATTGTAATACTCATATTCCTCGAAGTACTGGTCGAGGTGGTGGAGTTGGAGCCATATTTGACTCAAGTCTATTAATAAATCCTAAACCTAAACTAAATTATAATTCATTTGAAAGTCTTGTTCTTAGCCTTACTCACCCAACCTGGAAAACATTACAGCCAATTTTATTTGTTACAGTATATCGAGCTCCTGGTCCTTACTCTGAATTTTTATCTGAATTTGCAGAATTTGCATCAGGCTTGATCCTTAAAACAGATAAAGTAATTATTGTAGGTGATTTTAATATTCATGTGGACAACCACAATGATAGTCTTAGTACTGCGTTTATCTCTTTATTAGACTCAATCGGCTTCTGTCAGAGTGTAAATAAACCGACTCATTGTCTGAACCACACTCTTGATCTTGTTCTCTCATATGGCATTGAAATTGATCATCTAATAGTCTTTCCACAGAATCCTCTTCTGTCTGACCATTTTTTAATAACCTTTGAGTTCATATTACTGGACTATAAGCCTTTTGGCAGAAACTCCTACAGCAGATGTTTATCTGATAGTGCTGTAGCCAAATTTAAGGAAGTGATTCCTTCAGTATTGAATTCAATGCCATGTCTCAATGTAGCAGAGGACTTGTCTGCTTCCTTTAGCCCCTCACAAATAGATCATCTTGTTGATAGTACTACAGGCTCATTATGAACAACTCTCGACTCTATTGCACCTCTGAAAAAGAAGATAATTAAACAAAGGAGGTTAGCACCATGGTACAGCCAGCAGACTCGCAAATTAAAGCAAGAGGCACGTAAATCTGAACACAAATGGCGTGCCACTAAACTGGAAGAATCTCGTTTAGTCTGGCAAGATAATCTTAAAACATACAGGAAGGCTCTCCATAATGCCAGAACAGCCTATTACTCTTCATTAATAGAGGAAAATAAGAACAACCCCAGGTTTCTCTTCAGCACTGTAGCCAGGCTAACAGAGAGCCACAGCTCTATTGGGCCATCTATTCCTTTAGGTCTAAGTAGCAATGACTTCATGAGCTTCTTTAATGATAAAATTATAACTATTAGAGACAAAATTCATCACCTCTTGCCCTCAACAGGCACTGATCTGAATTCTGATACAGCAAGTTTGGAAACAGCTGTAAAACCAGATATATATTTAGACTGTTTTTCTCCCATCGACCTTGAATAAACCCTCAATCAAATAACTTCAATAATTTCTTCATCTAACCCGTAAACCTGTATCTTAGACCCCATCCCAACCAGACTGCTCAAGGATGCTTTACCTCTAGTTAGCCCTTCTTTATTGGATATGATTAATCTGTCTTTATTATCAGGATATGTACCACAGTCCTTTAAAGTAGCTGTAATTAAACCTCTTCTTAAAAAGCCCACTCTAGATCCAGAGGTTTTAGCCAATTACAGACCGACATCAAACCTTCCCTTTCTCTCTAAGATACTTGAGAAAGCTGTAGCCAATCAGCTGTGTGACTTTCTCCATAAGAACAGTTTATTTGAGGATTTTCAGTCAGGATTTAGAGTGCATCATAGCACAGAGACCGCACTAGTCAAAGTTACAAATGACCTCCTAATGGCATCAGACAAAGGACTCATCTCTGTACTTGTCCTGTTAGATCTTAGTGCCGCATTTGACACCATTGACCATCAAATTCTTTTACAGAGACTGGAACATCAAACTGGCATCAAAGGAACCGCCCTAAGCTGGTTTAAGTCTTATTTCTTAGATCGATCTCAGTTTGTTTATGTCAATGATGAATCCTCCATGCATACCAAAGTTTGTCACGGAGTTCCACAAGGTTCTGTACTAGGACCACTTCTATTCAGTTTATATATGCTTCCTTTAGGGAACATTATTAGGAATCACTCCATTAATTTTCATTGTTATACCGACAACACCCAATTATATTTATCGATCAAGCCTGATGAAACCAATCAGTTAACTAAACTCCAAGCATGCCTATGCATGCATTAAAGATATAAAAATTTGGATGACCTACAATTTTCTGATGTTAAATTCAGACAAAACTGAAGCTCTTGTAATTGGACTTAGAGACTTAGTTACTTTAGATGGGATCACCCTGGCCTCCAGCTCCACCGTAAAGAATCTTGGAGTTGTTTTTGATCAGGATTTGTCCTTTAATGTCCACATAAAACAAATTTCGAGGACTGCATTCTTCCAGTTACGTAACATCGCCAAAATCAGACGCATTGTATCTCAAGCGGATGCAGAAAAACTAGTCCACGCATTTGTTACGTCTAGGCTGGACTATTGTAACTCTTTGTTATCAGACTGCTCCAATAAGTCTCTTAGGACTTTGCAGCTAATTCAGAATGCTGCTGCACGTGTTCTGACAGGAACCAAGATCAGAGATCACATCTCTCCCATTTTGGCTTCCTTGCACTGGCTACCTGTTAAATCTAGAATAGAATTTAAAATTCTTCTCCTTACATACAAAGCTCTTCATGGTCAGGCACCATCATATCTAAAAGAGCTCATAGTACCTTACTACCCCTCTAGAACACTGCGCTCTCAGAATGCTGGGTTCCTTGTAGTTCCTATAGTTTCCAAAAGTAGATTGGGAGCCAGAGCTTTCAGCCATCAAGCTCCTCTTCTGTGGAACAAACTACCATTTTGGGTTCGGGAGGCAGACACGGTCAACACTTTTAAGAGTAGACTTAAGACTTTACTTTTTGATAGAGCTTATAGTTAGGGCTGGCTCAGGTCATCCCTTAGTTATGCTGCTATAGGACTAGACTTCCTCCCCCCTCTCTCTCTCTCTCTCTCTCACTATCTCTCTCCCTCTACCACCATCTGTAAACATACATGTCTGTCATACATGTACATTAATGCATCTTACTAACTAAACTTCTTCCCTGGAGTTTCTGTGCTCTCTCGTCCAGCAGGTTCTCATGGATCGTGGCTGCTGCTGTGGTCCTGCACGACGTCCTCTACATATATTATTACTGTCATTATTGTTACCATATCTCCATTACAGTTTATAGTTAGTTAATGATTTGCTGCTGCTGTGCATCTGTGTCTCTCTATCTCTATCACAGGTTCCACTGCTACTGTAATCATTTTATCGTTCATTGTAATTCATTGTCATTCTATCATTCATTGTAATTGTACAAAATGTTTGTGTTGAATTGTTGACTGTACACGTGACATCTATTGAACGTCTGTCCGTCCTGGGAGAGGGATCCCTCCTCTGTGGCTCTTCCTGAGGTTTCTTCCACTTTTTTCCCTGTTAAAAGGGTTTTTTGTGGGCAAGTTTTTCCTCACTCGAACCGAGGGTCTAAGGACAGAGGGTGTCACTCCCTGTACAGATTGTGAAGCCCTCCGAGGCAAATGTATTTTGTGACTTTGGGCTATACAAATAAAATTTGATTTGATTTGATTTGATTTTAAAGCGAGAGTTAGCTTTAACTTTGTAATAGTGCAAAAAAACTAGAAAACATATATGTGTATATGTGTTTTGTAATTTTAATGAAATAACAATGGCAGAATATGTAAGGGTCAGTGTTGGGAGTAACAGCGTTTAAGTATAACGGCGTTACTAACGGCGTTATTTTTTCAGTAACGGAGTAATCTAATTAATTACTTTTCCCATTGTTGCAACGCCGTTATCGTTACTGAGAATGTAAAGTGGTGCGTTACTACAAATTGGTTGAATGAAGCGCGAGGTGTCAAGCTTTGGCTACATCAGCTGCCTGGAGAGAGCAGGAGTGGGCATGATGATGACACCGTTGCAAATGCGATGATGATTGGCTGGGTGGGCGGATGCCCTGCTCACCTGTCTCACTGCACGCCCTGACTTCCACCTATGACTACCTCTGAACACACAGGACAGCGACAATGGCGACGAGCCAGGGAAATTCAAAGGTAGCGTTCTCCAACTGGAAGTACCGGCACTACTTCTCCCTCGTTGAAATTAAAGGCAAGAATGTATATGTATCATGCACGCTATGCCCAGGAAAAAAGATTTTATCCACGTCTGCCGCAAGCAACTCTAACCTTATGAAGCACGATATGGCAGGCTGCAACCTAAGTTCAAATAAATACCAAATGTTCAAATAAATACCAAATGTTCTAAAATACTGTATATAGTGTTTTTATTCTTCAGTCAGTTAATATAAACATCTTTGACGTTAAAGATGTTATAGAACGTAATAGCGTTATAAAACATAAAAAAATAACGTCACAGTTACTTTGCTGAGTAACTAATTACTTTTACAGTGTGGTAACTGAGTTACTAACTCAATTACTTTTTGGCAGAAGTAATTTGTAACTGTAACTAATTACTTTTTTAAAGTAAGATGACCAACACTGGTCAGGGTCCTATAAAGTTACTAACTTTATTATTACGTTCCAAAAATAAAAAGAGTCAAAATACTGCCTTGGTAGTTCTTAGTGCTTGTGCAAATGAAATTTGGTAAAGATACACATGCCCAGAGGTGAATACTAATGACTTTTCTTGTAGCCATCATCAGGTCAAAGTTTCTATTCTGTGAAATATCTCCAAATCTACATGATGGATTAGCATGGTTCATGGTTCCGAGAGGATGAGACTTAATGCCCTGTGTACAGCCTCACAGAGCTGCTAGCATTGCTGTTAGTTTTGATTATCTTTTTTTTTCTATAAAATTATTTTGTTTAAAGAAAATTAAAAAAAAATAGTTATTTAGTTTTTCCAATATTTTTTCTCACAGATGAAATTTTACAGTGTGTGAATGGTTAGCTCCTAAAACTGATGAGCAGCTGCATGGCAGCCAATGGCTTCAAAATATGAATGAGATATGTAGTGTAAAAGCACTTTGAGTGGTCGGAAGACTAGAAAGGCGCATATAAGTACAGTCCATTTACCATTTTATATAAATAAACTTTCTCAGGAGTCCGCCCTCGCTGCTTTCTACGCGGCTGATGAGGGCATCCTCTACTTCTCTTGGCGGGCGGAGTCACGTGACCCCTCCCACAGTTTGTTTCCACGCGCCACCCCTCTGAAGGAAATCCAAGGAGCAGCATTAAAGCCATAACGGCCTGATAATTACTTTTAAAATAAATAATAACAGCAATGCATGTGGGTCTACTGCCAAATCTGGTGGTGTCACTTGTCATTTAACTGTGTTTTCCTCCACACAGTCCAGAAGTGCCTGCTTTGATAGTCTGTTCAGTGTTCACCCTGACTCTCCCACACTCTGCAACCCACACACATCAGCTGAAATGGGATCTGCTTAATGGTCTGGAATATCCCTGTTTGGGCTGATCATCACTCCAATTTTCTTTTCAAATGTGTAGTTTTGATAAAACCACAGGCCGGTGTGATGCGACGGGAGAGGTGGGGGAGGAAGAAGAGGAGAGCTGGGTGTAAACATTGGAGTTGCTATGGAGGTGGCAGGGTAAAGGAGTTTTGAGCAAGGAGCAAGACAGGGAGTGTGTGTGTGTGTGTGTGTGTGTGTGTGCGTGTGTGTGTGTGTGTGTGTGTGTGTGTTTTATGGTAGACTTTGAGTGACCTTCTTACCACAGAGGATGTGGGAGTGAGGGAAGAGAGACAATTCTCTGCTCTTCATGCCGTGAGTCTTAAGAGGAGCCTCTCAGTCAGATAAAACAGGCCGATATTAAACAGTGGAAAGACCTGGCCTTGTTCTACCTCCAGTGAACGATTCTCATTCGTGAGGAACTTGAGACAGTGTGTTGTCCTTTTAAAGCACTCGGTTTATCAAATACTAATACAACAGCTGTGCCCAGGATCCGTGCGATCAAATATTTATGCCAGGCAGCAGCGAAACCATTTCCTCATATTTGGCTTCTCTAATTCATGCATTTCTACCCCTCTGGTTTCAAAACAGGCTGAATCCAGTGGAATCATGCTGGTTGCTTTGAAGCCGAAATAGCCATGGGCAGAACCAGACTGACCGGATCCTGCTCACGGTGACTCCACAGTCTGTCTATGAACCCTGACCCTTCACACTTGACCCCGATACCGATACCTCAGGTAGCACAAACTGCTGACGTCACAGTTCGTGGATGAGCGTGAGGTTGCTGAGTTTAATGTTGGGGTGAGTGCGAGGGCACGGTTAACAAGGAATGCTCTTAAAAACCAGAGATAATCAAATGCTCAGCAACAATGCAAGAGTTGGCTGGTGGCAAAGGTTAACACCCAGTCTCAAGTTTTATCTTTGCATGCAGTTATATGGCACTTTTGTATTTCTCTCTCTCTCTTTGGGTCTTCTACTTTACATCTCTTCGCCCTTCCTTTCTCATTCATGCTTAATCTCTTTTTTCCTCTTTTTCCTCTCCTCAGCCCTGTAGGCTTTTGGCTGTCTGTCATCATGTGAAAGAGCATCAGGTTCCACTCTTTGGCAGGCGGTTCATAGCAAAACACAGGGGCATGGAGACCGTCCAAAACACTCTTTCTCTCTCACACACACATATCTGTGCATGTACATGCACACTTTAAGGGTCAGCCCAACATGAATAAAAGTGTGATACAACCCAAATAATGTTAACCTGAGTGCGTGTACAAACCTTGCCTCTGCTCTTCCCTGCAAAAGCACTAGGCTCCTGTCTCCTCGAGGAAATAACTGAGGGCACAGGAAACCCACAGCTAAACACAGGTTCTCACGGTGTTTTAACAACCCCCTGACCAAGAGAAGAGCACTTCATAGTACCACATCCAGAGCCAATGCCAAGACCACGCCACGGCCAGCCAAGTCCAGGAGGTCGCTGGAGCCGTGACATTAGTTCAAAAGGTCTCCTGGGAAAGATAAGATCCACATCCTCGCCGGCTCGCTCTGAAAACTCTGAGCACACACTCCTGTTCTTGTGCTACATTTCAGAAGCAAAACATCAACAGAGGCACTTCTATATAAGCGTGGTAAAAATGAGAGTAATAGTTTGGGGGGAGTGTGGTTGTACTACAACATAACCGAAATCATGTGTGTGGTTTTATGAAGTTAGAAAGCCCATAATGATGGACTATTAAATGATTGTAGCGCCATGAGGTTTGATGGTTTGAGGGGGGAGGCACATATAAAAAGCCAGCTTTCTCCCATGAACTCCTTTGGCACCCAGAAATTTGCTTGGATTTCGCAAACTCACCCAACCTACTACAACCACCCCTCCTTTCCATTGTCACTGCTTCTGCCTAAAATAACTCCTGTTCCTAAAGGAGGTTCGTTTTCTGCTGGGTTTTCAAATACTACACTGTTGTTCTGCTGGCAGTGGGAAAACAGGAGAGGTTAGGGAGGTCACTCTCTGGGCTAACAGGAGCCACTGCCATGTTTAGATGCTGCAACAGCCACGATGTGTGACCGCTGGACAGTCTGTGGACACTCAGCCTTAATGAGGTGGTCCAGCAGTACCATGCGACAATACCTTATTGTGCATGTTGTGGGAGAATGCACACATAAGTGGATTATAATAGGAGATGAGAAGGAATTAATAGTATCATCTAGAGTTTGTTTTTTAGTTTATTTAGGTACTTAGCCCAGGCTGAGTGTGAGCTCAAGTGTCTTTGTTTGTCATGCAACACACAGAAGAGCTTACACTCCGTCATTTAATGCTGCATCAATCAATATTTTCAGATTAATGATGGATCACATGATTGCGTGTAATGTAAAAGGTGTCGCTCTTACAGTGAATTATCACTCAACTCTTTGCAGTTCACCTCAGCTCTACGTAACACTTGAACATCCTTCGACTCATTGTTTTGGTTAAACAAGCCGCAACTTTGCTGTTTTGGTTCGCCCTCACCACTCTCACCAACCCTGTCTCCAGCTGCAGCAGGCTGCTGTTTTCAGTGCAAGAAACACTGATAAAATGGCTGTTTTCTACCTGTGAGGCAGCAAACGACAGGAAGCTCTGTCTATGATGTGCAGTAGGCAATCTATCTACCTACATTGGGATAGTTTGGGGAGATATGCTTATTCGTTTTCGTTTTATTTTTATTTTACTGAGAGAAATAAAAGATTAATACCACTCTTAGACATGTAGTTAATTTAGCTTAGCAAAAAAAGAAAGATATAAAGCTGGAAGAAAGGACAAGCTCTGTCCAAAGACAAAAAAACCCACCAATTCGACTCTAAACTCAGGTCACCTGACAACAAAACATCAAGTTTTGGTTTTATAATGGAGTCCATGGACCTCAAACTCTGATATCTCTCCTAAAACTAATTTTTATCTTGTTGCTTTTCCTCACTGATGTTATTTGTTATATATATTGAAATCATTTTGTTTTGTTTTGGAATTTATTATTTGAATTTTATATTTTTGTTATTTGGTTTTGATCACTGCAACTTTGTTCTGAAAAATGCTGTAAATTATTTGAGTATAAATACATGTAAGTTAACATTATCATTATTTCTGGATGCAGCCACTCTAGCACTTTCCTATTTCTCCCAGTCATAATGCTAAGCTAAGCTAAGTGTCTGAAGCTTCATGTTTGGTGTACAGAGATGACATGTATCTATTTAAAGTGTCAGATTTAGAGGGCTCTGTTTACAGAATATGGCAGAAATGTAATATAATATTCATAAGTACGTTTTCATTAGTGTATAATCACCTGAAAATATGAATCATTGTGTTTTTGTTACCTTAGAATGAGCTTTATTATATTATTTTTATTATATCTACACATGCTGTGGGTCCTCTTATGGGGAGCTGTCCAGAATGGACAAACTAGACACTGGCTCTTTAAAAGGTCTTCTGTGTTTCTCTCATAGGAAGGAGATGTGTGGAGGAGGACACGGCTAGATGTCACTAAATCCCACACACTGGTCCTTGAAGCGAAATACATTTCCCAAAATGTCAATCTATTGATTCAAAGAAACAAAAGGTCAGTGTGCAGAAAGGGAGTTAAAAATGATATTTATGGAGAAACAATACAATTACATACACGGCTACATTCCGGTGTACTCCAATTCAGTCTTACTCCAAGGGGACGTCACCATGATCAAGCAGGTAGGTGGACACTGATGACAGCTGAAAAACAATAACACATCACACAAACAGTTGCGATGAATCAAGATCTTTATTACAACACTGAAACTTGTCATTGTGGCAGAGAAAGTTTTGTTTATTGTTCACTGTGGGTAATCTTGGTCGGTATAATGCAACTAAAAGGTGGAACCTTGCAAAACAATGGGCTGATAGTTTAAGTAATTCCATTCAAAGACTGTGGTAAGACACAGTTTCAACCCATGAAAGAATACTTAAATGAAGGTGAGAGGAAATTACATCTGTCTGTTCATGTAAGAAGGCCTGTTAAGGAATATTTGTGGGCAGACAGAAAACACACACACACACAGTGTGTGACTCACAATGACGTTCTGTTTTCAGGTTTGGTATAAGTTTCTTCACTTGCTGTAATAGTGGAAATCCAGGTTTGTTGTCATCTGTTGGGTCTCTGTAAATAATATTATTATATTTTTTATTATAAGACAGCGGTGTCCAAACTTCTTTTAAAGAGGGCCAGATTTGACAATGTGAAGATGCCCGGGGGCCAATACTAACATTTTAAAAATGAAAAACAATAAAAGTTACATACAAATGCACGAAGTTTGCATGAAGTTGATACAAATCTGAACCTCATGTTCATTCTAAACATGACTTATTATGAGTAATGTCTGTTAACATTTAAGTTTAAAACGTTCCAACCTTGCTCTTGTCTTTCACGAGCTCACTCAGAAAGTAATATGTTTGTGTCACATCTACAGATATATAACACCAGCAGTTATGTCCTTAGAGGTTAACGTTTAGTGCATCCAAATGCTTCGTTATGTCAACCAAAAAAGCCAAATCTTCCAGCCATACAGTATCTGACAATCCTAGCAGGCCATAAATAATATATTATAAAAACGAAGCTGCGGGCCGGATGTAATCTGGCCGTGGGCCGTGATTGGCCCCCAGGCCGGACTTTGGACATGCCTGTTATAAGAGTATGAGCTAGATCTGCTCTATATGTTGTGTCATGAGATAACTTCTGTTATGATTTGGTGCTACATAAATAAAATTGAACTGAATCTGTCCTCAGTGTCTTATCAGAAAATACTGACCTACAGTAAGTGCAGCACTCTACTCAACACTGCCCAGGTGGAAGTTTTCTGGTAAGTAACCCATACAAGAACATTTCCACTTTGGAGGACATCACTGCAAGAGTGCACAGGCTGACTGGTAGGACGTGTTCACACTAAAAATATTAAATTGGCTCTGTGGTGGTGATGTGTGTGTAAATGGGTGGTTTTCTGGAGCAAACCTAAAACTTGTGTTTCAGCACAAGTTGGCATAACTCTACCGAAGTAATAATTAAGAGGGAATAAAGGACGGGTTCAGGTTCAGTTTTTCAAGTCTGTCTTAAAACAGTAGGTCAGGTGAGCAGATGTACATTGAAACAGGTTTTGCTTGCTCCTCCTGTTCCTGCTCGCCATTCCTGATACACTTCCAGTTTAAGTGAGAGGACAAAAATCCACAATCCTCACTTTGGAAAATAACACTTGATTTGACTCATTCAGACTGCTGAAGCCTGACACTTGCTTAGATAAGTTATGAAGACATTTTGCGCACACAGTGCAGTGTGAATTTTGTGTTCTATCACAGGAATCATGTTATATAAGTGAGCAATCGAAACCTGTTTCCGTGCACATATGGGCTAGTTCAACCAACTGAAATGACACGCAATTCTACTGAATATTGAAACACCCTCTTATTGTTGTAAATATTTTTTCTCTGACAATAGATTAATAATAATAATAGGTTACAATAACAAATGCTTTTATTTTGAAATAGAAATGTGTTGTGTTGTCTTCTGTTAGTGTAACGTTTAGACGTTAAGTTGCTTCAAAAGAATCTATTGGTTGCTAGGTAATCTAGCTAGGTATCTGTTTTTTCCTCCTTGTTTCTTTTTATGTCGCCGTTGTCGTTTTTTCTTCTTTGTAACAGTGTTTTACCTGTTTTTAGTAAATATAATCGGTTTGAATGAGAAGCAGTCGTGATCGTCGTTTTTTTTAGAAGCTCCAACAATTTAAACAACACTTATCACACCAATGGGCCATATATCCTTGCATATAAATCTCGCTATGTTAGTGTGACTGCATTTTTGCTGCCTCTCCTGCCTCACTTAGATGACAAGGCTGACAGGTGAGTTGCAGATTTTTTGACATTGTAGAGTTAGACAGCTACTTTGTAAGTTCAATAAAGCTAGTTTCTATGACGCGGAACCTAAAATACTTTCACACACATTCAAGGTAGTGTCTTCCATTTTTGTAGCAAACAACAAAATGTTACTTGACTATTTTAGCGATAGGTCATTAGGACATGCGATAGGTCAAGCTGATAGTGGTGCGCCCTCTGCTGGATCATAAGTCAAACTATTCCAAACGGTCTGTTGCGTTTCAAATGTTATGAATTCTATCTATTGTTTTAAGACAGACTTGCAGGAGAAGGGTTGGACTTAGCTGACTCACTGTGCCAATCTCCTGCTGGGCCTTCTGGTTCTTCTCGCTCACATCTATGGTGGCCCACTCTGACCTCACTCCTCATCACTGTATTTTGCAATGTTAATTATGAGAATCACATTATACAATGATCATAACAATGTTATGTATCACTCTTAATCCCAATCTCGACTCCTGGACTATTATCATCATATATATCATCAGAACTGCTTTATGTTGATCTTCTATGTCAGTTTTTACTTTTGTCACACTACTCCACTAATAAACATTGGCTTCAGAGGGGGTGGATGTTGAGGGATGGAGTGTGGTGGTGGAGCAGGTCACTGAGGTAGCAGGGGGACTGGTTATGGAGGGCTTTGTGAGTTAGGAGAAGGACTTTGAATTGGCACCAGTGGAGTTTCTGCAGTTGTTGATGTTGATGAAGTGTTGACTGTTTGTGAGATAGGACCTTAGCCAGGAGAGGGCAGTACGGGTGATGTTGAAGAAGGATTCAAGGCGTGAGAGATGGATGGTGTGGTTGATGGTATTGAAATCCGCAGGAAGGTCCAGTAGGATGTTGGTGAGTAAGGTGACCAGATTTTAAAATTTACAAGAAGTGATGGAGTGGACTGATGAATTCCCATTTATTCACCAGTTAAGAATGTGGTTACTGGATTGTGAATGAGTTGGAGGCTTTTTACCAATTCCAGTGTAGAGAACAGGATGAATAACTCTTTCTAGGAATGAAAGAAACAAAACCACAGTAGTCATGCTCACAGCAACATGGTTACTACACTGACATGACAACAATAAAGACTAATGGATCAAATAGACTGCTCTAATGAGCTTTCAAGCTGCCACCTCAGCATAAGTAGTAAGTATACTTACTTACATACTGAGTGTTATACTGAAGGAGCAAACCATGATAATTATACGACAAACTGTCACATGTTTAAACAAATATCAATCTAATCATATTACATCATATTAAGAGGCATGAACTGACATCACAAAACTGTATGTCTTTTTGGCAAGTCCCAGTAATGCAGTTGTGTTTTGTATGTTTGAGCTTCACTGTGCAGAGTCTGCCACTATTAGACTGTTTCCACATTGATCAGCTGAAGGAGTAAAGTGTCTCTGCCTCACTTTAACTCTCAGTTGAACACGCATACGTACGAGCAGGATCACAACGAGTTTGGAAACTAATCTGGTCCAATTTACAACTCACACAGCTGTGATGTGGAAAGTGGAAGCATCCTGAAAATGAACTTTTCAGGCAAGCGGGAGACATCTGGTGTCCATAAGTTAAACTTTTGTCAATATAAAAATTGCGTATTTGATTTTTACGTGTCTTAAAAGCATCTTTGTATATATTTTTGTTCATTGTAGATGAACAATGAAGACATCAAAACACTGAAATAACACATGAAAATGTGTTTTATAGTTTAGATTCTTTTTCTTTGATGACAGCTTTGCACACTCTTGGCATTCTCTCAGTCAGCTTCATGAAGTCGTCACCTGGAATCATTTTCCAACTGTCTTGAAGGAGTTCCCATATATGCTGAGCACTTGTTGGCTGCTTTTTCATCACTCTGCGGCCCAACTCATCCCAAACGATCTTAATTGGGTTTAGGCCATTGATTGTGGCAGTGAGGTCATCTGGTGCACCATCACTCTCCTTCTTGGTCAAATAGCCTTTACATAGTCCTGCTATGGTAGCTATGTTGGCCTTGAATTTTGAATAAATCGCCAGCAAAGAATCCCCCAGATGTATCTGCTACTCGAACTCTGTGAAGCATTTATGTGTGCTGTTAATTGTTGATTTCAGAGGCTGGTAACTGTGATGAACTTCTCCTCTGCAGCAGAGCTAACCGTTGGTCTTCTTTCCTGGAGCAGAGTCAGTGTCATCATAGCATTTGATGGTTTTCACGACTGCACATGATACATTCAAAGTTGTTTTATATTTTCTGGATTGACTGACCTTCATGTCTTAAAGGTCCAGTGTGTCACTTTTAGGGTGATTTGTTGGCAGACATGGAATATAATATGCATAACTATGTTTTCAGTGACATATAAACACCTCACACGAATCGTTATGTTTTTCTTACCTTAGATTTTTTATCAACATATACCGCAGGTCGAAAAACACAGCGTCCGCCATCTTGCACCACCATGTTTGTTACAGTAGCCCGGACGGACACGGACAAGACTTTGTCAACAGAAAAGAAGTAGTAGAAGTAAGTTATAGTACGTTAATAAGAATGTTTGCTGTGTGCTAATGGCTAACTGTTTTGAGTTTTGTTAGAAGTTTAGAAGTTTTGATGGACCATTGTTTCTCTTCAATAGTGGTCATAATAAAACAACAGTAGTCAAACATGCCAACACTACCTCTGTCTCAAACATTAATGAAAGTGTGCAAAGCTGTTACTGACGTAAAATAATCTAAAATATGAAATATAATTTTCTTTGTTTACACTTTATGTGCTACTTTATAATTGTAAAGTCTTCAGTGTGAATCTAAACGGATACAGAATACATTAATTTCTTATTTTTTTCAGTCTTCATTACATCCCCGTGGAGCTCACACTCACTGTGTATTTGTGTGTGTGTGTGTGTGTCACCGGGGGTGTGGACGTGCGCGAGGGGTGGATCACGTGTTTCAATGCGTTTTTGTAAAGAGCCCATAAAGGGCTCGCTTTACCTGTCGTGCACTCAGGTCGATCTGGTTGCCAGTCTTGTTTCAGCGCTTTCCGTCTTGCCCAGTCTGAGCAGCAGCAGCAGCAGCAGCGGAGGATCCCTCTGATTGGCTACACAGGGAAACGAGCTCCTTCAGCCCACCCACCGCTGATTATAGGGGGGACTCTCGCTGTCTCACTTTCCTTCCTTGCATTGAGTCTGGGACCTGGCCCTGGGGCTGAACGGCACACACAGAGCGCACATCATGGCAGCTACCCACAGCGAGTACAGAGGCTACCTGCGGAACACCGTCGACATAGAGACAGGGCCGCACCGCTTCCACCCGGTGCAGAGCTCGGAGCCCACTTATCGGCCGCTCCTGTTCGGGACCCTCGCTGTTATGGGATTGCTCCAGGTGGCTTCCAGCGTGGCGATCTTATTACACCTGACAGGTTATCTGCAGGAGGTAAGCTCAGATATGACACGGTGTGGTCCGGTTTGGTTTGGTTCACTGCGCAGTGACACACTTTGTAAAGTCATCCAGTGGCGTCAGAATGTTTGTAGGTTTAGTCAAGCTTTGGTTGTGTGTGTAAATATTTATCTACAACTGCTGTCAACAGATCTTTACTCGGCTACAAGCGACTGAAGACACTCCAGCGATATTTACGCAATTTTATAATGTCATAAAACTGCAGAGAAGTGCCAGCTCTGTGTATAGCTGGCGGTGTGTGCTCTTAGAAGTTAAGTAGGTGTAATCTACAGAAGGCAAGAAGAAAAAGAAAGAAAGAAAGAAAGAAAGAAAGAAAGAAAGAAAGCCTCAACATCCAGCCAGTCGTGCAGTTTGTGCGCCAAGCTTTCGTGCACTCTTGGCGTCTCTTTGATGGCGCTGCGCTTTGGCGGCAGGCAGTTAACGCGCTGCTTCCATTTGCTATAAAAAACACCCCCGACTGATAGATAGCATCTACACAAAGCCCCGATGAAGACTTGTTCACGGAGATGAGATAAGTTATTTCCAGCACCGTGAATCCGTCTTCTGGTGATAACATCTCAGCGTCCCGCTACAGATACACAGATCAGTCTTTGCAAGATGACTTGTTTGTAAAATACAGATGTTTTCACTTGAGGCTCTCGGGCTGCAGTTTCTCTTGTGCATGTTTACATGCCATCTGGGGCTTATATCTGTAATTTATATGTGTCAGGAGTTGTAAACTTTTGAGCGTAAGCAGAGCTGTTGTCAAGGAGTTTGGAGGCAGAGAAAGTCTGGGAAAGGTCAAGGAAGGCTGGATGTTCTGACAGTCAGAGTCAGAGATGCTATCAGAATGCGTCTGTCCATGGTCCATAACTTTATGTCAGGTAATCTGTGTGTGTATGATCTTGTAGAATAACATTTACATTGTGCCACAGCTGTTTTTGTTACTTTATGGCGGTTTTGGAGTTGAATAATTGTCGTGTTTCAACAAGCCAAGAGAGCAGACCACATCTCTGCTCTGTCAGGATGCTCCGAGTTCACCTGGGGAGCATCTGTCTCTCTCTCTCTCTTTGTCTCTCTGTCTTTCTCTTTCTGTTTGCCTCCGTCTCTTTCTCAGTGTTTGTGTGTTAAATTTCTTTGGCTTGTCTCTGGCATAAACACATTGCAGTGTGGTGGTAGCTAGTTATGTACTGGATGTGAGCCAGGGGGGAAAAAATAAATAAAAGGGAGTGAGGCAAAGGAGTAAAAACCCCAGAGAGAAGAACAGGCGGCCAAAATCATACATGATGTTTAATTTCATGGCTGTTATCATATTTGTGTAACAACCGTGTGTATGTGTGGTTGATCTTATTATGTGATGAGAGGGATGCGGGTCCACATCGCTACGAAGGATCGAAGCATTCCTCAAATAGTCAGCAGCATGTCATTGTCTCTGGTTGATCGCGCATATGGGTGAGTCAGGAGTGTGCAGACTTGAGTTTGGCAGATCATCATCTGCCCTCAACACCTGTAGAACTCCTGGAGATGGAGAGGACAGCTGGAATCTGCACAGCACCGTGTAGGAATGTGCTGATAGGGCAGCATTCAAACATGAGGGCTAAAGTGTGTTTTTATTGTTCCGTGTCTTCGTGCATCAGAGACAGCAGCCCTGAAAATGAGAAATAGTGCTCAAAATCCAAATCCCTTCAGCTTTTGCCTGCTGCACTGGAATGCAGAGTGACATGTGGGAAATAACTTAACCTCCCACACACACACACACACACAAGCTGAAACTGAACTGCTTCTGTTTATTGATTCTGTAAGTTTTATAACATATTCTCTACACCCACACCTTCCAGGGAAACACTCAGAACAGATGGCGCTCACAATATGCTGTTTTTGACGTTGGCCTCTCTAACCTCGGCTCCTGTGTTTCTGTCTCCAGGTAGATTTGTCTGCAGCCCCACATCGGCCCATAGAGGTAAGTTTGACCCCCAGGCAACACTGTAACACAACACAGATTGTGACTGGAACACAGTCCGCTCACATTTCCTTCCTGCTATGACACCAAACATACCTGTGGTGTTTGATCTGAATAACAAGACTCCTGCTGTATACAGCGCTTTGTAATCATTAAACACCAGGAATGATTGCCATCACTGCAATTTTTTATTTCTACTTATGTCAGAGTGGTGAAACAAAATCAGAGCCAGAAATAACATCTCAGTGTCAACAGCAGCTTGTTACCTGGAATTTCCTTCTGTCAGTGTCAAGGGGAAGTACAGTAAATGCAATAACGTGGCAATGTTTGTCAAAGAAGAGAATTAAAGGATTAGTGTGTAGGATTTAGTGATATCTAGCAGTGCTTTAAAGATTGCAACCCCCTCATTTCACCCTCTAAGGTGGCTGTAAAACATGCAGAAAATGTGAAAGTCTCTATCTGTAGGCAGTGTTTAGTTTGTGTGTTCTATTCAACATGGTGGACACTGAGCATCTGTAGATATAAAAGTCTCATTCTAGGTAACAAAAACATAAAGATTCTTATTTTGAGATGATTATACACAAATGAAAACATGAATAAGAAGATTACATTCCATTTCTGCCATATTCTGTAAACAGAGCCTCCTAAATCTGACACACTGGACCTTTTTTAAGCAGCAAAAAATAAATAAGATGATAATCTGAAATTTTGCACTGACAGTAGTCATGATTTTCCCATGGGTGTGTTTTTAGTACTCACCACAGCTTCTGTAAAGCAAGCACCAAACCATAGGTGGTCACACAGACTGGAGAGAGGTCAGACCACAGCAGGAAAAAAACACCTTTCTGCCTTCGATATACGTCGAGTAGTTTATCATTTAGGATTTTTCCATAAGTTTGATGAGTTGCTCTCTGACACTGTGCACATTACTGAGTCATTCATTGGCGTCAGTGGTTGCAGAGTGTTCCTTCAGTGATCAGCAGTAGCATGAGGGAGTTATAAAATAGAGATTCTTAATTGCTGAAGTCATTTTTTTTTTTCCTCTAATCCCTTTTTGGAAGTTGCCGCCCATTTTTTGGCACGCTTTTCACAGAGTAAAGCAAAAACCATCCAGGAAGTAAAACAACAACAAGCTTTGCTTCACTAGTATTTAGTTTCCCATAATGCTTTAATTTCCTTTGAAATTATGTATTTGTGTTTGTTCTGGGTATCCCTGGTGGAGTACTTACACAAACCACCCAGCCAGTCTTGGACTGAGGAGCTCATTGTGTCGTTAGCCCTCGGCTGTTTCCCATGCAGTGCAGGGAGACGTGCTGGGAGCTTTATGAGGTGTCAGGGTGACAGGTCCTCTTGGCCCACACCGTGTTGTGTTAGGGTCAGCCCTAAGACCGCCGGTGCTCTCCGCTGACGGTTCAGGGGATTTGCCAGAGGGCAGGCCTCAGTGGACAACTGTCAGTTCCGCAGTTCAGCTTTGGTGTGTACTCTTTGATGTGAGGCAGGATGTGCAGGCCCGGCCTACACTGGGCCGGGGCTGTGGTCAGTGCGATCTCAGGAGTGGTGAGAACACAGGACCATGAATCAGACACGGCTCATGATCTGCATGTTTACAGTCTGTGGAGATCTGTACAACTGTGTAAGGAGGAGGTATGATGCGGTATCAAACACAAAGAGACAATCTGCTTTGGTGGCCAAGCTTTGAGTGAGAGGACTTTTGTTCTAACGTAGCATCTTAGAAACCACTCATCAACATAATAGAGATGGTGAATGATGTGCGGTGCATAGTTAAAGGGCTGAGATGATGCCTGCATGCACTGTGGTATTCCAGGGCCAAGCATGTGAAATCAAGTCAGCAGTAGCTAGATGTATGTTTGAATGCAGACATTTCTCATTCATGTAGCAGCTCGGCCTGCTGCAGAGTGATTGTCACCGTGTTGCACTTTAATTCTAGATCACACTGTAGATCAGGAAGCTGCCAAGCTGTAGCTGCTGCTTTGTTTAAATAATCTCTTCTTTCTGGTTAAAGAGGTATGACGTGGTCTCACCACAAATCAAGATAGATCCCACAATGTAGGGCCAATTGGGAGCGCGTTCACAATTACTTTGTAGTGTTGGCAGGACGTTGTTTACCCCTGTCTCATTCCAAGACGCTGCGCTATAAACATGTTTGTGCAGCAAATTGTTTTTGGAGGACAGACAGTGCTAATCTTAGTTTGAGAGCCGTGCAAATTTGTCTGGACTTGGGTTGTGAATAAATACTTCATCGTAATATTAGCACAACACAGGTGCAGTCTTGCAAAACCATGTTAATGGTGTTGGTGGGACTGGCTCTGTAGTTGAGTTTGTTTGGAATGTGCAGGAGTGTTTGTGCTCAGAGGCGCTGTGTGGTTTTTAAGTTGGTATGTTTAAAATTTCTATCCATTTCAACACTTTCCATTTCCAAGTTCCTCTTTCTTTTTTTAGGTGCTGGCTCACAATTAGGGTGACATGATATTGCCAGGATACCTGAGATTTGTGGATGAGAGGAAATTACTCAAACAATAAAACAAGTAAAGACAAATTTAGAAAAAAAATGTTTTCACTAATATTTTTAGTTGATCATATTTATTTGTGTCTGATGATACAAATAAATATGCAGCTTTTGAAGGAACTGCAACTTTAAAAACGTCATTTCACTTAAACTCCTGTGTGAGTTTAAGATAGTAGTTAGAGGCAGCAAACAAAACACTCACGTCTGATATTTTAATCTCATGCCAGATGTGTAAGAGTTGGCAGCTCCGGTGCAGTAACTGTTTACTTGCTTGGAAACCATGTTTTCGTTGAGTGTATATGCTCTGTCTTGCCTGAGGATGACAGCCCGTCTCAGACTGTGGATGGCAGCGTCACTGGCCTTGAATAGAATCAGCACTTGGGGCTGTATACAGTCCAAATACTTTTTGTGCCAAATCCGTGAGAAGCGCAATCTATCTGAAAGGTTACACTCACCAGGAGGCCTCCCTGTCATAGCCTCCGGCACCAAATACAACCACGGCTGTAATAAGAAGTTAGCAGGCCAGCCAAAGAGGATGGATAATACACACAGACATGCAGTCCGTGTACGCTCATCCAGTTACTGTCTTCAGAGACGCACACACAATTCTTCACAAGCAGACAGTTATTCAAAGAGACAGCCGAGCAAAGCTGTGGTGAAATATGTCAAAATTGTATTGTTTCCTAAAGAGAAGGTTGTTAGTGTGTGTGTGTGTGTGTGTGTGTGTGTGTGTGTGTGCGGGTTAATTCTTGACGTCTCTTTACTGATGTGGGTGTAAGTTTCAAATTGGGCAACTTCTAGCAGACACATATATACTACAAAATGTGATGTTGTTTTGACCTTTCACTGTCACTCAGTGTTTGTTCAATGAGCTTTTCCTGTTTTCTACAGGAAGTACAGACGGAGCCAATGGTGAACGCCCTGAGAGACCCAAGAAAAAACCGACGGTGCAAAAATCCAAAAGAAAGCCTTCCATCAGCTCATCTACCAATTAGAACAAATCAAGAGTACTCAAAGAGTGAGTCTAGTTCAATTAACATCCTCTTCTTGTAGCGCTACAAACACAATCTGGCTTCATTACAAACACAGTGTAGCTGTATATAGTGCTTGATTTACAAATAAATGAAGATTTACACATTGCTAAATTAAAATGGTTGCACTGCACAAACTAGTTCTCATGCAGAAATGAGTTCTTTCTGAACATTTGTAACTGTAGCTAACTGAACAAACTAACCAAGCTCACGTTAGCTTACTAATGTATGATCTGTTAAAAGTAAAAGTGGCAGTAAGGAATGTAGTTGTCATATCTGATTCAACATGATAACATGCTGTTTAGTAATAACATAAGATGGAAAGATGGCTCAGGTATTTTGAAGTGGCGTTGTATTAAGTACTTATCTATAGTCAGTGTGTTACCTACAGTAGACAGCAGTCAGTTGGAGAAGCAGAGCTATACAATGCTGATAGGGTCAGCAGAAAAATGTATTCTGCCACAAAAAAAAGGCCGCCTCAAAAACCAGTATCAGTTTAAGTGTATGCTGTATTAAGAATATTTTCACCCCTTTTCCTTGACAGCCTTTTTCTTTGGCACTAACTGTAGAACTGATGTGCAGGAATGCAGAAGCTAGTGCCAATACAAAAAGGCTGTCTGTCAGCGGGGTAAAGCTGTAAAAATATTCTTAATATAATGTATATTATGTTATATATGTGTATAATGTGTAATGTATATCATTTTTTATTTTTTGAGGCGGGCCTTTAAATGGCTACGTTCTAATACACTTTGTTGCTGACCATGTCCACAGAGGCACAGAGCTCAGCTATTGTGCCAGGACGCATGCTGACCAACGTGTACCTTTTACGTTTATTAGGTCATTTGCCTCTCTATCATCTGTACATGAATTTGGTTTAATGTGGTATCATGATTTAGTGAATCAGTAGTTTGAAACCCGGCTAGCTACTGAGAATTAAGAAGGAAGGGCTTTATACAAAATCCTCTTTGTTTTGTATGTAAAAATTTAATTAAAAATGAACTGAGAGATTAACCTCTTTTGTTTTGTGCTTGCCATGAAGAGGTCGAGCAGAAGGCCATCACCATTGATTGGGACGAGGACCATGGATACCGCCACAGAATGGGCTACCAGAAGGGGAAACTGCTGGTGATGGAGTCCGGTTTCTACTATGTTTACGCTAAGATCTGCTTCCGCTACTACAAGTTACCACAGAACGTACCAGAGGATAGCACTCAGGTTGGGGTCCAACCAGTGGATGTTAGCAACACCCAGCTTATCCAGTATATCTACCACGAGAGTATCAAACAGAACAGCAAAGCTGTAGTTCTGATAAAGACGGGCAGCACCATGCGCTGGAACATCACAAGCTACAACATGTACTGCGCCCAGCAGGGCAGAGGCGTTCGCTTGGATGAGGGAGATGCCTTGTTTGTCAATGTGTCCAATGCTTGGATGCTGGACCAGGAGGGAGAAGGGACGTATTTTGGGGCCATAAAGTTGGGTAACTGAAATTAAAACATGTGGGGAGCGGACATGCTACTGAACATTTGATATGCCAAAGAACCACTGTTAGTGATTTATAATGTTGATTTGTCAAAAAAGTGTATTTTTTTTTTATTGTACATGTGTTGTTTTTTTTCTGTTGCTCTTCGCCAAATAGCCTTGGACCTGATGAAAAAGATAGTTGCCCCCCACCACCAAAAAGGAACTAAAAAGAAACACAGCTCTCTTTCATCCAAGTAGCACTGGACTTTTTTTTTTTTTTTTGACATTTTTGAAGTATTGCGGTTTGTATTGTGAAATTCCAATACATTTTTCAGATTACAACATTTAGACTTGAGCCTAGACATGTGTTTATGCACTAATTAAACAAACCACAAGGGAGCGACTAAGGAAGTACGTTTTGTTGGCAGTAATTCCAGCGAGAAAGGATTTATTAATGTTGATTGTTGGAAAAAAAATGTCAAAAACAGAACATTGTAGCTGATAGAGCATCTGCTTGTACTCTGCAGATTATCACAGAATAAAAACAACATAACTCCCGCGGTGTGACCCACAGCAGTGAATGCACAAATGTTTTCCTGAAAGGTTTTGAAGTGTGAACAAGGCGAGCAATGAGGCGTCCTCACAGTAAGTCAAAGGTATGATCGAAATAGGCAGTTAGATGGTGATTTATGTCACCCTCAAATCTCTAAGGCACCACTGAAACTGAACACCATGAAAAATTTACTTCGACTATGACATTGTTTTTTTAAGCAACAAAAGCAGTTTAAAAAGGTGTGTTTGTGTGCGTGTGTGTGTGTGTGTGTGTGTTTGTGTTTGTGTGTGTGCGTGCGTGCATGCTCCAAAAACTCATGTTATCCAGTTTGACTGGCCTGCTTCATTGAGGGCAATCACACGACAATGTCATTTTAAACTGTCATTTAAAGGAGGGAATGACGTCTGTTTCTTACGTTAATGTCAATCAACAAGCAATGCAGATAGCTGGCCTGTCTGACCATAAATGACACAAATAGACTCTTGTCTTCTTTAACTAGAGGGACCAAATTGAGTTTGGTTCATCTTTAACTTAAATTTTGTTTTTCATTTGGCTCTACAGTGAGGTAAATGGGAATATGCACTAAATATTTATTTATTAGCTCTAGAAGTACAGAGACAGGTCATTGTTAAAGTGACCTTTCAGCTGTAAAAATCAATTATATTTTATGTCTGTATGACATTCATTATGCAGCACTTAGAGGAAATAGTAGACACGCTTTTTGTTATTAAAACACAGGGGCTTCATTTTAAATTCCATATTTATATATCTTGACTTTGACAATTCTGTGTGCACTTGCTTAGCCAAAAGCAATATGGATATATGGTTTCTTCTACGAGATTGTAGCATACCTGTAAGATCTTCATCTGATTTGATTTTTCCATTCAGTGTTCTTTTTATTTATGTTTGTATGTTTTAATAAAAAAACTACTTTTGTAACAGTGTTTCATGTGTATTGACATTGTCCAGTTGAGGCTGGTGTTGCTGTTTGCAGTGAAGAGGATTAAACTTCACAGGACCAGGTCGCAGTCAGACACTGTAACCTGACAAACAGGACACCCCGAATGTAATATATTTGTGATGTGCAATTTGATAATCTCCACAATCTTTGGAAAATTCAACACCACTATGGCCAAAGAGTGAAGTCACCATGTTCCTTTACCCTGCTGCAACCCCAGTCAGAGCAGCCCACCAGCTCATTACAGAGATGGGTTGTATAGAAAAACCCGCCCACTGTTGCTGCAGTGCTGCTAACTCACAGCAGACATTTGGACCACAGCAGCACAGAGCGACCTGCAGAATAAACAAGAAACAGACTGCATGGGATGGGAATAATGATGAGAATTTCATTACTTCACTGTAATGTGTGTGAGCCGTTTTGATCATTGTGGTGATGGGTCTCCCATGAAGCCCCACGGCATGTGCGAGAGAAAAATGTCGGACCCGAAGCCAAACAATTCCTTTATTGTCTGTACTTGGGCGTTCACCAGCATATGGCCAGAGAATGGTTCACACGTTTGTGCTGTATGCGAGGACCTCACACGGCTTTCAGCTCATTGTTCAAACGTTACTGAGAGTTTGAAATAAAATCTGAGGGTTTGAGGAGAAATACTTGGCTGAGGTGTATGAGGAGCTGATTAGTTTTTGAGTTTTACATGATTTTCATTGCCATATTTTCTGACGTGTAAAACACTGACGGATCTGACTGCAAAAGCGTAATATTTAAGTGGCTTTAATGAAATGTTTTTGAAAAGAATGATACATTTTGAAATGAATTTTGTGCCTCAGTGAGTGTTTTCTTAGAGAACTATTTTATGCAAATAACAAACAATACTTGCACAGAGTTTTGCAACAAAACAATTCAGCTGTGGTGTCCATAGGGCTACTCTGTTTCAGATTGAAATAGCAGAAGCCATAAGTGTAAACAATGGACTTCCGTAGTGTGCCACCCTTTTGAAGTGACATGATTTCTCAATTCTTGGCGCTGAACAGAAACCATTAAAATGTGTTGTGTCAGTAAACATTATGGAAAGCTTGGCGTCTGCTGGACCCCCACCCTGAACACGAACACACATGTACTCCCACTCAACACATATACTCACATCCATATATACACACACACACACAGACAAAGAAGTCTCACTTGCTTGCTGCACTCGCAGGTTTATACAATAGGCCCATTTGGCAGAACTTACCGGCTTATTTTATTACTCACATATGTAAAAACACAAGGGGCTATGGCAATGAAAAGCAATGGCCCAATCCATGTCAAAGTAGGTATGGATTTGAACTCACATTACAACATTGCAGGGCATAAAAGAGAAAGAAACTGCAGACTTGTATTTTCACTCCCACCGACAGGTCTTCAGATATTCCATGACAGTCTGTTGCAGACGTACTCCAGTGGAACACATAGGACTTTATTCATGTCTTCTTTGGTTTTATGATGCTACATCTCCATCAGACATTATTTCAGAGTCTTCTCACTGTGGCTCAGCTAAGAGGTGGAGCTGTTGATTCAGAAAAACAAAGTCATGTGTTGGAAAATATATCAGGGTTTTTTCCCCAAATAAGCAGCACCAGAGGCATCAATATAGACATGAATACCATTAGCTAACTATGGGTGCTTGGCTTTATGAGACTTTGTGGTTTGGAGGAAATGGAGCTCTGAGAAGTCAGTTTTACGCAGCAGCTGGAGGGCTTTGTTATGTGCAGTCAGGTTGCCTAGTGTTTTGCACGCTTACACACATTTAAATATGCCATCATGCACTTACACACTCAAACTATAGTTGGATAAATCTGTGCCCACACACGTCAACAAACACGCATACGAAGGCACAACCGACCTAGTTAAGACACACTCCTCTGCTGAGTCAGCACAAGCAGATATTTTCACAAGCCAGGCCCTCGCCCTTTGTCTTCACCCCGATATAGCTCAGATGGCTCCGTCTTTTGATGTCTGACGTTTTTACCACTTGGCTAATGCTAACATTAGTGTTATTAAAACAATAACAGAGTGAGATTTACAGGCTACCCTGCAGACGCAGGGGCGTGAGATAGCAGGAGGGTCATTACTGTAACCAGGCCCTGTCATCTCCTGGATGAGCTGTCAGCAAAGAGCATGTGTGCCAGACAGTCTGTGCTAGAATGTGTAGGTTGTTAGCCATCCGGAGGTATTCAATTACACCCATCAGTAAATGAAGAACTCATCTAGAGTTAGTTCAGCTGGTTGTCAAGCAGCTGAAAGAGGGAACACGAAGGACTGGACCCAAATGTAGGCAGAACAGGTGGAGTTCACAAAAAGGCAAAAGGCTGATAAATGTTGGGGCAGGTAAGCGGTCAAATCCAGGGAAGGCAGTCCAAACAAACAGACGAGGGCCAGGTACAGCAAATAAATCCAAAGTCCAGAACACAAAACAAAAGTTCAACGACACTGAAGAACAGGCTGAAACTCAAAGAATGAAGATAAACTCACACTGAGATGATGGAACACAATGACTAAAAACACAAGTGAGGGAAAGTGAAAACTAAGTGAACCTAAAAGGAGCAGGAAACAGGAAGTGAAGTTACAGACAAGAGGACAGGGGGGAATTACAAAATAAGAGTAAAATAAAACACTTAACATGAAACTCAAAACCATAACTCAGCACTTATCCCACTTTGAATATCATGGTGACCCTTCTGACCTCGTACTTGTCCTTTTTGACCTGGCTTCAGCACCATGGATAGCACATCTAAACTCTGACCATCAGTGCTTTAAAACGTCATCTTTTGGAACTGTGTTATACAAAGCTCAAGAAAATATCACATATGCAAATCTTGCACGTTTATTCAAGGAGCACAATACTTGCTAACATACCCAACAATGGCATGAGACGGTCATATTTTTTATACCCTACAGTTTGTTTCATATATGTGGACTGAAACAAGAATGCTACCACTGCTGAAGTGCACCCGAGCAAGGAACTATGTCCAACTGCTCCAGTGGCCAACACATCATGTGGTCATACTGGGCAGATGTGAATGTGTGTAACTGAATGCTGGTAGGTCACAGGGAGATTTAAAGTGAGGATCAGAATGAACCATCACATTACTTTCTCCTGACTGACTATTATTACTATGATATAATATACTATTATATCATCAGTTATAGTTCAGATGGTTCATCCCATCACCTGCCCAGTGCCTGTCCTTATCCAAAGAGAACGCTGGCACATGTTGATGTTCTTCACTGTCTTATCTTTATTTAATGTCCTGACAAGGTCATTGTCCTGGCATGTCATCGTGTGTCCTCACAAGGCCAGTGTACTCTACCATGATTACAGAGTGGTTTGTGTGATGAGTTGTAACTGAATGCAGGAAAATCTTGTTATGCAATTATGCAATCTCCATGTCACCTTTCCCCCGCAGGTTCTGCAATATCCGAAACAAACACCTCCCGCTCCGACAACTTCTCCACAAGGAGCTGCCTCAACTCCTCCTTTTTAATGCTGGGAGGCACTTGCACATTGTACACATTTGCAATGAGCATCAAATCCACCTTCCTACATTTGTTAAGTTGCTCCAGCGTAGGTTGTCTAACAAAACCATCTAAATCAAATTCCATTGTGCCACTACATGAAACAGTGTATGCCAGAAATATGCAAAATAACTGAACAACGAGACAAATTGAGTTCATCCGGCGTCCTCACAACAACACAGGGATATATATATAGATCCCGGACCTGTCTAGGGGTATGACTCTCGCTTCGGGTGCAAGAGGTCCCGGTACCGAAACATAACATGGTGATCTCTCTCCCCTCCCCAACCAAAAACAGGAGAAAACGGTGTCACAAAAAAAAAGGCTACTCACCCCTACCAAAACTGGACTGAACGTTATTTACAATATTTACAATTGAGATGCAAAATCTCGGCAACACAAGCAACATCGGATTTTGCCGCACTGATCGGATCGGGGGTGTGAGAGAGATGCGAGAGAGAGAGAAAGTCTGCCGCCGGCTCCACTTTTGAATCTCCTGCCATTTGGGTTTCTCCAATCAGCAGCCTCCAGGATTTCCCCCAATCAGCAGCCTCCACCCGAACAGATACACCTGGAGACACAAAGCACACAGCTCCCCCTCTCGATAGGGAGAGACAACACAACAGACAGAACTAACAAAACTGAATACAAATTATGACCCCTTAGGGTCATAACATAAAATTATAATTATTAATAATCTTATGGTATTGTCAGTGTGAACTCTCAAACCTTCCTGTAATCCGAGCTCAGATGGACAGATACATCACATATATATGCAGATATACTGTTAGCTCAGTGTTTGTAAGGCTCAGCTTGGTTGCTCACTTGTCTAGTGACTACTGGGTATTTCTTCACATAGTGATGATGAGTTTGTGGACAGACCACCCCATGCACAGCCAGTAGTGGCAGTTAGGTTGCTGGAAGGTCACAGGAAGATGTAAAGTGAGATCAGAATTAATTAGCAGAATTAATGATTCACCTGTCTGATCATTGATGAACTCAGGTAATCCCAAAGGCATCGATGTGTTGGTGAATGTAATTAGCTACTTACTGATGAGCTGTTGACACCTTGCATGCAGCCTCTGTCATCAGTGTATGAAGGTGTATGTGAATATGAGTAAAATCCATTCACCATTGACAAGAGGGAAGACGTGTTACAATATCAGTCTCTCAACAGACAGGGAGCTGTCTACGGCAAAAGTCCAAACTGTACTTTTTCAGTCAGTGTGTAAACGTGCCCACTCATTCAAACATCTTGACTGGTTATGATGTCACAGCTTTACTTTCCAGTTAAACCTCAATAACCTTAATAACTTTACCACCCTTCACCCTTACCTTTTAGAAGAAATTAGAATATATATATATATATTATATGCTATATTGCTATGTGCTGACGTACTACGGTAAGCGTATTCTGTCACTTCCGGTTATCGGTGTTACTGCCACGGTGCTCTCTGCTCTGCTCACCTAAACAGAGTTTCGTATATTTTTCACATCAGCGATTATCTACATATCTCTACACTACCCTTAGACTCTTAACTTTAGTAACCACAATCCGATAGTTTTACCAGTTTCTGTTAGTCACACTAACTAGCCTAGCCTAGCTATAGCAATGGCTTCTCTCTGCTCTCCTGCTCTCTCCTCTCCCCCGGCAGTTACCGAGCAGCCGGGAGGCTGGGTGACTGTCCGAAGGAGGCATAGCCCCAAACTGAAGCCCACGGTACACCACCAACCGCTCCACGTTTCTAACAGATATTCCCCGCTCTGGTCATTGGCAGCTCCATTTTACGAAACGTGAAGTTAGCGACACCGGGGGCCATAGTTAAATGCATCCCAGGGGCCAGAGCGGGCGACATCGAGTCTAATTTAAAACTGCTGGCTAACGTAAATACAGTAAGATTGTTATTCACGTCGGCGGTAATGACACCCGGTTACGCCAATTGGAGGTCTCTAAAATTAATGTTTCATCGGTGTGTGCATACGCCAAAACGATGTCGGACTCCGTAGTTTTCTCTGGACCCCTACCCAATGTGACCAGGGATGACATGTATAGCCGCATGTCGTCATTCCACCGCTGGCTGTCGAGGTGGTGTCCAGCAAACGATGTGGGCTTCATAGACAATTGGACACCTTTCTGGGGAAAACTTGGTCTGATTAGGAGAGACGGCATCCATCCCACTTTGGATGGAGCAGCTCTCATATCTAGAAACATGGACAAGTTTATTAGTCGACCAAAACCGTGACAACCCAGAGTTGAGACCAGGAAGCAGAGCTGCAGTCTTACACACTTCTCTGCGCCTCCATTAGAGCAGCCACCCACCCAATCCTTTAGTATAGAGACTGTGTCTGTCCCCCGTCCACCTACATTATTTAAAGATAAAACAAACAGAGGAGGAGCTCATCATAAAAACTTAATAAAAATTAAAACAACATGTTTATCTGATAGTGCTGTAGCCAAATTTAAGGAAGTGATTTCTTCAGTATTGAATTCAATGCCATGTCTCAATGTAGCAGAGGACTTGTCTGCTTCCTTTAGCCCCTCACAAATAGATCATCTTGTTGATAGTACTACAGGCTCATTATGAACAACTCTAGACTCTATTGCACCTCTGAAAAAGAAGATAACAAAGGAGGTTAGCACCATGGTATAGCCAGCAGACTCGCAACTTAAAGCAAGAGGCACGTAAATCTGAACACAAATGGCGTGCCACTAAACTGGAAGAATCTCGTTTAGTCTGGCAAGATCATGTTAAAACATACATCTGTCTTTATTATCAGGATATGTACCACAGTCCTTTAAAGTAGCTGTAAGTAAACCTCTTCTTAAAAAGCCCACTCTATATCCAGAGGTTTTAGCCAATTACAGACCGATATCAAACCTTCCCTTTCTCTCTAAGATACTTGAGAAAGCTGTAGCTAATCAGCTGTGTGACTTTCTCCATAAGAACAGTTTATATGAGGATTTTCAGTCAGGATTTAGAGTGCATCATAGCACAGAGACCGCACTAGTCAAAGTTACAAATGACCTCCTAATGGCATCAGACAAAGGACTCATCTCTGTACTTGTCTTGTTAGATCTTAGTGACGCATTTAACACCATTGACCATCAAATTCTTTTACAGAGACTGGAACATCAGATTGGCATCAAATGAACTGCCCTAAGCTGGTTTAAGTCGTATTTCTTAGATCGATCTCATTTTGTTCATGTCAATGATGAATCCTCCATGCATACAAAAGTTTGTCACGGAGTCCCACAAGGTTCTGTACTAGGACCACTTCTATTCAGTTTATATATGCTTCCTTTAGGGAACATTATTATTAGGAATCACTCCATTATCTTTCATTGTTATGCCGATGACACCCAATTATATTTATCGATCAAGCCTGATGAAATCAATCAGTTAACTAAACTCCAAGCATGCCTTAAGGATATAAAAAGTTGGATGACCTACAATTTTCTGATGTTAAATTCAGACAAAACTGAAGTTCTTGTAATTGGACCCAAACACCTCAGAAACTGTCTTTCTAGAGACTTAGTTACTTTAGACGGGATCACCCTGGCCTCCAGCTCCACCGTAAAGAATCTTGGAGTTGTTTTTCATCAGGATTTGTCCTTTAATGTCCACATAAAACAAATTTCGAGGACTGCATTCTTCCACTTACGTAACATCGCCAAAATCTGTCTCTCTCTTTCAGGGTTATGCCTAGTCAGGCACGGTATTGGTTGAAGATGTAGTCACATCTCCCTTTACTGAAAACTGTACTCAAACCTTCTCTCTCTCTCTCGCTCTCTCACTCTCTCTCTCTCTCTCCAACACCATCACCATCTGTAAACATACATGTCTCATTAATGCATGTTAATGCATCTTACTGTGCTCTCGTCCAGCAGGTTCTCGTGGATCGTGGTTGCTGCTGTGGTCCTGCCCGAGGTTTCTGCCTGTTAAAAGGAAGTCTTTCCTCGCCACCGTCGCAAAGTGCTTGCTCATGGTGGAACTGTTGGGTCTCTGAAAATAATATTATGAAGAGTACGGTCTAGACCTGCTCTGTATGAAAAGTGTCATGAGATAAATTTTGTTATGATATGGTGCTATATAAATAAAATTGAATTGAATGAATTGAATATATATTTCTCTGTTTACACTTTTTTGTTAACCACATGATTGTATGTGTTATTTCATAGTTTTGATGTCTTCAGTGTCCAAGCTGTGACTGTATATTATTTATTTATTTTATTTCATTATTTTAACAACCGGACGGTGGTGCAGTGGTTAGCACTGTTGCCTCACAGCAAAAAAAGTTTGAACCTTCTGTGTGGAGTATGGAGTTGGACTGTGTGTGGAGCTTCCCTGTGTCTACTCCGGCTTCCTCCCACAGTCCAAAGACATGCACTTAACAGGTTAACTGGTGACTCTACATTGTCTGTAGGTGTGAATGTGAGTGTGAATGGTTGTTTGTATCTATGTGCCCTGTGATGAACTGGCGACTTGTCCAGGGTGTACCCCGCATCTCGTCCAAAGTCAGCTGGGATAGGCTCCAGGCCCTGATGAGGACAAGCAGTTACGGAAAATGGATGAACACATGAACATATACACATTTATAGGATAATATTTCCTCTAACTGGCACTAATTAATAATTATTACATTTGTGGGGGTTTCTTCTGACTCACATTTTTTCTTAACATTCTCACAGTGTGTCACATAAAAAGATCAGTTTAACAGTTCACACTTCCCAAAATGGACTGGTAGGAATAAACCTATTACTTTATTATTCTGTCCCTGACAAAGTGTATTATGTTGTATTTATATAAATATACAAACTGCCAACACTTAGTTATGTGTGTGTCATGTGTGTACAGACAGACAAAAAGGCAGGATGACATGTTTATTATTTCTTTCACTGTTACTGTTTGAAAATGTGCAATTCTTCCATCTTCTACTTATTCTCCTTTTCCTCACGTCCCTTATGGGGATCATTAAAGTTTTATTTAATGCAACATTATCCTTTCAGAAACCTGCAGTATTTAGGGTTCTGATCACTGGTCAAGCCACAAATTCAACCATGGGACTTCAAATTACACCCGGCGGAATAATAAAGTTAAAAACAGGAAACAATGTGGTTGAACTTGCGCTAATAGACACAGACAATACAGGCAAACACACACACACACACACAAATGCATCCCCCCTCAAACAAACACACAGATGCACACATAGACATACAGAGGGAATCCCCAGCTGAGTCATGCAGCTGCAATCCTCGGTGTAATCCCTGGATAAAATGTCTCAGATGGATCAGGTAGCTTCCATTAAGATGTGGTGACACCTGGACGGAGTCACAAGTACACTGATTAACACACTAATCCTCATGAGGACACCAGCAACACAGAGGCCTCCTTCTGATCAACTCAGAGGTGTCAGTAACATTAACACATTCTTAAGATGAATCAAGTATCTTGTTAACATTTGAATGTGTCCTTTCAGTCAGTGGGTCTGATCTGTGATGCAGTGATGGCGAGGGGATGACTCAGACAAAGGGGTTGTGCCAGGACAATGTCAACATATGAGACCTAAATCAGCAGAGGCTCCCAGACTTCCCAAACCGCCAGCAACAACAAGCAACACACCCAGAATTGAGACGAGCTGGAATGTCATTCATATGGTCCTGATTTCATCCCTCTCTCCACTCTCTCCCTTCTCAGATTTTTTCTGTCCGATGTCAAGGACATGGATTGGCTGCTTGGCTGACTAGCTTACTGACCCAAAGATCTGCTGAATGACTAATCTTCAGTTGCTGGTTGTTCTTGTCATTGGGTCAGTGCTGGTTGACCTTTTGACATGTCACTCTTAGTTATGAGTATTCTTCATATTGTTGTGACACTTGCTGAAGGTATTGGATAAGAATCATTTTCAGTAAGAGTAAACATGACGTCTCCTTCATGTCCCTTTTCACACAGTTCCCTGCTGTCTTAATGAACCGTCTGTGACATGCTTTGGTCAAAATACCCCTCAGTACTCAGTTTACCGTGTCTAAACAGCCATGTTCAGAATGACCAGTTTTACTTTAAATGTAAGTGAGCCGCTGCTCACTCCACACCATAGCTGTGTCCCAATTCAGGGGCTGCATGCTTCAAAGGATGCGGCCTTCGCGTCCTTTCGAAGGCGACTCCTTCTGAGGGACCTTCGAAGGCCGCATCAACCATTGTTAAATGAGACGGTCTAGCCTTCTAAGCATTTCCTGGTTGCGTCACCAGCTGCGTCACCTGCCGTCAGTTGTTACTTTGTAACGTAGCCGTTGCCTGTCAGTTAGTCGTCAGTTGAGAAAACGAAGAAAAAACAGACAGAAGAAAGTATAAGAAAGAAGAATGAAGTATAACATATAATAGTGATAATCCTAAACGTAGCTCTGTATTCAATCCAATCGTTTAACTAGACTTTGCAGTTTTACAGTCTGGAAATAAAGCAGGGATAATAAAAGTAATAAAATAAAAGTAATTAGTAAAAGTATAAGTAGTAATAAGTAAAAGTAATTAAATATAAAAACCCAATACTTACATTTAATATTATTATTAAATGTATTATTCATTATTAGGTATTATTCATCGCCGCTTGGTGTCGCCATTGTATTTTTCCCGGCACTGAACAGCGGCGCGCAAAGGATCTTGGGATATGGGAGGCCGCGAAGGATAGTTGCGGTGCATCCTCCAAAAAGAGGGAAAAGAAGGACGCGTTTGAAGGCTGCATTTAAAGGAGCCTTCGAATTGGGACAGCCTTCGCGCGCGTTGTGACGTAATGGGCCTTCAAATGCGTGCTTCGAAGGATGCAGCCCCTGAATTGGGACACAGCTCATGTTAACATGACAATGTGAGGAAAACGTAGCAGTGCAACCGTATATGTTTGAACCAGAGTCAGCACTAGTGTTGGGAAGTTACTGACTCGGATCACTTACTCTGAGACAGTAAATCGAACAAATCTTTTTTTAAGTCATTTTGTTCATTTTAACTAGTGTGGCGCTGTAGCCCTCTTGTGGGCGATGTAAAAAAAAAAGAGCGCGGTTCTCAGACACTGAAGTCAACATGGTTTGCCTCAGATGACAAAGTATTATACACAAATGCCACAAGCAATTCAAACCATGTGAAAACCAAGGAAAGCAAAGACACACCACAATGAAGTGACTTGTGTCCTGTATCCTCTCTGCCATTGTTGTTTAACACTATGTACTGCTCGTCATACAGCCCAAGCTGCCTGTCACATGACTAATGAACATTGCAGCTGCCATGTAGCGAGGGAAGGTACTACATAAAAATGAACGAATCACTCACTGAGACGACTCATTACTCCTGAGTCATATAAAACAGCAGTCCCCAACCTTTTTTGCGCCACAGACCGGTTTCATGTAAGACAATATTTTCACGGACCAGCCTTCAAGGTGTGGGGAGTAAATACGACGAAATAAAATGATATGACCGGCATAAAAACAAATATAAAGTGCATAAAAATACAACTCACCATTACGCTGAATTAGTGGGAGCCCTGAGCTTGTTTCTCTGCAACGAACCGGTCAAATCTAGGGATAATGGGAGACAAATAATATAATAATAATTTTGTTTTGGTCGCTGAAGAATCTTTCCAAAGACGTTTGTTTTTTACTCATTTTTGCTAGCTTTGAGGGCTTAACTGGGGTAACGTATCACGTGACCGAGACGAACGTCTTGACCTGTCTTAAGCGGCACAGCAAAGACGGATGTAATTGGGAGAGAATCCGGTCATTTTTCAAAATAAAACATCTTTCAGACTCTGATCATCAATAAAATATATGTTTTTTTTCTGTGCGGCCCGGTACCAAATGACCCACGGACCGGTACCGGCCCGGTGGTTGGGGACCGCTGATATAAAAGATTAGATCAAATTGAAGGATACGTTCATGACCCACACACCACTAGTCAGCAAAAGAGTCAGAGAACCAATGATACAACAGGATGTTTCTGAATGGTTAGTTATTATTGTAATACTATAATTGTATGTTTGAACGTTGGCTAACATCGAAATGATTTGAGCATATATGTATGTATGTACTGGCTATTGAAAGCAAGGTTTATAAATGTAAGTAATGTCTCTCTTTCACAAACATAATTTAATTTTTTAAAATTAATATTATTAATTCTCAAGAGCTCATGCCTTAAGTTTTAGGCGCACTGGGAGTGTCTGGCCTGTGTTAAAAAAGCTAAATGAAATGACTACAAAGGAAGCTACAGCCCCCCACTAAGCCTGTTTTAAACCTTTTAATCTATGTCACATATACATCAACACAATATTCAGTCAGTGCCAGTTGCATGTGGCCGAGCATCATAGAGGGAAAAAAAGCACACTGCAAGAGAAAGAGAGAAAAAAGAGAGGTGGAGCTGAGAGGAGTCTTAATAAATGGAGGAAATATGTTCTCAAGCAGGTGACAGGGATAAAAAACCGTACAGTTGCAGCTGAGGGCCGCCCCCAGCATGACTTACTTTTCTCAGTTGATTCAGCATGCCACTGCTAACCCTATTCTGCCTGCACAATGTTTTGACACATTATGACACCAACAGCAGATTGAGATAATTTCATTTGTTCATCTTTACAGGGATAGAGCACAATTAAAGTAACTGCACCCGAGTTAGCTTACAGCAAATTTCCATTTGTTGCCCCAAGGCAGGTAGACAAAAAACAACCACAACCCAATACATAGAAAAATCCATCAATGTGGGATAATAAATAGAATCAGTCTGATAAATACCATGCAGTCACTGGTGGTGACACATTTGTGCTGACTTTGGCCAAAGTTTGAGGCTGGTTTCAAACAAAGCAAAGTTTCCTGAGTCTCTAATGTTTGTGGGTTGAAATTCCACTTCCTCACTACTTTGACCGAGAAAGCGGAGTGACCAAAGCCCATCCTCCTAAACTGTGGTGCTCAGTCAGTAGATGCTCTTGTAGTCCTACCAGATCTGTCATATGAAGAATTAAGGAGTCAGCGCTGGGATAGGCTGATGAGGATAAGTGGTTACAGATAATGGATGGATGGATATTTTGTCCAAATATTACAGTGATTATAATCTCTTGGCTTGTGATATATTACTTTCAGGAGATTCATTGATTAGTTGATTAACAGAATATCATCTGCCCCCAGTTTGATGATTGATTTTCTTTCCATTTTCATGTTTCTTCTGCTTTTGGCATTGACTGTGTACACTTCCACGATGAAACAACACTGAGCCAGAGATTTACACTCAAGAATGTTTGTTTGGAATTAAGTAACTGTTGAAGCCTTACTGGTTGGCTTATGTCAGTTGTTTGATTGGCTGCTTGATAATGAGCTCATTGGCTTGCTGACTGACTTGACAGCTCATTGGCTGATCTTTAGGTTGGTTGCTTTTGTGACTTGTTGGCTTTTATTAGCCACCGGGTTGTGGTGAAACGGCCTTGGCTGTCCTCCAGCTGGCAGTTTGTGCAGATTCTAAATATTATAATCTTTCCTTGCATTGTGTAACAAATTATGGAGACAATAAAATTGTTGGTCACGGTGTAGACTTTAGTAGTTGCATATTTCATGCTCTCTTTAGGCTTGTATTTAAAAAAGTGAAGAGATGCTCGGGGCCAAATAGTGAAGACGTGGGTAATCTTTTATCGGAGCAAAACAAGTTACTTAGTTGGAAGACGGTGTATTAAATTGTGACCACAGGCCACAGGCAATTCACCAAGATGCATTACTTTCCATAACTCAAATGACAAAACTTCCCCTTTACACTCAAATGGAAATATCATGCTTGGCAATCTTTCTGACTCGTCAAACTAGGCCGATGTCAGCTGCAATGCATTGCATCAGATTTGATCTTTATCTTCATCTCAGCGCTAGAACGCACATATTCTTGATTAGAGCAGCACTTTTCTCTCAGGCTGGCCTTGATACGACCACACAGCACATCCTAACCACCAAGACAAAGCATTACCAGGAAGCCTTCTGCCACATTCTCTGTCTTTCAAATCCACATGGCTTTATACCTATAATCTCATTTCATTGAAACTACTCCCACTGGTTTTCCCCGTGTAGCATTGCGAACTCAGCCTGTCAGCGACTGTTTGGGCACTTCAGGAGATGAATTCTCATATTACATTGTGGACAATGAGAAGGGACAGGCGGCCAAAGATCTGCCTGTGGCGTGGTAACCCCTCCTTACAAATATGATGGTGTTATGTTGGAGAAATGTACAGACACAGCTTGACAGAACATTTGTGTTGAGTAATGTTACTGTAGGTTGAATGCAACTAGAAATCTGAGTAAAGGCTTGACACTTGCTTGTATGTGAGTTGGCACCTTTGGCAGAGAATTTTATTTTCTTAAAAACACAGCGAATATAACAGGTTAATCAGGTTTATAAAGAGAAAGCTGCGGTTGAAAATGAACTTGGAATGAGATCAAGAATGATGAGCCATCAGGAAACACTAGAAGGCAAAGGCTGCAGTAGTTCCACACAAAGCTAAAGGTTCATTACATTCACTAATGCAGTGCTTGTCTTGGCACAGTGTGCAGTTCTAAGGTATGTTATTATTAATAATTATTTTGTCCCTATGTGTACTCTTTGTGTAGTTCCTCCTTCATACTTCGAATGAAGGAGTTGGTGAGTGGAGGGGGTTGCAACCCCCAACTACAATGCTATAACTCACTGGGTTCTGCTCGAGGTTTTCCTTGCCACTGGCGCCAAGTGGTTGAACATGGTGTGAATTGTTGAGTCTCTGTAGATAATAAAGTCTAGACCTGCTCTGTATGGAAAGTGTCTGAGATAACTTCTAATATGATTTGGCGCTATATAAATAAAACTGAATTAAATTGAATAAATGCCACACAAATGCTACACACCGGCCCTTTAAGCTTGAAGCAGAAATTTAAAAGGGAGCTCGAGTGCTGAGACAGACAGGAAACTCACACCGTGCTCGACATTACTTCAAATTGTTTTCCAGGAAAAACACTCTGGGATTTTGTAAACCATTAGATTGTATACAGATGATATTAATTTACTTCTGTGGTGGGTTAAGTTGACCTCTGTTTCTTTTTTTCTGGTGTGTCTTCTCTTCATATCAAATTCATACCAAGTAATGACATCACATGCCTTCATATTTAGCCTACTGGTTCTTAGGGTGTCATTATTAAGGATCTGGGCTGAAGAAGAGATTTGGGCCAATTGCCACCAAAGAGCCAAAAAAACATAAACTGATAATTAGTACAGTTGGAAGTCTATGTGTATGTGTGACTGTCAGATGTACTCTGTTGAACTGTAGCTGTAAAATCACTGTGGGAAACTCTCGGTTCAGATGGATCCTACCTCTTTAGCTGCACACAGCCCGTGTGTGTTGCTTCTCAGTCCTTTTGTCTCCTCACATACATGGAAAAACAATGCAATGCTGTGCAGTTTCCTGCACAAACTCTAAAAGCAGCAAGATCCTCTTAAAGGTCAACTTCTGGGCTGCTTGTAAATACAACATTGTGGGTTTGTGGCCTCTTTTAAAATGCCATAAAAATAATGTTTAAAACAAATGCTAGGAAATCTGGGGACATGCTCAACCAGGGAGATTGTTTTGCATAAAATATAAGAAAGCACTAGTTTTTAGATTGTCATGCATTGAGTGAAATTTTCTCTTTGACTAACCTGATGTGCAGGTTTATTGTTCTTTTAAGACATATCAGTGAGGGACACGTCAACACTTTTTTCCTCTCCTCCCCATATAATTCCCCACTACGAGTGGTTTGTTACTAAAGAGGACAGCAGAGCGGTCATTTAATATCTTTAGTAAATGGAACCGAAAAGACTGATCAGAAAGAGTCTACAGGAACATACGAGGAAATACTTGTGTTTTATGTGTTAGTTCTTCGATAGATGAAGTTACTCTGCCAAATAGCAGCTCACACAGTCAGTCAGTGCAGAGAGGAAGTTATATACAGCTGACATACTTTGCATTGCACTGTAGCCAACTAAACTGTTAGCTGGCTACAACAATTATTCAACAAGTAGTCCTACAACAGTGAGCAACACCTATAAAACTAATGTGGCTGATTGATAGAAAAGGTAAAAGTCAACAGAAAAAAAAAATCAATTTCAATACTAAAGCAAGCACAATTTATCTAGATAATATCATTTTAAAAAGATACAATTCAGTCATTGTCTTCATTTTTCCGCAGGTAAATTCATTGTATTATGAGCTTTGTGTGTTTTTTCATAGGCTTAGTAATAACAGTTCTGTGTACTTGTTACTGTTAGTAGAGCATCCCTAGGCATTTTCTGTTGTTTTCTATCAGATGAAAGTGAAAAGGAGGCACCAGTGGAAAGCCATGTTGTTTTCCCACTCCGGTGTGGGCAAGACTTAATTACACTCTGTCTCTATGGTCAATTGAGCAACGGTAGAGTTTGTAAGAATTTAGCTTTTCATTCAAAGGAGGATATGTTTTTATTTCCAAAGTTTCAAAGATGGACCTCAAGTGAGGAATCACTCTGGGAATGTAAGGAGGCTGAGGAGGTAGAGCGGGTCATCCTCTAATCACATGATCGACGGTTCAATCCCTGGCTGTGTCCTTGAAGTGTCCTTGAACCCCAAATTGCTCCCGAAGTGTTTGAATGCATATGATGAGCTGTTGGCACCTTGCAAGGCAGCTAATGCCAGGTGTATGAATGTGTGTGAATGGGTGAATGAGATATGTAGTGTAAAAAAGCTTTGAGTGGTCGGAAGACTAGAAAGGTGTTATATAAGTACAGTCCATTTTGGAATGCTTTTCCTGTAGAGTAATTGTCAGAAACTACAGCTTCCGTGGAGATTTGGACATTATACCGATGTTTGTTTGGGGCAACCTCATCAGCCCAGATGACCCTGCTCACTTCCTGTGACATGAGAAACAGCCTGTCGCAGAGCGGCTGTCATCCATTTGCAGGAGCCAGCCTTCCAACCCACACTTGTCCCTGAGCTGCAGATTATTCCAACATGTCATAAACAATGGAATAAAGCTCTGCCTGCGATGAAAAAACTATTGTATATCCATTGCCTTCTCAAATTTGACAGAATGGAGACTGTCATTTTCATTACTGTATGTTTTCCTTTGCCTTGAATCATAGTTATCTAATTACATTCACTGTCACGCATTGCATTTTCTACTTTTATAAGCAAGTCTGTAGTTGATTGCAGGTGATTAGGTGCAGCATTTGAGAATTGTCTAAAATTATAAAGCAGACAACACAGCAGCATGATGTGATTTTCTACAATACCTCCTTCATAATTCCTTATGCAATCCTTTATGATTCAGTTTCTCTCCATTTCTTTCTTTCATTCTCTCTCCAAACTTTGTTTCTCTTCTGCATTTCATCACTGGTTCTTACACACTGCGATGACCCATGATGACTTAAGTGTTTGTGATACCATACAGACACAGCGATGGACGTAACTCTCCACTGAAAGCAGACATGACACTTGTACAAAAAAGCAAGATGTAGAAGGGGACACAAGCACACACACACACACACACACACACACACACACACTACTCATACAACAAGACACACACAGAGAGCTAGTAAAAACTTCCACCCACAGGGTTATTGACATGAGACTGTGCACCTCTGCCAAACATCCTTTTACCAGAATCCAGTCGACCTTGGGACGGGATCAAACTCAAATACCGTACTTACTGCTGGATTAACCAGCAACAAGACCACATTTATGAGTTGGTGGGGATGCATGTATGTTGCCGGAGATGTATCACCTGAGAAGGAAGACCCTATTTATTCTTAGTTAATCCTTCCACTGATTGGAAACAAACATGTCATGTAGAGCCATTTCCCTGCAGCGAACCGTCTGTTTGTCTGCTGTAAACCACAGCAGCGGTAGCAGATTAGAGAGAGGAATCCAGGAATCAACAACCGTCTGTCTGTGTGGTGTGGTGCGCTGGGGTTAACGTCAGTCTGGGAGTGGATCACACACACGCACACATGCATATACACACTCATACAGACTTTGATATACACAGGATTACATGAATGCATGGGCACACAAACACTATACACACAAACAGCTGTTTAGAATTACATGTCGAGGGTGATGAACTCACTGACAGCACTGCGACTCATGCAACATTCAAAGACAGATGAGGACGTGGGAAAACACATAATATTCATAGATTTCTTGTAATCTCTCTTTGATGTGTGAAAGTGGAGTGTCGACTGCTGGCACTCTGCTAAGACCATAATCTGACAAAGGTATCTGTTTCCCAAAATCCACCCTGGGGGTATTCTACATGTTGCAAAATCAACAGAATCAGAGCAGCTTACAGGAAAAATGAAGTTGCAGCAGAGAACATGGTTTGAGGTATCAATCAATCTCAATCAATGTTCCATCCACCAGAAGAGCTTTCCAACATCCCTCGATGTAAAAATTTGCTAACGCTCAACACTCACTGATCTCCGGCCTTCATATTGGATGGACACTCATATTTTATTGGATAGAATGATGGAAAAACCTGAGCGCTGCTTCAGGAAGACAAATCCATTGCCATGGCCAAGCTGGAAACTGGCTGATCGTCACAGTGAACAGACGCTGAAGGACAGTGATCAGATTGAAGCAAGTCACATTTACAACCTTTACTAAGAATAGAACCAGCACAAACAAGCTGTTCTTCATGTTTGAATGTTTCATTTAGGAGGACAGGGCAGTAAAGTATGAGCTGGAGAAACATGTTCAATCTAAACACTGTCGCCTGTTGGGCTATAAACTCAGGCGTGTGGTACTGTTTCTATTTCAATTCAGAGGAACAAAACACACACTGTATAGTAAATACTGTATAGTTGTGATATGGTCCAATTGTGGTTTCTAAGCATCAATTACAGTCACTCAGGATACAAAAGAGTCATTGATAGAAAAATCTTTAAATTCATCTTGTTGTTTGTCTTTTGGAATGGTTGGCCTGCACTGATCCCTTATGCAATGCTCAACTTTCTGATGAAGAGGACAGACTTATGAATGTAAATTTCTAATCTAAGTAATCTGAAAAGGAAGGTTTTTATGTTGTAGACCTCTAAAGAATATTTGACCCCAGTACCATCTCTACCTTGTCTGAACAACCTCCATGAGCTTCAGAAAACACAGACACACAAAGTTAAAAATAGATCTTTGATAATAAGAACTATGTTCAAATGTGTGTTTTGTTTTTGTTAAGGAGACTGAACTAAAATGTTAGTGGTGGGCTGTCGGACATTCAAAAACTGTATAATATTTTTCCAAAATAAGAAACATTAGTATAGCGATGTGCAGGTCCAGTTTTGTAAGACTGGCACCAACCTGACCAAGTTAATGCACACTGCACGACGAGCTAGAAGCTGTCCAGAGCTCTGTCTTTTCTTTTCTGCCCCACACACAGTCGTAGGAAGATCTAGGTTAAACGAACATACAACAGTGTTCTTCATTGATTTACATCGGCAAAATTAGTAACTCTTCTTTAAAGACATCTCTCTCTCTCTCACTCCTTTTATAGAACTCAACTGTTCAAATTATATTAAGGCCTAATTAGTGGCTGGGAGGTGGAAGAGGCAGGACTACCAACATGGTAGCGACCAGCAGCACATATTCAGAGCTTCAAAATGGCTCTTCGGAAATGTGTGGGTGACATCACAGATATGCCGTCCATTCTTTATATTGTCATCGTGCAAGTCCCACACTATTTAGATTTTAAATAGCTGAAAAGCAACTGAAAGTAGTGCCCTGAAACATACAGTATATACAAAAGTACGGGAGCAGGTAGGGGTGACAAATGTGGTGGTTTCTGAGACGAGACCTTTAAAAAGTGGTGTTGAAACTGAAAGAAAGAAAGTCCAAGTGTTTCACACAGCTCCTTTTCAAATATAACTTTGAACATGTTCAGAGATATTCAAATGATTACACGGTGTAGATAGAAGGACAAAAGCATTAGTGTGACCATGTCCAGACACTCACCAGGCCTTGATAATGTGGGCTTAATTTACTCATTTAATACAAACAAATGAGATTTCAAGTTGACAGCATACAATAAATTAACGCTGAAGTGGTCTTTTGTGTTTTTTAATACCCAGAAACATCCGATTTGAATCCCACCCTCCAGCACTTGGCCTTGGTTTGATTCCGATCCAGTAAGTGTTTGTTCCATCGCCAGTCAGAAGTAGGCAGTAGCTTTACTGTAAACACAATTATGCTAACTGTGGCAAGATTCAGTGACCACATAAAGGGAGATCGACTCTCACGCAAAACACTCGCTCAGGCACTCTCACACACTATACTTACTCACTCACTTACACGCTCATAAACCAAAACATGGCATGCATCCGCACCTGCAATCTCACGATACGGACCCACCGGCTGCTCACATGGACACACACCTACACATAATAAACAACTTCCTCTGCGGTCCATATGATTAGAAAACACTTAGACAGAGAACAACAAAGGTGCTGGCCCCCTCACTTCACACACACACACACTAAAACCACAACAAACACTCCACAGGAGGCCGCACTGATGGTGTCCAGCACTATCTGCAGGAGCACTGATATGTACACGCAAACACACTCAGAGCCGAAGAATTAAAAAAACATTTTGATAGCTAACTGCTGCACGCATTGATGATTCACACATGTGTTCAATTGCTGTCTCTCCTACACACACACACACACACACACACACACACACACACACACACACACACACACACACAATGCCCAGTGTCTCACCTCAGACAAGCATCTGTTTGGTCAATAGTGTCATTTACAGAATAACACATCATTCTTTCCACTGTGGGAGTGGGCTGGGCTCTCTTTGGTTTCAGAGAGTCACTGTATTCCCTCCAGCCAACACACACACATGCACAAACACAGAACCATATTCAACCTTACACACACCCTTGCACCACACAACTGTTATTCCTCTTAACTGTGAATTTAAGGGAATCCTCAGCCGGCGTGTTCCAGCGACATTAACACTCCTACCTCCCTTCACTGACCGCAGGCAGGCAAACTGACAGATTTATCTCGATCTCAATGAGTTTAAACAAGGTGCAGATTAATACTGCCAGGAGGGGAAAAGTTCACATGCCCTGGCTGTGGTGTGTGTCACTGCCATTGCTAAGCCTCCTTGTCTCGGCCCCTTGACGCTGACCAGACATCGATCCAGATTGGCTGGATGTTTATTGAACATCGTTTGCGGGCTTGACATTTCCCACAGAGCACGGTGCATTAGTTTTATTATTCACCACAAAGTCATGTGAAAGGCTGCGTTCAATCAAACAAACCGCCATGAGGATACTCTGTTACTCAAGCAACACTTCAGTTGGTATGCAGCTGCAGACTTCACTGATCTCCAAGGTGACTTCACTTCACATGGAACCAAAAAACGCTGCATGCATGGCAGACTCCAAAGGCCTTGATTCTCCTAAATTTTAGTTTGGTGGAGTGTAAAGCTGGTTGTGTCTGTGCTGTAAGGCATGAGGAGACGAGGTGCTGTTCAGGACTGCAAACTTCTTGACATTTACTGTATCTGCGGCTCACAGGATGGTGATAAAAATCTGTGTCAGAGATAACCGAAAGACATTGTTTGAAAGTGAAACCCAGCATCTGCAGCTTTCGTTTAGAAAGGTCATGAGGCTGAAAACACCCACAGATAACCAATTAGTGTCCTAGCATTTCCTCTCCTGCTTCCTGTGTCAGATGTGGCCCCAAGATGTGGCTTCGACATTGAATGAAAATTGAAATGAAAAACAGTTTCAGGGGCGTAAAGTTACTGTGAGTTCTAGTGACCTAAAAATGTCATGAAAGAGATCATGTGGCAAGAGCTAACTGTCTCTGGCTAAGCTGCACATTTAAACAGAAGGCTGATCAGAAATCTGTCTTATCTGCCGCATGTCTTGGTCATAAGTATAAGATATGATGTGCAATAAAATCTCAATTTTTCTCATTGGGGATATTTGGCTTCACATAGACAAAGTGATGTCATTTTGAGATAAATCTTGAGAAAAAGAGATTATTTGCAGACAACAATAGTAAAATAGCAGATGTGGTTTTGCTGTCCACCAGTATGTGAAAGCAATAATCACACAGGGGGGAATTCATTTGAAAAGAGGCTAAGAGGCTAATCTTGAACTGTTGCCTCAGCAGTCCAGAATGTAATACAGCCACAAAACATTTGAAATCAGCAGACTGAATCTCTCACGTGGCTGTCACCACCACTGTGTGGATGTTACACGTTTCCATCTGTTGTCTTGAACTTGTTGAAAGTCACACTTGGAAACACAGGATATCAATAACTGAAGAAGAAGTGGAGAGGTGAAAATTAACATTTTCTGTCAATCACAACATGATTGGATGTCACATTTACACCAGCCAAGGGTTGATTTTCCATTAAGATAAGACTGATAATTAGGAGAAAGTGTGTGAGACACTTTTCAAAGAAAAATGTTGAAATCTGTCTTGGGACAAATCCCTGGTCCAAGCACCATGTTTCATTTCTGTGCTCTCACAAACTGGCTGCACTCGGCAAGCAACTGGATAATGACCCCAAAAACCCCAATTGCAAATCAACTCGCTGAGTCAAAATCTATTTCTCAACTGAGGCACTGACAAGCCTTGCGCAAGTGGCTGTCACAGCTCTACATGTCAACAAGCAGCAGACTGGTACCCACATATCTGGCTTTTCAAGACAAGCGAAGTCCCTTTGATTTGATTTGTCTTCCCAATAATTGCAACAATTACACAGCATTAGTTAAGCCTGTCCACCCATTTCTGGTTTTTCATGGAAGGGCAGAAGGAGTTGGGGAAGGACAACGCATTTACTGTAGGAAACGACGGTGGAGTCAAGCTAGGTGTTAACGTCTCCAACCTCAGACAGATTTGGTGGATCTTGGATAGACACGTTTCTGGTAAGACTCCCTTACAGAGGAGCAAAAGGCCAGGAAAGACTCGCTCATACAGTCGTCATTTGTCTGTGTGTGTGTCTGAATGTGTGTGTCTGTAGATGTGTGTGTATCTATGTATCTATGTGTGTGTTTTAGAGGGTTTGGCAGTGTGGTTGTGGTATAGATCTCACTTCTGAGAACAACACTGGGTCTTAATCTCCTCTGAGGGTTTTACATCTTGTCCCTTTGTGGTCCATATATACTACATTTATATATTTATGGTGACACAGATACAGATACACAAAAGCACAAACACATACAGTACAAAATAAAAAAGATAGAGACAGAAAATAAAAGCATCCACAACATTCCTCAGTTCTTTTTTCCAAGGTGTGGCCTGTGCAACACCTCAACATCTCTGATTCATCAACATGACATGGTGTGGTGGTTACATTAATGATCCTCCTCACCAGTGTTTCTTAAACCCCAAGGCCCCACCAAAAGTGGGTAGTTGACCCTTTAAAATGCTGCTGTAGTGGATCTCCTTCATATTATCTTCTTATTTTGTTTTTTGAGTCATTTTTCCTCAAGTCTTTTTGCTGATTGATTGATGATTCCTCCAAGCCCAAACAGAAGTCATGTAAAAACATATAACTGAATGTCCTTCAAACAGTGTTGTAGACAAACTGTAAGTGTGTTTTGTGTACAGAGCAGTGAAGTAATGAAAACTGCAATAAACTATAAATTAAGCAAGAAGACGTTAGATTACGTTTTATTGGGAGGTATTCATTAATTTATTTGTTGTCCATGTATATTTCTTTTCCTGCAGTTGGTTAGTTAGTGCATTGATTCTCTAAACCTAACCCTAACCCATAGTTCAATGAATAATATTTAAATTTACATTTTTCATTTTATATATGTATGTAAATATGACTGAATGGAAATGCATGTGTGTGTGTATGAATGTAAATTTATATAATTTACATTCTAATCTAGCAATCTATTGTCCTACCATATTAATGGTGGAAACCAGCTTTCTCTACAAGACTACAGAAATATATAAAAAAGACTTTATCAATTATTATTATATAATAATAATTATTATTATTCTTAGGACTTACATACATATGGAGGTGGTAAAATTTCTATTTTTGTAAGAGAAAAAATGGGAACCTCTGAGTTGGTTAAGTGAATTGTGAGATATGTGTGTGACATTAAAGGTGATTTATTTGTGTAGAATAAGTTATCCTTCCACTGCAAATACTTGCTATAAATCTGTGGAGGAAGCAAAATGTGTCATTGTGTAGCAAAACACAAAAAAACGACATGAACTTGCTTCATGAACAACTACTGAAGAAGAAACATCCTGTGTGTAAACAAATGAAGTAAACACATTAGCAAATTTAGAAGATATTACTTATCTTTTTGTTGCACATACCATGTTATTCCCATTCAGTTCTTCTGTGGAAATTGTGAAAGTGCTCTGTCTGCAGTGATTGGTTAACAGAGGTAGAACATGACTGTGGTATTCAAAGAAGTTTCTAAGGACGTTCTCTGAAGAACAGATTACATAATATATAATGTTGTTTTAGAATATTCAGCAAAGCCAAAGAACATTCTAATACCCCCCACACACAAACATTGTCAGAACATTTCAGTAAAATTCTCATAACCTGATGTGATACTTACAGTGATGCTTTTGAAAACCAAAAACTGCTCCTCGGAGGAGAGTTTGTTTAAAGAGTATGGAAAATGTTCCATACACATCCACTCAAATCTCAGTGTCTCCCTTTTTCCCTCACACACACACGCACACACACACGCACACGCACACGCACACGCACACGCACACGCACACACACACACACACACACACACACACACACACACACACAGACATGCACACGCACACAGACAACAGTCTGATGTCCTAAATATCTGATTTAGAAAGACAATAACCACAGCGTAAACACAACAAAGCAACAAAGAGACAGTTGGGAGACACTGAACACAATCTCAAAGCTCATCAACATTCTTGACAGATGGTATTTGCATAATGTATCCAATCTAGTATGGTAAGATGTGACCACAAGAAAATATACATCACAATTAGGCTGTAACATCCATGATTTATTGTATGAGATGGGTCCAACGAAATAAAGCTCTTTGTGCAGAGCAGTTGGACAGACAGAGTCTTAGGAGACCTGTTTTGGTAGGAAGACCATAATTGCTTTGAATTGGCCCTTGCGCAAATGTAGCCTGCTACAGTATGCTGAGAAAGCATTATAGTGTGCAAATGTGTGTGTATTTGTGCATTTGGGTGTTTCGGTACATGCATGCGTGACTGCACACGAGTGTGCGTGCGTGTATGTGTAGGAGTGTGTGTGTGTGTGTGTGTGTGTGTGTGTGTGTGTGTGTGTTTTGTTCTGCAATCTCCTGCCTTGATGAAGTGGGTCCACTGAGCCAAAGTATTGCTGAGAGTTCAGAATCATCAGTGAGGATCCTAGTGAGACAGCGAGCAACCACAGGTTTGGTCAGGACATGGTCAAGCTTGGGTCAGGGCAGGGTCCGAAGGGAACAGCTATATTAAGTCACTGAGTTTGTTTCAGGGAATGTTTTTAGTGAAAGGAGCTGACCCGTGTTTTTGGGTTCATTGTACTGTAAGTTGTTTGTGTTATTCTTTCTGTTGCTCCTGAATCAAGCCTTTTCTGGACTGCTATCATCTCGCAAATCATTTTGATTTCAACGTGAACAATTTGGATGTTTGGAAATGTTATCAGGCTTCTGTACAAGAGAATTTGTACAGTTCTAAATCTTTCTGAATCATTTCTGTTTTACCACAGAAACTGGGCAACTTGTGTTCCCACAGAGGTTTTTTGTATTCCATTAATCCTTCATAATGTGTAGCTTGATATGGAATGTTTCTGCTGTGCCACACCGCTGTTACACAGGGAGAAATTTGTTTCATTTCAACACAGGAGATGACAGGGAGGTTATTTGTCATTTGCCTGTTTTAATTGAACTTGTGACTTACATTTTCTAGTGATTTTTGAGTTGGATTACATAATGTGGACTAACAAATGGTGAGTTCTGTTATCTCTATAAATATACAATGTGTCAGTGCAACAACCAGCTGTATGCTTCATGTGCACATTTGTAGCCCCGTGGGATTTTCCCGAAGTTCTTTCCCAGACTCAGGGACAGCTCGTGTACATTACATGCTGCAGCACAGTAGGTAAAATGCCCATCCATTCATGAGGAGGACCTCCAGTGTTGTCCTAACCTCCCATTACACGCCATCAATCTGTCACCGTCACAGCCTTGTTACTGTAAGGTCTGTTCCACTTGAAACAAGCCTCTAATTATACTCCCAGTCAACTCCCACTGGACCACATACTGTACGCTGCGCTAACCAGCCACACTGCACTGTAGGTCTGCATCCACAGGCAGTTTGCAAACGTTGTCATCCTGCTTTCCGTCCGTCTCTCTCTCTCTGTCTGTGTGTGCCTCTCTCTCAATTCCCAAACCTCCACTTCAGAATAGCATATAGAAGCTGCCACAACACAGATTAACACCCTTCTCCAACGAGCTGATGACATAGCTGTGAAAACGACACACACAAAAAGACGACTACGACCACCGCTTGGGTCTGGGGTCTGGGGCAGAGGATATGAAGCTGAAACCTGGTTAAACATAACAAACAACTCTCTCTCTCTCTCTCTCTCTCTCTCTCTCTCTCTCTCTCTCTCTCTCTCTCTCTTTGTCTCTGTGGGTCTAAAGACGAGTGGGAATCGACACAGTGGCCCTGAAATGATTAGTGGTTTCAGTCATTTTCGTCCCACTGCATGTGTGTTAGTGTGTGTTTGTTTGTGCCTGAGTATAAGCAATGAAATAGAAACGGGGCACCGGGCAAACCATTCTGTGGGTGGAGGAAACTTAGAACCAATCCGATGATGACATTGCCCTTGGTCACACTGTTGACAGTTGCTAAGCTGGAAAGCTGTTATTTTGGCTTTTTGCATGAGGGGTAAATTACCAGAACACGTGTTACTCCAATATCAGACGAACATTTTGGTGTGTGTGTGTGTGTGTGTATGTATGTGTGTGTGTTTGAAGCTTTGTTGTAGCATGTCTGTGTGCGTGTATATCTGTGTAGATGTCATCTCGGTGTTTGCTCTGAACCCAGCAGCCTTTCACCTCAGCCTCACCCCACTATCTGCATCTTTTAAGCAGCTGAACTTGTAACCTGCTGTTATACTGAAGATTAGATCGGAGTCTGCCATTATAAACACGGTGAGTCATGTTCATTAGAACTAAATGGATGTACAGATCAGACTGAGGTCAGAGCACTGACGATTAGAAAACACCAGTTGACAGACTGACTCCTCTGTGACAGGCTATGTTATTCTTGATCCACGCACAGCCGACAACTACTCTACTGTTTGTGGGCACGTTGGTAACTCTGACCGATTTTTCTATGGCTTTGATTACATTGCAATTAGAGCAAAGGTTCTTGTTTTATTTCTTTTGGTCACATTTATTTCTTATGGATTTGCAAGCACAGGTCAAATGCAGTCATGATGTAAAACCGTGTCACAGACTTGGATCGAGCAAGTGTGTGAGAGGCTTTTATCCAAAAACCCAAGGGAGTCAGCTAAAACAGATGACTGTATATTATCTTACTGCTCTGCATTTTCTAGGATGTCACTGAGTTATAAATTAGCCCATAAATCATCATTACAGGGTAATATCTGTGCTCTGACCCTGGCTTTGTCTGTGTAATAGATGCTGGATGAAACAAGGCCTGTGTAACGCTAGACGCACAATGTGGACCACACAGGAAACTAGTGAGGATGAGGAGCCAAAAACTCTGCATACCTTTGCGTCAGGATGCCTCATATCACCCAGCTCCAAACATTACCTTCTTGTCTTTTTTGTGTGTGTGTTTGCAGTTAATTTAGTTTTTTTTCTTTTTAGGCTTATGTTGCTTCCGCTGACGATTTATGATGATCTTTTTTGCCTTAAAGGGCAGAGAGTGTGTGAATGCATGCCAGCAGATGAGTGTGAGTAAAGTGTGTGGGAACGCACAAGACATGTGTGTGTAAAGTACTGCTGTCAGCGCTATCGGCCAACAGTCGAGGAGTGCCTTCACTGCCCTCCTTGTGGAGCCGATTTTCCCTCAGGAAGCAAAGTGACTCAGTTGTGGTTGGACATTGTTTGTGAGTGCATGTGTGTGTGTGTGTGTGTGTGTGTGTGAGAGAGAGAGAGAGAGAGAGAGAGAGAGAGAGAGAGAGAGAGAGAGAGAGAGAGAGAGAGAGAGAGAGAGCGAGAGAGACAGAGAGAGAGAGAGAGAGAGAGAGAGAGAGAGAGAGAGAGAGAGAGAGAGATACAAAGTAAGAACAAGAGTGTCTGTGCGTGCACATTGCATGCTGACATTCTTGTGTATGTCCATTTTAGTGTGTGTGTGTGTGTGTGTGTGTGTGTGTGTGTGTGTGTGTGTGTTCAGCCATTTTTAGGCGATTACATGATTGAGTTCCAGGACTGGAATGCTTTTCTCAGGTCACTTTGAGGTTTACTGGTGTCCTGAAATATACCTCTCATTCCTCGCAGTAGGAAATGTTTTATGACAGTTGGTACAGACATCAAACCGCTACACCCCATATGTAAAGTCTAAGAGGAGCATGCAGGGTGCTATCAAAACCAAAAGGCACCCAGACAGCACAGTGCAGGACTTGTCTCCTGGATGAGGAAATTGTCTTATGTTGTATGATGTTAGAAAAGTCAGCCAACTACAACTTCACACACATTGGAAATAATTTAAAGGGTCTGTATATACTTGAATCATGAAAAAAAAAACACATCTTCTCGCTTACTGCTAGTGGTAGCTAACCATGCAGATAGTTTTGGTTTTATGTGCTGAAGTTTTGAAATATCCTTCTGTGAGATTTCTGTCACCACCCCCAATACAATGGAGGTGACTGGAATTCTGCTTGTGGTGTTCAAAGTGTTGAAAAATTACAATTGAAAAACTTAACAGCAACATCTATTTCTAGAAAGAATGTCTCGGCTGCCCGGGATAATCCACAGACCCCACAGTGAACAGTTTTCATTGGAAACACTTTCTACTGAGGAAATAGTCCCAGTGTAAGCTGCCCAGTGAGGTCTGTGGATTACCCGGTGTAACCAGGACATTGTTTCTGAGAAGACACATCGCTGCTGATATTTTTAAATGTAATTTTTTTTTAATACTGTGAGCACCAAAAATTCACCTTTATTGTATTATGACTGCGATAGATGTTGAAAGGTCCAGTGTATGGCATTTAGTGTCATTTAGTGGTGAAAATGCAGATTGCAACCAGCTGAATACCACTTCCTTTTCTAACCAAGTGGCAACCTCTGTGGAATGTGAAATGAAGCCAACAGTTCTTGGAACAACCTCTGGAGGCTGGCTGCAAAACGAGTCAGTCTAGATAAGATAAGACAAGACAAGACAAGACAAGATAAGATAAGATAAGATAAGATAAGATAAGATAAGATATTCACTTGTCACAGTAGCTCAAATAACAGTTGATAATAAATTATTCACAAGTAAGAAATATATAGAAAAAGTCATTAAGTCATGCTAAAGAAAGTCATGAAGTCATGCTGGTGCTGAAGAGTCATAAGTCCCCATGTTAAAATGTCCAACTTCACAGCAGAAATAAACATGTTTACAGCCTGGTACAAAAAACAGTTTTGGTCTCTATAGCTAATTTCCCCGTTCATGACAACTGTACTGAGGGTGAATTTATATAGAACTCACCTGTTCAAATGATATTAAGGCTTAAAGTTATGCAGAATTAAGAGCATGGTGAGAAAGAGGTGCAAAAGAACAAGGAAACCAAAGAGGGCACTTCGGAAGACAAAAAGTTGCAAACGGGGGATTGAATAGGGTTTTTTACGTATCCAAAGATTGATTTATTTTTTGATTGACAGGTGGGTGCCGCCCCTGGAGCAACCAGGCTTCATTCAGCCTGCCTCAACTCCTCCCACGCTCTTTGCCCATATTTGGATTAGTGGGGTGGAGGCAGGATTTTCAAGACGGTGACTTCACAGAGACTACGTCCAGGTTTTATACAGTCTATGTTTCTAACATGAAGGAGAAACTGCTGTGGCCATGAAAGTCATGAAAAACACAAGTGGCCATATCCAGATTCAGTCCTTGGTTTGTCTGTTCTGGGCTACTCTAAAAGCATGTTGATGCAAAATGGACTCTGTGGAAGAGCATCCATAGGGTCATACTAAGGTAACAGAAACACAACATTTTGATTATTCATAAATGAAAACATAGTTATGAATATAAATTTCCATCTCTGCCATATTCTGCCCTCAAATCTTGGACACACTGGACATTTGAGAGACTGAATTTACACACAACACTGAAATCATCTGCAAGGCTAGACATCACCACATCACAGTTGCCATCACACTGTACAATGAGTCTACTCTGTGTCAGGCTCTTTTTCCATCACGAGGACGACCTGCTAACACACAGTACACTCAAGACACTCAATATATTACCTATTTATCACATCCAGTGATGTCCATTAGTTCATTCAGTAATGCTTAGGCACTAAGCTAAGCTTAACACTTTTAAATTGTAACAGGCATGGTAAATCTTTCTATTTTTTTTATCATTATTGTCTTATCTCTGTCCTACTTACCAGTTTCTACCTGTAAGTGCATTCATATTTTACATACCTGTACATAACTATTTGTAGCCTATATAGAGATTACTATATAGTTATTCCCAATACTCATCTATACAAGTCTGATGAAGCACCTTGCAACAGCTGCTTAGTCCATGTATTTCCAGGAAGGATTGCCATACAATTTTGTACATACATTTACAGATGAATCCTACTGATTTTCCTACAGCCAGTGGTGGAGCAAGACAATTTAATTAGCGGTGGTCAGGCTTAGCCCTGTATTTTGAGGGGCACAGAAAGTTACTTGTTTAAAGTGTGTGTGTATCTAAAATGAGCTCCTGATGGTGTTGTGGATGTGCAAGCAGTCACAGAGAAACACCATTTTATATATTTATCAATCAGCAGCAGCAGCTTTCAATACTTTTGTAGCTTGTATGTAAAATTCTGCAGTTTGCAGTTTGGTTCCACTCTCTCTGTTCTTATTTTAATCAAGAACAGATTTTCGCATCAATGTTTATGACACAGACCAAATTCCTCTTTCCACTCATTTCTATATGGGACAAAAGTTGGCAAAACCCAGCAATAGCATGTGTTTGATCTGCCCTCAGAATGCAGCAGTTAGTGACTTGAAAGCAGACTAGGCCTGTACAAAGAGATGGGTAATGTGGAGCTGCCCATCCCTTATAGCACCCCAACAAGTCACTTATCCTCTGTAATATCTCAACATATACTAGATTCATTGGCATACAATCTATTACGTCATTCGTGGCTGAAAATGGTAAATGGACTGTACTTATATAGCGCCTTTCTAGTCTTCTAGAAAGACTGATGGCATTGGATGTCATGCAAGGTGCCAACTGCTCATCAGAATATACACATTCACACACTGATGGCACAGCCTTCGGGAGCAGTTTGGGGTTCAGTATCTTGCCCAAGGACACTTCGACATGCAGACTGGAGGGGATCGAACCGGGGATCGAACCACAGATCATCTGATTAGTGGACGACCCGCTCTACCTTCAAGCCACAGCCGCCCCATGAAGATGTACTTTAATAATGTTGGTGATCCTCTGACCTTTCCTCTAGTCACCGTGAGGTTAGCGTTTATTGTTTTTAGTGAAATGTATCAACAACTATTGGATAAACTGCCATGAAATTGGTTTCAGACATTCATGTCCCCCACAAGATGAAATGTAATAAGCTTGGTAATCCCTAAAAAAAACAAAATTCAATTTGTCCGATACTTTTCTACATCACTAAAAACCTGCAGAACTTTCTGCTGAGGCTCTGCTATACTTTACGTTCTTGTACTTTGTATGTGTTTTGTGCTAATTAGCAAATGCTGACAAGCTAAACCAAAACATTAAACATTAGACCTGTTTAATATAAGTATGCTAGCATCGTCAGTGTGAGCATATTACCACGTGTTTAGCTCTAAGCACTACTGTGTCTCAAGCAGCAGCGTTGTGGCTGTGAAGTGAAGCCTATGTGGAATTGCCAAAAGTGCAACTGCAGTTCCTCAAACGGCCACTTGAGGGCTGATTGAGAGATGGGTGCCGGTACAGGTGGCTTGTTGGAGCAACCAGACTTCATTCAGCCCACCTCAGCTCCACCCATTCTCTACATCTTTGCCCAATTTAAGATTACTGCCAAGATGAAGATGTTTGTCTTAGCTTCACAATGGCTCTTCAGAAACCTGTGGGGGACGTCACAGAGACTATGTCCACGTTTTATACAGTCAGTGGTCTCAGTACAGGCTCCCAGATCCACTAGATCGGCTGTAGACTCTTAACTCTTGTTAACTTTAGTTTGTTTTGTAGTTTTGTATAAATTATTTGTGCATCCATTTTTTTAAATCCATGCATGCCATGTCTGCTGTAATGCTGCAATTTAACAGTACAGGCATACATGACTGTTATATCTAGCTATCCTAGCTAGCTATGTTTCTATCACTACTTGGTAGGACTTAGTGAGAAAAATTATTTTTTTAAATCAGCTTAGATGTTATTGATCGTAACTTTGCTGAAATGCTGGTCCAGCTCTCCTGGCTTGCACCCAGCTCTTGTCTGGCAGAAAAACAAAGGGGATGTGCGACTTAAAACGTCCACATTGCTGGCCACGCATGAGCTCATTGTAACTTGACACAAAAAAGCCTTTCAAATAACCAATCTCCAGAGCTATAAAAACAAATGGAGGTGATTTCCGACATATCAAGATGCTTTATGCTTTTCAAACCAATATTTAATAATCTCCAGAGCTTCATGGTTGTGTGTGACAGTTGGGGTGTATCTGAAGTGGACAGATTTTATTGTATTTTTCACTCAGAAGTTTTGGGGTGTGTGTTTGTGTGTGTGTCTGTGTAACACACTAGTATGAAGTGACCTCATTCTGACTGTGAACCACCCTCTGGGAATCCCCCAACTCAGAACTGTTTGTAGGACTTTGCGTCCATACGTGTGTGTGTGTGTGTGTGTATGTGTGTGTTTGTGTTGGTCTGTGTAGTTTTGCCATATGCTGAGGTAATGGTCATCCTCATGGAGAAAACTCATCCTCAGAAACAACCACTGGGTGGTCCAGTGACTTAAACAGTGACAACTGCTTGATGAAAAGGTACAAGAAGTGAGAAGAAATGAAGTTTGAAGTTGCCTCAGTGCTGCTGCAGTAAGACTTTAATACATCAGACCTCAAACTCATTCTTCAAACAGGCTGAAATGTTTGTCTTAGCCCTGAGGTACACTGGGAGAAGCTCAGCTGTAATAGTTTTTACAGCTGTGAGGCCTGGCAGTTATGTAGGTAGGTAATGAATGCAAGTTCAAGCCTTTGAGTTTATTCAAATAAATACTTTTATTTGATCTCACTGGAGTCCATTTATCACATGCAGACACTCACACATGCACACACCTAGTGGCTATCAGGAGGAAGCGGAAGACCTGCGTGGAGGATATTAGCATGAGAGTGAAAAGGCAGCTCTTCCTGTACACTGTGTTCTCTGATTCATCTCTATTCAAGAACAACAGTATACCAACCATTGGTGACCAGACAGGAAGGGATCGGTATCCCTCACTCCAGTGGGAGTAATGTGGGTGTTTTGTGTGTTTACCTCGAAGTGTGTCAGTGCACTACATTTGTGTCAAACGTGTTTGTTTTGTGCAGTTTGGGTGTTATGCAGGCAACGGCTTCCCCACTTTGAAGCTCTGGGAAAGAATCTGTCTCCTCCTGCACCTGCCCCCCTCATCCTCTCTGATGCTGGACCAAACATCCCCCTGATTCTCTTTGTCCCTCTAGTCTGTGTGCACAAGTGTGTGTACATTGTACCACATGTAGGGATCAGAAACCTATACCCACAGCTACATGCCAAAGTAGGTCATTTGTCAGTGTCTTAAAAAAAAAACTCATGAGGGGGGACTTTTTACCTGCCACAGCTGTAAGTGAGGTATGGTTATTACAAAGGTTAAAGTTATTTAAAGATTGCTGTCATGGTTGAAGGAAAACACTGATTGGATACAAAGGAGTCATTTTAATTTAGAACCAACGTATTAAATATGCCTAGAATAACGTTCAGAACATGAGGAGGTAACAGCCATCTGTCACCTTTACTTCAGTGTCTGGATCAAAAATGTTTGGAAAATATATAATAATAAAATAAAATGTGTCAATGTATTTTCAGCTATTCTTCATGGTATTTTAGACTTTGTCATTTCCTGATAAACCAAAAAAGTTGTTGATGATGTCATCCTGCACTTGGGGTGTGTACTAATTTTACATCCAATGAAACGCTTTCTCTCTTCTGACACCGCTTGAGCAGAGTGCTTCCTGTTTGATCCAGTCTATGAGTGACTGTGAGGGCTGCTACAGTCATCTATGTCCGGGCCTCACTGATTACTGTACAAAAGCACAACTTTAGAACTTTATTCAAACTGGATCAGATTTTATACACAATATATTTGCTCAGCATCAACTCTCTGTGAGTTTCTTGATGGACAGATAGCTTTAGCCAAACCACCTGCCAAAGCAGCTAACTGCTAATTAACTGCTGCCAACTGAATCTCCTGTTAGCAGGCAGCAGAACCGGACTCAGCAGCCGGACTGGACTAGCAATGACAAATACTGATTATAACTGATTTGCCAGGGTGTTGGTCTGATTCTCAGCTCCTCCTGTTCCTGTGTGTACAAATGTACTTTAGTAAAGTGCTTAATAAAAATGATAATGAGTATGTGATAGACCTGGTCTATTGGTCTATCCGACTCCCAGCGCCCTCTGTCCTCATATATACTATAATGAGCTATCATATGGACAAAAACATACACTAACATAATGTCCAGGCAGAAGATTTGACCTCTCAGTCAAACTGCATTGCATGAATGTGTTCAGACAGGAGTCACATGTAAAGAAAAAACTGTTTAAGAAATTCATTGTCATTCTATCATTCATTGTAATTGTACAAAATGTTTCTGCTGACTTGTTGACTGTACATGTGACATCTATTGCACGTCTGTCCGTCCTGGGAGAGGGATCCCTCCTCTGTGGCTCTTCCTGAGGTTTCTTCCACTTTTTTCCCTGTTAAAAGGGTTTTTTGTGGGCAAGTTTTTCCTCACTCGAACCGAGGGTCTAAGGACAGAGGGTGTCACTCCCTGTACAGATTGTAAAGCCCTCAGAGGCTAAATGTATTTTGTGACTTTGGGCTATACAAATAAAATCTGATTTGATTTGATTTGATTTGAAGTGACGCAAAGTGCTTTGCCCTTTCGTCAATCCAGCACCCTCCCTGATATAAGAGTCACGCTACCTTCTTCTGCTTTGGCACTGAATGTAGACAAAGTTGTTTTCAGTTGTCTCAACAACTGACTAATGCTGTCTTTTTTTCAGGAGCACAGCCTTACAGCCTCTGTAGAATGCAGCTACCCAATGTTTTTCTCAGAAATACCAGAAATATTCCATACAATATCTCAACCTATACAACCCTGCAACTTAAATAAAATAACACAGCCAAGTTCAGGGCCTTTTCCAAGAACCAGTTTGACTCCGCTGAGTAAAACCTTCTTCTTGGAACAGGCCACAGATCTGCTGTACCGTGTCCCAGAGCTGTTTCCATTTGAGCTGATTGAACTGTCCTGAAAGAGATCCACACAGCCTGAGGAGGCATCATATGATACCTTCCTACACCAGTGTCTCATCAGCTCACAGACATGCACTGATCTGTATTGATTAGGCGACAGAGCAGTGGTGTGTCTCCACCTCTGAGCATGTTCACTCTATCCACACACGTCACACACACAGTTTTTCCTGTTTATTTGATAGTGATATGTGCAAGCGGCGCCCACATTTTGCAAAACACACATCCATCATTATTCCCCACCCAGCCTGAACCCTTGCTTTAACCCAATCCAAATTTTAGTTTTGAATTAGTAGCCCAGATAAAGCGGTTCCCTCGTGTTTCATAACACAAACCTCTGCATAGTGTAACAGTATCACATTAGTCAGTCAAACACTTTTCTTATGATGTAATAATACTACAATAATGAAAATACTTTGTTTAATTTTTTTTTTCTTTTGAGGTCTTACAAATGATTGTGACTGTTATTATGTTACAATGTTTGGACGCTGTGTAAAACAGAATCCAATGATTTGAAAAATTATTTTCGACCTATATTCAATTGAACGCTGTAAGACAAAATATTTAACCTTCAAACTGATACACTTTTTGTAAATATACCCTCTTTCTGAATTTGATGGCTGCAACATGTTCCAAAAAAGCTGGGATAGAATCATGTTCACCACTAATTGTTGGAAGTTTTGAAAGTGAAATTCTTTCCCATTCTTGCTTGATATACGGCTTCAGTTGCTCAACAGTTCGGGGTCCCCGCTGCCGTATTTTGCACTCCATAATGCGCCACACATTTTCAGTGGGAGACAAGTCTGGACTGCAGACAGGCCAGTCTTGGCATTGTCTTGCTGAAATAAGTAAGGACGTTCCTGAAAAAGACGTTGTCTGGATGGCAGCATATGGACACAGATGATACTTTATGGCTGACCAAAGTAACTTAACTACCCCCAAAAGCATGTACTTTTCTGTGGCTGTGGCAATGTGCTGTTACTTCTCTTACACACAGGAGAGTCTCACTTCCCACAACAAACCCGCTAGACCAGAGTACGAATTATACAGTGACCATCAGGGGGGTCAACTTTCTCCCTAGGCTGTAAAGGTAACTCAATACTGCAGTGCAGCTCTTACGATCCTTACAGTATCTTGCCTGTTTAATTTAATGTCTGCAGTCTGAAGATGATGTTCCACACAACAACTTTTGGAGTCAGGGGTCAACCAACAGCAAGATCATCATTTCTGCTCAAACACAGACCCACACAATACTGAACCAGAACCAAAGCCACTACCAACATGCCAAAGAGGTAGGCAGATGTGTTACCAACAAAAACATCCAGGCATGTGTCTGATAGACTTTAATGAGGATGTGATGCAGGCAGAAAAGAAGTTCAACTAACGTCAAGGTTAAGAGGTGGTATGGTCCACTTTAGGGGTGCCTCAAAGATTCTCCTAATCAAGACTATAGGAAGTAAAGGATAGGTAATATTTACAGTTACAGGTAAAAGCAATGTATAAATGTTTTGACCCTCCATAATTCGAACCCTGCCAGGCGAAAACGAAAAAATCTTTTTGAACGACGTTTTAATGTTCGGGTCAGCCTATTGGTTGTACTGGGTCACTGCTCATGACCACTGACAGAATAAAAAATGGACAGCATATGCTTGATGTCACCTGTAGGGTTTCTGAAGAGCCGTTTTGGCAGCCAGCCTCAAGAGGCCGTTTTTTGGCACTTCCGCATTGGCTTTACTTCACAGGCTCAGGAAGTTGCCACTTGCTCATGCTTATGGTAGGGTAGTGGTCATGTGGCCTGCTGCGGTGGTACATGCGCAAGAATCATTTCAGGCTCAGTCCTTGCCGCGGTAGCCCAGGGTTCGAATCCGACCTGTGGCTCTTTCCCGCATGTCATTCCCCATCTCTCTCTCCCCACATTCCTGTCACTCTTCAGCTGTCTCTGTCAAAATAAAGCTTGAGAAGGCCAAAAAAATATCTAAAAAAAGGAATCATTTGTCTCGAACTAGGATATCAATAAGTGATTTGAGGCAACTCTGTCACTCATTTCAGAGCCTGGCAGCTACAGCTACACACCGTTCACTAGAAAATGGGAGTCTGGTACTTTACAACATTTACAATGACAACATTTCATTAACATCGTGTGTTGAACTTACATAGCCTACATACAAACGGGATCTTGAATCAATTCATTAATATGAATATTTTATCTTTATTAATGTAAATGTGGACTGGTGGGGCAGGCAGCTGTCCAAAACACGAACAATAACAACTAAAATGTTGCCAGTGTCATGCCATATTTTACAAAAATGTATACATTTTTAAGGTTTGAAACATTTCAATTTAAAGGAAGTGATTCTGTGTAAAGAATGGCTCTGTCCATCACTATGTCTACACGACTTACCCACAAGGCCACGAGAGGCAGTAACACGGAGGTGCAGTTAGGTTGAGGATGTGCCAATCTAATAACTAAATACTGTTAATGGTGCTAACCTAGCTTGTTAAGATGTCTTTATTACTGACACAGAAAAAATACAAATATAAATTCATATGTTAAAGTTTCTTTTTTATCTTGATAGACACTACACAAATAAGTCATTTAGCCTTGTGTCTTTAAATCTCTCAGCAGTCAGCTGAACATGAACAAATGTGACAAACATACGATTGAATATGAAGATGTTTCCAATAAATAAAATGAGCAATTAATTCATATTTACTTGAGTTTAAATGGAGCAGTTTGTTTTCATATTTTCCTTGTAATCAGTACCATACCACGTAGTTCTTTCCAAGAATTTTCCTAGAAAATGTTATTAGGGAAAATAAAGACCCGTAAAATTAAGCATTACACAAATAATCTTTCTACCATCACATATGATGTTCATGAGTTTCTTGTTGATCTTCAGAGGGAGGACATTTGCTGGATGACATCAGCAGTGAAACACTCCTTGCATGACTTCATGCTGAAGTAGAAGGGGATTTTTAGTCCCCCATGTTGAGAGCACCACCCTTTGTTCATTGTTTCCTCGGTCAGGTGATAACCATCTCTGCTGTCCAGCTCAGCGCTATTATGAGCTGGCACTTAGAGCTCCGACAGCAGCTGTGCCCACTGCCCACCTGGAAACCCCACCCAGTCTCATATCCCACACTGATGAAAGGGAAAGGTTCTGCGTAGCTACGACACACAAACACTCATAAACAATGTTAACAACAAGGTGTTTTATTACAATCCTCTGAAGCTTTTGCGACTTTGAACTGAAACCAACCATTAAAAGGTCTTTCTACACAAAATCCTATTTGCATCTCATCTCTTTGCATCCTGTTATAGATACATCACATACGACTTTGATTATAAAACAAACAAAAAGCATCACGTATTTGGGTAGAGCTTTCTTCCATCTGCACACACTGATTTAATTAAGAACCCCAAATATGATCTGAAGATGATGAGTCATGGCGTTGACCTTTGACTAAACTGGTAAAAAACGAACATCAATTCAGCTCCATGTCAGGGCAAAAACCAGTCTGAGTCAGTAGTGCATGCCGACAGATACAAGACACCAAAAAGTCAATGATTAATGGTTTAATCAAAAACAGATCACAACACACACTGATCTGTAGATTTAATGCATAGCTCTTTACATTTATCCACCACCAAGGGGGGTAACTTTCTTCTACTTATTCTATTCTTTATCATCTGAACACTGGTTATACATTTTCATTTGGACCAACTCCTAAAATGTCAAAAACACAATATTAAAGAAACATAAAGTTCAACTGAGAGTAGAGATGAGTAGTGTGTAGGCCTGCTCGTAATCACCGTTGCACTGGTCGAGGATGTCCTCTAGGAAGACTCTGGCACAGTCTGGAAAGCTGTTTATCAGTTTCATCAAGGCCCAGTCATAGTCTACCTCTGGGTCTGGAAAGCAAACAGGAAAGCAATAATCCTCATAGAGCACAATTTGATCATTACCGTTCCCATGAGTGCGCTGTTCAAAGAGGCTTCTTTGATTGTCATGACACACAAGTACGGTGCACTTTCTATCATTCTCATGCACAACAGTTGGTGGTCTTATCATCACATATTTCAATATTTTCTTTTTGTGGATGATCTAATACAATCTGTTTTGTTGAATATATGATCAGCCACAAAGAGCTGTGAGGCAATCCCCAAAATGCTGTTTCCTCTGCAACTTGGTTAAAAAATGAACTAAAGGAAGAGAGAGAAAAGTAGGATTCTCAAGTATGCAGTCATTTCTTTCTGGCAGCCTGAAAGCTCTTCTGCCTGACCACTTTGGCATCTCTTCTCTACATCTACCCACACTGTACGGGATCGGACTCCAGATAAATATAAATGAAGACCTGGGCAACAGTGAGAGATGGAAAAGAGAGGGCGTCACTAAACCAGGCAGGAGATTGGCTCGGGCAGGTAATGACAGAACGGAAAGACCTGACCAGCACTCTGGTAAAATATAGACCTGGGCTGGTGGATGCAGCCTAACATGGATTGAGGATGTTGTGGGATTCCGACATGCAGAACTGTGCCCACAACGGCAGCGCCAGGACAGGAGGTTTGAAATATTCTTGGGTATTTTAGCTTTAACCTCGGACTGGTGAAATCACTCTGCTGTGGCTGCTGTTTGGATGGGTCATGAGCCGGGCTATAAGGTAGGACAAGACGCTTACTTCTCCTCAGAGGATAGATTGTAAACTGCACTCGCTTAGAAGTTCTCTTATAAAAGGTTCAGTGAGGAGCCTCACCCCAAATTAAAGAACAGAATGTTATTTTATCTTGAACTTTATCTACCTTTAACCTTTGACAGACCTGCAACTTTTCAGTTCTTACAGTAAATGGTTTTTACACGACTTTTCTTCATAAAAGTGTTTCTGCCTCCTTTCTTTCTTTATTTCCATAACCTGAGGAATGCTTCCTTTCTTTAACACTGCTACTTAACACTTTAACATCAACTTATCAAGCATTTCACAGTCAAACAATGAAATGACAAATATTATATATCTTCTTCTGCTGTCTATAGATTATTCTTCATGACAGGCCGCTCATCAAAGAAGCTGTCAAAAAATAAAAGCTGGAACAAGTGAATATTTGGAATTTCTGCTTGAAAAATAATTTGAACAATACATTTTTTGATTTAAATTTTTTAATGTTTACTTTGCATGTAGTTAATTTATTATTATAAATCCATTTGCATATACTGTATGTGTAAGTGGGTGGTAATTAATATAATCACCATCTATAAAAATCCAAATAATAAATCATAATCCTTCTTATATAAATAATATTATGGAAACCGTTTCTGTGACTTAAAGGAGTCTTTCAATGGTGAAAGAATACCATATTGAATTCATATTGATGCTATTATTATTATTATCATCATTATTACTTCTGTTTCCATAATAATTATAGTTGTAGTTATCATTATTATTATTATTATTATCATTATTATTTATTATTTTCTGCTGTGCAATCCCCCCCCCCCTCTCTCTCTCTCTCTTCCTCTCTAAACTCAGCCAGTTGTGGCAGATGTCCATTTACTCGAGGTTTCTGCTACTCAAAGGAACTTTTTCTTGCTCACGGTAAAATAGTTCTTGGTCTCTGAAAATAATATTATAAAGAGTACAGTCTAGACCTGCTCTGTATGGAAAGTGTCATGAGATAACTTTTGTTATGATTTGGTGCTATAAAAATAAAATTTAATTGAACAAAACTAAAATCTGTCTATATTCAACTGTTCAGAGGTGTCATAAGAGAGAACGTAAAGAGGTTCAGTACAGAAGCATTCATTTATTATTATACTTAAAAGTGTGGAATATGAGCTATAATTCATTTGGATTAAACCGGGCTGTTCAAAGATAAAACAAAGTGAACATTAAATTCTAGAAAGAATGAGTTTCACTCCACGTGGTAACAATAGAATGCACACGAGCAGCAGCAAGACCTGCTGAAGAACAATAGGTAATGAACATGACGTTCTCTGTTTGTGTTTTCTTTCTTCTGTTGTGAGTGGCAGGTATTCATACGTGTATGGCAGCCATCCAGGTATCAAACTCAGTGTGTCAATCCAGGCCAATTATAAATGGGCAGGACTGCTCCTTTTGGCGTGTCTGTTTGGCTGCAGGCCAAGAGTCTGTCAGTCTGGCCTGGGCTCGGCGCTCCAGGAGAATCTTCCTCTCTGACTGACAGAAGCCTAATGAGTGTGTGTTTGTGTGTGTTGGTGTCAGGCTTTTATGCCGTTGTTCTCTGTATCCTGTCTATAAATTCACACGCTTAAATGTGCTTGATATATTGCTTAATCCATAACAAGTAAAGGTTTGTGCCCAGAATGAAAATACTTTCTTAAACACACACACACACACACACACACACACACACACACACACACACACACACACACACACACACTACACACGTTTCCCACAAACTACAAGTACCAGCAGGATTTGAACGCCAGGAGCTACAGGATCATGACATGCCACACATAACTTCCTGCCTACATTTTTGAAGCACGTAAGGCCTTTGATTTAACACAGACTAAACAGACAATGACGGTCCTCTAAGAAAGGATGAGGTGGGCAACTCTTGTCACATGTCTGATTTAGGTTTGGTTAACCAGCGTTGAGCCAGACTAAAAAAAAGACGTGAGAAACAGTAGACACTCTCAGCTCACCAGCTTCCTCCGTCCAGCCGGAGCAGCTCTGTTCTGGTTCTGGGTCCAGGTAAGCGAGGCCGAGCTGTTGTCCAGGGATGTTGGATGACTGGTCTCTAAAGCCCTCAGAGGCAAAACAGGGATCCTCTGCTTCCCGAACGCCTCTCCCCTTTGTCTCGTTCTCGCTTCCTCTGCCTCGACCCTCAAGTTTGTCCAGAAAAACAGAGTTCACCCTGTCCAAATATAATTCATCAAAAAAATGGGTCACATAAAACAAAGTAATGCTGTACTTAACATGCTGGCAGGCTCTAAATGGCAGTCAGCGGGATGTGTTTGACAGCCTTTTAAACTTCTGTACCCAAAATAACAAGAGGTCAGTAAACTGCACACAGCACACTTGACATTCACCGACTGAGAAGGAAGAATGAAAAGAACATTAATCTTGTTGAGTTTATTTTTGCCTGTTTGTATTCACTACTAATGTTTCTTCATTTTTATTTGAGCAGAGAGTCCCCCATGTGATGCTTCAGTTTTATTTGTGCACCGATGTGAATCATCAGTTTTTGTTGCAAAGTCGGAAAGAGAACCTGATTTTATTGTTAAATGTAAAAATATAAATATTGTTCATACCTCCTGTGTTCCTGCTGAACTTCTCTCACACTTTTTGACTCTCTCTGTTTATTCGCCAAAGCGTCACTCTGACAAAAGAAAGAAAAAGATTAAAGGGAAGAAAAAGATAACTTACAGAATTTACCCTTGAGAACTGAGAAAAAAGAAAAAAAATGTATGTTATCAGTATGAACTATACAAGTCTGGATTGGTATTTGTTTAGTGCCCTTCTGATCTACCAAACACTCAAAGCTCTTTTACAACACTTGTCACATTCACACACTGACAGCAGAGGCTGCCATGCAAGGTGCCAACTGCTCATCAGGAGCAGGAAACTGACAGTGAGATCAACTCTAATACAATTCTGAGAGAAGGAAACTCCAGAAAATAACCAGTAAGTGACTTCTTACCTTTGTTACTCCGGACTGTCTAAAGTTCTGTTTTACACTCTTGTCAGTAATTTCTTTGAACACATTCAAATATCACACAGCATCAGAATTAAACCTGTGTGTGTTCTGTTCTTAAAAATCGGTATGAAGCTTTAAATATATATATATATATATATGAATGACTATAACTTGATTGATCGCATAATTCCTTTATTGAAGATTACATGTAATGTTTTCTGAGTGAGCAGGATGATGGCGATGCAGCTGCAGAGTCTGAAAGTGAGTTTCTTAAAGCATAGCTTCTATATCAGGAGTGGGTCAGTTATGTATATATATATATATAAAATAATAATTAAGCATTTTCACATTTATTTGTTTATTTGTAAAACGTGGCCATTTCCACCACTGATCTAGAGCCAGTGTTTGGTTTGTCCATTTTGTATGTCAGTGCAACATGGTGGACTACTGGAAAAAAAAAACCTGATTATAGGATAAGATATAAAAGTTTCATTCTAAAGTAACAAAAACACAGTGATTCTTATTTTCAGGTGATGATGAAAACACATTAGATTTCTGTGAATGGATCCTCCTAAACGTTACATACTGGACCTTTAAGGTACTTGATGTGACATCAAATATGATACAATCACTCCCAAATGATGAGGATGTGGATATTAAAACACTGCAACAGCAAATGGTAATACACAGCAAAGCAAACACATGGAAGTATGAATAGAACAGAAGTGCAGTATGATTACTTCATTTAAGGGTGTGAGAAGAACTGCTTTCTAAGATTTTTATGAAGTTACTGGTCAGTCACATTGTCAATACTACTCTACTACAATTTAATGGATATAAATATACAGTACACACACACACACACACACACACACACACACACACACACACACACTCACAGCTCCTTCAGGGTCGCTCTCTGACTACTCAGTCAGTGTGGTCGTTATTTAGGATGGCAGGAGAGAAAGGAAGGGAACAGACAGCCCACCTGTGTGAGCGCTTTGTCAAAGCTTAGCATTAAATCTCCCACTCAGACACACACACACGTATACACACCACACACACACGCCCACACACGCCCACAAACAGAGGATATGAAGGAGAGATCAATCTGTCTTATGGAGCCATTGCTGAAAGAACAACAGATCCCAGGGTCCCGGTCGAAACCACATCAAGACGTTTGACTTTTGCTGCTCTGCAGCCACAAGCTTTCATCTCCTGATCTGTGACGTCTATCTGAGAGAGCCTGGGAGAGTCTGAAGAGGAGAGGAGAGGAGAGGAGACAAGAGGAGATGAGAGGAGAGGAGAGAACCCAAGAGGTGAGAGGTGAGGAGACGAGATGAGAAAAGACAAAGCAAGTCGAGAAGAAGTGAGATGAGAAGGCAGGAAGAGGTGAGGCTTTGGTGCTGTCTGTAACCCTGGTGTCATCCGGTGAATTGTATCACCCATTTCACCCGTCTGCATCTTACTGTGAGTGTGTGTGTGTGTGTGTGTGTGTGTGTGTCTGTGTCCCACAATAAAACAGAGACTTCTTTATTACTGTAACTGACTGCGCTCTGTTTCTTCCTCGCCATTATTTGACCTAAGGTCTCTCTCTGTCTCTCTCTCTGTCTCTCTCACCACCAACTTGCCTGGTGAAAGATTTGCATCAGGTCTGTGTGAGAAAAAAAGAACGAGGGAGAGAAAAGAAACGCACAACAATGAGAAAAGCCCAGAAAGAAAACATTTCCTCTCTCCACCGAGGGAGCTACGTGTGCACTTTTAACAGTGCTGTCAGTCACCGCAAAACACACTCGCAGCAGAATACAGTGTGGAATACAGTGTGTGTCCCTCAGGCTGTTTCCTGCACACACTCTCTCCTGCTCTGCTGTAACATTACTGACAGACACTCGGTTGGGTGGAGGAGCGCAGACACTATTAGCACTGTGTCTGACTTTCTGACAGAAGCTGTCAACACTCTTCAATAAATGTGTGTTTTCTGAGCTAGAAATAACTGTGACCTTTTGGCGGGATTTACAGCAGCTATTGATTTTAAGATTTATAGCAGCGATTAGCACTAAAAACATTGGTGATTAAGAGGAAAGTTATGTACAATCAGGGCAAGTGGTTGCCCGCTTTGGCTAACAAGGCATGTGATTGGTTGGTGAAGAGCTTGGGTTTCCTCCAGGTACTTTTAGTTAGTGCAGGTTATTCCACTCTGTTCTGACTTCTGCAGACTCCCTCACAGTCATGTCGTGTTGTGTCTCTGTCTCTGCTCAGTGTGAACTCTGGGAAGTCCCTTGAACTCCGCCTTTCACTCATTCCCTCCCATGAAAAGCAACAGGCAGGGAGGAAGAGAGGCTGAGAAAAGAGAAAAGGAAGCAGAGAAAACAAAAGAGAGTGAAAGGAGCAGACAGACAGACAACATTAAGAGGCAGGAGAGAGGAAAAGCAGCGGCCCTGTTCCTCTGTGTGTTTACACTTACTTTTACTCAACCATGAGCTTGCCGTACTGCTGTGTGCCCCGGCTCTGACCAGGAGATAATTGCAGGAGGATCTGGCTCCTCACCCCACCCGGCCTTCTGGGGATACTGATTAATACCCGCACTGCCTCAGACCATGAATACTCCGCACCCAAGAGTATTTACTGAGAAAACAGTTCTCAGAGGCAGATATATTGGTGTGAATTACCACTGAGCCTCGACCCCGCAGCCACATATATGAGGCTCAACACTGAACCCTGGGACTCGTAGAGGAAGTGTGTGTGCGTGCATTCAGGCACATACTGTGTCTCATGCACACTGTGAGCCGTGTATACAAACAAAACATGTGAAAGCACATACAAGAACACGCACACACACACACATTATGTGGTTGCTGGCTTACCCTAGATGACGTGTGTGTGGCACTGCTGGATGCCAGTGGACCTGAACCTCTGCTCTCAAAGCTCTGCAGAAAACTCTCAGTCTTCCTGTAATAAATACAAATATTACTCCCTCTATCTTAGCAGTTTACATTTCAAAAAGAAAAAACACACACACACAAATAATAAGGTATGGAGGAGTATTTGTTTACTCCACAGACACTCCACAGGCCTGGGATGCTGACAGCACTGGAGTCCCACAAAGTTGACCAGGTTTGTTTGTCCCTCTCTGACACTGCTCTCCCCGTTCACAAGCATCTGATCTGCTCTGCTGTCTCACTCCATCCCCTCAGCCCCGCTTCTAAATATCTTCATTGTTTCTTCAGGTTCACACATTGGTCTGCTGTCTCCTGTTTTTGTTTCTCTTGAAAGGAAGCCAGAGATGCTACTTAACAAGCAATTTCCCTTGGAGCCAAACGTATAATATTCCATCTAGACTCTCATTGTAATTGATTTAAAGTCTCTGGTACACTGTTGGAGAATATGCTATGAAAACCTTGTGCAGACCGTAGACACTCAGCATTAATGTCTCAGATTCCCATATTGATATTTATTTGGTGTAAACTTAGTGTAGAATTTCCACTGAGTTTTTTATAAAATCTTCTCATTGCTGATTTGTCAAGTGGGGCGACATGGTGGTACAGTGGTCAGCCTCACAGCAAGCTTGCTGTGTTGCCTCACAGCATGGAGGTTCTGGGTTCAAACCCACCAGCCGGCTGGGGCCTTTCTGTGTGGAGTTTTCATGTTCTCCCCATGTCTGTGTGGGTTCTCTCTGGGTAGTCCGGCTTCCTCCCACAGTCCAAAGATATGCAGGTTAATTGGTGACTCTAACCAGTGAATGGTTATTTGTCTCTATGTGTCAGTGTGATGTGATGAACTGGCAACTGTCCACAAATACTAAACTACTATAGAACTTTTTCCTCTAGTGCCACCAGTAGATTAACACATGATTTTGAGTGAAATTTGCCATGAAATGTGGCACACACACACTCATGTTCCCCTTAGGATGAACTGTAATCATTTTGGTGAGGCTGTCCAGTACTTATACCTGCAAAACTAATAACATTCCCATCAGCCTTGTCTATATTGTGTTTACTGTTAGTTAGCACGTGTTAGCATACTACCACTTTGAACAAAGATGGTGAACATGGTAAACATTATTCCTGCTTTACATCAGCATGTTAGCATTGACACTGTGACTGTGTTGGCATGCAAACATTAGCATTTAGCTGAAAGCAGCCTCACAGAGCCACTAGCATGGCTGTAGTCTCTTAGTGTTGTGTATTCTGTCACTCGCAAGTCACTCAGCTTTAGTATGTGATTCATCATGTCTTCCCAGGAAATCCTTTGTTATCATCTAGAAAACAGGTATCACTGCTTACAAGTTTGAAAAGGTAAATGGGGGCAATCAGAGGTGAACCTCATGTCACCTGTCTGCACGCTTCCGCTGATATTTACAACTGATATGCTGTTTTTCCTTTTTCTGCCAACAGAAAATGCAGCTTACTAAAAACTCCAATGATAATTATAGGTCAGCAGAGACTCAGACATTGGGCGCTTCCTTTTGTAAAGGGCTGGAGATTGTGTCATCTGATGCTACATCTGTGACTAAGATCCATTGCAGAGCAAGAAAGAACACAACACAGCACAGCAGACAACACAATACCACACAGTGACAGTGATGAGACCCAAGTGAACTTGATCTAGGGCTGACCTGAGGTGATCCTGCCTGTGCTTCTCCCTCCTCCTCTGCTCCTCCTGTCGACTCCTCTCCTCCAGGCGCTCAGCCTGCAATGCATCACAGTCAACAGTCACCCCACAGCAGACGACCGGATGCAGGGCATGCAGCCACCAAACAACAACATGCACGGGTGATATTTATCTCTAAGATCACTGAACACATTCATGTTGTACAGAGTCCTTTGACAGCTGCACATTGAACATCCAGTACAAGTATATAGAGTATGGTGTATGGGCTGCAGTATATGCAACATCTGGTGCACTGTAATTACAGACACAGTACTTACAGTACAGAGCTATGTGCCTGAATGAACATAACTTTCAAGTTTATGATATTACAAAAATATAAAAGTAGCTTCAACAATTTATTTTTAATATACAACAAACAATAAAACCAATAAAAACAATTAATTCCAAGATAATGTCCAATCAAATGTATAAATAAATAAAAAAATCATAAGAGACAAGTCCAAACATAAGATTATTATTACATTATTTTACATTATAACATTATTAAGAATTAAAGTTACAAAACAGTCACTTTGGTGAGTCAACATCTTAGAACTTTTTTATTTTATTATAAGTGATGGAATTTCAGTGTATTTGCTGGCTGGAGAAACAAGTCTTTGTCTTTGAATTACATTTTAGCATCGGTGACGTGTGCAGCCCGTCCATGTGGGTATTTACTGTAAAACAGGATATTTCTACCCTACAAGGCCAAGAGGCCGTCTGAGTCCAGGAGCAGGGGTGAGGTGTATGCACGTTTTTTGTGGTTTGGATGGATGTATTTATGACCCAGAGACATGTTTTTGCCAGCCTCTTCTATAGACTGAGAAGAGACTGTTTGAGATGCATTGGTTTGTTTGCTGGATTACCAGTACATTCCTATGGCTTCATAGAGGTCATGGCGCAACAGGAAAAGGTCTGTGGAACACCGCTTTGGTCTTCTGCATTAATCACCATTCCACATAACTACAGCAGTCCATTAACCACTATTAGACCAAGAGCTGACCAGACATGGAGTAGAACATGTCTGAGAAGGGATTAAGGAGCTGTCTCATGAGACCATTAATCAGGTTGTACTCATAGCTTTAATACCGGGTGTGTGAGGGAAGACTATGCTCAGAGACACATAGACCTTCTACAGCTCAGGTGGAGGCTTGTCTCTACTGACACCTTGAGGCGAAACGTCATAATGTTTCTGACTGCGAGAAGACAAACATATACTGCAGTGCCATGTAGTGGTCGGGTGATGTGTCTCAGTGGGGCTACACATCTTCATACCACTACGAAAAACACCTAAATTAATATCTATCCTTCAAAATCAATCAATCAATCAATCCCTCTTTTTTTGTACCACAGCTGAGTCAAGGTGTTGTTGTACTGGACTGCATAAAGGTGTTTGCACCACTCATGTACGTAAATAGGGAGGGCAAAACGTCAGAAACAACTTTTCATATAATGTAGTCCACCTTCGTTACACCGTGATAAAGGACTGATCTGATCACCAGTTCATTGTATCCTGACCTACAGGCACAAACTAAACTCTACTAAGCCTGTGGTCAGGACTGTGAGATGGACCAACGAGGCAAAGCTGGAATTACAAGCCTGCTTTGACTGAGTGTTTCTAAGGCTGCAGCCACAGACCTGGATCTTACATCAGCTATTGTGAGGACATGTGTACCAACCAAGACCTTCTGCACATACAACAACCACAAACCCTGGTTTACAGCAAACCTCAGGCAGCTTTGTTAGGCCAAGGAAGAGGCCTGAAGAAGTGGGGACAGAATCCTGTCCAACCATGCCAGAAACACACTGGGGACGGAGGTCAAAGCTGCTAAGAGTCAATGACCCGGCGTCAGTGTGGAGACCATCCGCCTACACTGTGCAGAATCACCTGAAGAGCTGAATGTGTTTTACTGTAGGTTTGATAAACCCACATTCACACCCATCCCAACCACCTACACCCCCTGTCACCCCTCCCCCCTCCCCACTGACAGTGTGATTCTGATTCTTTAACTATGAGTAGTAAACGTGTCATTTATTGACACATTTTCGACCAAAGACAGACCACCATAAACACTGATAGATGTTTTAGCATGGCTGTTGTATTGGATATCACTAGACTGTACAGGTGTACCTGCTGAGTGTAGATGTAGATGTTAAAGAGGTGCGTGTGACTTGAATAATTTTACTCACCACTTTGACAGTGTTGTTGAGTCAAACTCACCACTATTCTATTCTACACTACAACTGTTAGAAAACAGCATGTCATTTATATTTCTGCACCCTGTGTTTTGATTGGCAGATCATTTCCTAGAGTCCATTTGCAGCAAGTTACTCATGGGAATATCAATCACAGATGAGGCAGAGATGTGACGTTTTCTATTGAACTCACAGACCATAATGCAATGCAGCCACATGCTATATCCTGAGAAAATGGTGCAACTCTTTACTGGCATAACAACAAAACTCTGCTCACTGCTCTCTCTGTTACTATTGCAACTTCTATTTCTCTTTCCACCTGCACTTACAACCCCGTGGCTGAGTGCAGTGCATTCCTGACATGGAACTCTGGGGTTTGTCAGAAAGGCACTCTGGGAAATGCAGGAAATCACTGTGCTGACTGAAAGTGTTGAGGCCAAGGGGTGTCGGTTAGCTCAGTTGGTAGAGCATCCGCCCCATGTATGAAGCCTTGCCGCAGCGGCCCAGGGTTTGAATCCAACCTGCGGCCCTTTGCTGCATGTCATTCTCCATCTCTCTCTCTCCACATTCCTGTCAATCTTCAGCTGTCTCTGTCAAAAATAAAGCTTGAAAAATGCCAAAAAAATATCTTAAAAAAAAAAAGTGTTCAGGCCAAACAGTAAATTATCGCTTCATTTTAAAATAACTCCCCAGAGGGTGTTTAATGTATAAAGTGAAATGGACTGTACTTAAAGTGCATTTAATGGTTGATTTTAATGTTTTGTTTTTTAAAATAATTGAAATATATATGAAACAGAAAGGATGGTGAGTGATTTGAGGGCAGTTCTTAATGCTAAACTGAACACATATGGTAATGCTTTTGTCAAAAGGCCAGAGTACATATTGTCGGTCTCACCAGCTCCCTCTTTTCAGTTTTCATCTTCTGTAACTTCTCCTCCTCTTCTTGTCTCCTCCTCTTGTCCAGCTCTTCCTTTCTCAGCTTGAAACGACAGGTCACATTAAATATGTATCAGAGAAATCAAAGTGCATGGAGAAATATATTATTAACATATTAAGGTGTACATATAAACTGAAAGGATGAACATAGACATGTTTGAAGTACCTTCTTCTGCAGTTTGGAGCAGCATTGATCTGTATACTGCTTCTGCCTGGCTTCAGCCAATGATACATCACCACCTTGATCAATGAAACAACAGATTACACCAGATCAGTGAGTATGCATAACAAATGTTATAAAAATTGTTGATGATTTGAAGATGTTTTGCGTCCTGGTTTACCCAGTCTCTCTGGATTCAGGTTCACACAGGGAACCTTGTTTGCCTCTTTCCATCTCTGAAGATCCTCCATTTCTTTCTGAGCCACTGCAGCAAAAGAAACCTTCATTACTTGGGAAATAAATGTTGTATGTATGAAGATCAAAATAACTCATAGGATAGTTAGAAGCAGCGCTGTCAGCCTACTCCTTTGCATCTGGCTTCGTCGAGATTCATTTGGCGGGATCACAGTGAATCCATCTGAGCTGTGATGAGAACAGAGGCAGAAAGAAACAGAGCTTAGTCATTAAACAGGCTGTGGATGCTGTAAAACCTCAGTGATCTCTGAGCACTAACTCATGATGATACAGATACTGTAGGCAAAGCTCTTCATAAAAAAGTTTCTATACAGCAAATTAAGGCAACAAAAAATTTAATTTGGACATTAATACCAAAACTTAACTGGTTATTACAAACCCTTTGGTGTTTGAGGTGTGTATTAAAGGTCCAGTAAGTTAGATTTAGGACGCTCTATTTACAGAACATGGCAGAAATTTTATATAATATTCATAAATATGTTTTTGTTACCTTAAATGAGCCTCTTATGTCTACAGACACTTTTTTTCCTGATCAGGTCAGTGTTACCACCTGAGAGATAAATACAGATAAAACCTTTCCTGTTTTATTTTCTGAGACGACATAAGAGCTGAGATGGGACAAGATGGTCCAAAACAGGATTGGCATGATGGGGCGAAGCATACTTTATTGTACGAAATGGATGTACAAAAAAAAAAAGATTAAAAAAGACCCAATAACCAGGTCAGGATTTATGATGCGTATTAGGATGGTGCACGGCAGTCTGTTGTCATGGATTCCTGTGTGTTTGTGTGCACATGCCTGTGTGTGTGTGTGTGTGTGAGAGTGTAGAAATGTAGAAGAGTGGTTTATAAATAGTAACAAGGAGGAAAAATGAAAACGGAAGTAACAGGAAAAAAAGGGAAGTTTTCTGGCAGACTGTTGGCTGTGGGCTGTTTCTTTTTTGTTATTTTGTTGTTGCTTTTGTTGGTTTCTTTTTTCTTTCTCCTCTTTTCTGCATTTCCTCTTCCTTTTCCTCTTCGTCATCTTTATTTAAACAGATAACTTAAATGATGTCAAATCGGGCCACCGGCCAGGATGACGGCAGTAAATGTAAAAAAAAGAGGAAAAAGTTTGGAGAGGATAAAATAGGCAGATTTCTGTTCTTGTGATTTCCACACAGTGTGATGGACTAAACACCAACATGTGGTGGGATCTAACTGACATTTCCTCACATAGTGTGCTCCAGTCTGACTTACTCCACCTGAGTTTCATTTTGCACTTTTGACTTTTACTGCATCATATTTCTACAAAGAGTTCATACAGAGATCTATATGTATGTATGAACTCTTTGTAGAAATATGATGCAGTAAAAGTCAATACACTGATGTAGATAAAAGGGACAAAGATAGATAAACCTGTTACAAGATACAACATTAAAAACATAAATCAGTTAGCAGGCTAATAATAATCAAATGCTGCGTTCAAGTGTGACAGGACTGAGAGTAAATTGCTGGACCAGCTGCTGTTTATCATCACAAACGCTGGAAAGCAACATTTGAACAGAAATGTTGTATTTACTTTTCATGCAGTCTTAAATTAAAATGATTCATGTGTCTTCTTCTTGTCATTCTGGTACAACACAATGGAGAAAGTCATTTAAGCTGCGTGTCTGACACATAAAGTTAGGATTTCCGAGAGACAGTGAAGGCACCATTCTTCTCTGTACTCACGGGAAACGAAAGTGAAAGTGAACGTCACATTTCCACAGATACATAAACAAACATGTCTTTGTCAGTGAAATATATGATATCATATTATATTATATGAATATATTGTTGTATTATATATTATTCCGTCTACTTACAAATATTATTATACTGTGTGTTACTCATATCATTAAAAATGAAGCTGGCATGTCTGTGTTTAAATTCAGCCATCTCAGAACATTGAGTAAACCTTTAAATAATAAAAACATTTCAGTCAAACAGAACTTGTGAGTGTGTCTTACTGCCGGGGCTGCCTGTCTGTCGCTGCTGGATTCCCGCAGTCAGGTTGATGTGTGTCGGGTGGATCAGGACCAGATAAGCCTGATGTGCTGTTACTGGGACTGGGATAGTCCCTCCTGGGGTTCTGCTGGTTCCCTGTGCCCCTCTGGTTCTGATGAGGATCCATTCTTATCACAGACAGACTCGGACCTGCTGTCCTCAGTGAAGTCCTGCTGACTGGATCATTTAGTGAGTCATCTGGCAACTTTACTCTGCCTTTATCAGCAGTGGGATAGATTTAATGCAATAGCGCCATCTGCTGGAATAACAGGCGTTTTAAAAAAAATGTTTTTAATAGGGCTGTCGAGCGATTATAAAAAAATATCTAATTAATTATAGGCTCTGTGATTAATTAATCTAAATTAATCGCACATATTTTTCTCTGTGAAAAGCATCCAAACACATTCAAACATGTTTCAAATCAAACTGAATTTAGTAGCTGAATAAATCAATGAAAAATACATTTTAAACATGAAATATGTTTTATATGAAAAACTAAAAAAAGTTTTCACTGTTCATATTCAATATGAGCATCTCAGGACAAACCTCTAACCTCAGCCTGACAGCAGAGTAACAGTCTCTTTGACATCAGGACTTTTCCAACATCTTATGTGTCAAAATAAAGTGAAGTTATCTCAGAGGATGCTCTCTGTCAAACCTCTGCCTGTCCTCTAACACTGACATTGACCTGCAGTCCATTTAGTGAGGCAGTTCGTTAATCAGTCATTACTAGACTTCATCATCACCTGATTAATCTGCGTTAGTATTAATATAAGTTAACAAGCTACCCAGCATTGTGTGGAGTAAAATAGTGACATGTTAGCTCGAGTAATAAACAAGTGTTAAAAGTAGATCTTGATATAAGAGCTCTGTTCAGGTCAGGTATTAAAGCAGCTCCTAGTTACCATTAAGTTAAGACATACTTTACTGATCTCACACAGGGACATTTGTTACAACAGTTCACAGTGCACAAGGTGGATGAGGGAGAAAATACTCAAAAATAAAAAAAATAAAAACTGGAAACATGCACTGATTGACATTTCTTGTCTGCAGACATATAAACAACAGACAAATAAATACAGGACGTAGATGCAGCTCTGTGGATGTGTTTGATTCTGAGTTTAACCTTGAAACTGCTCTGTGAAGTGTAGTGACCTGTGTGTGTGCCCCTGTTTCGGAGCCCCTGCTGAGCAGAGTCAGGCGGTGGATCTTTAAGTTGACAAGTAAGACATTTTTTAAATTCATGAAATCATCTTCCTCAAAGTCTTAAATCAGTTTCAGGACAAAAATAAGATTTAATTCATGTCAATTGTTGAATATAAAAATAGAAAATCAACAGAATTTGAACCGGCTTGTTAGGAAAACACACTTTTTGGTGACACCCGACGTTTTCTCTGTAAAATGATTATTAGCTGGTAAAAATGACTGAATGTCCCGGGACAGCTGGAAAATGTGTCAACAACTGTGTAGTAATGTAAAAATACTTTTCATTTTATTTGAGGGCATCAATATTTACACATTTATCATGAAAATTTATAGAAAAAGATGGCGACCGTTCCATATTTCGAATCAGAACAAAAATCTATTTTTCTCTGTCACCATGGAGATGGAACGTTTAGGACCAAACATGTTATGATTTCTTTTAAAAAGCATCATTTAAATTTCAGTTGATTTGAATGGTCACATAGAAACATACAGGTACAGTCAGAGCACACTGAAACGTGAAAAAGTTTCCCATGTGAACTAACTGTGCTGAAGATGCAGCACACAGATCAATATTGTTCTGACTGTTGTTTGTCTGCTTTCATCTCACTCTCATCTGTCAACAAGCACACATTGTTTTGAGCTTATGTCAGAGAAGCGACGTTATTAATCAACGTACCCACGTAGCGTACGTAATGGCGTACACAATGGGCTGATATTAGATTTTGACTAAACGGCTATCACAGGATATTGATATTATTATATTATTATATAATTAATTAGTGTTTAGTTCTTCTCTCAGTTGAATTTCACTCTAAATCTGACTGTAGAGAGAGTTTGTAACCAAAGCTGGATTATTGACAAGACATTATTAGATGTGTATTATTAATATGATTTGAATCTTTCATTTGTTAAATATCACAGTTATGGCCAATACTGGTATATAGCGAGACCCATGAAAACGTTAACACAACGTATTACAAACATAGTCAGAACCACCTGTTGCCACCTACGCAGGATTATTCCATTTTCCATTTTAAATAGAACTAAGATATGATGCAGTGTGACAGTTATGGCTCGTTGTTCAGACAACATTTTATTGTAGAAACAAGATATGTTTTCATAATCAGAAGCAGGACTGTGAGCAGGGTTATTATGTGGATTTAAACTAACTGACTGTTCCCTCACTGAGCAGTGACAGTCATATTGAATGTCAGATAACTAAATGTGACTGAATACAGCTTCATCTCTTGAACTCTTTGGTTCCTCATTACTGCTACACTCTGCTCATTAAACTGAAGATACAGATGAATATGATGAATATCATTTCCTCACAGTTTAACATGTGCTGCAGACAGTTAGTGCACAGTCCTCCAGTCAACATAGTTAATGTAGGTCCACAGAAGTGTAAAGGCTTTCCTGATGTGACGTGTGCCAACAGTAGATGAAGGCTGTATGTTTCTATGTTCCAGGAGACTGTCTGTGGTCTCCTCAGCACTGATATTTAACTGCCAACTGAAGATCAGACTGTTGTCTGCTGTGTGTGTTTAACTGCTTGTCTTTGAATGCAGGAGACTCAACCTGTCAGCTGGTGTCATGGCACAGTGATGAGGTCGACAGACAGGTCAGCAGATTTTATTCTTGTTTTTTATGACATGATTTTGATCAATGACACTCTCTGTTTGAAAGAAGCTTTGTTTCAAATGACTGCTCGGGAGTACACATATTTACTGAGTGTGCGCACAATATACTGTGCAGTACACATATTTACTGAGTGTACGCGCAGTATACTGTGCCTGTGCGTGTACTCAGCAAATATGTGTACTGCCCAGTATACTGTGCATGTGCGTACACTCAGTAAATATGTGTACTGCGCAGTATACTGGGCAGTACACATATTTACTGAGTGCACACATAGTGTACTGGGCAGTACACATACCAGTATACTTTGTGTGCACTCAGTAAATATGTGTACTGCCGAATATACTGCGCATGCCCTCAGTAAATATGTGTACTGCCCAGTATACTGTGCTGGCACTCAGTAAATGTGTGTACTGCCCAGTATACTCCTCATGCACTCACTAAATATGTGTACTGCCCAGTATACTGCGTGTGCACTCAGTAAACATGTGTACTGCCGAATATACTGCGCATGCACTCAGTAAACATGTGTACTGCCCAGTATACTGTGCCTGTGCATACACTCAGTAAACATGTGTACTGCCCAGTATACTTCTCGTGGCCTCAGTAAATATGTGTACTGCCGAATATATTGCGCATGCACTCAGTAAACATGTGTACTGCCCAGTATACTTCTCGTGGCCTCAGTAAATATGTGTACTGCCGAATATACTGCGCGTGCACTCAGTAAACGTGTACTGCCCAGTATACTGCGCTGGCACTCAGTAAATATGTGTACTGCTGAATATACTGTGCGTGCAATTAGTAAATATGTGTACTGCCCAGTATACTGTGCCTGTGCGTGTACTCAGCAAATATGTGTACTAACCCAGTATACTGTGCGTACATTCAGTAAATATGTGTACTGCCCAGTATACTGCGCGTGCACTCAGTGGGCAGTACACATATTTACTGAGTGCACGCACAGTGTACTGGGCAGTACACATACCAGTATACTTTGTGTGCACTCAGTAAATATGTGTACTGCCGAATATACTGCGCATGCCCTCAGTAAATATGTGTACTGCCCAGTATACTGTGCTGGCACTCAGTAAATGTGTGTACTGCCCAGTATACTCCTCATGCACTCAGTAAATATGTGTACTGCCCAGTATACTGTGCCTGTGCATACACTCAGTAAACATGTGTACTGCCCAGTATACTTCTCGTGGCCTCAATAAATATGTGTACTGCCCAGTATACTGCGCTGGCACTCAGTAAATATGTGTACTGCCGAATATACTGTGCGTGCACTCAGTAAATATGTGTACTGCCCAGTATACTGCGCTGGCACTCAGTAAATATGTGTACTGCCGAATATACTGTGCGTGCACTCAGCTCGCTAGCTGTCACTAAGAGACATGGCCTGGCACTGCAACCTGAGGCGAGGATTTACTGAGTGCACGCACAGTGTACTGGGCAGTACACATAGTTACTGAGTACACGCACAGTCGCAGTATACTGGGCAGTACTTATATTTACTGAGTGTATGCATAGTATACGGGGTAGTACACATATTTACTGAGTTCACATGCAGTATACTGGGCAGAACTTATATTTACTGACTGTATACGTAGTATACTGGGCAGTACACACATTTACAGAGTGCACGCACAGGCGCAGTATACTGGGCAGTACACCTATTTACTGAGTGTACGCACAGTATACTGGGCAGTACACATATTTACTGAGTGCACGAGGAGTATACTGGGCAGTACACACATTTACAGAGTGCACGCACAGGCGCAGTATACTGGGCAGTACACATATTTACTGAGTGCACAGGCACAGTATACTGGGCAGTACACATATTTACTGAGTGCACAGGCACAGTATACTGGGTAGTACACGGATTTACTGATTTCACGCGCAGTATACTGGGTAGTACACGGATTTACTGATTTCACGCGCAGTATACTGGGCAGTACACATATTTACTGAGTGCACGCGCAGTATACTGGGCAGTACACATATTTACTGAATGTACAGTATACTGGGTAGTACACATATTTACTGAATGTACAGTATACTGGGCAGTACACATATTTACTGATTGTACAGTATACTGGGCAGTACACATATTTACTGAATGTACAGTATACTGGGCAGTACACATATTTACTGAATGTACAGTATACTGGGTAGTACACATATTTACTGAATGTACAGTATACTGGGCAGTACACATATTTACTGAATGTACAGTATACTGGGTAGTACACATATTTACTGAGTGCACGCGCAGTATACTGGGCAGTACACATATTTATTGAGTGCACGCGCAGTATACTGGGCAGTACACATATTTACTGAGTGCACGCGCAGTATACTGGGCAGTACACATGTTTACTGAGTACACACGCAGGTGCAGTATACTGGGCAGTACAAATATTTACTGAGTGCCAGCGCAATATACTGGGTAGTACACATGTTTACTGAGTGCACACGCAATATACTGGGCAGTACACATATTTACTGAGTGTACGCACAGTATACTGGGCAGTACACATATTTACTGAGTGCACACGCAATATACTGGGCAGTACACAAATTTACTGAGTGCACACGCAATATACTGGGCAGTACACATATTTACTGAGTGCACGCGCAGTATACTGGGCAGTACACATGTTTACTGAGTGCACGCGCAGTATACTGGGCAGTAAGGCAAGGCAAGGCAAGGCATTTTTATTTATATAGCGCATTTCATACCAAGAGGCAACTCAATGTGCTTTACATACAAACAGAGCATTTAAAAAGAACAAATGAAAACACACAGTTAAAAGCAAGAACAAAGAAAAAGAAAAATTAAAAAGAAAAGTATATTATAGATATATATATATTAAAACGATTTAGAGGACTTACAGTGCAAATCCAAGATTACGATTTTTAAAATTATTTAAAAGGGCTCAGCCATAAGCACATGAAAAGAGAAATGTTTTTAACCTGGATTTAAAAGTGCTTACAGTTTGGGCTGATTTGAGTTCTGCTGGTAGTTTGTTCCAGTTGTGTGCAGCGTAACAGCTAAATGCTGCTTCACCGTGTCTGGTTTGAACTCTGTGCTCAACTATCTGACCTGAGTCAGTAGATCTCAGAGCTCGACTGGGTTTATACACTGCTAACATGTCATTCATGTATTCTGGACCTAAACCATTCAGTGATTTGTAAACCAGTAGCAGAACTTTAAAATCTATTCTGTAGCTGACTGGGAGCCAATGTAAAGACTTGAGAACTGGGGTGATATGCTCTGATTTCTTTGTTCTGGTTAAAACTCGAGCTGCAGCTGTTTGATACTTTTTTGGGGGAGTCCAGTCAGAAGACCGTTACAGTAGTCGAGTCACATATTACTGAGTGCACGCGCAGTATACTGGGTAGTACACATATTTACTGAGTGCACACGCAATATACTGGGCAGTACACATATTTACTGAGTGCACACGCAATATACTGGGCAGTACACATATTTACTGAGTGCACGCGCAATATACTGGGCAGTACACATATTTACTGAGTGCACGCGCAATATACTGGGCAGTACACATATTTACTGAGTGCACGCGCAATATACTGGGCAGTACACATATTTACTGAGTGCACACGCAATATACTGGGCAGTACACATATTTACTGAGTGCACGCGCAATATACTGGGCAGTACACATATTTACTGAGTGCACGCGCAGTATACTGGGCAGTACACATATTTACTGAGTGCATGCACAGTATACTGGGCAGTACACATATTTACTGAGTACACACGCAGGTGCAGTATACTGGGCAGTACAAATATTTACTGACTGCCAGTGCAATATACTGGGTAGTACACATATTTACTGAGTGCACACGCAATATACTGGGCAGTACACATATTTACTGAGTGATAATGCAGTATACTGGGCAGTACACATATTTACTGAGTGCACGCGCAGTATACTGGGCAGTACACATATTTACTGAGTGTACGCACAGTATACTGGGCAGTACACATATTTACTGAGTGCACGCACAGTATACTGGGCAGTACACATATTTACTGAGTGTACGCACAGTATACTGGGCAGTACACATATTTACTGAGTGCACGCACAGTATACTGGGCAGTACACATATTTACTGAGTGCACGAGGAGTATACTCGGCAGTACACATATTTACTGAGTGCACACGCAATATACTGGGCAGTACACATATTTACTGAGTGCCAGCGCAATATACTGGGTAGTACACATATTTACTGAGTGCAGGAGAAGTATACTGGGCAGTACACATATTTACTGAGTGCACGCAAAGTATATTGGGCAGTACACATATTTACTGAGTGCACGAGAAATATACTGGGTAGTACACATATTTACTGAGTGCACGCAAAGTATATATTCGGCAGTACACATATTTACTGAGTGCACGCAAAGTATATTGGGCAGTACACATATTTACTGAGTGCACGAGGAGTATACTGGGTAGTACACATATTTACTGAGTGCACGCAAAGTATACTGGGCAGTACACATATTTACTGAGTGCACGAGGAGTATACTGGGTAGTACACATATTTACTGAGTGCACACGCAAAGTATACTGGGCAGTACTTATATTTACTGACTGTATACGTAGTATACTGGGCAGTACACATATTTACTGAGCGCACACGCAATATACTGGGCAGTACACATACCAGTATACTTTGTGTGCACTCAGTAAATATGTGTACTGCTGAATATACTGCGCATGCCCTCAGTAAATATGTGTACTGCCCAGTATACTGCGCTGGCACTCAGTAAATATGTGTACTGCCGAATATACTGTGCGTGCACTCAGTAAACATGTGTACTGCCCAGTATACTTCTCGTGGCCTCAATAAATATGTGTACTGCCCAGTATACTGTGCCTGTGCATACACTCAGTAAATATGTGTACTGCCCAGTATACTGTGCCTGTGCGTGTACTCAGCAAATATGTGTACTAACCCAGTATACTGTGCGTACATTCAGTAAATATGTGTACTGCCCAGTATACTGCGCGTGCACTCAGTGGGCAGTACACATATTTCAAATCAAGTCAAATCAAATCAAACTTTATTTATATGGCACCTTTCATACATGAAGTAGCACAATGTGCCTCACAGAGATTAAGAACAACAATTAAAAGAGAAAACAACATAGATTAAAATCAAGGAAAATTAAGAAAACCCAACCCACCCACCCCCACGTATACTCAAACAACAATACATGTACACTCATACAGACACTACCACACATATGCACATACACACACACCGACCCACACATACGAACGCTAGCTGTCACTAAGAGACATGGCCTGGCACTGCAACCTGAGGCGAGGATTTACTGAGTGCACGCACAGTGTACTGGGCAGTACTTATATTTACTGAGTGTATGCATAGTATACGGGGTAGTACACATATTTACTGAGTTCACATGCAGTATACTGGGCAGTACTTATATTTACTGACTGTATACGTAGTATACTGGGCAGTACACACATTTACAGAGTGCACGCACAGGCGCAGTATACTGGGCAGTACACATATTTACTGAGTGTACGCACAGTATACTGGGCAGTACACATATTTACTGAGTGCACGAGGAGTATACTGGGCAGTACACACATTTACAGAGTGCACAGGCACAGTATACTGGGCAGTACACATATTTACTGAGTGCACAGGCACAGTATACTGGGCAGTACACATATTTACTGAGTGCACAGGCACAGTATACTGGGCAGTACATATATTTACTGAATGTACAGTATACTGGGTAGTACACGTATTTACTGATTTCACGCGCAGTATACTGGGCAGTACACATATTTACTGAGTGCACGCGCAGTATACTGGGCAGTACACATATTTACTGAATGTACAGTATACTGGGTAGTACACATATTTACTGATTGTACAGTATACTGGGCAGTACACATATTTACTGAATGTACAGTATACTGGGCAGTACACATATTTACTGATTGTACAGTATACTGGGCAGTACACATATTTACTGAATGTACAGTATACTGGGCAGTACACATATTTACTGAATGTACAGTATACTGGGCAGTACACATATTTACTGAATGTACAGTATACTGGGTAGTACACATATTTACTGATTTCACGCGCAGTATACTGGGCAGTATACATATTTACTGAGTGCACGCGCAGTATATATATGTGTATACTGGGTAGTACACATATTTACTGATTTCACGCGCAGTATACTGGGCAGTAAGGCAAGGCAAGGCATTTTTATTTATATAGCGCATTTCATACCAAGAGGCAACTCAATGTGATTTATATACAAACAGAGCATTTAAAAAGAACAAATGAAAACACACAGTTAAAAGCAAGAACAAAGAAAAAGAAAAATTAAAAAGAAAAGTAATAATATATATATATATATATATATATATATATATATATATATATATATATATATATATTAAAACGATTTAGAGGACTTACAGTGCAAATCCAAGATTACGATTTTTAAAATTATTTAAAAGGGCTCAGCCATAAGCACATGAAAAGAGAAATGTTTTTAACCTGGATTTAAAAGTGCTTACAGTTTGGGCTGATTTGAGTTCTGCTGGTAGTTTGTTCCATTTGTGTGCAGCGTAACAGCTAAATGCTGCTTCACCGTGTCTGGTTTGAACTCTGTGCTCAACTATCTGACCTGAGTCAGTAGATCTCAGAGCTCGACTGGGTTTATACACTGCTAACATGTCATTCATGTATTCTGGACCTAAACCATTCAGTGATTTGTAAACCAGTAGCAGAACTTTAAAATCTATTCTGTAGCTGACTGGGAGCCAATGTAAAGACTTGAGAACTGGGGTGATATGCTCTGATTTCTTTGTTCTGGTTAAAACTCGAGCTGCAGCGTTCTGGGTGAGCTGCAGCTGTTTGATACTTTTTTGGGGGAGTCCAGTCAGAAGACCGTTACAGTAGTCGAGTCACATATTATATCTCATATCACATATTTACTGAGTGATAATGCAGTATACTGGGCAGTACACATATTTACTGAGTGCACGCGCAGTATACTGGGCAGTACACATATTTACTGAGTGTACGCACAGTATACTGGGCAGTACACATATTTACTGAGTGCACGCACAGTATACTGGGCAGTACACATATTTACTGAGTGCACGCGCAGTATACTGGGTAGTACACATATTTACTGAGTGCACACGCAATATACTGGGCAGTACACATATTTACTGAGTGCACGCGCAATATACTGGGCAGTACACATATTTACTGAGTGCACGCGCAATATACTGGGCAGTACACATATTTACTGAGTGCACACGCAATATACTGGGCAGTGCACATATTTACTGAGGGCACGCGCAGTATACTGGGCAGTACACATATTTACTGAATGTACAGTATACTGGGCAGTACACATATTTACTGAGTGCACGCACAGTATACTGGGCAGTACACATATTTACTGAGTACACACGCAGGTGCAGTATACTGGGCAGTACAAATATTTACTGACTGCCAGTGCAATATACTGGGTAGTACACATATTTACTGAGTGCACACGCAATATACTGGGCAGTACACATATTTACTGAGTGATAACGCAGTATACTGGGCAGTACACATATTTACTGAGTGCACGCGCAGTATACTGGGCAGTACACATATTTACTGAGTGTACGCGCAGTATACTGGGCAGTACACATATTTACTGAGTGCACGCACAGTATACTGGGCAGTACACATATTTACTGAGTGTACGCACAGTATACTGGGCAGTACACATATTTACTGAGTGCACGCACAGTATACTGGGCAGTACACATATTTACTGAGTGCACGCGGAGTATACTGGGCAGTACACATATTTACTGAGTGCACACGCAATATACTGGGCAGTACACATATTTACTGAGTGCCAGCGCAATATACTGGGTAGTACACATATTTACTGAGTGCAGGAGAAGTATACTGGGCAGTACACATATTTACTGAGTGCACGCAAAGTATATTGGGCAGTACACATATTTACTGAGTGCACGAGAAGTATACTGGGTAGTACACATATTTACTGAGTGCACGCAAAGTATATTGGGCAGTACACATATTTACTGAGTGCACGGGGAGTATATTGGGTAGTACACATATTTACTGAGTGCACGCAAAGTATATTGGGCAGTACACATATTTACTGAGTGCACGCAAAGTATATCGGGCAGTACACATATTTACTGAGTGCACGAGGAGTATACTGGGTAGTACACATACCAGTATACTTTGTGTGCACTCAGTAAATATGTGTACTGCCGAATATACTGCGCATGCCCTCAGTAAATATGTGTACTGCCCAGTATACTGTGCTGGCACTCAGTAAATATGTGTACTGCCCAGTATACTCCTCATGCACTCAGTAAATATGTGTACTGCCCAGTATACTGCGTTGGCACTCAGTAAAATATGTGTACCGCCGAATATAATTCGCGTGCACTCAGTAAATATGTGTACTGCCGAATATACTGTGCGTGCACTCAGTAAATATGTGTACTGCCCAGTATACTGCGCTGGCACTCAGTAAATATGTGTACTGCCGAATATACTGTGCGTGCACTCAGTAAACATGTGTACTGCCCAGTATACTTCTCGTGGCCTCAATAAATATGTGTACTGCCCAGTATACTGTGCCTGTGCATACACTCAGTAAATATGTGTACTGCCCAGTATACTGTGCCTGTGCGTGTACTCAGCAAATATGTGTACTAACCCAGTATACTGTGCGTACATTCAGTAAATATGTGTACTGCCCAGTATACTGCGCGTGCACTCAGTGGGCAGTACACATATTTCAAATCAAATCAAATCAAATCAAACTTTATTTATATGGCACCTTTAATACATGAAGTAGCACAATGTGCCTCACAGAGATTAAGAACAACAATTAAAAGAGAAAACAACATAGATTAAAATCAAGGAAAATTAAGAAAACCCAACCCACCCACCCCCACGTATACTCAAACAACAATACATGTACACTCATACAGACACTACCACACATATGCACATACACACACACCGACCCACACATACGAACGCTAGCTGTCACTAAGAGACATGGCCTGGCACCGCGACCTGAGGCGAGGATTTACTGAGTGCACGCACAGTGTACTGGGCAGTACACATAGTTACTGAGTACACGCACAGTCGCAGTATACTGGGCAGTACTTATATTTACTGAGTGTATGCATAGTATACGGGGCAGTACACATATTTACTGAGCGCACGCGCAGTATACTGGGCAGTACACCTATTTACTGAGTGTACGCGCAGTATACTGGGCAGTACACATATTTACTGAGTGCACGCAAAGTATATTGGGCAGTACACATATTTACTGAGTGCACGGGGAGTATACTGGGTAGTACACATATTTACTGAGTGCACGCAAAGTATACTGGGCAGTACACATATTTACTGAGTGCACGAGGAGTATACTGGGCAGTACACATATTTACTGAGTGCACAGGCACAGTATACTGGGCAGTACACATATTTACTGAATGTACAGTATACTGGGCAGTACACATATTTACTGATTTTACGCGCAGTATACTGGGCAGTACACATATTTACTGAGTGCATGCGCAGTATACTGGGCAGTACACATTTTTACTGAGTGCACACGCAATATACTGGGCAGTACACATATTTACTGAGTGCACGAGGAGTATACTGGGCAGTACACATATTTACTGAGTGCACGAGGAGTATACTCGGCAGTACACATATTTACTGAGTGCACACGCAATATACTGGGCAGTACACATATTTACTGAGTGCCAGCGCAATATACTGGGTAGTACACATATTTACTGAGTGCACGAGGAGTATACTGGGTAGTACACATATTTACTGAGTGCACGAGAAGTATACTGGGCAGTACACATATTTACTGAGTGCACGCAAAGTATATTGGGCAGTACACATATTTACTGAGTGCACGAGAAGTATACTGGGTAGTACACATATTTACTGAGTGCACGCAAAGTATATTGGGCAGTACACATATTTACTGAGTGCACGGGGAGTATACTGGGTAGTACACATATTTACTGAGTGCATGCAAAGTATATTGGGCAGTACACATATTTACTGAGTGCACGCAAAGTATATTGGGCAGTACTTATATTTACTGACTGTATACATAGTATACTGGGCAGTACACATATTTACTGAGCGCACGAGGAGTATACTGGGCAGTACACATATTTACTGAGTGCACGAGGAGTATACTGGGCAGTACACATATTTACTGAGTGCACAGGCACAGTATACTGGGCAGTACACATATTTACTGAATGTACAGTATACTGGGCAGTACACATATTTACTGATTTCACGCGCAGTATACTGGGCAGTACACATATTTACTGAATGTACAGTATACTGGGCAGTACACATATTTACTGAGTGCACGCGCAGTATACTGGGCAGTACACATATTTACTGAGTACACACGCAGGTGCAGTATACTGGGCAGTACAAATATTTCCTGAGTGCCAGTGCAATATACTGGGTAGTACACATATTTACTGAGTGCACACGCAATATACTGGGTAGTACACACATTTACTGAGTGCACACGCAATATACTGGGCAGTACACATATTTACTGAGTGCACGCGCAGTATACTGGGCAGTACACATATTTACTGAGTGTACGCACAGTATACTGGGCAGTACACATATTTACTGAGTGCACGCAAAGTATATTGGGCAGTACACATATTTACTGAGTGCACGGGGAGTATACTGGGTAGTACACATATTTACTGAGTGCACGCAAAGTATACTGGGCAGTACACATATTTACTGAGTGCACGAGGAGTATACTGGGCAGTACACATATTTACTGAGTGCACAGGCACAGTATACTGGGCAGTACACATATTTACTGAATGTACAGTATACTGGGCAGTACACATATTTACTGATTTTACGCGCAGTATACTGGGCAGTACACATATTTACTGAGTGCATGCGCAGTATACTGGGCAGTACACATTTTTACTGAGTGCACACGCAATATACTGGGCAGTACACATATTTACTGAGTGCACGAGGAGTATACTGGGCAGTACACATATTTACTGAGTGCACGAGGAGTATACTCGGCAGTACACATATTTACTGAGTGCACACGCAATATACTGGGCAGTACACATATTTACTGAGTGCCAGCGCAATATACTGGGTAGTACACATATTTACTGAGTGCACGAGGAGTATACTGGGCAGTACACATATTTACTGAGTGCCAGCGCAATATACTGGGTAGTACACATATTTACTGAGTGCACGAGGAGTATACTGGGTAGTACACATATTTACTGAGTGCACGCAAAGTATATTGGGCAGTACACATATTTACTGAGTGCACGAGAAGTATACTGGGTAGTACACATATTTACTGAGTGCACGCAAAGTATATTGGGCAGTACACATATTTACTGAGTGCACGGGGAGTATACTGGGTAGTACACATATTTACTGAGTGCATGCAAAGTATATTGGGCAGTACACATATTTACTGAGTGCACGCAAAGTATATTGGGCAGTACTTATATTTACTGACTGTATACATAGTATACTGGGCAGTACACATATTTACTGAGCGCACGAGGAGTATACTGGGCAGTACACATATTTACTGAGTGCACGAGGAGTATACTGGGCAGTACACATATTTACTGAGTGCACAGGCACAGTATACTGGGCAGTACACATATTTACTGAATGTACAGTATACTGGGCAGTACACATATTTACTGATTTCACGCGCAGTATACTGGGCAGTACACATATTTACTGAATGTACAGTATACTGGGCAGTACACATATTTACTGAGTGCACGCGCAGTATACTGGGCAGTACACATATTTACTGAGTACACACGCAGGTGCAGTATACTGGGCAGTACAAATATTTCCTGAGTGCCAGTGCAATATACTGGGTAGTACACATATTTACTGAGTGCACACGCAATATACTGGGTAGTACACACATTTACTGAGTGCACACGCAATATACTGGGCAGTACACATATTTACTGAGTGCACGCGCAGTATACTGGGCAGTACACATATTTACTGAGTGTACGCACAGTATACTGGGCAGTACACATATTTACTGAGTGCACGAGGAGTATACTCGGCAGTACACATATTTACTGAGTGCACACGCAATATACTGGGCAGTACACATATTTACTGAGTGCCAGCGCAATATACTGGGTAGTACACATATTTACTGAGTGCACGAGAAGTATACTGGGCAGTACACATATTTACTGAGTGCACGAGAAGTATACTGGGTAGTACACATATTTACTGAGTGCACGCAAAGTGTATTGGGCAGTACACATATTTACTGAGTGCACGCAAAGTATATTGGGCAGTACACATATTTACTGAGTGCACGCAAAGTATATTGGGCAGTACACATATTTACTGAGTGCACGAGAAGTATACTGGGCAGTACACATATTTACTGAGTGCACGAGGAGTATACTGGGTAGTACACATATTTACTGAGTGCACGCAAAGTATACTGGGCAGTACACATATTTACTGAGTGCACATGCGCAGTATACTGGGCAGTATTCATATTTACTGAGTGCACATGCGCAGTATACTGGGCAGTATTCATATTTACTGAGTGCATGAGGAGTATACTGGGCAGTACTTATATTTATTGAGTAAATATGTGTACTGCCCACTATGCTGCGCTGGCATATAGGTTGAGGGTGCCAATCATTGTGTCCAGTCCATTTTTGGAGTTTTGTGTAAAATATTCTAGATTTGGGTTTTTTAAATCTTGTTCCACTGCAAACAAAATAAATAAATGTGAAAATATCCTTATTTTCTGGGAGAAGTAGTGCATTATGTGACAGAAGTGCAGGGGTGCCAATATTTTTGATCAAAAAAGAGTCATATACACCTTGAAGTATGCAGATATACATGATCATTTCATAGAAAGAACTACAATCTATGATCTCAGTGGCAAAAGGAGAAAGAGGATCAGAAAACATCAATTCACTAAAAATAAACAAAAAGTCATATTACAGTAATTATGTAAATAAAGCAAAGTCAATTATATAATAAAGTAAGTCATTAAATAGAGTAAATTTTGTAATTTCCTCTGGGATTATATATTCCCATAGTTGATGGAAACATGCACTGTTACAGTGTAACAAAATTTCCACAGTGTACCTACTGTGATCTACAACAACAGTTTAGTACTGTAAAAATGTTACAGTACTGTGCTGTATGAAAAATAAACACTACAGTATTATACCGTCAGCTCTTTGGCTGCAATTATACTGTTATTTTACAGTTCCTACAGTATTCTCCATTAACAACTTATTATTGTAAAACTGTAGAATGTGATCTTCACAGTGATATAAACTAATGATTTAAAAGTTTTTCATTTAAAAATGAAAAGCCCTGAAATAATAATAATAATGATAATAATAATAATAACTAGAAAAATTTCTAAAGAAATTTTGAGTGTGCCTGACTCTGGCCCCGTCGCCCCCATACATTATTATTGACACTGCTCAGCAAATTCAGTATTAATACAACAAGCTGTGTGAGTGAAAACAGCCCCTCCCCCCTCTGCTCCCTCAGGCAGGAGGTTGCCAAGCAACCAGGGCCAACTGCCGGGCCCTAATCAGCAGAGCAGTTAGGTGCACCTGTTAGAATGTCAGTTGGAAATGCCCAGAGAGAGAGACAAAATGCTGAAAGTCACCCCTCGAACAGAAAGGACTCCTTGATACTTGAGCATCGTCAGCCCTTCCTGAACGTCTACATTACTGTTTTGTGTGATAACATGAAGAATTGTGCCCTCTACGAGCGATTCAAAGAAAGGTTACTTCTGCTCTCCTCCAGAAATTTTCCCGCTTTTTTAACATGGCAGTCTATGGGGCTGTGGATGGGTGTTGCTGCCGCATCTTTGCGCGTGACGCCAAAACTATAAAGCTGACAGCTTCAGCAGTGTTATCACTGCGACCAGCACAAATTTTCCTACGTTTCTAGTGAAAAAATTAATTCTGTGGAATGACATTTGTGGCCTCAATCGCACTTTACAAATTTATTTTTCGACGAATTTCTCAATCCCTCTGCCCTCTAGCGATGACATCACACACTCTAGCTCGCGAACATTCTACCAATACACACCCATTCATTTTTTTGGCCTGGTTTTTGGCGATTTCTGGCAAAACCGTTTGCCGAAACCCTTAGAAAAGTCATAGCACACCATTCCCGATGGAGCCGCACGTTTTGATACCACTTTTGTGTATGTGCGACCAAAACTCTGGGAGGAGAAGCGAACCGAAAAAAACACGGAAGAAACGGAAGACGAATAATAATAAGCCCGAGGAATAGTATATAGTGTGCTCTTTCAGGCACACTCAATAATAAGCCCGAGGAATAGTATATAGTGTGCTCTTTCAGGCACACTCAATAAGCCCGAGGAATAGTATATAGTGTGCTCTTTCAGGCACACTCAATAATAAGTATGGGGAATAATATATAGTGTGCTCTTTCAGGCACACTCAATAATAAGTATGGGGAATAATATATAGTGTGCTCTTTCAGGCACACTCAATAAGCCCGGTGGATAGTATATAGTGTGCTCTTTCAGGCACACTCAATAAGCCCGAGGAATAGTATATAGTGTGCTCTTTCAGGCACACTCAATAATAATAATGATAAATGAAAATAGCTATCACAGAAATGACTCAGACAAGAGACGGCCTTACAACATTACGCATTTATTAAAGCTGAACATTTTCAGTATCTACAAAATCCATAAAAACACCATTACTACTTGGTTGTCAGAATTTTTTCTTGAACTATGACAAGTGATGGCTAACATTACATTCATTAAAATTTGTATTTTCCTCCCTGGGTCAAAAATTGACCAGGTCTGGTTTGACTGTTTGCAAAGCATAGAGTACAAATTATCAGCCAATTCAACTTCATTTAACCTTACTGCTAGTGTTTTTTCTTTCCTCCTTCCCTTCGCCCAAAGACAACAGTTGGGTTAAAGTCACTGCATCAAATGCATAGCAGCTAAGAAAACTAAGTAAAAGCTAACTTAATTACACACATTCCATTACAATAACAATTAAACATATCAAACAGGCTCTCAACAATGGTGGGTCCAAAAATGAACCTGGACATCTGAGACAGATGGACTGAACTATACTGGCTAAATAAAGCCCCACTCAAAGTCCATAAAATTTTTGAGTAGAGTGGCCACATGGGGATTCATCGTTGTTGCCTTTTTGTGGACCAGCTTCCCTGTCTTCTTTGACACCACCTCCCCTGGCTGGTCTTTCTTCCCCTCTCAGGATTAATCCCAATGAGGTGCCTAAAATGTAATAATAGAGAAAGTATATAAGATATTAGGTATGGTAAGTAAAGATCATTTGCATTTAATATGGAACCCTATCACATTAATTGAATCAAAAATGTAATGTCTTTTTATGATAATTACTCATAATTATGAGAGAATGATCTCATTTTGATAAACTATTTATGAGAAACAAAACATTCATGATTTAGGATTACAACAGATCAGCTGTTGCCATTATTACAGCATCTATTAAACTTTGATTTGAGGGTGGCTTTAGGAAACATTGTTATCTTTGGGAAATTTAATCTTAGGGCAAAGTTCAACATATAGATACTTTTTTAAGACTGTATTTCAGGCTCCTCAACCATGGTGTCTATTGTCAACTTAAGAAGAGCAGTTAGCGAAGGACACATTGCTCAATGAAAGCACCACAGAGAGTGACATGGCCAGTCTGGACAGCCCCATTCCTTAATTAAGATGGGTGCCAAAAGGAAGCAGGCTATGCTTTGATGTGCAGGAGATGCAACAACTGTAAAAGTTAATATACCAGCATGACTTATAATAAATGACAATTCAATATTTCTGAACAGAGCTGGGAAGAGGGGTAACATACTCAAACAATATTTCTGGCAGAAATGTACCTTTGAACAAACTCCAGTGTCCTTGCAGCTTCTTCTTGGTATTGCAGGTTGCTGCGAAAACTGCAGCAAGCCCTGTGATTAAGGTTTTTTGGATGCCTTCACAGATGACCTGGCTTTCGATGCTGATCATCCAATGTCCCAATGTGACTCCATCACCAGCAACTGATGCAGACAACAGTTATGGAAAACAAATATGGGTATAAGGGCCTTATATGAGGATAAGAAGTTCACAGAAAAAGCCACCCCTTATAGATTGTTTTATTTTTTTAACAGTAATGTTTTGTGCAACTCAATGTGTTTATGTGGCATTAGAGCAATTTTTTTGTTGTTTAACTGGTGTTTTAGGTCAATACACACACATGTTGAACTGTAGCGCTAAGAGGAAAGCTGGACAGAAATGTGTTCGATGTATTCACTGCAATGTCTGTGTATTTTGCAGAATAACACACTAAAGACAGAACATAAAAAGTTGCACTGAGTCTCTGTTCAAGTATGCAACACCTATCCACACATTTTCTACTGTATTTATATCAAGTATCATAAATTATTTTATTGCAAATAATTAGTTTCCACAACTTGAGAAAGCAAAAAGAATGATGAGAGAACTACATCCATGACAGACCACGATAAAACTTAAGTTTAGGAGACAGATACAGAAAGAGAAATTAGACAGATGGAGACACAGAAAGACAGACTGACTTTGTTCTATACTCCATGTCATGCTTTTATGACACTTACCCAGTAGAATCAGTCGTGGACTGGTTGGGAGGGTCAGGGTGCGCTCAACATCGGCTGCTGTGGCAGACATCTGTAGAACATGGACAACAGTATCCAAATTAAGAATGGAATTGCATGTACAGTCATTGTAGACACAAGAAATATTGCTAAACAAAACTTACATCAGCTAAGAGTATCAGTCCCTCTATTCTCTCATCAAAGAAGGCCATCAGTAACTGGATGATGCAAAGAGTCAATTCCCCATCTTCAGACTGTACATCTTTGTTCTTCAGTTTTGTCCTTAAATACTTCTCTATTCCATGTCCACATTCTTCAATGGATAGCTCCAAGGCACGCAGAACGCTGATGTCAGTTAGTAACTCAAAGTGACAGTAGAGACCCCTTGGGGTAAAAAGGTAGGGCCACTGGATTCTTAAATCTTCAATGGAAGGTGCTGGAGTCTGATTGATGTGGTTACGCTGAAGACAGAATGTTGTTTTCATGAGGTTTATCACTTCTGCCCTCTCACTACCTTGAATACCTTCCTGCCTGTAGATGTTCACCAGTTGTTGCTGCTTCTGCTCCACTGTCTCATTGGTTTCTTCAGGTGGAGGGGCCAGCTGAAATTGTGTGCATCCGCAAGAATCAGTTGGCCTCTGCAGTTGTCCAGACCATCTTGTTCGGTGTCGTTTCAATGTCCCTGCACGGTTTATGTTCTCAATTCGCGTTTTCACTTGAGAAAGGAGTGACGTAAAACCACCAGCAACGATGACACCTCCTGTTGTCATATCAGCAAAACTACTGGGGTACTGCTTGACAATGTTTTGGCAGATGACAAGACATTCACTGCGTGTGGGGTTAACCTCATACCTTCTCATTTCATCAACAAGAATTCGTATCATCTGGCGTCGCTTGTCAGGAGCAGGTCTCTTGCTGTTGGCAATGGCTGACTGCACCTCAGGCTGTGCGAAGTACATGGTGTTGATGGTTCTGAAGAGCTTGACAGGGATGAAATCCTGGACAGTGAAGATGAAGAGCAAGGCAATGGACTAGAGAGCGAAGTCAGACTTGTATGTGTTGAGTCATCTGGCAAGATTTGTAGATCAAGTGTGACTGTAGTAGATTCTAGAACACATGGAAATAAAATATATTATTATTGTCACTATTTCACAATATTTGCCACACATGCATGCAAACTCATATCATAAACACTAGAGATTGTGAATTTGTATGGCAATTCCATTTATTGTTTTGAATAGACTTAAAGCTACAGTACAATAATAAAAATTGTATAGTCTGTGGCCAGCCCAAATCACTACTTCATTCTGCGTTCATTCCATATGTCAGCTGAGTGTGAACTGTCTTGTTTTTGACCAAGTACTGCAGCTTTAACTGGACAGGAAAACACTATATTGATAATACTTACCCATTTTGAATGCCTCCAGAAGTTTCCTTTGCTGCACATATTTGAGGTCCTCTGTTGATTCCACACCCGAGATTTCAGTGCTGTGATGATCTGTTTTTGAGTATCCTCAGACAAATTGGGCAAAGTCTTGAGGATGGTGACCTTTATTTCATCACCAGTGGATGACATGAATCTAAAATGTTGGGACAGAATGATGAAGAGTTAGCAAAGACATACCCCAAACTGAATACTCAGGCAGTGGGTAGTGATCAAGGAGCTCTGCTTGACTGACACAGTAGTAGGCTTCCTGCATTGGTGAAGTGTGGTAAGCATTCATCTCTGGTTGACGAACAGCCTGATATACCTCAGCGATGAAGTACACGGCTGAATTCTTATGAATGACAGCCTTTTTGATTTTTCCCACTACAAGGCCATCATCATTATGACCTACAACAACAAACATGTTGCTCTTATATGTTGTCCCTTTTACTGTCACATCATGACTAATGAGGGTATTTAGATGATCAAAATTAAGACGAGCAACTGATCATTGTAGTCTCCCACAATAAATTCAGTTCCCTTCTCTACCACAACAGATGGTGGAAACAGTGTTCCAGCACTTAGAAAAGACTGCAAAAGCTGATGTCTTTCAGCAAGAGTTCCACAGAGCTTTTTGGAATTGTGCAGCCTTCTTGCACACTGTTTGAAATAAGTGTGCTTACTTTCAAATCTCAGTGTCCATAGATGGATGAGTGGCCCAAATTGAACAATGAGTTCTGGATAATGATTTAGGTAGTGATGTTTAGGTTTGAGTAGATGATCCACAAAAGTCTGCTTTCTGATATACAAATACTCATCTATCAGGACTCTTAAATATGCTACCTGGCCTGTGGAAATGGTTTGAGCACATACCAGCTCCACAATCTCTCTCAGCTGTAAAATAAGCTGCCACACCTCACCCTCTCCATTTGGCACAATGGATATGATATTTACCCAACAGTATGATGATGTTAATAGTGTCTGAAACAGACCAGGCTAGATGATCCATATAAAAAATAATATGATATAATTCAAATGGCGGCACATCATTTATTTTTAGAGAAATCCAATTAATGTCACACCAAAAACATTGTGTGATGGGGCATAAAAAAACAGAAGTTCCAGAGTTTCATTTTCATCAATACAAAAAGAACACTGATCCACCTCAAAACCAAATCCTTTTTTTGAGAAGTTCTGCCACATAATAAATTTTGTTTATGACTTTAAAGTGTGTTTCTTTGACTTTGAATAGGCCATTTTATAAATTTCGAGTATGCTTTGTCTAATGTCCTATCAATAAGTTTGGTAGTACTGATGAGGAATTATTGTACATCATAAAATTTTTAATCAAGTGAATCAGAGGCAGCGGAATCAGTTTACATAATTTGTTACATTCTCATTATATTTTTCTGTAAAGTCTGTGTAACTTAAAATGACACCGTTATCATCCAATAAATCTGTTATATATATATATATATATGTCTTTCTTAAACCAGTCGCTCTTGATGATTGATTTTCGAGTGTTATTACTCTATTGTTCCATAAGGTTGAATTATTGGGAGAAAAGTTGTGGGTAAATATCATTTTCCAAAAATGCAAAATCTGCTTGTGAAAATTAGATAGCTTGATCGGGATCCTGTTCACCTCGAATTCACATTTCAAAATAAAGTCTAAACCTCCTATTTTTTCAAACAAGGACCTTGGAATGTGGAACCACATGGAGTCTGGCTGTGACAGACAAGATTTTATCCAGTTCATTCTAAAAGTGGCAACCATAGATTCAAATTCTGGAGCTTTGATACCACCTTTATCATACTCCTTCACAAGCTGAGACCTTTTAATGTAGTGGGTTTTATTCCTCCACAAAAATTGGAAAATAACTGTGTTAGCTTTATTTATGTTTTTAGAGGAAATATATAGAGAGTGACAAGGATAAATCAGTTTGGAAATACCTTCAGCTTTAGATAGAATGGTTCTACTGGTTTATATTTACTACTGCAGAGATTTATATTCAATATTTTGTATCTAAAATTACAAACAAATGCATAAAGTTGATGCAACTTTGTTGGTTGGGTCAAGATGGTGTGACCTGCAGTGACTCAGCAGTTTCTGTCAGTTTGCTGAGTCAATCAGATATCACACACATCACTTTATTGATGCTGTACACGATTCATTGTCATGGAGACAGAAAGGTCACGTATGACCGTGTGACGTAAGAGCACGCAGATTTGTCGAATTGCTCATTTGCACTTGGACTCGAGACAGCGTTGACCTGTGTGAACACCTGTCCGTGGAAAAGTTGATCCCCAAACGGAAAACTCCCCGACACAAGAGAAGAGCTCCCCTAAACCCCCGAAAGACAAAAAGGTCAACCTGCTGAAACATGTCACGTGAGACACCTTTTAAACTTTTCTATAACTTATTCCATAACTTACTCATCTTCCTTATTTAGTACAAAATCTAGATTCATTTCATGTAAACTGGCCTGTTAGGAAAACACAGTTTTTGTTGACGCTCGATGTTTTTCTCGGTTTAAAATGATCATCAGATGATAAAAAATTGGACGGAATGTTTCGGGATGTGTGAAATGTGTTGATAATTGTGTAGTAATTCATTTTAACTGGCCTGTTAGGAAAAACCCAGTTTTTTGGCGACACTCGACGTTTTTCTCGTGTAAAATGATTTCTAGATGGTAAATATGATAAGATGGCTTTTTCGAATAATGCCAAAAAATATATTTGTTTTTCTGGTGCACCATGGAGGTGAGGACGTCAAAACCTATTTGATTAAGTTTGTTGTGATGGATGAAGTTTGACTTAAAACGCGTGAATATCAATTTAATTCAATTCAATTAATTTAATTTAATATACAGTCTCAGTCAATTTACCACGAAGCGCAGATTGTTTTGATCTTATTTCGGAGGATTAACGTTAATTGCGCGTAATTTAATCAAAGTATCCACCGCTTAGCGTGCGTAATGGCGCACGGAGGTCTGTGCACGTCAGAGCTGGTATCATATTTGTTCCTACATGATTATTGTAGCAAAGAGAGTTCACAATGATAGGATGATATTTATAGAAACACTTGCAGACTTTATGGAAGTGACACACAGTTATCACAGTGACATGAAAAACAATGTTACTACATCAGTTCCCACCCACACAGGATTATTTCCTTTTCCATATTTAATATAACTGAAGTATGATGCAATGTGAAAGATGTGTGGCTCATTGTTCAGATGACATTTTATTGTATTTATTCATATTTTATTAAGATGTTTTCAGGAGCTAAAACAGGAATGTTGCAGGTTTTTTAATGTGGATTTCTGTTTTCTGTCACACAAACGTGGGTTAACTTGACTGACTCTTCCTTCACTGAGCAGAGACAGAAGTAATGAACGTCATAACTAAATCTGACTGAATACAGCTTCATCTCTTTAGCGCTTTGGTGCCTTATTAATGCCACACGCTGCTCATTAGAGGGAAGATACAGATACAGTTTAACATGTTCTACTGCATCCCATAGTGCAGCAACAACAACTTCTTTTTCCTGCTGTCCACGCTGCTGCTTTCTTCGCTCCTCATGTTCACGCTGATCTTCTTGCTGAATGTCTTCGCTTCCCTCATGCTGCTTGTCATTTTCTTTCTCATCCTCATCCTCTTGCTAATCTTCCTGCTTTCCTTCGTCGTCCTCCTGATCGTTTGGCTGGTGGTGATTATGTTCCTCGTCGTCCTCGTCTTTTGGATGATCTGGACGTTTTCCCTCCTGATCCTTTTGAGGATGACCGTTTTCCTCTTCCTGCTCTCCTTCATCGTGCTCTTCCTTGTCATCATGCTGCTCCTCATTTTCTTCCTCATCCTCATCCTCCTGCTAATCCTCCTGCTTTCCTTCGTCCTCCTCCTGATCTTTTGGCTTGTGGAGATCATGTAGGTCCTCCTGCTGATTTCCCTCTGGTGCCTCTTCGTCCTCATCTTTTGGATCCAGACGTTTTCCCTCCTCCTCCTTTTCTTGCTGCCAAGGTGCCACGTTGGTCCGATGACAGCGACTCGGATTGAGGATGGTTATGAAAACCCAGGTACATTAACGCACATCATCTTGTACATTTCAAATATTCTTTTCATGTAAATATTTGTATATTTGATCTTTCCTGTCTTGGTTTCTGTTTCTGATTCAGGTAGCATCTTGCACTGGGACCATCCATCATCTCCTTGTAAATAGTCACTGTAAATAGTTACAAACATTTATTTATTTTTACTTCAAACTTATTTAACTCTGTGGGGCAGCCTTTGCATCTGGCGGGGCTGTCCACAAACCCAGGCAGTGTCTGGGTTTTTTGTTGTTTTAATCCTTCCTCCTTGCTTTGACACGATGACTGGGTCGACTTGGGCACCGTCATTTGCATTGGTGATGCTGCAGGAAGCCCTTGCGACTGGCAGGGCTGTCGACCCCTCGTGTGCAGGGCAGGATAGGATAACAACTTAAATGTGTGGTGAGAGAGAGAGAGAGGAAGATGGCTGTTATGCCTAGCCAGGCACAGTATTGGTTGAAGATGCAGTCACATCTCCCTTTACTGAAAACCCTCTCTCTCTCTCTCTCTCTCTCTCTCTCTCTCTCTCTCTCTCTCTCTCTACCATCACCACCACCATCTGTAAACATACATGTCTGTCATACATGTACATTAATGCATCTTACTAACTAAACTTCTTCCCCGGAGTTTCTGTGCTCTCTCGTCCAGCAGGTTCTCGTGGATCGTGACTGCTGCTGTGGTCCTGCATGACGTCCACTACATATATTATTACTGTCATTAATGTTACCATATCTCCATTACAGTTTATAGTAACTTAGTTAATGATTTGCTGCTGCTGTGCATCTGTGTCTCTCTATCTCTATCACAGGTTCCACTGCTACTGTAATCATTTTATCATTCATTGTAATCCATTGTCATTTTTCATTGTTATTGTACAATATGTTTCTGTTGACTTGTTGACTGTACACGTGACATCTATTGCACGTCTGTCCGTCCTGGGAGAGGGATCCCTCCTCTGTGGCTCTTCCTGAGGTTTCTTCCACTTTTTTCCCTGTTAAAAGGGTTTTTTGTGGGCAAGTTTTTCCTCACTCGAACCGAGGGTCTAAGGACAGAGGGTGTCACTCCCTGTACAGATTGTGAAGCCCTCCGAGGCAAAATGTATTTTGCGACTTTGGGCTATACAAATAAAATTTGATTTGATTTGATTTGATTTGATTTGATGGCAAAAAGCTGCAAAGAACTATAAAAGAAAGCCACTTCCACTCTCACCACCAAGAAAGCTCCTCAAAGGAGCATTTTAGACTTAATGCAGCTTTAAAAAAAACACCAAAACACCAAACTCTGACCTAACAGACGACATCTTCTGGAGCTCCGTCTATCTTACTAACCAATTTTTCTCTCACTGGATGAAAAAAGTAAGTACGAGCTTATCACTAAATATAATATCACTTGCATATTAATTTAAATATTATTTGTCTGTCTTACTAATCACTCTTTGTTCTCTCTTACTCCATCACCGGAGCTGTGGTCAAAAAAAGGTAAGTATGAGCTTCTGATTCAGAAATAAAGTGACTTAGAATAGGGCAGAGTTTTCAAAGCATCCATATAATCACATATTCAATAACTACGAATCACAGATTGTCTTACTCACCTTTCTTTCATACTTCTGTCTTTCTCTGCCTCCTGAGCGGCTACCATTCACCGTACATCGTCATTTATGTTATTGTGAATCATATATTACTGATTTAATAATTCAAAGGTTATTTGTCTGTCTTACTAACTATTCTTTATCATATTTTTATCTCCCCACCCACCGCATGAGCTGCTGCTGTTCACCGTGTCCTGAGGCCCCCTGAACGAGGATGTAAACTGAAGCACATAAATAAACAATCATGTCAGTCCACTGAGCTGACTTTGTCACTCTACTTTTAAAACTTAACTGCATTGATGTTAAATAAAACAGTCAGACGTCTGAAGTGACACTATATATTGTGAGATTTTCTTTCAAATCACTGATGTTTGGTTCATGTGAATCAGTTTGAAGTGTCATAAAATGTAGTTAGACTGTTGCTAAGACAACCAAATTCAGCAAGTACACAGTCATTTTAAATCAGTTCAGACACAGATTCAACTTTAATCTGTCTATTAAAGGGGTCTTCAACCAGGGGTCCACGACACTTTGGGAGTCCGCAGAGGTACTGCAGGGGGTCTGCCAATTTTTGTCATGATAATTGACAATTTTCACCAAAATAATGGTGACTGTGAGGATGCAGATGATTGAGAAATTATCTTGGCATTTAATAACCAATAATAATTATGCATTAACACATATAGGCTAATAACCCAGTATATAAGTAGGTTAATAAGGTGAAATAAAAGTTGAATAAAGTAAGTTATAAGTTAAAGGTCCAATCTGTCATTTGTCACCATGAACAGTCCAACCTCAGATTTAGATAAGGAGCACTTATCACACACATCACACGTCAAACATACATGTGCAGGTGACCAGGGGTCACGTTCCCTCAATGTATGAACGAATGTGTCTCTCTCTGATCCCGGATAATGACCAGAATGATGAAGCTGGTGTTAACACTGAGCTTTAACCGCTGCGATACAAGACTCAGAATCAGAACCATGAATGAAGTATTGAGATGTATACTGTAGATTTAATGCTCAGGTGATTACAGCGACAATTCAAAGTGAATTCTTAAAAAAAGATAGCTGGTTAACAAGAACATAAGAAGAAGCTTTTACCAGGAATTATTCATGTAATTTATGTAGACACTTGGAAATAACGCTGAAAAACATACACACACTGTGCACACCTTTGGTGCTTGTGCAGATGAGCTAAATATTGTAATTTTGTGATACATTAAGTAGAGCTATTTAATTACACTAGAGCTGAAACAATTAGTCTATTAAGTGATTAGTCAAATAAGTACCCACCAACTATCTTGTAATTGATGTATCATGTTCATACTTTTCAAGCACCAATGCCAAGAATGTTCCATCTTTGGGCTTTGACACGTGGAGACATCATCTGGAGCTTCGACATGTTTCAGTTTTCAGACATAATGTAGGTGAAAGAAAAACACAGATTGATTGATTATTTTGAACTGTGAATGCATCGCATGAATCCAGCTCTGCTCAAAGAACGACACCCACATTTTTTCAAAAACTCATTTATTGTGAGTCGTGGTTTCAGAACTTAATGTTAATGTTGATTGCAAACCGAAGGACGGACAGTTTAATGAAGACGTTTTATGTGTTTTTTATGGGACACACACACAAAGGAAGGACAAATAAATACACCTTAAACAACTGTGACTAATAAAGTTAATAAGAGTACAAAGTCTGAAAGCAGTGTATTGTATTCTTGATAAAATCTCAGTCAGAACCCTGTCTGAATGTTAAATGTGATAATGCCAGTCTGTGTACGATGTGTTCTGTGCTGTTTGACAGACCAGGCTGAGAGGTGATATTTAACTGGCACTGAACGTTGCTTGAGGTATTGTTAAAACATTACAAGATGTAGAAGATGAGCAGAATCAACCGATGACTTTGACACAAAACGAATAAGGCAGTGAGGGTCTGGAGGCTCCCTCAGACAGATTCTGTCCCCTGTCTAGCACAGTTCAACAAATACCGACAACACACACACCACACTCACTTCAGGGTAACTAGTGCAATTAGAGTAAACAAGGTCACTGAGCCATCAGGTCATTTGGCCAGTATCAGTCCTGGAGACGGTTTTCACTGTTACAAGTATGGCTGTCTATAGTGAAGCATTAACAGGGATGATGGCTTACACTGATCAGAACCTTCCCTCTGGACGAGGTACCCCGCTCCATCAGACACCTCCGCTCAGGGAATGACTCGTTTCAGTCCATAGATCTTGTGGAGTTCTGGGAACACTCCTCCCTGCTCCAGTGTTCATTCCAGTAGCTGTATAGATGTCTCTGTGTGCATGGGCGTGTGTTTAATGTGTGTGTGTCTGTGTTTATCCGGGAGGTGAGGTCACAGTTTGGGTTGGTTGGCTAGCTTACTCTTCAGGTTCTCTGCCAGCTTGTCCAGGAACTCAAAAGTGTTCAAGTAGTCAGCACGAGTCACACTGCAGACAGAGGGAAAGAGGAGAAAGGGCTGAGTACACCTGATTTGAAGTAAAATCCAAGAATGTTAGCATCTAACACTGGACGAAAAGTAAAAACATTTTTTAGACAAGAGAGAGCACATAGTGGGGACAAGATAAAGATGAAAAGACTGTTGTCACATTCCGAACACCGCGGGCAAATCAGATTTGTTTCTCAAATTACTGTAGATCCTTGAGACAGACTGTCCACACTTCATCTGCACATGATCAGATCAATTTGATCAAATAATTTTTGTCTCCAGACTGGGGATGTGCGTGATTAGTCGATGAAATGTTTCTCTCCTTGCCAGTCGACACCAGAAATACTAGTCAGTAATCTAATTATTAATACTTTATTAAAGTACAGCACTGTTTAATTGTTGTGTAACCTCACACGATAAATCTGTTGTGCATCTGAGACATGTATGGTAAGTTAGGACGACATTAAGCAATGTGAAACCATCAGTCACATTATAAAATAATAATAATAACTTTACATTATAAAATAATTTACTGACTGACAGGTGATGTTAGCCAATGTAGCGTTAGCTTAGCAGCTCTCTGAAAGCTAAACAGTATCCTCTGTAACTTTCCATCATTTGTGATGTCATTCACATCACAAAGTTAATCCAGACCGTCGACTAGTCAAAACGTAAATTTCCATTTAATCGACAGCGAAATTAGTTGTTAGGAAAATCCAAAGTCCAGACATCCTCAACCTATCTGCATGAGGTGCTATGTACTACGTACACTGGTGAATAAAAAATAAATATTAAATATTAAAATGCACTAAACTGTCTGATATTGTACAGCAGATGATGCTAGACTTGAGATAGTGATACTGCAGTGAGTAAAATCCTTCACTGAACAATAAAATAATTCTTATTCTACAGCTGTGCAAACAGATGGTGAAACACGCGAGTGCTCAATAGTGAAGAGACTAACTTTGGCAGGCCTTTGATGCAGATAGCCAAATCCTTGGTCATGAAACCAGCCTCGATGGTCTCGATGCAAACGGCCTCCAGGGCTTCAGAGAACACTCGCAGCTCTGTGTTGTTGTCCAGCTTTGCCCGGTGGAGGAGGCCTCGTGTCCACGCAAAGATGGAGGCTGCAGCACACAAACACGCAGTGCAGGGACAGGATTTAGTGCATTCATTCATATACAGTATGCGTGATATAAATAAACATATGTTTCTTGGGGTTATGTTTGGGTAGTTGCTTAATGCTCAAGTGTCTGCATCTTTTTTTACCGATGGGATTGGTGGAGGTCTCTTTTCCCTGCTGGTGTTGTCTGTAGTGGCGAGTCACTGTGCCATGGGCGGCCTCAGACTCAACTGTGCGTCCATCAGGGCAGATCAGCACACTGGTCATCATACCCAGGGAGCCGTAGCCTGAAGCAGGGTCACATAAAACCACATTAACAACAGAAACTCTTTGAACCTGAGACAGCAAAAGTCTGCAATCTAGCTTTTTTTTATTACAGTGCAGTTTTGCTGGGTTGGATTATTGACAGATTATAGACTAAACTTCTGATGGAAACGTCATCTTTACCCACCTTGTGCCACAGAGTCAGACTGTACATCTCCATCGTAGTTCTTGCAGGCCCAGATGAAGCCTCCCTCAGATTTCATGGCCTGGGCCACCATGTCATCGATGAGACGGTGCTCATACCAGATACCTTTGGCCTCAAACTGAGCGCGGTATTCCCTGAACACACGAGAAGGTGGACAACACCTCTGAGTTGTGATCTACATCTACAAATGTGTGTACTTGCCGTTGCGAAAGAGAGAGACAGAGTGTGCATGTGTTGTGCAAAGGATTTTCAAGTGCTTACTTCTCGTAGATCTCCTGGAAGATGTCTTTGAAGCGACCGTCGTATTTCTTCAGGATGGTGTTCTTGGTGCTGAGGTACAGAGGCCAGGCTTTGGTCAGGGCCATCTGGAAGGAGCTGTGGGCAAAGTCCCTGATGGACTTATCTGTATTGTACATCCCCATGGCAACACCACCTGTGCCTGGACACACATATATACATAAAGTACATAAAGCCTTTCATTTGTCTGTCTATTTATACATTATAATGTGGTATTATTTTGTATATCTGTCTCTTATTTCCTCAGTTCATGTTTCTATTGGGTGCTGTTGTTATTGACTGTTTAGTATTACTTTGCAGATGTATATATATACCCAGTATGCAAACCTCAATTTATGAGGCAGTGTTCATTATTTTAATATGCAGTATCTGACTGAATAACCAATATAACGGTGTTTCTTTCACACTTGAACAAACACTGAGAAATCCCTTTTGCTTGCAGTCATGACTCGACCTTTTATGTTCTCTGTGAGTTATCTCAGTGTTTGGTTTGGAGTGATAAAAGCAGAACAGGTGAATAGTTACAACAGAAGTGAAACAAAAAGATAAGCCATATCTTAGATTTGCCCATTTACAATGTGAACACAATGGAAAATGTCTGCTCAGTTATATTGACTGACATGCATTAAGATGCGTTCACGTCTGCAGACTATGTAACTATGATACTAAAAGTACACTGTCACAATTGTTGGGTATCTTGGCTGACCCACATGTGGTAAAAGGGGTTGGAAACATGATCATACATCTGGCTTGCTGTGTTCTTACCCTCAAACTCATGAATGACAAATTTAACTGGCTCTCCGTTTGTGGGCGTGTAGGTCATCTCCACTTTCCCAGGCCCAGGCACCACAAAGTCTGTGGCTTTGTACTGTGGGGAGCACATTGGGAAAGACAAAGGATTAATACAAGAAAGCAACAAGGCTGTTTGCCCCCACTAAACTACACCAGTGTGAAAAAAAAAAACACACACACAGCTTTAGAAATGCATGATCTCTGTCCTGTAAAATGGTGTTAGGTCAAAGTTCAAGTGAGAATGACCATGACAGTCATAAACACCTAACACAGCAGGATCCGACTGTCAGCACGTGATGTTGCAGTACAACAGAGTACATAGTACATCTGTGCATCCATGTAACATCATGGAACGAGCAGCCATTTGACATTTCACCTGGATTACTAGAACTGTTGAGTTTGGCACAGCGCCGTGAGCTAACCTCTGATTTAGTTCTGTGACATTGCTGCAACTTGTCCCGGTAGTAGAGGTTGAAATCCAAAGGATGATGATGAAATGTCATTATTGACTGAGTCTCTCCTGATGACATGCGACACAACTGTAACTCACTGAGCTCATGCATGAGTTGGCAGGAAGCCAGTCAGCTTGTCAGTTTGCTGGAAATTATGCGTGAGTAATAGTGGTGTGGTGACAATAAGGGAGCTGTTTTCTCTGCACAAGACTTACATTACTGCTACAGAGTTACAATTCCTCCTTTTGACTGGAGTCCTGCAGCTTTAGCTCCCTTCAGATCAGGATTATTTCAAACCCTGATGTCCAGTTTGGACCAGAATTTGTCGAAGCTGAGATTTATTTTGAAGAGTAATTCAAATCTAGGCCACGTTTTTCTTTACAACCCTGATTCCAAAAAAGTTGGTACGCTGCATAAAATGTAAACGAAAACAGAATGCAATGATTTTCAAATTCTATTTGAACTGCACAAGACAAGATATTTAATGTTCAACCCAACACACTTGGTATCAGGGGAAACAGAAAAGTGGAATGTTGAAAAAACAAACAAACATGGTAAACAGGTTCAGTGGTAACAGGTGATAGTACCATGATTGTGTCGATAAGACTCTACCATGCAGAGAGAAAGACAGATATAAACAACATCCAGAAACACTGCAGACGTCTCTGGACCTGAACTCATCTGAGATGGACTGAAGGAAAGTGGAAAAGTGTGCTGTGGTCTGACGAGTTCAGATTGTTGTTGGACATCATATCACTCTAAAGAGGAAAAGGACCGTCCAGACTGTTACCAGCATCTGTGATGTGGGGGTGGGGTGTGTTAGTGCCCATGGAATGATTGCTAACTTGCACATCTGAAGGCCTCATTAATGGTGAAAGGTACATAGAGGCTTTGGAGCAACATGTGCTGCCATTTTTCAGGGACATCCTGCTTACTTCAACAAGACAATGCCAAGATGCTCCAACAGCGTGGCAGACCCGTGTCCCACTGAAAATCTTCTTCTTCAACAGTTAGAGTTCTCAATCCAAACAAAGAGGTCACATGACCCTGGCATCAAATTCAGAATGCGTGTATATTTACAAGTTCACCAGTTTGAACATGAAATATCTCGTCTTTGTATCTTGTCTTGTCTTTGTACTGTATTCAGCTGAAGGTTGGAAAGGATCAGCACGTGTTATTCATGTTTTACACAGGGTCTGGGGAACTGGGATTGTAGTCAACATTTGGCTTTGGCTTTTAAACAGTGAGCCATAAACAATAATACAATTTTAACACTTCGGACACAATATCATGCAGCCCAAAAACAACTAATGAATTTATTCAGTATGGCATGGTGAGCCAGCTGAATTTGAAGCAGCAAACGGACAGAAATTTGACCTCAACCCAACATCCATTTCTCAGGATGTAGAAACATGTGAGTGCAAACACTCTTCAGACATCATGAGCAGGGTACCTGATCTCCATGGGCATGCCTGCCAATAATGATGGGCTTGATCCAGCCGGGCACCAGGCGTGGGATGTTCTTGCAGATGATGGCCTCCCTGAACACCGTGCCTCCTAGGATGTTACGGATGGTGCCGTTGGGCGAACGCCACATCTGCTTAAGCTTAAACTCCTCCACCCGCTTCTCGTCTGGCGTGATGGTGGCACATTTGATGCCCACGTTGTAACGCCGGACTGCCTCCGCCGCCTCAACTGTCACCCGGTCATCTGTTGCGTCTCGGTTTTCCATACCGAGGTCATAGCTTTGCAGGAAGAGACAAAACAATAGAGTTTAAAACAACTTTATGATGATGCATCCTACAGACATATTTCAGTCTGTCTATATTTGAGTGTCAGTATAAGAGGAAGTAGAGATGGAGACCGTTTATAATCTCGACAACAGAGGCATGGACACCATAAACAAAAGCACTCAGCTTCAAGTGGAGCTGTGATCATTTACACTTCAGTACACCATTACACAGAAACCCCAGCAGAACCTAATGGAGCACTAAAAGTGAACATACACAACTGTTTTAGTTGGCTCGAAGCTCGTCTGTGAATGTTAAAGTACAGTGACTGTGATGTAAATGAAACACAGAGTCAAAGGACATGAACAACATTAATGAGTAGTGAACCAGAGTGCTCGAGGAACCGCTCAGTGCCAGGATTTTATTCGCTGTATATCTCGCCTAATTTTATTTCTTGCAAGACCTGACAGAGTGTTCGCATCTAGAATAGCCATTAACCTCCTACCCCACTTCCTGCACAGCGCTGCAACTGTGCTCATTCTCCTCTGCCTGTTCCTCGCCTCAGTGAGGAGGGGAGCTGCAAAACCAGCCAGCAGCACAAAGACAAAGGAAACAAGGAATCGATTGTGTAAAGACAACTGGCCCTCTGCCAAGAACTGAAAGGACTGCTTCACTTTTTACACTTGTGCTTGAGAAACAAGCTACTGGTCAGAAGAAGTGCACTTAATCTGAACCTGATGTGCTTATCGTTCCCTTAAAGTATGTGCGTTCTTGTGGACTGATTGGCTTTGTTTGAAAGAAGCCATGACCTTTTACCCAGTTTTGTCCTCCCCTCCCCCCATCTATAGCCAATACCAAGTCACAATAACTCCACGTTCAACAACTGAAACATACCACAGAGGAAAGAGAGAACACAGTTTCAGGTTTAACAAGAATGTTGTCCTGCTCCGATGTTTGATTATATTTGTTCAACCTGGATCACTTATTCAACAAGTTGATGCATTCCTCAGGCACTCTGAGCCGGAAAACCTGAGCAAGTCTGATGTGTGGCCTTCGTCTATCAGCCTTCAATGTTTCTGTTTTTAAATGAGATTGATCTATTTGACAAAATGCCCTGAAGAGGTCTCAGAATCAGTGTGTTACAGTTTGTTTTTAAAGTGGCCTGATCGAAGACGCTCCTGCGTGTTGAAAAATTGCTATTCCAGCAGAATAATGATTACACCACATTAAATCAAACTTGGACTTGCACAATAAATTATTAACTTTTACGATGCCAAACAAAAAGGCGTGATGACAACACTGTCAAACATCTATCAGATCTACCTGAAAAAAAGAAGCTTCAGGTTCAAAGAAGGTCCAAAATGCTAACCATCTCTCTCCACTCCACAGCATGAAGATATGATTGATTGATGGGAACATCAGCGACTCGAACGTCACATATAGGTCATGCAAATATCATGCAACTCCGAACAAAGTCCATGCAACAGATAAGAGGAGTGGTAAGGTCGAATGAAGTAAGGGTTGGGGTGATCGTAAAAGGCAAATATTCACTAAGAAAATATTTGATCATGATCTCCACGGCAACCATCCCTGTGTGATTTTCTCCAGTGTTTAAAAAGTTATCAGTTATCCACACGATCAGGTCTTGAAACACTTATCTGAAGCATCCCTGACAGAACTTCAATCACAGTAGACATTGTATAACAGTGTAATATGTCTTGAATAAATTGAACAATATTTGAAATGTATTCTACACAATTTCTTTATACTTTACTACAGAAGTGTTGCTGGTCTCTACTGACAGCAGAATATCTCCAAGTATAATACTCATAGTAAGTTTTATAAGTAAAATGATTTATATAGAACATATAGAACTAACTATTATCACACTCCTACATTATAACAATTACACACTGTAGCTGCCACTTTGTTGGTGAGATAACACTCTTAGAAGAAACCCAGGGACAAGACTCAGGGTGGACTCCACCCGTATCCATAACAAACCTTCTGATTAGGTCCTAATCTCTACACTCTAACTGGTAGTTTTGCTGTTCACTCTCTCTTCTGAGTGGCAGGTCAAACAAGCCAAACTAGAAATCCCAGTACTGCAGAAACCATTTTGATTTTTTAGTTTTTTTCAGCCTCTGCTTAGTGTTCCTAAGTTTATTAAACATTGCAGTTCAATTATAGAGTGCATATTTGGGGGATATAATCTGCATATATTCAAACTCTTTTCAAAAGGACATGAAAGTATTGATCTACAGTGCCCTCCATGCTACGATATGATGTGTGTTCACCTGTGCAAGTCGAGCTCCAGGTACGGGAGGATGAGTTTCTCCTTAATGAGCTCCCAGATGACTCGGGTCATCTCGTCTCCCTGCATCTCCACCACGGAGCCTGCCTTGATCTTCTGAGACATCTTGAGAGTCTGGCGGTGGACACAGGGGACACACAGACATTGAAGATTAAGAAAGAGAGATGGGACAGATGACATGACAGTAGCAGTAGTATTTCACCAAGCTACTGCTGGTTTGATTTATTGTTATCTTCCTTTACTCTGACAACAGAAACTTCAGGATCTTGTGCTGCAGATCTTTTTGTAATATAATAAACTGGACAGAAAGCTGATCTGAGCTTGTGACGCTGATAGCAGACCAAACGTCCCTCTTTACATAACACTCCTCTGCTCAATGAATAAATTCATTCAAAGCTTTAACTGCATGAAGTCTGAGCAATGACTCAGCATTTATTTGCTTAGCCTGATACATTTCACAGTCATCTTTAAGTATGAATTAATAACAAAGCTCTGGTTATGACAGGTTCAAAGCACACTTGTAGATTTCTGTCGTTCTTTTTGGAAAATTCCAGGCTGTCGGCAGAAGTTACATAAGCAAACAGACAGATGATCGCATGATGGGGAGGAGACTGCCAAACAGCCGGAGGCAGTGTGTCAGCAGGCCTGACGAGCACTGCAAACCGTTAACGTTAAGAGAACGTTAGGACGGAACGTATGCCCGAAGCAGGAAGGAAGTTTGCTGAGACAACAGGCCGTGACGTTAACGTCAAACCGGTTTCCGTGAAAACGACTTCATTCATTCCTCCAACACAGCGCCACAAGTGACACAGGCTGGATTCCATTTAGTCTAACACAGAGAAGGAAGCATTCCAGCTTTATTCATGTTGTGCAATGGTGTCCAGCCTCAGTATGCTAACAGTGTAGCAGAGCAGTAGTAGAAGTAGATGTGAAGTGAGGTCAGAGAACATCACACTCCTCTGTGACGGTAAATACAGTTTCACGGTACTGTACGTTAGCTGCAGACACTTACCTTTAAATGACAGAGTCAGAGCCGAGCTGAGCAGGAGGAATGATGTCTGATCCGGAGGTTGACGTTAACTGAGCTCAGGGAGGTTCAAGCTGATCGAGGAAGGGTAGGTACCCGGCTTCCACCTCCTCAGCTCACTGACAAGATATTGGCCAATCGGAGATAGAGAGGAAAAACCTAACCGCCAATCAGAGAAGCCCACACAGCAGGAGGGGCGTAATTACTTTTGTCGGGGATGAAACAGAGCTCACTGATTGGTTTTCTTTTTCCTCTTCCTGTTTATGTTGGAGTTTTTTTGGTTTTGTTTTTTTTCATTTCAACATATTGAATCTGAGTGATTATATAGATGTTCTGAAGTCCCCCTACACTCCAAAAAAAAAAAAAAAAAAAAAAAAAATCTTTAGGCCACTTATGCATTTCAATTATATAATTTTTTTTCCATCCATTTGAATTACATGGTTTTAATATAAATTAACTAATAAACTTAATGTGAAGTAAGTAATAAGATTTATGTGATAGTAATGATAAACTCAAAATGACTGCATTCATTTTCTCTGTTGGGTTTGGGCAAACAAATTGGCTTTATTAATATTGAATGCATAAACCTGGTTACTACTACACTACTGTGTAGTGGAAGCACATTGAGTTTATTAGTACCATTACATAAATCTTATTACTTGCTAAAGTTTATTAGTTAATTTATATTAAACCTATGTCATTCAAATGGATGGAAATTTTCTATGTAATTGAAATGCATAAGTCCTGCATTTTGGCCTAGCATTTCTTTTTTTGAGTGTACCACACAATCACTTCAAGACACTAATGTATTTATTTTTTATTTTTATTTATTTATTTATTTCTCTAAATCAGGGGTGTGGCCAAAACTAACATTTTCAAAAATGAAAAAAAGTTACATACAAATGGACTGTTCTGTAACAATTTTATTTTTTTAATGGCAATCAAGCGTGAACAAATCTAAAAACCAGTTCTTCCATTCTTTCACATCTGGAGTCAGATAACACAGAATAAATTGTATGGAATACGTTAAACTTGAATGAAGTTGATACAAATCTTAACCTGATGTTCATTCTAAACATGACTTATTATGAGTAATGTCTGTTAACATTTAAGTTTAAAATGTTCCAACCTTGCTCTTGTCTTTCACGAGATCACTCAGAAAGTAATATATTGTGTCACACATACAGATATATAACACCAGCAGTTATGTCCTTAGAGGTTAACGTTTAGTGCATCCAAATGCTTCGTTATGTCAACAATCCTAGCAGGCCATAAATAATATATTATAAAAACGAAGCTGCGGGCCGTATGAAATCTGACCGCTTTGGACATGCCCACTCTAAATGATAGTCCAGTAAAATCTGTATCAAAGGATGCCTCACAGATTTTATTCTAATCAGGAATCTCTATTTTAGGATACAGAATTATTTCTACTGAGGTTCATTACCTGGTAGTGACGTAGACCAGTCATGTCATGCCATCAGTTCCCATGAGGCTACTTTGGCAAATGGTTTGTCTGTTTTTATTGATTCTCTATACTTACCGGCTGTTGCAGTGGAAGAGGAGACCACTAAGGGTCCTTAAAGACCTCTCTGTTAGGACAAATATTGCTGCCCACATTAACACACTGCCCTGCACCAGAAAGAGGATGGGAATGAATCGGTTGACTGGAAATTCGAAGACCAGTGGGAAATGATGATATATGATGTGTTGTTGAAGCCTCACCACCATGGAGAACAGAGGACTTCAAGTACGTGAGTCAATCATACCCCCACTTGTCTCTGCTCTCAGTTCTTTGTGGTTGGTGTGCTTGTGATTTGATTGTGTCTGGTTTACCTGAATGTAGCTTTTTGTGGTTCACTGTGGTCAGGAGCAGGTTATAATGCAGTTTATCACTGCACTTTATCAGCAGCATGTGGACATGCAGGGCCTGCCAGTGGTTTAACCTCATTCTAAATGAATTCCCTCATTTCACCTCATAACATTAGTGGTCATCTCACCTGTTTGGCTGTTTGTGGTTGTGTAATCTGTGCAAAGGTGTTGGTTTTGTGCTTGGTTTGGATAGAAGATAAGAAATTCTCTCTCTGCTCCTCTGCATGCAAAGCACCATTCCATCCCTATCTGTTAGATAGCGCCTTTCAATTATGGACTCGTAATGGCCTTATAAAAATGAAAGATCTCCATATTAATGGCACATTCACCTCTTTTGAATTACTACAAAATAAATTCAATATATAACTATATGTCTAATCACTTAGATGCATCTAATTGATCAAATATTTATCTTAAAGGTGTAATGGATAGGGGCACACAAGGGTGTGTGCTCAAACCAGTCATGGTCTCATACAGTTCAGAGTGTTGTGTTCAGATGTGCTGATCAGAGTGTGTGACCGTTTTAGGGTTCATCTGGCATGTGTTCAGGCTGTGCCCAAAACTGTCACATTTTTGGAATTCTATATTTAAAACTTTGTCTGATAGACACATGGACACATGGATGAACACATGATGGAACCTCCTGTTAAATCTAGAATAGAATTTAAAATTCTTCTCCTTACATACAAAGCTCTTCATGGTCAGGCACCATCATATCTAAAAGAGCTCATAGTACCTTACTACCCCTCTAGAACACTGCGCTCTCAGAATGCTGGGTTCCTTATGGTTCCTATAGTTTCCAAAAGTAGATTGGGAGCCAGAGCTTTCAGCTATCAAGCTCCTCTTCTGTGGAACAAACTACCATTTTGGGTTCGGGAGGCAGACACGGTCAACACTATAGTTAGGGCTGGCTCAGGTCATCCCTTAGTTATGCTGCTATAGGACTATAGGGTTGTGCCAAGGTACTGGTTGAAGATGTAGTCACATCTCCCTTTACTGAAAACTGTACTCAAACCTTCTCTCTCTCTCTCTCTCTCTCTCCCTCTACCACCATCTGTAAACATACATGTCTCATTAATGCATGTTAATGCATGTTACTAACTAAACTTCTTCCCTGGAGTTTCTGTGCTCTCTCGTCCAGCAGGTTCTCATGGATCGTGGCTGCTGCTGTGGTCCTGCACGACGTCCACTACATATATTATTACTTCCCTGTTAAAAGGGTTTTTTGTGGGCAAGTTTTTCCTCACTCGAACCGAGGGTCTAAGGACAGAGGGTGTCACTCCCTGTACAGATTGTAAAGCCCTCAGAGGCTAAATGTGTTTGTGAATTTGGGCTATACAAATAAAATCTGATTTGATTTGATTTGTTGTATTTGGGGTACTTGGTGAGCATAGTCTTCATTTCTAGTACCTGGTAATGAGAATTGATAGAAGGCATGTCACAGCCTTCTCTGCCCCTCTCCTGCACTGCTGCTTAGCCACACCCCTCATCAGCTGAACTGCTTCCACCTGCTGCTCTCACCTGCTCACAATCTCCAATCAAGCCAGTATATATGCAGCTTCACCACTCTCACTCTTTGCCAGATTGTCTTTGCTCCCATGCCTGACTCTCCAGCACTTGTTCCCGGACTGCTTACCTGGTTTCGACCCAACTTGTCTCTGACCTTTGCTACTCGTCTCTGCCCCGGTAAATCCACCAGCCTTCCGTCCCTGACTACGAGTTTTGCCTGCCTGTTTTCCTGTTCCTTGCTTGCCTGTGGCTGGGTGGCATTCAGCCTGTTCCTGCTCAGAGAGGAGACCCACCGTGCTGTTCTACTGTCGCTGACTCCGTCTCAAGGTCCGGATCCTCACCCAGTCCTCATCTGAACCATAGTCCAGCCAGAGTTTCACCAGCAGTGAGTTTGCTCCATTTCCCCCTCATCATACTTGTTGAGCCTGTTGAGAACTTTTGGACTATTGTCTGCTCACGAGTTCCACGCATCCATTACCTGCCATACTCACCTGGATCTACTTCTCTGTAATCATCTTCTGGTTTGCTGTATACCTGTGATAGTCTGCTGAATAAAGACTGTAAAAGGATACTTGGTTCATTTGTGCTGCAATTGGGTTCATTCCATATCCGTTACAAGGCATGGCTGTTATTGATAATGTGTCATGTTATGCCATCAATTCTCATGAATCTACTTTGGCAAATGTTTTTATTGATTCTACTTACCAGTTGTTGCAGTGGATCTGGTCCTCTTATTGAAGAGGAGACCACCGAGGGTCTTTAAAGACCTCTTTGTTAGGACAAAAATTGCTGTCAGGCCCACATTGATGCTCTTCCCTCCACCAGAGGCTGGTTTTTATTGACATTATGTCAATATCCAAACAGGCTGGTGGGATCATGATCCACGGCTAATAAACTCAAGAGACCCACAGCTGAGCCAGCAGAAATGCCATTCAGCAGTGAGCAGTGACCAAGGGGTTAACCCCACAAAGACTTTACTGAGAGAAAGTAACACAACTTGTCATAATACTTACTTAAAAGTATTATCTTAGAGATATGTCTCATCATGTAAAAGTACTCAGACGTAACCTCCCACTCTACGCTGATCAAAAATGTTATAAACATCTGACACACTACCATGTTTCATTGAGAAAACTTGGCACCACATTGACTATGCAAGGCCAGGTAACAATCCTCTTGACCCCAACCCTGCTACAATAACTAGGCTGGGTGGTGAGATGTTAAGCACCTTTGTACCTTGGTCAATATTTATACTCTATAGATAGCCTGTATACAGTACTTAATGTATGCTTGTTAGCTGTGTGGTCTCTGTGCATGACAATACTTCAAAACTAAAAACATCAAGCTTGTTTGGGGCTCATTTAGCCAAGTTGGCAATCTTGGCCATTTGAGAGAAACATGCTACTGAATGCCATGGAGCAGTTTTGGGAAGATTTACACAGAACGGACCTCCAACCTCCTCCTGACATTATCTGTAATTGTTAATCTGTTGTTGCATCTGTCTTATGGTAAGCTTGTATTTTGACTATATGCTTTAAAAATCATGCAGATTGTGCACACCTGCAATCAGCCAAAATGATTTAGATCAGCGTTTTGAAAACTCTTTACACTTTGTACCGTCTCAGAAGATATTCACCTCTCCAATAAACTTTTTATTGTTGACTGTTGCTGGATCCTGAACAGAACCAGAGCCACTTGGGTGTAAAAGAGGTCATCCTGATCCACATCTCACTTTCTAATATTTCATGTTTGGAGCTATGACTGCAGTGTTTGATTTTACTATCTTACCATCACATTTTAGCTCAAAACTAATTATGGATGTATGCTTGTTACCTGCAGGCTGACTACAGAGCAGCCTGAATTTTAAAACAAAATATTAAAGGAAATGCAAAACTTATTTTAAATTACATTCCTTTGATCTCATACTTTAACTATTTCCATTCAAAACAAAGTATTAAGGTAGCACTGAATGTTTCTAAATTCATTAATTTAATAAAAAATATGTCACTGATTCTTGAGTCAGGACAAAACACTTTCTGAAAAACTTTTTTTTGAAAATTTACACTATTGATTAGAGTTATATATTCATGAAGATAAAGATCTGTGCTATTTAACCATGTAAAGGTGCAGGCTGGAGGTTAAAAAACATTTTTAACAAATTCACATTTACCTTAAAAACTTGATTTGTGTCAACTCCGTCAGACACACTAAAAATATATAATTATAATAGCCCAACAAGAATCTCAAGTTCTGATGTATGTTGTAATAGTGTTTAGTTACTCTGATATGCAATAAAATATAATATATAAGCTAAAGGCTTAATTTCACACTGTTATGAATACACAGATTTCTAGAAATTTGCATTTTCAAACTTTATCTTTTATTTTGCCACTAAAGAAAAAAAAATCTTTAAGTGAATAAGACACAAGAGGATGTAGATCTGATGATCCTTTATTACTTAAACAACAAAAACTGAAGAAAGAATTACAAAAACATACATCTGACGGTGCTGATGAAGATCTGACGGTGTTGATGAAGATCTGACGGTGTTGACTCTTAAAGGTGCAGTGTGTGTTCCTACATCTAGATGTTGAAAACATCTACACACTGGCTTGTGCAGACAAAATCAATGTCCAGTGGAAGTAGTGGGAGATAAGACACAGCCATTACAATATTCCTAAGAGTATAACACAAAATGTTCAGGATTTCTTCCTGAACTCTGCATGTGTGACAACTGATGATAACTGATGTGACAACTGATAAGAAGTAGCAGAGAATGATACTGACAGACTCAATGATCAACTTCCACATTGATTTCCTCTAGGAACCCCACTGCGAAGCTGGCCTTCTCTTCATTCTGTGCTCTGAAGCCCTTCTATTATGTCACAGTATCTCGCATCTGATTGGAAGATGTGTCTGTTTTGGACAAATCTGCCACAGATAACACTGTACTGGAATGTATTACACTAATGACGGTGGAAAGGCAGGGTTTGCACACGGTCTGAGTCAAAGAGACAGGATGCTGTGGCATTCTGGACACATAGCTTATGGATCCTGTCTTAAAATATATCAAGACAAAATGACCACAGGTGCACTTTTGGTCTGATGGTCCAAGTAAACCGGATTTGAAAAAGCAACATTGAACTTCTTCCCCGCTCTATAAGAAGCCAGTGAAATGGGATGGAATGAAAAGTGATCCTCAGGGATATAGCTGACCATGCTATTGCCCGATTTAATGAGGTTTATGAAAAAATCTTGACGGAAAGTTGACGGAAACAGAGGACACAACTTTGATAGGCAGATTTCTATGGAAAATATTTTTAGATGTTCATGGCATGCATTGTTTTATACATTTATAACCGGAGGTTTTTAAAGTTTTTTGGGGCTGGTGAATATTGTGACTTCTTGCTGTGGACAAGAGAAATAACATGGGCTGTCTAACCACTGGTCATACATTTAAACAAATATCCCCCCAAAAAGTAATTATCTATGCTAACACATAACATCAGTATTCACAGTTCCTTTAGATCTAACTTTGTGAGTATGTCAATTATTATTAATTTCTTTATTTTTGATATAAATAAGACTTGTCTATGTGGGACATGTTTTGTCCCGACTCTCAAGAATCAGCTATATTTCAGATATTCCCAAAGAAGCTTGCATACCATACTTACTTGAGAACCAGTATTTTAGATGAATTTCTCTGCACAAAACATTAAAACATTTTTTCTTTGTTTATATAGATAGAAAAGGGCCCAGTGATTCTAATTCCATTAAACCCACTGTAGAGATAAATAACTTCACTACTACATCTGCCTTCAGATTTAACTCAGTGCATCCATGCACATGTTTTAAACTGTTTTTTTTAGCCTATGTTTTTACATGACGTTCTCTTTGTGTGAAAAGGACACGTTTATTAAATTGTTCCACATGACCAGAAGATGGCACAGTCTTACTGTGCAAAGAGGACTGAACTGCATGGGGCCATGTGGTCCTGAGGAGAGGCAGCAGAGGAGTCGATCATCGCGGGTTCTTAGATTTTATGGTTCTCTTATGAAATCTTAAATCAGTCCCACACTCTCATGTGGTTAATTCCGTTTTCATTTATAGCTTTATGACTTGAGTTAAGGATATTGTAAGTATGTGGCTGGATTTTCTGTTTCATAAGCTGTAATTTAAAAAAAACAAAAACCGCAGGTCTTGTTTCATGCAAACAGCAGGTGAAGACTCTGGATCAGCGGGGTCAGCTTATCATCAGGAGAAAGGCCACAACAGCATCTCTTTCTTCTTCTTTGTCTCCCATCTCCACTTTGAAACAGGACCACAGCTTGGCAAGACCTGAAAGGCGTCATGTGACTCTGCATCTGCTCTCAGCTGTGGCAAGATAACAACGCAGCGAGAGAGAGGGGGGGGGGGAGAGAGAGAGAGAGAGAGAGAGAGAGAGAGATGAGGAGGAGCTTCTTGCGATAAGATTCACTCCACGCACCATCAGCATCAAAAACTTGCGGTCCGTCCACCCATCCTCATCTCCGGCGCACTTGGTTTCACGAACACACGCTACTTTTGAATGTGTTTTTCCCCCGTTGGAAGGTGCACAGGTGCATCCCACGGTTAATACTCGCTCTTTGCTGCTCTTTGATTATGGTCACAACCCCCACGGTGCCAAGGTGGAGCCACCGCGCGTATCTCGGATCGGTGCGCTTCTCCAGGGGCTGGGATGCGCACCGGGCACCTCTCGCTTCCTGCCAAGTTTCGGGTCTGAGCAGGAGTCAAGTGCTGGCCCGGGGCGCCGAAGCAGGAGGACCCAGTCGACCCGGAGCAGGATGCCGGTGATGAGAGGGCTGCTGGCCCCACAAAACACCTTCCTGGACACCATCGCCACCCGCTTCGATGGAACCCGTGAGTAACAAACAAAAGCTTTCTCATGATGCCTTCTATCCACTGCATGTCAGAAACAAACCTCACTGTGCACATTTAGGAATGTTCCTGGAAAGATGCAACTTTAAAAGTTTTACTCATATTCACCTTTTCACTCTGCCTCATGAATGATTATGACTAGTGTATCTGCAAAGTGACATCCTCTGTGAAAACGCCAGGTTAGAAGATACAGTGTGCTTTTGGCTGCACATGCAGAGGTCATACTTTCACGTGATAGACTACAGACATTGTAAATAATTTGTGTTAAATAATCTTTACAAATACATCACATTCTAATCTTGTGTGTATTTGTTATGACTGCTAAAATGTTTCCTATAGCGTGGATACAACTGAAGAGAGAAGAGTTTTTCTTTCATGTAAGGCCAGCTGTGCCTTCAGTTGTAGTTTTATGACTGGGATTGCCTTCAGTTCCATTGTGCACCATTGTGTCTTGCACACATTCAGGCTTCTTGCTGGGGTCTCTTTCAGTGAACCAGCCTCAGCACACAGGTTGCAGTTCACACTATGAGGCCCACTTCTCCGTTTAACTTCCCCTCTGAACCGACACCAGTCCTGTTCTATTCTGATCTCCATCTACACTATTTAAGCAGTTTGAAATGATGATGCCGAAGAGATGGAGGTTTTTTTTTTTCTTTGTCGAGGGTGTCTTGTGAACAGATGCGATGAGCAGCCCGTGTGTGTTTGGGCCAATGCTGGGTAGGTGGGCGGGTGAGAGATGCTTATATCGCGTTTGGGCCGTTCATATCTCCTGCGTTGATTATTCAGGGCGATGGGAGTTTGTGTGAGTCTGCAAGTGAGACGAGCCAGTGTTTCCCATAAACCAGTTATGTGTGACAGCATGATAGAAAAAAGATTATTCCACCATGTAGCAAGCAAGTTGCATTTAAAGGCAGGTCAGGATCTCACCTAAATCCTCTCCCCACCTGTTTTTGTCTACAGCACATTTAAATGCTCCGACTTTGAAAGGCAAAGTGTTTTGTCTTCGTAAGGAGTCAGAGTATCAGCTGTGGTGACAAAAAGGAATATATATATCTTCACACTCTGTCTCTGTTGTTAATGTGTCATATGACAAAGAGTCTACAAATACTAGGTCTCAAACCCTGCTTGCATTATTCAGAGAAAACATATACATGTACAGTCCACACGCACACACACATACATTCATCCACCCCCTGCACCCATGAACCCCACACACAACACTCACATATGCTGATACACAAATCAGACAGCAGAATGTGAATCCCATTTCTTTTCATGTTCTGTAGATTAACCCTCGTCATATAAAGAAGTGGTCTAACCCCATGCAGCTATTCTTCTTTGAGTGGCTAAAACACAGGCCTTCCAATCGCAGAGGTGCTGATAATTACACATCTCCAGCAGTACATGTGCAGTCATTGTAATTAACTCACATGGACGTCAAGAATTCATCCCTGGCCTTTCTGCTTGTCACTGGAGGAGGGGGTTGAAATAAGAGGTTGTGTGGGGGTGGGGAGGCGGGAGTGTGTTGCAGGATGGTGGTATGGGGGAGTGTGTGTGTAGCTACTACTGTGTGGTTTGAAGAGGGGAGGGATTTTTGGACGTCTAAATATAAATCCATTCTGGGTGTAGCTGTGCCAAACATGCAGCTATGTGGTTTTAAACCTGTGACATTAGTTGCTCATTAAATGAGACACTTCAGTGAGAGTGGAGGAGAAGGCCAGCTCTGTGCCTATCTGTGGAGGTGATGGAGGCTTTGTGAATGCTGCTGCTGTGTGTGCGTGTGTGTGTACCTTTGTAAAAAAGGCTTATTGTTGTGATGTGAATCAAATGGCAATCATGTTTACTTTAAAAAGCCACTCATCTCTGTCAGAACCAGACCTGAAAGCACTTCATTTCCTCTTGTTGAAGACTATTAGCTGCCTCGTGTAGCTGCTTCATTGTTTTTTTACACGAGTCAGTCGACTGAATGTGGAATTGGACCATCTAAAATGTCTCTGGGCCCTTCAGTTCCAAGTTCAGAGCAGAAAGACTGGTTCCAAAACACGCCACCATCGAATGAGATTCACACATCCACTCACAGCACCTGTGACTCATGTCCACTGGGCTCTAATAACACTTTCTGCACTGCTTTCTGCACTTTCTCTGGCTCAAACACAACACCTGAGTAGAGGGTTGAAAGTGTAGGCAAAATCAGCACCATACAGCAGGAAAAAAAAGAAAGTGAGTTTTACAAGCTCCAGCAAGGTCCTTTATCGCCTGATGGAGACCTCGCTAATATATTAAAAGGTCTGTCTGCTTTAATAAAAGCTCAGGAGCTTTTAAATGTCAGTGTTAGCACTGCTCCTTTAAACCTGAGATGTGCTGATCCGACTTTTTGTCTCCTGCTGATACTGATAAACAGTTCTGTAAATACTATTAGAGGCATTTCTCTGTAAATTAACACGAGACCAGGGACGTTACAGTCTACTCTAGGACTGTAACAACTGCTCAATTTATCAATTAGTCAATTGACAGAAAATTAGCACAGGTGACAAACTCTTGCTGGTTACGGCTCCTCAGATGTGAGGATGTGCAGCTTTTCTCTGCTTTCTTATATGTTATGAGGCTGAAAATGAACATCTTTTTGCTTTTTAGCTGTTAATATGGCAGAAAATTCAAATTCTAGACGTCACCATAGGTTTTGATTTTGAGTCTGAATGGGTCATAGATGCATCGATAATGAAAATAACTGTTAGTTTCAGTCCTAATCCAGCGGATACAGATTGGTACACCCCTGTTATTGAAACTTTCCACTTATGAATAGAGTGAATACACACTATAATCTGTTCAACATCCTGAAAAGATTCTTGTCATCTTTCAAAGTGGTAGAATTTCACTAACAGTGTGAGATTACAGCGGGGATTCGTGTCATGGAGGTAATTTCTGTGCATTCGACACTCAAGTGCTCTTGTCCAGAGCCACTTCCACACAAGCGTGCATCGGTACATCACCGACAGGCAAAAAGTCGGAAATTTAATGTTTGGATTTTGTCTGATTTTGACCTGAGCGTGATCATGTAAGAGAAGTGTGTATGATTGTTCACAAGGCCAAACACACACACACATATTAATGTGGATGTGAAATGCTACATCACACTGCAGAGCTTCTGAATCATACACTTGGAGAAAGGTTATTATTTATAGAGCCGGGTCATGACATATGTCACAGCCAACACTTCAGAGAACAGCATGACAGGAATACACACACGTGCACATACACACGTTGTAAATACAAAATGTGCCAACTGACTACACACCCGGTCAATTAATGTTTATTTTGTTTCGTTCTGCAATCAGAGGATTCACGCAGAGCTCTCATTAAAATCATTATTTTGAATTTGCTAATATGTGAAAATTACAGTCTGGATGACATTGGGAAGAGAGAACAATGAAAGGAGTCCTTAGAAGACTCATCCTAAACCGTGTGTTCAATCAATGTTCATTTGCTGCTGTGCTGCCTGGAAAAGACAGAAGCTGTGTGGGACTTCACCAATCAATTGGTTCTATTAATTGAGTGGGTCTTGGCTTGGTCCTAATCAGGTTAGGACCGGAGCCCTGCTCATCACGTGGACACGTCTGGACCGGCACTCTGCTAAAGCTGCCACCAACCTGCTCTCACCCTCTCCTACTGTCATGTTTCATTTTTAATCCAGACGGAGATGAAGAAGGGCCAATTTCTTAGAAATGATTCCTAGTGTGAGGCAGGAAGGCAGGAAGAACAGCTTGACTTTTATTTTCAGTCACCAAACAAAGAAGAAAAAAAAAACACGAAACAAAGAAAGATGGAGGGATCCTTTGTTCCCTCTCCTACACCTGAGTTAGGGTGCTGCTCTAAACCAGTCAATTCTCTTCTATTCCCATCGCATATATACTCTGAGAGCTCGCCTCTCCGGTTTAAACTGGCCTATCAGGGTAGAACTCTGGAATGCAGAGTCGACAAGGTTAACAATTAAAATATCATTTTCTTATAAAATCTTATTGGAGTCTTCCATATATAAGCAGAAAATACTGTACATTCAAAATAAAGCAATTATATGTACAACATGCAGTATTTATCTTAATTAGCTGAGATTTCCTCACACATTCAACACCCAATCAAAACGAAGTACCCACCTACTCATACACCCCATATAAGGCTTACTGTTGAGGCGTGCTTCCTCTATAAGCACCAGCCCAAGATGGCCAACACAAAGGACTAAAACAGGTTAGGATTCCACTACATTTGATCATGTTTTTAAATATGTTTTAGAAATGACCTTAATTCCAACATTGACTACAACTGTGTCAGTCTCATCTGATATTGTAACTAGGTTAAAGAAAACAAAGAAAACTATGTCAGAGAGAATGGACAGAATTGGCCTAGTGGACAAAGAGGGAGCTGATGCTTCCTCACAGCGCCGCATTTACTGTAATCATAGAAGTAAGGTATATCACAGTCTGCCTCTCTATAACTAAGATAACTCAAATGATCTCACATCTCTCTTCTCCACCCATCATCCCTCCTTCAGTCTTTTATTAGTTGCCTCCTGCTTGTTATTCACTCACTTTTGTGCTTGTGTGTCTATGTGCATATGCTGTAAGTGAGAAAATGACTACGGGGGAAAGACTAGCACTACTTCCCCGTGCCGTGTTTGTGTATCTGTGTGCATCTGTGCCTATGTATGTTTGACAGCACAGATTAGCGATGAAGCATTGTCGTGTCTCAGGTGTGTGCGTTTCCCCTGTGGTGCTTTGTGCTTAAACCCCCTCCTGGCTTCTCTTCAGGCAGGAACAGATATAATGATAGGCCTAATAATGGCTAGGCTTGGCTCTGTCACTTTATGGTATTTGGAAGCTTCAAGCATCGTATTTCATACCAGATAAAAAGACAAAGAGCCTGTAGACGCCCTAGCAGCATAATGCGGCTGCTCTTAGGCACTGCAATGCTTTGAACTAAATGGTGATGTTAGAATGGTAACATGCTTACAGTAACATTTTAACAGCTAAAGTTAGCAGCTGTTATATTTATATTTAGTTTAGCATGTTAGCATACTAGTATTTGTGAAATGGCACTGAACACAAAGTACAGTTTGGTATCAGTGTTGAAGTTCTAAAGCTTTTCATGATGTGATGCACAGTTTCTGTGTGTTTCCGCTCTATTATGTTTATATCTTCCACTCAGTCTTCAGATTTTAAATTTGGGGAACAGAGAGCAGTGGTATTTGATTACTTGGCTCAGTTTGGTAACTTGGCATTGGCTGATAGGTATCACAGTCAGTACTGGGAAAGGCGTTTGACTGGTGCATCCTTAGTGGAAATGTCATACATCTTCTAGGGACAGACACTAGCCTGGCTAAAAAGAAAAACAAAGGGAAAAAAAATAAGATAGCAAATATTTTAATCTGTGACCTGGAGCTATTTATTAACTATTAATCAGGGTCACAATCATATTGCAGTATGAATATGTTATTCAGTCAGTGTTGCACTGGCATGAAACCAAACTCATTTCAAAAAGTTAGAATTCATAGATCCTCAAAGCTGTTTACACTCTTACAGGTATGGTGTAGTACTTTGAGTTCTCTGGAGAACCTTTTTTTTTTTTTTTTGCTGTTTAAGTTTCTTTAGGGAACTGAATGCAGTTTTTAAAGTCACAATGGGAGCACTTTTGGTGCTTTGAAGAACGTTTTATGCTTAATATTCTTTTTTTTTTTTTTTTGAGTTGAATGTATACTTTATTCTGAAACGCACAAAGATGCAATCTGGTATATTAGAAAACAATGTTCCATAAAAAAAATAGTTACTTGAATGGAGTGAGAAAAGAAAGGAAAAAAAAAAGAGAGAGAAGATTTATATATATCTATATCTATATCTATCTATCTATCTATCTATCTATCTATCTATCTATCTATCTATCTATCTATCTATCTATCTAACAAGAAAAAAAACACATACATGAGTTCGCCAACACTGAAGCTGTGCACAAAACAAGAAGACAAGGTTTACATGGATTTGATCACAATCACAAATACAAGATGGTTGCTAAGTGGTCATTAAGTGGGCACAGTTTTAAGTCTACCTAAATGCTTCAGCACCGGGTCCCAGACAGAAAAGAATTTGTCCCTAGACCCCCTGAGAGTATATTTTATCTTGTATGAATTGTGTCAGGTCACTAAACCACACAGACACTGGTGGACTTTTTGATTTCCAATGTAATAATATTCTTCTACGTGCAAGCAACGTCGTAAAAGCGATTATGTTTTTATAACTTTTCCTTAATGTTGTATGTCTCCTATCTGTGGTACCAAATGTGGCCATAGCTGCGTTGGGTTGAAGATCAATATTCAATGCTTCTGACAACGTTTTAAAGATGGTAGACCAGTAGGTTGCCAGGGCTGGACAAGACCAAAACATATGTGTTAAATCACAATAATGAGTGTTTCGACATCTGTCGCAGCCTGCATCTGTGTTTGGATATATTTTGGCCAGTCTTGCCTTGGAGTATTAGGTGCGATGTAGAATCTTGAATTGTATGATGCTTAATTTGGCACAGGAGGTACTGTCGTTTACTCTTAAAAGAGCACTCTCCCAAATCTCCTCTTCCAAGTCTTCCCCCAGCTCATCTACCCAATCTGCTCTAATCTTTGCCACTGTCGTGTTTTTAAAAGAGGTTATACAATCACTAATTCTTGAGATAAGTCCTTTGGTCTTGAATGTGGATTTTAACAAATCATCTAAAGCAGAAGGAGATGCTATGTATGGAAAGTTGGGATTGTGATGTTGAAGGAAATGGTGGACTTGAGAATATCGAAATAAACTAGACCGAGGGAGTCCAAATTTGTGTGCTAAGTCATCAAAGCTTGCAAAAATAGAGTCTATGTACATATCGTTAAAATTATGAATGCCTCGTCTCTGCCAGAGAATAAATTCAGAGTCTAACCTAGCTGGCAGCTAATTACAGCTAAATACATTACACATTAGCTAGCTAATGTGTAATGTATTTTAAATATATATATATATATATATATATATATATTAAAATAAATATATTTTAAATATTATATATTGCACCTTGAATTAACTCAGGGACTAATGCTATTTACACCAAATTCTGGGAAGAACTTGATAATCTTTGATCATCTCTGAACCATTAGGTAAAAGGTTCCTTGCCGAACTGAAAAAAGTTCCCCCATGGCATCACACAACTTTAAGTTCTGACTGCAGCAACATTTGAAATGTGTTCCAGAATGTTTTTGCAATAATACATGCAGAATTATAAGATTTCAGATAATGTTGATCATTTGTTAAACTTTGGTAAATTAGTCATTAGATCATTTTGATCACATTGATCAGCACAGTGAAGATTTAGATCTTTTAGCAGCAGATTAAAATGACACACTGATCATGGCTGTAATGTACGTCTGCCTTGCACAAATAGTGTACTGCATTACTGTGTGAATACTGTGTAAAGGTACAGTGGATGTGAATGAGGCAAATGATGAACAGAGTGGCTGCATGTGGTGAATACAGTTCCATTGACAGCACTAATGTCTGTGATTTCAGTTCTTTGAACATTGGACACTATACGAGGAGTTTGAGGAACACGTGATGTGGATCTGCATTAAACAAGATGGCATCAGCTTTCATGGGAATTAAAAAGGGATGAATCAAAGAGTGAATTACTACAGCTAATATTGTTACCTAATGTAGCGTGTCTGTGTTTGTACAGTAGCTCAGCCTGCAGGTCACAATCTGCCTCTCTTCTTACTGCTGGGAGAAAGGGGGGAGAACGAGACACAGGGAGCGAGAGAGAGAGAGAGAGATGGGAAGGATTGATGTTGGGACGGGGGTAGGGATGGCTGGATAATGGTTGGAGGAGGCTGCACGAAGTATTGGTGTGGTGTGTACTGTCAGATATGATCGAATTGCAAAATGGGAAAAAGACTGCAGGCAGAGAGGATGAGAGGATTAGAGGATGAGAGGAGGATGGACAAAAAAAATAATAGTGATCCAAAGTATGAGAAGAGTTAAAAGCAATTAGTATCAGAAGACCCATGAAACAAAAATATGCTTTGAGGATGAATTTTAAACAATGACAGTGACTTGTCTATTTTAGAGTTTCACAGTTAGCTCGGTCACCCTCAGTGACCCTTACTGTTGGACAGACATGGACATGTCGTGGCTGCAGGCACTCCTCCGCTCCTTTCCACTGCTAATTCATGAATTATATTTGACACATTCCCACCTGTGGGAATCCACTTGAGACTTGCACGGCATATTGTATAAAATATCTCACAAACTTATATGAGGCCTGTTCTATTAATTATGTGGACTGCGGTCGGGGCAGGGGATTAATAAAAACCATCAATTAGGCATGCTCTTCAGCACATTTATAATCAAGAGAGCTCTCGACAAAGTGAGCTCGCTTCATTATTTCTGGATTTAACCCCCACAGACAGATTGTGAAGCTGATAGTCAGTGATGAGAGATTTCTGCTCGCTGTCTGAATTAGGTCTCTAACTGATCATTTTCACCATTCAGACACTGAAAGGCTCCCAGAGCTCAAATCCAAAGGCCCACTGAGGTTGTTTTCTTCCACATGCACACTCTAAGATACACGTGTGTCCTATCTTTCAACCAGTCATGTACACACACACACACACACACACACACACACACACACACACACACACACACACACACACACACACACACACACACACACACAGTCTGTCTGGCTGCAGTAGTTTGCATTTCTGAAGGCAGTGGGTGAGCTGCAATCAATAGTGACCCAAACAATCATATATTATTTACAATGGCTGTTTAAAGCAATCAATATGGACGCTTTCACCACCCACCTGCTTGTGACTCGGTTTACTGAGGCTGCAGGTAAGACTGAAAACAAAAGCTGTAGTGGTTAAACATTATTACCAGTTACAGAGTAGCTGGCCTGAAGGGCTGGTAGCCAATATATTTGACTTTGCTTTTTTCTCTCCATCTTTCCTTCCTGTTCTTTCAAATGTAACATATGGGCAGTTCTCTTGATGGTGTTACTACAGTAAACATTTTCAGTTCAAAACTGTGCCAGTGGTATCGCGTTCTGAACCGTGGATATCAGCTTTACCGTCTTTAGCTTGACGTGTCATTGTGTCATCAGTTTTTCTGAACCGCCTGCACTTATTGAGGGAGTGCAGCTTTTGGTAAATAGAACACTGCTTGACTGAGTCCTCCAAATGTTTCTTGTCAAAGGGGTGGGGGTGTTGGCTTCCTAACTTCTACTTGTGGACTGAGATAGGGTCTTCATTTTCCACAGCTTTGCTGGAAGCCTCTTTGAGGTGCAGTGATAGAAGCTTGGAAAGCAAAGCTGTGGTCTGTTCTCATTTGATTTTGCATAAACTCAACAAAGTATTAAAATGGTGGTTATGGAACCTGATACTCTTGTTTGTACTATAAACCCCAGGTCAGCTGAGGTCAGGTAGGTAACCTTCACACTTAGCTACCTTGACTACAAGGAGCTGGAGCCTCATTTATAAAAATGTTACTAGATTTATATTTGAACTCAGACCTAAGATCATTTCTGATGTTCATGTGAAAGATCTTAAGCCCATTTGTGACTTACATACCTAATATCTAAATATCTAATTAAAACTGACAGCATCTGTCTTACAATCAGTGATTTTCCCTGATATAATGTTAGCACAAATAATGGTTTAGCCAGGAATAGGCACAGTTAGCTCATTCTAATTCGACACACAATTTACACAACATTTCATCCTGTTTTTAATTTAGAACACTTGCGTCAATTATTTCTCACACCTATAATTCATTCATCAGTTCAATTCAATTCATCATTCTTATCTCATTGTTCATAAAGCTAATGCAAAGTTAGGCACAGGCTGGGCAAACATTTGAGTGCAAAATTCCTCGTGACTCTCCTCCACCACCATCATTAGTTTGTTTTGTACCAGCTCTGCAAGTTCTTGCAGTCACTGGTAGTCTTTGTTCTGGATTTTTTTTCTTTTACTCCAGCATTGTCAAAAGCATAATTGGAGCAATTTTTCAGTTATAGTGAGGTTGAGAACGCTCAATGGCCAGGTGAAGTGACGGATCAGCTGAGTGACGCAGGAAGAGAGAGAGACAGGTGGAACACTCAGAGCTAGAAATAGACATCAAACCGGGTGGTCAGTGAAGATGTCACCATGTGCGTAAGAAATGAGAGGAGCAAAAGGACTGAGCCTGGGACTGTAATAGCAGTAAATGAAAGTGATGAAGCCAAAGCAACAGGGGGTACATTAGACTCCTCTGAAGTAATACGTTCCAACTGGAAGCAGATGAATCTGAGCTCTGCCTTTATTAGGCCTTGAACCCACCAGGGCAGATACAGCATTCTCTTCAAAATGTTTACTAGCAAATTGTCTAAAAGCTGTTTTTTATATCGTATAATTCAGCCAGATTTCAGCTCCAGCTCAATAATAATGTGTCCTAGTTGTAAACTGTCTCTTTCTAAACCACAAATGATTCAAATAAATGCAAAAATGTTTTGAATTCACTGTTATCCTGAAAGGCACAAAAACATCAGCAGTAAGCTGCAGTAGCATGTTCCAGTTAAGGAAGATCTTAATCCAGCAACATACAATCATATTTTAGAAACCAGCGTTCTTCCAACTTTGTGGCAGCAGTTTGTGTTTGTCCCTTTACTCTTTCATTATCACATAACCCCGTGCACAGAGGAAGGTCCATAAAGAAATAGTTTGCCCACCTTGCTGTAGAAGAACTTAAACACATACTGTATCTCCAAACATCAGTGACCAGTGCACTTTTGATTAAATGGGAGCACATCCCTACAACCTAGTTCCAAAATACTTTGGAGGCTGTTATAGCAACATATGAATGGTTTTAGAATGATACGCCCACATACTTTTTGTCACGTAGTGTAAATCTTACCTCTGCACATCTCATTTAAAATCGGACATAATATTTTCCATGTATAAAAGCTACATCACATCTTCACACATCCTTACAACCAGAATTATATTTCTACCCACAGCTGTGTAAACTAGTAAGCCTAATATCAAACAGCCAGTTCTGCCTTCAAGCATCAATGACAGATCCCTCAGTCTACCCTTCTGTGGTCTTTACACATACTGTACATACAAGCCATGCACCCCAATCCACAAAAGTCTTCTAACTATGTAGTTTAGGCTCTTATGTACATAAAAGTAAGTAGTTTCAATCCAAATTTGAAAGTCATAATTTTTGTCTAATCTTATCCAGGCTTACTGTTTTTGTCAAGGGAGTCTCACTGATTTGAAGAAAGCTGTTTTTTTAAAGTGTGCATTTTTTAGATGGCTAAAATATGTTTTGCTGTCCACAGCAGCCGGTTACTCCTGTGGAAGATTGATCAAATGGTGATCTGCCACATCTGTACACATCTGGAGAAATGGTCTGAACAGTGAAATGAGCTGTGATTTGAACTTGGCTTTGCTTTAAACCCTGGCTCCCATCCATACTGTGATTACTTGATCTCCAGTTTATATACATTCATATGTGGTGAACATCTGAAACTAGACGGGGGAGCAGGTACAGCTGGCTGCTTTGAACAGACAGAGACACCAAACACTGTATGATGAGTGAGTCACTGCACCAATAACCTGTACAGATGAGAGGGGTAAAAACCATAGCATAGTAACAAACACTTACTGCAACCTGTGAGATGTAATAGTAGAGTATGAGAGGCACCTACCAGGCATCCTGTAGAGACAAGGAGACCACTTTAGAAGAAAATAAAATCATCTTACAAATCAACATCAACACTTGCTTAGCCTTTAGTTCATGTCTGGTCACAGCCATAAAAGCAATGTGTCCAGAAGTGAGATGCTGTGGGATGAACAGTACTCTGAAGTCACCAGATGGAGTCAGAGGTCCCTACGGACATCCTTCTGTAGAGTTCTGTAGGCAAACGTACAGTAGAGTACACATATGGATCCTATAGCCATAGGATATAATTCTGTCAAAGATGCAAATATATGCAGAAACAAGGACAAGGAGAAGATCGAGTTAGAAATCCTGTCACTGATCTCAGGCTGTAAAAATAGAAAGCACTGAAGTCCGACGTTCAGTCAGTTCCTACTGTGCACAGATGTCTCATTTAAAGCTCACATTATATAAAATTAATAATAAGAAAATCAGCTGTTCTTATGCGGGTCTGTCAGTCCACCAGTTTGGTCCAGACTGAAATATCTCAGCAGCTGCTGGATTGATTACCATGAAACTTTGTACAGACACTCGTGGTCTGCAGAGGATTTGGTGCAGACACCGTCAGGATGAATTTTATTTTATCCTAACTTTAAATCTTCAGTTCAGAATTCTAATATTTTCACTTATTTCCTGGGGGATAGTCTCCCCACCATGCTAAAAAAGTCACATGATGGAATAGTAAAGACTAATACATGCATTAAGACAAACAATAACACAGGTCTTTGGAGATGTTGTTGGTCTGGTTTTCTCCCAGTAACAACTCCAGCACTTGCCCAGATATAACTTTATCACACTGTGTGTTTTGAACTGTACACCATGCAGGAAATCATTGAAGTGGAATCTAGCGGACAGGGCAGCAGACAAAGACCGCTCTGTCATTTAAATTGAAAAGGCCTTGCTTCAGGAAAAAAATAGATTATAGCATATGGCTGGGAGGAGAGCTAAGGTGGTGCAGGGCAGTTGGAAACTCTTCAGTCAGTCAGTCAGACACTCTGTCAAACAGACACAATGTCAGAGCCAAGTGACCCAAACAGGACTTGGCAGCGAGTGCCTGGGGACTGTCTCTGTAACTCCAACCTGCTCTCTGAACAGCCTTTTCCCAGATTGCTGAGGTTGGCCCATCAGTCTCAGAGCACTTTTTAATCCAAGTGTGCATCCATGTTTTTTTGTGTATTATTAAACATGTGTTTGTGTGCATGTATTTGTTTTTGGATTGGTAGATGACCATTATATTGCATCATTAGCCTGGCCACTACTCTCCAGTTTTCTGTCTCTTCCTGCTTTTGTGTAATTGCAGCAAATATTGACTTTGGAGAAGGTCTGTCTCTCCCCCAGCATCAGACGGCCAGTGACTAAGCAATGCTCCAATAAAGAAAAACAATGCTGTTTTCCATGGCAGGGCTCTGGGAGTGGCAGCTGGTCAGAGAGAGTCTACTGTGAAAAAAACATCGGATGCACCTGTTACTGGACAAGACAGACGGGCTGTACTCGGCTTTACGAGCTCCCAAAGACAAAGTCAAGCCATTGCTGCTGCTGCTGTTTGTTGTGTTTTTGAGCCTCTTTTATTTTCTTCATCTCCGACTAAGCGGTTTGTGCTTCAGGATCTCACGCAGTACCACATGTTCACATAATGCCCAATTACGAAAGAATATTTGCTGAAGAAGCAATATACAGGCATTGTTCAGTTGCATATGTCCCCAGTTTTCAGAAGACGTGTGTGTTTGAGGGGGATTAACTTGTATGTAGAGATGCTGGCAAATAAACAGAGCTGCTGTAGACAAATACTCTAGATGCTGTTAATCCCTCAGCTTTGAGCGTGTTGGGTTCTGACAGGAACCCCCTCACATCAGACGTACATTTGGAGGGAAAACAGCATTAGCAGTATCAGTCACAATGATAAGGATATAAGGATGGCAGGGATTCACAAGTGTTTGTTTGCACCATGACAATCTGTGGCTTCATCCTAACATGAGTCTTAACCTCAGCAGATCTTTGCTATTCCTTCTCATTCACCTCTCATGCTGGCCTGTCAGCTCTGCAGAGATGCACCAGTGACTGACTGGAACTCCTTCCACAGCTCTCCATGGTCAAACTAATGAGCTGTATGTGTGAATCCACTCTCATTTGGGTACATTTGTTATGTGTGTGTTGTGTGTGTGTAGGTGTGTGTGTGATAAATTTCATGCATTGTATTTGTGGCTTCAAGCCGTTTGCATTATTACCACCTTTCTTAATATAGCCTGCCAGAGTCATAAGATTATGCAATTATGGCACCATGTCAGATTGATGGGGGAGACTAGCGCATGATTCTCCCTCAACCAAAAGTGCCACGGGCATTGTGCAGCGTCAGTCAACTTGATTACAGCGTGATTATTATTATTAAAAATACCAAACATGGTGTCAATATAGTGATGCTTTTTCGATCTTGTGTGTTTAAGAGGATACAGCGTCATTCATTGTACAATTATACTTTCGATAACATCCAAAGACTAAAGTTATTAAAAAAATGTGGCTCACCTGCTACTGTGAAAACAGAATCAGGGGTTAAAAGTTTCAAAATGTGAGTTGTATTTTTTTGGGTGAGCTGCCGCAGCTGAAGAAAGGAAAGGGCTGTTTTTTGTTGTTGTTTTTTTTGCAGTGGTTTGAAAAAGGTATTGGGTATTGTTTTATAAAACTAGGACTGTTATTGCAATTAAAATTCTGGTATCATGACAACCTTAGACCAGACTGTATTTGCTGACTGACTGAGCTTTGACCTGTGAAATTTAAAAGCATGTCCAATGTCCAGCAAGTCACAGTTCAATTCTCAGTAAGATGTTTTATAGTGCTCCTCTTGTTCTAGAACTGACACCTGAGTGGTTGTTTTGGTTTCTTCTGGCTTTCTGTGCACTGAATCTTTCTCACTGAATATCTAGAAGCCAGTTAAAAAATGGTTTGTTCTCTGAGGCAGAGTGAGATGAGATCTAGCAACATTAAGTCCCTTTGTAAAAGCCTAAACCTCATTACAAAAGCATTGATTGGACTTTAAATTCACAACATTTTGGAAGTAAATTATGGAAATAAACCACTTGATGGAGACAGCATATTGTCATGAAATGACTTGAATGGCACAAATCCAAGAGCGGTGTGTTTATCATTAGACTTCTTCCAGAGGCCAACACAGGTCAAGTGAGTCAAGTCCTTTTTCCAGAATGTCTCAAATTTACACATTTTTGTATTTTAGTATTTTCCTTCCTCTCAACTCTCCCCGCCAACAGTAAGGACAGACAAGGTTGTGACATCACAGTGTAGAAGTATTTTGAATTGAACTGAGGAAACTCAAACTCCCAGGGAAAACTGGGACAGTTGGCTCCACCTGGATAATGAAGCTTTTACATCAGAACACCCAGCAGTTCCTGCAGTGTTACTATTCACCCACTCTGCTTCAGGTCAGTTTAATGTATTCTTCTACATATTGGACAATTCACTGACAGAAGTCGTTCATGTGCATCTTTGTTTTACTCACACACAAGTGAGGCTTTTATTTAGTCATGTCAAAAAGTATTCATCCAGCGACAAACTCAAGCTCAGGCGAAACAACTCTGTTAGATTTAATCATATTATAATTGTCCTGTATTCATTTATAGGCTCCTGCATTAAGACAGAGCTAAAAATGATATATCTGGTGCTCATGCATTTCATATCAAGATGTGTATCTCTCACAGATGGACACTGTGTGATCCTGTGAACATGAATCGATATGAACTATATAAATAAAGGTTCAGTAGGTTTAATGTGAAATTTGATTGGGGGACTGCTTTAACCTCTTGATAAAGAATATTAGTCTCTATATTCTTTAACTTAGAGTTTTTATAAAATGAAGTGGTTCAAGACCTTTCTGACACCATCCTGTAAATGTCCTCCTGCATGTTTTACATTTTATTGGCCATGGTTTACAGTCGTGTTGTAACAAGATGACCTGCTCTCAAATGTTCCCTTGCCTCTCCCCTAACTCATCAAGAATTCAGAGCACAAACACCAAATTGGAATCTTGAGCCAATCTTTCAATCTTCTCTCTTCCACAGAGTGCTCCCCTTCCTTTTATCTCTCATCAGGCTGTACACGTTATACACAGAACATTCAGAAATTGCTTTTTATCACAGTAGGTGCGTGTGTGTGTGTGTGTGTGTGTGTGACCGTAGTTATATATTGAGTCAACTGTGAAGCTTACACTCACATTTAAGGAGCCTATTTGTGTTTGTTTTTTCTTATTTTTGTGCTATAGTGACAGTAAAGGGAGGTTTGAATGATGTTCTGCTCCATGTAAATTAGTATTCTAAATGAATGGAAACATTAAGTCCGTGCATCGTCATAGCAGCTCATCACATCACCAGTCTTTTACTTTTGTGTGTATGTATGTGTTCAGCAAAAGGCTGTGTGTGTCAGTGTCAGCCTTAGAGGCATAGTTAATTATTTGCTGTTTGAAATGTATCTGCCACTCACACTCGCTTTTTAAATGCAAATAGTTTGTTAAAAATGTGTGTGTAAAAAATGGTGAATAATCATTATCGTATGTTTGCATAAATGCAACGTTAAAGCTGCAAACACAATATGAAACACTTTGAATTCAGCAAACAAAGATAATTATGTTTACATTATTGTCTACATTTGTAATATGTATAACAGTTGGGCTTTTGTTTTTTAATTATGCTGAGATGAAAAATGTGCATGATTTTTAAATAGTCAAACTTGATAAACTGTATAATAATCTACTGTACATTATGTACAGTAGATTATTATTACAGGTTTATTTAAGTTTAGCAGTTGAAGTGCAAAACATTTGATAGAACAATAATCATAATAAGAAAATGATCAAAAACCCAAAGATATTCAGTTTACTGTCATGGAGGACTGAGGAAAGCAGAACATACACATTTGAGAGTCTGAAATTGAGAATTTGAACATTTCTTTCAAACAAAATGACTCAGTGATTAATTGATTATTAAAATAGTTTGTGATTAATGTAATAGCTGAAAACTAATCAATTAACTGATTAATTGTTGCATCTCTAAGTATAATGCATAAATGATTAAATACTTAAAATGCTTAAAGTCGAAAGCTGTCTTGAGTTCATGCCATGCCACTTTTAAACTGTCCACTTGTGAATTGTCCACATCTTTGGACATTTTTTCGTGATTCCTCATACCTTTTATCAAACAGTGGTTATGAGAAAAGAAATTCTGTACCGCCACACTCTCACCAGAGACTTCACACTTAAAAGCTTTGTTGATTCAATTTCAGCACTCGAGACAAATGACGACAGAGCCATTGATACACATTGAAGAAAAACATATTTCATAGCAAAAGCAGTAAGTGGACGGATGTGAAGGTGCTTCAGACAGAACTAATCTACACTAATGCGCTGCTGACACATTACAGTGGAGCTGTCAGAGGAGCAACAGTGAAAGAACAAGAGACTCCAAAGAGCATTTAATAGTTCAGACCTAATCAGTGCACTTGGTGTTGTCACATTTGATGACTTCAGAGAAAAAAAATCAAAATCAACACACAATCATGTAAATGCAGTTAGACCATGATGTACTTTTTGTGTAAGCTTTAGTTACTTTACTTTCAAATAGGTTGGAAAGAGTGTCGTTCTGATGACAAACATAAAGCAGAGATGGAGCAGACATTGCTAATCTTTGCAGAGCAGACAGATGGCCCAGACATAACCAGTGTATGCAGAGTTGACAGATAGGTCTAGATGGGAACATGAAATATTTAGCAGCAGTAAATGGAGGAGGATGCAGTAGTATTCACTGTCAAGCCAAGCCTGATTTCATTTGCATTCATTAATATTAACAGTGTCACTGCTCTTCTCTGTCACGGGAACACAATCTGTTTCTTCTTCAACTTGGCCTTGTAATTCACCTGTCACAGCATCAGCCATTAGCCCTGCGTGATGGGGTGACAGATTCTATAAGAATGGTCTCAGAAATACAGTGCCAAACACTTGTGTGTTTGTATCCTCTTTGGATAGCTTGTGCATTCTTTATTAGATCTCAGATGGTTTTCCATAACAACTTTTCATCTAATCTTTGGCGGTTTCTTCTTCCTGGCAAGTAGAAATATGTTTATATCTTGTTGTGTAGATCAATATTTATTGGACAACATCACCATCACAAGTATGTAAATATTGATCTCTTGTAACATTGTTAGACTCATGGTGGGCAGTTAAAAAAAAGGATTAAAATCAATGTAGCAGAATTGGAGATATTGACTTTTATTATTCCACACGTTCTTCTTCCTTGACAAATCCACTACCTACATTAGGTACTATACTAACTGACTGCTGACAGGTCAGTCGGTGATTTAGGTGTGTTATGCTAGTAGTGGCTAATGTAGCCTGGGGGGGCCTTAAGCAGAGATGGAGGTCTATAGAGGTCTGGTGAGCTCTTTTTTTTTTTTAAACTCCACAGCCCCATATATTTTTTGACTTGATGTCTTCGTCCTCAACCTGAGGCACTTCTCTCTGGAGCCAGAAAAAGCTTTATACAACTTTTTCCCACATATGCACTAGTACTCCTGTGATGTACAAACAGACTTTGAAGTGTAAAATCAGTTCCTGTTATATATCATAAGCTGCGGGGAATGTCCTGGTCAGCCCTCCTGCCATGCAGGACCTCCATATCACATTATTTCCTACTGTGCAAACACATGTGATCATGGCTTGGCAGGCCACAGTACAGGCTGGTGGAAGAAATTCACATGTGCGTTTGACAGTCTGTCAAATCAGTGATATCAAGTATTTTTTGTGGTGTCTGTCTCTCACAGCACAGAGCTCAGTGTGCACAGCGCCTCAACAACAGGTGTTGTTCAATGGATAACAGTGATACTTTGGCAGCTTTTGCCTATTTTAGTTACAGCTAAATTTGGAAAGAAAAGAAAAAAAAATCACAAACCTCTTTTGGGCTTTTTGCAAGCCATTACAGAGACTGACATGGGAGTCTGCCCATCCAGTCTAGATGTGTTTTGGGAGACAAATAACAGACATGTTCCTCAGGGAGCCTTGTTGCTATGATTCATTCATGTACGGGATCTCAAGGTGCAGCTCGGAGGAGTACAGTGTCCAGTTTCCAGAATTGCATCTTTACTCTTTGCAGATGATGTGGTTCTGTTTCATCAAACTGTGGCCTTCAGCGGCTAATGCCATGCTGGTTGCGATAAGAGTGAGCACCTCCAAATCTGAGGCCATGGTTTTCTGCCAGAAAATGGTGGATTGTTCCCCGTGGGTTGAGGGTTAGTTATCGTGCCAAGGGAAAGAGTGCATGTATCTCAGGTCTTGTTCATTAATGATGCTAAAATGAGATCAGAGATGGACAAGCAGGAATGGTGCACCAGTCAATCTACATTCCAACTTTCACCTATGGCCATGAGCTTTGGGTAGTGACTGAAAGCATGAGCTTGCACAAGTGGCCAAAATAAGAGGGTTGAGTTGGAGGGATGGATGGGTGGGGGAGAGATAAAGAAGGTGGTAAGTGCCAGTGTCCATGTCATGCACCCTGTGACCAAATCAATGGCTTATCAGCCATGATACGTTTAATGTCTACAGACTGATAGGAAATACTGGCATGCATGAAAGACGGCGATGCTGGGTTAGGGTTATGCTGCCTGTTGACCTGTGCTTCACATATCAATGGCTCATAGGTGGTGTCTGACCCACACACAAGCACAAACAATTGTACAGGTTGAGTATTTTTCATCATATTAATTGTTCATTTATAGGATGTACCAGTACAACTACAACAAATTTCACCCTGACCATTTCATGTCTTTTATGCCTCTCATGAAACAGTTTGTCCAGTTTGAGTTTTAGTTTCTATAGTAACAAAAACACAGCAGTTAAACTAACACAAAACTTTCAGTGCTTTCATATGCACTGAACACAAAATTAGCTTTGTTTTCATCCAGTGTTTCGCTCCATGATGCATGTCGTAAGAGATCCTTGATATGAAATGCATTTCTTCTTCATAAAACATTTGCCTTTTTTGAATAGTCTGGGACCTGCTACGTTATAGTGTCCAACTGATGATAAGTGATGGCAGGCGGCGACACAGTGGTGTAGTGGTTAGCACTGTTGCCTCACAGCAAGAAGGTTCTGGATTCGAACCCAACAGATGAGCCTGGGGCTCTGTATTCTCAGCATGTCTGCCTGGGTTCTCTCCAGGCGATTGGCTTCCTTAATTGGTGACTCTTAATCGCCCATAGTTGTGAATGTGAGTGTTTGTGAGTGTCTTCGTGTGTCAGCCCTGTGATGAACTGGCGACCTGTCCAGGGTGTACCCCGCCTCTCGCTCAATGTCAGTTGAGATGGGCTCCTGCCCCCTGCGACCCTGATGAGAGTAAGCGGTTATGCAAAATAAACCGATGTTGGCGCGTTTGTGCGATGTGTCATCCACCCCGCAGGCATAAACAAAACAGGCAACCGGAAAATTTGTTGTTACATAGAGGAATTAATTAACACTTGAGGCTATACCAGTTTCTCACAGACCACAACACATACCGAGTGTCATCAGCTGTTGACACCGAAGAGAAGATGCAGGATGAAACAAAAATAACGAAGGTTCATATTCATTATCCATCGTGGTTTCTCATTACTCTGCAGGCTGCCAACTTTCTTGCGTTGGTGTTTCCTTCCTCCTCCTTGCACTCTGAGCTGCTCGTATTAGAGTTTTGATGTTTGTCACCCAGTCAATAGCGCAATGACAAGCATGTGGCTGTGACAACAGACACCCTGTAAATAAATAAGTTACTTTCCACAGGAGCCTGCAGGAAAGTATTGCTGCAACAATGCACAGAGCCAAGTAATGGTCATTCCAGTAGCTTGGAGCTGTTGAAATGATTTATCAGCCTGAAATGAGTGTCAAATAGCAATCTCTCATGTGCTGAATGACACTGACTCACATACACACAGAATGACATCAAGATCAGAGTCTATAAGTCTGTGTGTCTGTCTATTTATGAGTCTGTCCATCCACCTCTCTCCTCCACCTTCTGCCTTTATGAGCAGTATTAAAGCGCGTCTGCCTTTCTGTCTGTCCATCTGTTTATCTATTCATCTGCCAGTCTGCCCATCCAAACCGTCACTCTGTTTATCCACCTGTCTTTCCATCTGTCTGTCTCCGTCCAATTATTATATCTGGCTGTCAGTCATATTGCTTTGATTGCACAGCAGTAATCACTGTGTGGATGCACTGTGTGAATCAAGTGCCTCATGTACCTCACCGCTTTCATTTTTCATAGTATGTATTTGGGGGATTTTATTTGGTCTTTGCGTGTAGGTATGAACCTAAAAACAATGTAAGAATCACAGACAGATGTACAGTATCTTTATTCAATTTGATAAAAAAAAAAAACACACAAAGTTGTTACATTTCAACATCATTCAGAGGATGCTTATACTGTTCTAAAGCTAAAAACTTCAAGTCCTTAAGCTAATTCTATAAAAGGTGAAGGCAGTTTCCATATTCATAAATCCAATGGGGCACCCATTGGATTGGGTACCTTGGGGCACCCAAGGTGATGTATTCCTGTGAATGGGTACAGTATCCCATATTTCTTGAAAGCAATAATAAATAAGAGGGTAACTTATTAAGAATGACTTATCAACAAGAGAACAGATCATATCATGTACTACCTTACATGCTGCTGTCAAAGTGCTATGTCCAGGTCTGAAATTGAGTGATGGGAAATAAAAAATCTGCCTCAACTTTTTCAGAGTTTCCTGATGGACAGTGAAGTAAACTGCTGCCAACTGTAGCTGCTGTTAGCTAATGTTAGCTCAGTTTGTTAGCTGCTGGTAGCTAATGTCAGTTTATTAGCTGGGTTGCCCGAACTGTGAGCTCAGAGCACTGGGGGAGTGTTAGTGTTTGTAGGCTTTTTGGACCACCGGGAAGAGGAGGTTTTCTGGGAATGCTGATGGGGAGCAGTGCCGGTGTCTTGGAGCTTCTGTAGCCTTTCAGGGGTCAATTGAGGCCAAGGCATCAAGAAAACAGCCAGCACGGTGTAAAATGATTTCCCATGTCACTTATGGTGGCTTTAAGCTAAAGGTTGAGTTATGTGTTATGTATGTTTTCTCTTTTAATTGTTGTTGTTCTTAATCTCTGTGAGGCACCTTGTGCTACATCTTGTATGAAAGGTGCCATATAAATAAAGTTTGATTGATTGATGTAAAACTACTTGAATAATTGTTTTCTTGTTCACACATTACAAATGAATTGATCTTTCTCCTCTCTTATATGATGCTCCATTATTGAAGTCCCTGCTCGCTTTGCAGGACAGCTTCCATCACAGCTGCAGTAGGCAAAACCTATACAAACCTATGCAAAACCTTTAATCTCTCTGCTGCTGTCTATCACTCCGCTAAGCAGAGGGAGTTGGCTGCCCAATAGGCATGCCCTGCTCTGTCTCTGAAATGACCTGTGATTGGCCAAAGTCTCCAGTCACAGGCTAGATTTTCTAAAGCCTGAAAACAGATCCAAGAGGAGGTGCAGAGGTCTAGTTTTCTACTTTTGCCTCATGATCTAACTTCACTGAAGCAATTTCTTGCCCACACAATGTTGTATGTCAAGTTTTCCAAAAAAGGTTAGTTGATGATTATAAAATGTATTATTTGGCATCAGTTCTCTGCTAAAACTGTCCCAGATGTCAGTAAAATAATGGTAAGCTTACTGGGAAACAAGAACAAAAAGTGAAAAATAATCACAGACATGAACAGCTTGTTTCTCAGCCTGTTGTCTCCAAATTTCCTCAATAGCCTCAGCACTGCTCTTTGACTTTCAGTGTCTGTTCCTCTCTGTTAATTTCAACTTATCAGCCCATACTGCCTCATGGTTCACCACCTCACCCTGTCATTTCTTCATGCTCCAGGCCTGTTTCTGTGTAATCTCCACTGACAGTCATTGAAATGATATGACTCTTTGCTTTTTATATGTTATGAACTCATCAATAATAATAATAAATGTAATACTATCTACAAATAGGGCCGAGGCCTTTCTAAATTGGCCATAGATGTGATTGTGGTTGTTTGTCTCTATGTGTCCTGTGATGAATCAAATTAAATCAATTCAAATTTTATTTGTATAGCCCAAATTCACAAAACACATTTTGCCTCTGAGGGCTTCACAATCTGTACAGGGAGTGACACCCTCTGTCCTTAGACCCTCGGTTCGAGTGAGGAAAAACTTGCCCACAAAAAACCCTTTTAACAGGGAAAAAAGTGGAAGAAACCTCAGGAAGAGCCACAGAGGAGGGATCCCTCTCCCAGGACGGACAGACGTGCAATAGATGTCACGTGCACAGAACAAATCAACACAAACATTTTGTACAATTACAATGAATGATAGAATGACAATGAATTACAATGAATGATAAAATGATTACAGTAGCAGTGGAACCTGTGATAGAGATAGAGAGACACAGATGCACAGCAGCAGCAAATCATTAACTAAGTTACTATAAACTGTAATGGAGATATGGTAACATTAATGACAGTAATAATATATGTAGTGGACGTCGTGCAGGACCACAGCAGCAGCCACGATCCATGAGAACCTGCTGGACGAAAGAGCACAGAAACTCCAGGGAAGAAGTTTAGTTAGTAACATAACAGAGGGAGGGAGGGAGGGAGGGAGGGAGGGAGGGAGGGGGGGAGTCCCCCGGCAGTCTAGTCCTATAGCAGCATAACTAAGGGATGACCTGAGCCAGCCCTAACTATAAGCTCTATCAAAAAGTAAAGTCTTAAGTCTACTCTTAAAAGTGTTGACCGTGTCTGCCTCCCGAACCCAAAATGGTAGTTTGTTCCACAGAAGAGGAGCTTGATAGCTGAAAGCTCTGGCTCCCAATCTACTTTTGGAAACTATAGGAACCACAAGGAACCCAGCATTCTGAGAGTGCAGTGTTCTAAAGGGGTAGTAAGGCACTATGAGCTCTTTTAGATATGATGGTGCCTGACCGTGAAGAGCTTTGTATGTAAGGAGAAGAATTTTAAATTCTATTCTAGATTTAACAGGTAGCCAATGCAAGGAAGCCAAAATGGGAGAGATGTGATCTCTGATCTTGGTTCCTGTCAGAACACGTGCCCTAAAAACATTCAAGTCTCACACAAAATGAATGATTGTTTGAAACGATCCGTTTCGATCGATTTCCATGTGAATCTCAAAGTTGTTTTTTCAGCGTGATAAAAAATGTCGACAGTTTTCTAACGTGAACACTGCTCAGGTGCTTCTTGTTATGGAATTTTCTATCCTTAGGTTACACGAGGTCATGTGTGGGCCTTGAGGTCCTCGGCGGTTCTAATTGTTTGGCTTTGACTGGGAGCAGTAGGTGCCAGTCTATCTCAACACTGTGGTGGCCAGGGTCGAAGAGACTCTTGCTGCCTGCTTAGACATAATAGATAGCTTGCCGTTGACGTAAACAGACATCTGTGTCTCCAGACTAGAATATGTTGACGATAACACCATTCTTGGTAAAAACATTCTCTTTGACTAATTCTGGGCGTATAGTATTTGTGGTGTTATCTTGAGGTTTAAAGTCTATCCACCAGCATGAGTTGGGCAGAATGTGAGACCGACTCAGGCACTTCTGATGTACTTTGAGAGTGTCTCTAATTCTCCTTGGCCAAGCGTCAATAAATATTACAGCATAAGACATCAGAGGCTCCTGAACACTTTCTTCCCTCCTGACCTCACCATTGACCTTTGACAGCAATTTCTCCACAACACTTGAGGCTTGATACTCAGCTCTCGTGCAGTGTTTGTGTGTGTGAGTGTTTAACAGCATGTGTGTTATGTGTGCACACAGCTGACTCAAACATGTACAGAATGGGACATAACTGTCAAAGTGTGCAGAATGTAATGTGCAGATAATGTGCTGGCCACAGGACACATGAACTCTTGACCCTGCAATTACACTGTGCCCTTTTCAGTCAGCAAGAAATCCAACCATAACCTGTCAATCATAAAACACACACACACATAGCTTCATGAATTAGTTAAGCCAGAAAATGAGCAGCATTGAAAAGCTGTTGCCTGCCTGCCTCCTCCTCCCTCAGCAGTAAGTAAGAATTTTCTTGATCAATGACAGTAATGAACAACCCTTTGCACACCGGGTCAATACAGCAATACAACTAATGTATATTTTACACACACACACACACACACACACACACACACACACACACACACACACACACAGTATTTATAGAACAATGTATGATCTATCTGCCTCAGCTGGGAGTGTTACTATAAAATGCAACCCAATATAATGACTAATTACCTATTAAGTAACTACAGTAATCCAAGTATAACATAGTTAAAGTAACATAACTTGATATCCTCAACACCAAAACCAGAGAAAAGATATATCACAATGACTTGTATGTATTGTAAGAAAGTAGAGCAATGTAATGTTAGAAAACAAGAAAAGAAAATGAGATCAAGATTTTTAGCAACAAAAATGTGTCCTCTTTAGTGAACTTAGGCAGCCTGTAGACAGTTTTCACAGCTGGAAGGCAGAACTTGTTCTGTACTGTGATGTTGTTCCTCTTTCTGCTTTAAAGACACAATCAAATCAGATTTCAACCCAGTAAAAGCATTTCTTTCATTTGACACCAGAATGATGACTCGTTTCGTAAGCACCTCACAGTAAATTAAAATCTATTTGACAATTTTAACCCTGCTAATAGTCCCTATTTTGTCCTAAATGTAGCTGTAATCTGATTACATCTTTTTTCTCTGTAACTGTAACAGATAAGTTACCTTTTTTTAGTATACTGATTACTCTCTAGTCCTGATGTGTGCAGAGTTTGGCACCAGAAGGCTGTTTTATTATGTAACTGGGCGGCCATAGCTCAGTCCGAACCAGTGAGTGGCCTTGAGCAAGGTACATGAAACTGTATTTCGGGTGAACAAAAAGAATTTCCCCACTGGGGGATCAATAAAGTTTCTATTCTAAGTCCTGAATGGCACAAGTTCATCTGTGCACACCTTTAATCTCAGTTTAAGACATGTAGAAGCCAAATGTTCTGAAACCTCCTGGTCACAGACACTAAGACTGAAGAATGAGTGAAGTCTGAAATAAAGAAAATATCTGGAAAGATCTATAAAAAACATATTAGACCCAATATTATGTCAAGCAGAGTGTTTTATATGCCTGGCATCAACCCTAATGCACACTGCCAGCAGTCCTGGCAACATAAAATCCTGCTAAACTGACCCTTGATGCCTTTCCTTCTTGTTCCATATTGACAACTTAGCAAGTCAAGCACATGGGGCAGTCCTTCCTTTGCAGTGTACTGAGCATGTAAAAAAGAAAGTCAACTTCAATGAAACATCCAGCCCAGTTATTACGTAGAAACCCTTTGCAAACACTTGTTTTCTATTCTGTACAAAAAGGACAATCCTGCCCAGCACTAAGATCTGATTGTGCCATTTGAAACTTAAGCCTCATGCACACACACACACACACACACACACACACACACACACACACACACACACACACACACACACACACTGGAGGTCACCTGTTCTTTTGTCATTGGTTTGGAATGGGTCCATTAGCAGGCTTTTCAGGGAAGAAACTAGATGAAAAACCTCCCACCACAGACGTAGACGTAGACACTGGATTTTTTACATTGCATATTTTCAGCTATACGATTCACACGGCACTTCCATTAGCCCTGGCTTAAATGTCTGTTGGAGCAGCAGCAAGCCCTAGGCAGGTTAGTCCACTTTGGAATGCTGGTCTGCAGTACAGTGTGAAAACCTAATATTTAATGTCACACTGACGTGAAAGGAACAGGAAACGCTATGTAATGAAAGTTATTACCTGCTGTGGCAAACCAGTGATGTTGGCTCTGTTTGGTAAAAGACTCACATTAGGATCTCATAACCATTATCTGAGACGGTTACTGCAAATGACATCTCAGGGTCCACGGTACTACTGGCTCAGCTTACGGGAACTGAGAAGGAACAAAGAAGACCAGGTGTAAAGAGAGCAAATTGAGCTGACATTGTCTGGTGAAGAACAGAGGATAATAGCAGTAGAAAATTAAATGAAGGCTCACACTGCAGAGGTGAAATTCATGTTCTATTTCACACGGGTTTTGTCCTGTAATGGAGGGAAAGCTCGTGAATTTAGAACTTGCATTTCAGATTTGTCTGGAGCTTAATTTGGCATGGACATGATGGGATTTCAGTTTTTTGACTTTCACTTCACCAGAGCGCAGGGGAAGACCAACATATGCTGCATCATGTTAAAACAGACACACTGACAGAAACAAAATGGCGGCAGAGAAGCTGATTGAAATGCTTCAGACAGCTGCCAGGAATCATCTGTTAATGAGTGCAGATGTTCCACATCATCTGCAGGTTTCACAAGACAGCAAGAACCTGTTACCGAATGTGTTATCCTGTACTGATTATGTAAAAGTGAGACTGTGGCTTGAAGAAGTTTAGATATTGTCTATAAATTCAGAGGATAAACCTCATTAATTTGTTCCTCCTCAGCCACCATGATAGGCTCGCCTCAAATCAAGAGCGCCAAAGGAGCGAAGCTCTTGTTGTTTTTATCTAGGAACTATACTGATAATGAGATGAGAGGATCTGTCTGATTGACCTGAACTATGTAGAGATATGTATTGGAAAACAGAGATGCAAACCGAGCTGCAGCTGGTATCAGGCCCATCGGAGGCCCAGAAATCAAAGCCAGGTCTCTAATGTTGGCCATGAACTCTCACAGGACCTTTTTGCTGTGAGGTGACTGTGCTAACCACTAAACACCACCTGTTGTTACAACACTGTCTGGAATAGCTGTTGTGGGATGAGTTGCTTATCCAGCCATTAAACCCAGTCTTCTTTGTAGCCTAAACAACAAATGTGAAGGTAATTCCTTCAGGAGAAGCCAGGCTGGGCTAATTAAAGATCTAGTGTCAATACATTCTGTGATATTAATGAGGCTGGAAGCTTCCTTGCTACAAGTGCCAAGGGAGGAGGAGGAGGAGGAGGACTTTTCCATCAACACTTTTGACACAACATGCTGACTTAATGTGAAGTTTAAAAGTCACCCGACCCACCTCCAAGCAGGTTGCTGTGACATCAGAGTACTTAATCTGTCTATGTCTCTATCCAGTACATGATTCAGCTATAATCAGGGGTTACACTGGGATTTGGTGTGTGTGTCCAGCTGTGTCCAACACTCCAGCTGATGACAATCAAATCTTTATGTAAGTGCGCTCTGCTAAGTAATCCGGTCCACACAATATTAAACATTTTCAAATATCAACCACTGTCCGTTTATTTAAGGAGAGAGCTGCATCCATATCACCCAGTGTGCTCAGCTAATCAGCATTTTAAAATCAATATTTAATCAATACTTCATGTCAGACCGTTGCTTTTCATCTTCCATTAGTTCAGAGTTGGCAGAGTGACATCACGCCCAGATATTGTCTGGTCTGGCTGAACGCACGTATCTTTTCTGAGCTGGCTGTTGGAGTTCATCAAACATAAATAATTTCATATATTAGAATAATTTCTCAGTACACATGGACAGACCAAGAGATGCCCTGGAAGCAGCACATCAGCTTAATGTAAGTGTTATTTACTGAGTCAGTCTTGGAGAGGTAGGCAATCAGGTGAAGTTAATCTGATTGCTGTTCCCACAATTCACCCTGATAATGTTTTCTTTGTTTTCATGATCAGAAGGATTGTTCTACTTCATCATTGCAGCTGTAAACGCTGACACCCCTTTTGACAAGATAGGGAGGCGGGGCCCTACAAAACCTGCTTACTGTGTCCAATGGTAGCTTCCTCTCCCACATCCATTTTGTCACCTTGTCTCCACGCCAACTCCTAACAGCCTGAAAATCCATGATGATAAGTAGCTCCTAACAACCTTTACAGTGCATTAGTAAACAGCTGCTTTTCCAGCGGGTAGCCCTGTTGTAATGGAGATGTCCCTGCCACTGTGGGCTGACACACAGAGTCAAACTAAAGAAAGTGTATGGAAAAGGACTGCAGGAGGAGAGAGAGGAAGCAAGCTCTCTCTCTCTCTTGCTCTGCATTTCACACACATGAACACACACACACATACACACAAGAAGCCCTAGGGCTCAATTTAGCATTGATCAATCTGCCTTTTAAGTTTCGATAAGATTACACAACACACACAATTTCTCCTAATCATACACAACAGAAATACCACAGAGACTGACACACACACACGCACACACATGCACACATGTGCACACACATCAAGCTTTCATGCATGCAAGTGGTGGAACAATGGCTTTAGAATAAGGAAACAAAAGACTCTCCACTGTGTCAACATTTCTCCTGACTCTCCTGACTTGATCAAATTTCCCAGCCTGTAGTGACAGGTGATGTTTTCGTATTTGGTTATTATCTCATGAGGATGTGAGTTTTGCTGTGGTTATTGCAGCCAAAGATTTCCTCAAAAAAAAAAAAAAAAAAAAAAAATGCAAATTGTGATTTTCTGCAGAAAATACAGAGAGCTGAGAAGAGAGTGAATATTGGACTGTTACAGTGTTCAGAGACACAAATCCCAATGACAGCTTATATTGCTCCATGTCTGTTAGGTGTGCAACTATTGCTCACAGGTTCACCATAACAGCTTTATATAGTTCTAACACGCCTATTTTGTTTTGTTTCTGTGGGTAAGTACTTTCCTGTCATACTTACTCAATCATAATAGTTGATAGCTGATGGTTAAATGTCGTTAAGAGACTTTCCGTTCCAAATACAACCTGTTAGCTGATGTATACCATCACTGCCAACAAGCTTCATACATAAAATGTTTAGTTTTAGGTATCATGTTTGATACAGTTCAGTTTAGATGTATGGTTATGTAAGGGCTCACTTTAAGTGCAATGAGAGGCAGGGAGCTGATGGAATGTTTCAGGATGTTTATTCTCTTAGCAAAACAGAAAAAAACTACAGCTCTGTAACTTCTAACTTGGTGACTGTCGAACCACAGTGCAGAAAACAACAAATGACAGATTCAAGATTCAGCAAACAGAAACACTAACTCCTGCTGGTGAAATCTTTGCCACTGCTGTGGGCGGGTAAGACAGCACTCTGGATAGCTTCCCAGCTGCAGGATCAGCACCTTGGAGAGTGTCATGCTGCACTGCTCTAACAAAGGCAGGGAAAACCCTCAAGTATTTACATGTTTGTAAAAATGTTCTTTGACATTGACTCAACAGAAACTGTGACATAACTCAGATAAAAGGTATAACATGAAGTTAAGGCTCACATTTCAGCAAAACAATGTGAAATAACTCACTCCTGTAGGCTAGGAGCAAAATCCTCAAATCAGACCTGATTTAGTCCTCCAGACAGAAACAGAAGTACTCTTACAGTTAATCAGAAAAATCCCCACTGTACATGCCTCAGGGTGATGGAAACAGAGTCTGACTGAGGTGAGACTTTTGGTCTCATTTGTCACTTATAAAAAAGTTTTTTGACAGATTTTAATGAACTTTTGTTTAAAGGCAGAGGAAAAAGTGATTTTGCAGCCTGGTGTGGAATTTCTGAACATTTAGTCTTTGTTCTTAAGAACTGTTACCTAATGCTGAATAATTGGTTAATTAATTGTGCAGCCTTGTCAGAGGTGTCAAGTGTGTGCTCTCTGAGTGTGCTAAAAGTGTGACAGAGCATTTGTGGTGATGTTATAGATCCATAACCTGATTTCAAAGTGGGAAACAAACATACATAAAAAACTTCAACACTTCTAACATTTTCCGTTTGCCTTAAGTTCGTTGACAAACCAGTTAGTCCCCTGTAGTGCCAGGAGTGTCAGAACAGCAGGTACAGCTTTAATTTTAATCCCAGTTGACGAAGGAGGACATGTAGAGATAAATGCATGTCACTGTAAATTGGATAATACTCCAAGAGAAGAGGGGATGATGTAAGGATGAGAAGGAAAGAGAGAAAAACATAAATGTTAAATATGATGTGTATACCTTGGGGCAACAGGAGAAGCGTACACATGTGCCACATGCACTGTGTACAAGCTAGGATAGTTGGGGGTGGAAGAGCTTTGAGGCTGATCCAAAGTGAAGAGGGGGAGAGGATTGTGTGTGCTGCTGTCTCGTAGAACAGAGATGACATTCCTATCACCCGGAAACCAAGAGGCTTGTACACTGCTATGCTGCGTGTCGCCCACACAGAATGGGAATGTAACCGTCGGGGCTCTCCTTTCCTTCATCCCATTATTGTGCACCCACATTTCACCTCTCCTCCTCATCCTCCTCCTCTCCAGTATCAGTCCTTCACCCCTCTGCTCCTCATTCTGTCCTTTGCCCCCTCCCCTCTGTTCCTTTGTTTGGAGGTGGGAAGCTCATGATGTAACAGCAGCGGTGCTTCTCTGAGCTCTCAGGGGACAAACACAGCAGGAACACCCATGAAGGGAATCTTGCTAGGTGGTCTTGTATGTCCTTCCACCTGTTTTGATACATGGTTAAAATAATAATAATAAAATAAAGATGACCCAATAAAGGCTAATGGAAACATATTTTTATGAGATGGACCTGTTTCTTTGTGTTTCTAAAGACCAAAAAAAAAAAAAAAAAAAACGGACAGCTGACTTATTAAACATTAATAGGAGACAAATTGTGTAATAAACTGTAAGTGTACAATGAGTAATACACCAGGGACAAGTTGTCTCTAGGGCCTGTCGACAGGATGTACAGAGTGGAATAGGAAGTAACAGAATTAGTAAAATAGGCCATAAATTATACTAATTTGATGATTGAGGAGACGATAGAGACAGAGGATGAAGTTGATGGTTGGAAGTGACAAGCTCAGGTTTATTTGTTGAGTGGTGACCTGAAATTTTAAAGAGCTCAAAAAAATAGTATGCTAAATCGTGATTAGTTTCTTGAAATGTTTCAGTAGCTCCACCTTTAAGGGTTCTTCTAACCAGCTCTGCCCTCGCCTCTGCTGCTCTTTCCACCAGCATGCACCACCGTGCCAGAGACTACAGGCCAGTGTGTGGCAGTCAGCACAGGAGGAGGGGCAGAGCAACAATAGTGTTTCCATGGCAATAAACCTCCAAAGGGATCAGTGTACTGTGATACGTGTGTGTGTGTGTGTGTGCCTGTAACCACAGATCAACAGGTAGTAATTGCAATGTGTGCTGTGTTGCTCATGTGATGTAACATGGAAATACAAAGTCCTGCAATAATCCCAGATTTTATGAAGACCTGACGAGCTAAATGGGGGAAAGAGTTAACATACAAAGTGAGAGAGAGCCCAGTGGACAGTGTGAGTGTGAGTCACGACTCAAGGCCTTAGGTAGAACAGAGACCAACTTCTTCAAGTTATCACATATATGTGCAGTAGATGAAGATAGTTTTACATTGGTTTATTCAAACTGAAAGGGATTGAAATGAGGAAAAGAAATTCAGATTTTTAATTTGTAGTTTCTGTGAATATGTTTGTCCATGTAGCATGCTTCTACGGTCAAATTCCGTTTTTCTAAATCTCAGACAAAAGAAACAACCAATAATTTTGCCTGAGGAAAGATGGAAATTAAAATGAATGATGATAATGCAATCTGGAAGAATTGGTGAACTTCTACCAAAATAATAATATGTTTGTTGGCTTTCAGCCTGTTGATATTCATTACATTTGAGTGTTTCATGAATCCTTTAATGGGGGGTTCTTGACTTTTACACACAGCAGTCAAACCAAAACCAGGATTTATCAAATCAAATCAAATCAAATTTTATTTGTATAGCCCAACGTCACAAAACACATTTTGCCTCAGAGGGCTTTACAATCTGTACAGGGAGTGACACCCTCTGTCCTTAGACCCTCGGTTCGAGTGAGGAAAAACTTGCCCACAAAAAACCCTTTTAACAGGGAAAAAAGTGGAAGAAACCTCAGGAAGAGCCACAGAGGAGGGATCCCTCTCCCAGGACGGACAGACGTGCAATAGATGTCACATGTACAAAACAAATCAACAGAAACATATTGTACAATTACAATGAATGATAAAATGACAATGAATTACAATGAATGATAAAATGATTACAGTAGCAGTGGAACCTGCTGTAGAGATAGAGAGACACAGATGTGCAGCAGCAGCAAGTCAAACTATAAACTAACTATAAACTGTGATGGAGATATGGTAGCAATAATGACAGTAATAATATATGTAGTGGACGTCATGCAGGACCACAGCAGCATGGTGGTAGAGAGAGAGAGAGAGAGAGAGAGAGGGTTTGAGTAGAGTTTTCAGTAAAGGGAGATGTGACCCCCAGCAGTTTAGTCCTATAGCAGCATAAATGGTAAATGGACTGTACTTATATATCTCCTTTCTAGTCTTCCGACCACTCAAAGCGCTTTACAGGACATATCTCATTCACCCATTCACACACATTCATACACTGATGGCATTAGCTGCCATGCAAGGTGCCAACTGCTCATCAGTTTGAGGAGCTAACCATTCATACACATTCACACACCGATGGCACAGCCTTCAGGAGCAATTTGGGGTTCAGTATCTTGCCCAAGGACACTTCGACATGCAGGCTGGAGGAGCCGGGGATCGAACCGCCGATCATCTGATTACCTCCAAGCGCCGCCCCTAAGTAAGGGATGACCTGAGCCAGTCCTAACTATAAGCTCTATCGAAAAGGAAAGTCTTAAGTCTACTCTTAAAAGTGTTTTATTTTAATTTACTGCACGACTAATGCTAAAATTGTGAAAACCGGTTTCAGTTTCAAACAGCATTCTTACAGTCCTGGTTACAAATGCCAATTAAATAGAGTGAAGCTGGACATAGATTTACATGACATCACAGTGGCATAATAAAACAGCTTGTGTCTCAGTTAGTTTTCTGTAATAAAGTTTGAAGCACAGGTTATTTTAAATTTTATTTTATTTTTATTGAGCTTGCAGACACCAAAGTGCACTGTGATGACAGTGATGATGTTTTTTAATCACTGATTGTTATTTAATGAATGCTTTTAGATGATTTTTCAGATGTATTTTAGTTATAAATATTTCAACTTGTCTGAGAAATTCATTGTTGCTCCCATCAGTTGGGTTCACTGAATAGCACTTCAAACAGTTACATATAGACAGAGGTGGAGTACACAACTTCACTACTTGAGTAAAAGTACAGATACTCCTTGTCAAATATTTCTCCAATACAAGTAAAAGTAGCTTAGTCAAAATATTACTTAAGGAAAGTACTAAAGTATTTGCTTAAAAAATTACTTAAGTAAAAGTATTAAAAAAATATCTCAGGAAATACAGGAAAGGAAAGTAGCTTTATTGTCATTATACAATACACTGATGCGATTCTGCTACAGACATATTTATAGCTCAAAAATAAACAAATAAAGGCAAGAAGCCTCAGAACACAGACTCAGCTGCATTCATCAACAAATGAAATTTCTACATATTGTAGTTACATTTGAACACATACTTATATCATGCATCACAGCCAAAAATGAGCCGGATAACCCACCGCACCTCTCTCTCTCTCTCTCTCTCTCTCTCTCTCTCTCTCTCACCTAAGCCCTACCTTGGACTTTGATATGAATTGTATAAAAAACATGAACAGAAAGTCAACTTAATCATTCAACTGCACTGCAACAGTTGCCATATTTTTAAACCGTTTAAAAATGGCAACTATGACACTACAAGCTCATACTGTACAATTACGTTTCAAATGTTCATCTGCAATTTAACAAACATTAAGCTAGCTAACGTCAGTAGCTACTTTACATACCGTGATGTGCTTTTTCAGGTTGGAAGACGAGTTTTTGTAGGCTGTGATATAATTTAATTTATATAATTTAAACAAACATTTAAACTGAAACGAATCAGTTTTTGTGACAAAAATCTCAAACATGGGTTTGAGATAAGGCCACGGGTGCTCGGTGGGAGTTTCTCCATGTGTTTCTCCAGTTTCTTCCTCCATTGTATGGCATGATGTAGTATCATACACGAATCAGCAGAAACCGTTTTTTTTCTCAGAATTTTGAAAAAAAAATAAAAATAAATAAATCATCAGCTGACGTAAGCTCAAAAGTAGTGAGTAACGAGAGCATCAATAGAAATGTAGTGGAGTAAAAAGTACAATATTTGTCCTTCAAATGTAGTGGAGTGAAAGTAAAAGTATCCCCCCAAAATAATACTCAAGTAAAGTACAGATACTCAAAAACTGTACTTAAGTACAGTACTCAAGTAAATTTACTTTGTTACTGTCCACCACTGCATATAGAGCAGTTCTGGTGCAACATTCTCATTTCTTTGGGGTCCTGTTTGTCAAATATTCACTCTTTTGGCTCTGTTTTTGGTCTCCACCAAGTCCTGAGGGAAATATCTGGCTCTTTAGCTGCACATTGCGACCAGTTTATTTTCTAACTGTGTCTGTCTGCTGTTTGCTGAGCAGGTCGTGTACAATGGCTCTTTTTTTTTCAGTTTTTTTTTTTTTTTTGCAGAAAACAGCTGCCTGGTTGAAAACAAAGCTTTAAGAACAGTGAATGTGAACCAGAACAGTGAAGTTGTGAGCTATACAAAGAGCTGTAAAGCTTTATTAGATTAATGACGTTATGCTTCCTATCAGAACTTTGTTGTTCCTTTACTGTTGATATATCGATTCTTCTGAGCTCAAGTGACAACCAATCTAACTCATCTCAATGCTATGCCATCTCTGATTTTTTAATCAGTATGATTGAATATGATATGCTCGGGTCTTTATTGGAAGCATGTTCTCTGCATAGCTGTGCACATGAACAATGAAGGCAGAAGATACAGGCATACATAGGAATGGTCCACTCGGGTTTTTGCAGTGCCAGTCAAACAACCAGTAACACAATGTACTATTCTTCTGATAGAGTATATGAAAAGACTGTCTCTCCCTCTTCCAGTGGCTCAGTATCTTGTTGTCTCTCTCAGTGTCAGGGCACACGGATTCATCTCAGCCTCAGATAAAGCTGTCCCACTGAGCAGCAGAAGATTTCCAGTGTGATGTTTGTTGTTTGTGGCAGCTGTGAGAGTCACACTGATCACTCCATCATTTGGCACATAAACAGTGACACTGGTCTCACAGCATGTAAACCTGAGAGAGGAGAGGCTTTTGGCTTTTTCTCACCTACTTTTGTAGCCTACTTTTTGTTTTCCCTGTTGCTGTTATATCTTTCTCTTTAACACGTTCTCAGAACAAAAAGGGAGGTGTCTGCTTACTGTATGTTGACATTTTTTGGTCTGTTTGTGGGTTTTGTGCTCGCATAGGCATAGGATAGGATAGAATAAATCTCAGTCACCTGTATCACCAATGTTGTGATACACTGATCCATAATGAGTGAGCCCAGTAAGGAAGGACCTGCGTTGAGTATGCCATGTTCTGTGCAGTAGTTTGAACTGAATTGGATGTGTTTTGGGGTTAGAAGAACATTTGAATGTAATGAGTCACATAGAGCTCCTCTGTCTGATTCTACCTGATTGCCTCTGAACTCTCTGTCCCACTCTTTCTCTCTATTCTGTTGTAATGTGATGCAGATTGCTGTGGGTGGATAGTGTTGCATAGAGTGAGAGCAAAGCATCATCAAACAGGCATACATTTGTTTATGTGTGTGTGTGTATTTTTCCAAAGCTTCTGGAAGGTTTGCAGTGAGTACAGTATAGACACATGAATTTTATGAGGTTAAAAGTAATTCTTAATATATTATTATTATTTAATGCTTGTGGGGTCTGGAGTTTGGAGTTGGTCACATAATCATCATAATAAAACAGCAAGGTAGAAACTGATATTTTTAAAATTGATGAATTCTTTTGCATTTAAATCATTGTCATGAATTTGAGCCTTTTTTAAAATTTTATTAACTAATGTGTCTGTCATATTATATCTTACAGGTGATTTATCATCTGCTTCAACATTTACAGTTTTTGTTTCATTGTCACTTTGATTTAAAGAGGACTCTTTAAATCAAACCAACCCACAGAGCAGCAACAGGATTGATTTATTATGAAGCACTGCAAGCAAGCTCAACAACGATTCAAGATAAGAAGAAGGAAAAACTTAATGAGCTTTAGATTTTAGTTTTACTCCATAATTTATATACAATTTATACATTTATTAACAGATTATAAGTAAATAGTTACTGTCATCAGAATATTGCTGTTCTTGGACAGATTCTCCAAAGAGTGAGACACTTAAGATCAGCAGATAATTGACGTTTTGTTCTTGTGTATTCGTACTTAAACTTGTTTGTGTTTTAAGTATCTGTGAGGAGACATGTATTCACAATGTAATGAACATGGAGTGTTAGTAACTCAAAATAAGCTCAAAATAAAGACACAATGATTCACTTTCTTTATTTTAAAGAGACAGGCAGCATGTATCCCTCCCTGAGGTTTTTCTGGGTCTTTCTCTGACACTTGGATCGGTCGTTGAGTGGTCGACACCTTTAATGTGAAGCTCTTAACCCAAAACATACGTTTCCACGGCAACAGGTAAGCTGGGCACAGTGAGGACAGGAGAGGAGATTTAAAAGTATTTAAGGACAGAATTGAAAAGGTCTGAATCTTTCAGTGAAGTGTCACTTGGTTTGAGCAAACAGAAATGAAGAGCTCTGTCCATCCATCTATGCCTGTTAGGAAACGTCTGGCTGCTTCTCAGTGTGGTGCACTTGTTTTCTCAATAGTCCACACACAGACATTACTGTAGAGTAGATATGAACATAACAAGTTCTGGCCTTTTGAAAAATGTAAGTCGATAATTGTTTGCATTGTTTCCTTGTGCACTTTCAAATATTGACTGATTACAGATTGATTTTAGTTCCGTGTTCATTCAAACAGTTATGACATAATACTGTACGTGCTCCTCTGTGTTTCAAAGACGGCAGTCTTTACCCTGGATTTACAGTGTTCACCATATATTTGTATCCTGTCTCCTGTCGACTGGGACTCTAACCACGGCATCTTAAAGATGATAAAAGTTGACACACCTGCAGCTCAATAAGCCTCAGACCATTTACTCGAATTCAGCCAGTCAATTCTACTGATTTACTGTCTAATTTTAGGAGCTGCTTGTTTTGTAAAAACACTGAGACTAACAGCGTTCATCTTCCGCTCACTTCAGATTCTATTGTTTCTCGTGAGAAGTTCGACTTGTTGCAAGGCCAAAACAGACTGAATAAATATAATCAAGTAAAAAAAAATGAACTCATAATAGCAGTAAAATAAATGATACAACTAAATACAAATTACAGGTAAAAAAAAACCTTTTTTAATTTTGTGCTTTTTTATAATCATACACCAAACAACTAATCAACGCAGATACAGAAGAAACTTGACTTGGGTTTGTGGCCAAATATGAGACTTGACTTGACTTCTTTCGGCTCCATGAAATGCCTTAAAAACTGTCCAGAAAACTGTGTATTAACACAGAGTGGTCTTTCATCCCCCCATCCTCTCTGTGAAAAAGCTTGTAATCGTTATTCTGTGTGTGTGTGTGTGTGTGTGTGTGTGTGTGTGTGTGTGTGTGTGTGTGTGTGAGAGAGAGAGAGAGAGAGAGAGTGTGTGTGTGTGAATCAGTGTGGTTGACTGTACTTGTGCACCTTGGATCGTGTGTGTGTGTGAATGTGTGTGAATGCGTGTGTGTTAGTAGGGGCATGTTACAATGATAATGAACATCGTTTCCATTTTAGCCCCTCTTCTCTCTTTCCAGCCTAAACCAAGGGGATAAGAGGTCCCCTGTGAACTCCTGTGGCAAGTATAAAAGGTTGCCTGTCCATGCAACAATAAGCTTCATTTCCTCAAGGGCATTCTGAGAGCTGTGGGTCATACTAGGAATGGTTGCTGGTAAAAGAAATTACTATTGATCTACTACTACTTTCAGGAGGTGTGAGAGCAAGCCAGGACTACAGGCCACACAAAATGGCATGCACAAGCAAAAACATGACTGTACCCACATACACATACATGCACACATGCATTTGGATTCATAGTGTTTAGCTATGTATGGCCATCTAGCAGCATTTCTCATTGATTTGTAAGCCTCTGTGGTTGCTGTCATAACCAGGAGGTGATAAAAGGGCAAGAAAATGTGCTGTTGCACTTCTGAAACATCCGTGTGCTCTCCTTCATCTTCTGTTTCTCCTCCACTCTCACAACTCTCCATCCATACGCTAACTAATGCATGACTTCAAAAGGAGATGTACTGCTTGACTATCAGGTTAATTCAGGTTTATTGCAAAATACGTTTTCACATACAAGGAATCTGCCTGTGTTTTGGTGCATTATGTGTTACATTATGCAAAAAAACTGAAGATAAAAGAACTAGAAGACAAAAATGTATTAAAATGAAAAGGCCTGCAGACTTTGTGCAGGATATTTTTCAAAACATTGTAATCCAAAGGAAGCTGGGATAGGTTCCAGCCCCCCCATGACCAGTGATGGGGATAACAGCACTATAAATAACGGCGTAACTTTTTTCAGTAACGAGTAATCTAATTGATTACTCTTTCCATCATTATAACGCCGTTATCGTTACTGCCAAAAAATGCGGTGCGGTACTATGATTGAAGGCAGCTGTTTTTCATCAGACCAACTAGATTTCTAAGCCGAGTGGCAAAGATTTTTCTTGTTCCTCCTTCCTTGGTGAGGGCGGGGGCACAAGACAATCGCATAAATGATGACGATTGGCTGAGGTTGAGTAAAATTCCATGGTAAGCCAATCAGAGGTGGAGTTGGGCGGGTGTTGCTATAATCCATGACATTTTATTGGATGCTAGTCTCACTTTCCCACAGCAATGTTAAAATAGTTTAGACTTGTGTACTGTGGATTTCTGTTCTGTATTGTATTAAGTGTCCATTTCATTATAATATTCAGCTTTATCATAAATAATTGAACACATGTATTTTAAGTTCCGTCAAAGAGGGGTGGAGGTGGGGTCCAAATTCTTTGACACATTTGAGCATTTAAAAAATTACTTGAAAGTAACGCAATAGTTACTTTCCAAAGTAACTAGTTACTTTTATAATTTGTAACTCAGTAAGTACTTTAGTTACTTTATGGGAGAAGTAACTAGTAACTGTAACTAGTTACTTTTTTAGAGTAACTTGCCCAACACTGCCCATGGATGCATGGATAGATGGATGGATGTAATCCAAAGGATGTTATTAATAGCAATCATTATTAAAACATTAAAAACTGTTTATAATCTAATGCATAGAGTCATTTAGACCTTCATGTAGGGTTAGGGTTAGGGTTAGGGCGTCTGGGGTGGAGGTGCAGTGTTAGTGTCTGGGTTGGAGGTGCAGCTGCAACCGTGTAAAAACTGTTCCTGTGGCATGAAGTTTTGGTCCTGATGGACTGCAGCCTCCTGTCAGAGAGAAAGTGTCTCAACAAGTTTGTGTCTGTGGTGTCGTTTAGCTCAGTTGGTAGAGCATCCGCCCCATGTACAAAGGCTTTGTCCTTGCAGCGGCAGCCCAGGGTTCGAATCTGACCTGTGGCTCTTTTCCGCATGTCATTCCCCATCTCTCTCTCTCTCTCCCCACATTTCCTGTCACTCTTCAAGCTGTCTCTGTCAAATAAAGCTCAAAAATGCCAAAAAAAAAGTTTGTGTCTGGATTTGGAGGGGTCAGCCACAATCTTACCCACAGGCCTCGGGTTCCTGGAGGTGTACAGGTGGAAGATTTCAGCTGATCACCTTCTCAGCAGACTGACTGACAGGCTGATAGTCTGGTCTAATCAGGGACGTAATCCTTATTGTCAATTGTGCACCATCAATGTCATTCCACTAAAAGCACTTGTTTTTGCCACTGACAGGCTCATATTGTTGTTAAGTTTCTGACAGCATGATGGGAAGGACCCCTGCAGAGAGAGGCATTTTCTGTTTTTACCAGAAACAGCGGTTCTAATGCTGTGGTCCAGATTTGATTGACAAAAACTGTAATTTTGCCTAATAACACTTAACTTAATCTCAACAGAAACAAAATAAAACTCAACAATACCTTGGTTCAATGTTCCAAAAATCATCAGCTCTGAAATCACTGAGTTGGATGTGAAAATACTGGGAGAGTAGAGAGGGAGGACGAACATCAGTCAGACATGATTCTGACTGACGAACATCAGTCAGAATCATGTAATAGTTTATTTTGACCAAACCAGAATTGGTAATTGTCAGAATAGTAGAAGGACAAACCGAGGGTTTCAGTTTGTTCCTGTTGAGTTAGTTACGATTACTATATTTGTCACTGTAGTCTAGTGACTTTGAAGACATATATTGTGATATACAGTAACTGCTGTTTTTGGTGAAGCAAAAGGATCCTAATCTTCCACAAAAAGGTCTGTCTCCATAGGTGTCCTGTGCATAATGCTGTCGGACACTACGATGGTGTGCAATTGCCCATAAGGATTACATTGTTGCTAGTTTCGGTTCTGCTGGTCACAGCTCAAAATGACTAAAGTCGTTTCTGTTCTTCATGCCTTCATAAAGCTCAAATCAGATCAGTCTTCTTCTACATACAAAATGTATCCATTGTTATTGTTATGGTGGGGTATTGTTAAACATGCAAGCTGGTGCATATCCCAAAATAATTTTTGTTTCCAGGTATCCTCAGAATCAGAATCAGAATCAGAATCACTTTATTGGCCGGGTGTGTGTACACACACGAGGAATTTGACTCCGGTTCACTTTGCTCTCAATTGTACATACAGGTATAGACATAAGTGCAGTTTAAAAGACAAGGGACATGACAGGTAGAGGCAGACATAACATAAAAAACATAAAACATAAAAAATAACTATAAACATATTTAAAAGATATATATATGTATATATATATATATATATATATAATGTGCCTCGTACTGTCATGTTTGGTGCAGTTTTCCTGTTTTACAGTGGCTGTGGCGTCCCTACAGTGTTTTCACACTATTACTGCTGTCATCTTTGCTTTTAACCTTTTATGGATTGTAACTTTACCTGAAGTAATCAAGTGAAGGGAAAGATCTGCAGCAGAGTTCAAAGGTTTAGTCCACAGCAAATGACATAGCATTGACCCAGTGTTTAGAGATGAACCTCTCCTTAGCAGAGACAGAATGCATACACGTGTCCCTGGAAGATGCCAAACACTTTCTCAAGGGTCTGAAAGGGGAGACCACATAATGAAGCAGGTTCTTTAATTCAGCTTGATGAAGCAATTAAGTCCCATACTTAGCTCTGGTGCTAAACGAATAAGACACAGTCTCATGTTGTCCCATTTGGCTGAAAAAGTCTGCAGGCTCCTCTGTATGTAAAACAGAGCTGGTGTGCTGTGGGAACATCTTACTTCCAACACTGGACAGTTTTCTGCATATTGTCTGACTTAGCATCTTTAGAGGATCTTTAGTTTTAGAGGAGCTTTCCTATCTTTGACAAAACCACATTGAATTGACCAACATGGGCTATGGAAACTGCTTGGAAATGCATTCTAGCCTCTTGAGGAACCAATACCCCCAGTGCAACAAGGATCTCTCTCAATGCCACGGAATAGCTGACTACCATGGAGACTTAACAGAGAAATATTAATAAGGCACACTGGCTGCACAGAGGCTAGAGCAAAAAGCTATTAGAAGATCATAGAAATCATATTCATAACTCAATACAGCATCAAATCATAAACCTATAGAGCGGCTTCCTAACATGTCATAATAATGTGAGCAATGAATAACAGAATGAACTGGTAAAGAACTGTGAAAACACTCAGTGGTTGAATCCTCTCAGTGTAAACGTCCTTGCGTTGCTTACAATAAACTGTTTCATCTTGATCACACATGATGCCCTCTATTATATGAGAGTATGGTTGTGCTTATGGAAGGATACCACTCCAGAATATGTGGTTGTGTGTTGGGAGAGGCGGGTAAATTACAGTAGGTCATGCAACTGCAATAAATCTGTAGATCTTATTAGATGGCTCTACCATAAGCAATAATTGTGTTCACAGTAAGGTTGTCTGCTAAGATTTCGGTTGGTCAAGACATTCCCAAGAGCCTGAACTGCTGGTCCTCCCAGCCAAACCTACTATACACCACGACATCAACATCACAATTGACTCGCTATGTCTTGCCCCCACCAGGGTTCTCTTTTGTTAACTCTTACTGTGTATTTGCAGTTCAGTACAGCACTTCCATTTAAACTAAAGGCTCAAACTGATCACAGAGCAGTACCCTGTGATGCATTCACAACAAAACAGAAAATGATGTTAGCTTCAGAGAAAGTATGATTTAATGTGGGGCAATTTGATTGCAAAATACTGTGTAACAGGATTCCATGATGCACAAAAACTGGAGAGGGGGGTGGTGTGTGTTCAGTTTTCAGAGCAGCAATGAGTGACCACTAAAGTTGTCTGGGTTGCTGTGTAAACATGTGATTAATTAGCATTTATTTAATAATTATCTGTTTGGACATATTTTACATTGAGCCTGCAGAGTTACACGTGTTATCTTACCCATGTGTTCTATGATGACAACATGACTGGTGTATGTATGTTATTTGTTGCACATATCATACACTGACAAGGAAAACTCACCAGGTGAGCTCTCTGTGTGACCCAGTATGCTTATTTTGTAATATGAGTCATTTATGAGACAATGTGACCCACTGACCTTTGTGATGCCACCATGACGTTGACATTTGTGGTTTTTAGTGAGATGTTTCAGTAACTAATGGATAGATTGCCATGAAATGAATTTGGACATTCATGTCAGGATTAACTGCTATAACTTTGGTCGCCTTTTGACATTTAATTTAGCGCCATCATCAATTTAGAATTTCAGTTTATTTCATACTTTGGTCATGACCAAATACCTGAAAACTAAGTACTACCAACTTAGCTTTGTGTTAAGTGCAGTGTATTCCTTCCTTCAATGTTTCATGTGTGGTGTTAACTTCCATGTCTTGAGATTGTGATCAGACTTTGAATGAATTTTGCACTGTGGCTCTGGTTGTCTTTATTGGTAACTTGTCGTATACTTCGACATTTTGTTTCGCAGATACTTCTTGATCTGAAAGCCTTTTACTTGCTTCCACAAGTGAATCCTCTGAAACAATTCAGCCTGTTCTCATGGCCAGGGTTCTTATTTTTCTCACAATAACTCAAATCATGATCTTTTCCTAAAACCATCCAAACTGCAATTGTTTCATAACATTAACCACATTCTAAAAAGGCATGTGACACACCAATGAGCATGACAAAACAGCATCAGTATTTGACGGCCTGCGATGAGAACATGATGGATGATTCCATTCCAGCTGAACTGGACTGTAGAATTGTACTTCCAGCTGATGTGACCAGGTTATGACTCTTCACCTCCCACTTCCTCAGCCAGTCAACCCATTCATCCTCCTAATAAACCAGAGTTTTGCATTGTGGCCTCCTAAGCTTCCACAAGCTTCCATCCAGCGTCATTCATACATGCTCTGCTCTTCATCAGTCCCACTGACAGCTCTGTAATCTGTAATCCCCTCCAAAAATTTGCCTAATTAAAATTCCCCTCTTTCCTTCCATCCCTTTTGTCTTTTTTCTTACCCACTTTTCATTTTCTTTCTTCCTTTCCTCACATCTTCCCTCTTTCACCCTCTCTCCTGCCTCTTAGCCTTTCAGGTTCTTCATTGACTGTTTACCACCTCTCCTGTCAACCTGTCTTTCTTACCCATCCAGTGATTCACCTTAGTAAATTTACTGTTTTTGTCTGCCTCTCACAGCACCCCTGTTTCTTTGCCTGTCTGCCTCTCCCTCTCTCTCGCTTGTTTCTTGGAAAGCAAGCAGCCGGTGCCACCTTCTTTATTGAATTCTTATTTAGAGAAAGAAAATCTACCAGCCACCTGTATGTTTTACCAGCCTTTGGCTGGTGGATGGTGCTAACTTTGTGCCCTGCTGCAGTTCCATGCATACATTCAGGAGCCACTCATCAGTATTCATCACCATGCCCAACACCTTTGTCCATCAAGATTATGCACAGACTCAGTTAGCATCAACTATGCTGTGTTTCAGTGTGAGCTTGCTGTTTATGAAAAGACAGTGAAGAAGTATAGGGCATACAGATATGGGAGCCTTGAGGGACCATGCAGCACCTCTATTTACTTTGTGGTTAGAGAATGTATTTGCAGCTCTTTTTACTGGACATTTTGATGTTTTGCACGTTGTCACATGTCCAATCTGATTGCATTCGTGTTTGATTGATTCAGGGACGAACTGTTCTGCTGCTAACTCCTGGAGCTCCATAGATCTCCTGGGTGTGCATTGGGGAAGTAGTTCTGTCTGTAGGGTTGTGGCTTGGGAACCGGAAGGTGGCTGGTTCAAGTCCAGCACGGACCAAAGGGTGGAGTGGGCACTGCTGAGGAGCCCTGAACAAGGTACCAAACCCCTAACTGCTCCCAGGGTGCCGCTCTGTGTGGCTTCTCATCACTCCACATTTGGATGTGTATGAGCCCTTTGTGTGTGTGTGGTTGTATTTCAAGTAAAATGCATATAAAAACTTGAGTGAAAAAAGAATTTCCCCTCGAGGGATCAATACATATTCTATTCCCACTGAGACTGTGTGCATTATAAGTAAAACAAAAATGGTGGCAGAGCTTTCTGGCTAAAGATCTAAGAGAGAGTCCAGAGAAAAACTGATTGAACTTTCATTGCAGCATCAAAGTCAGCTGGAGCTTACTGACAGTAGTTTTTCCCTCAAAAAGGGAAGTTGATCTCTGGAAACCAGGCTGACCTGCTCAATCCTACATCTTAACGGGCCTCAGTGGTCAGGGACAAAAGGAAAATACTCCCCCTCTCTCCTTCTCTCTATTCTGATCTCCTGGGAGAGAGGGAAATGTTGCATCTGTTCAGTCATTTAGCCCTTTATCTCAGCTGAAGGATGACATGTCTCTGTCTTTTTCGCTTGCACTCGGACCATATCCTTGTCAAGAAAACATTCAGCACTGAGGTGAAGCTGCCAATCAAGCCCCTCTTGTCTGTGCTTAGCTTCCCGCTCCGTCCGAGGCACATAGACAGAATCAGGTAAACCATCTTGATTCTGTATCAATTTATCAGTCAGCTCATCAGAGGCTGGCCTGATGATCAGCTACACATTGTTCTCCATTGCCAAACTGCAATATATTTCTATGTATTTATATGTTGTTGTTGTTTATATGTTATATTTTTATGTTCCTGTATATTTAGGTTTCTGCAATAAATAATAGTAAAGCATTTGTCAACATACACATTTATTCATGCACAACAATTTTTAAAGTCTGTGTAAAGTAAAAATAAATATGTGTTCTGAGTTCATCCGACCAAAGAATAAAGTGTTATTAACTATCCAGCCAAATTTGAATGATTAAAAATATCGACAAGTTTATGAAATTAGGTGTCGAAATCAGTAAAAATGAATTCTCAGCTCCAGGACTGTGGGGGCGTGTCCGCAGGAGGCGCTGAAGCCACACCCACTCATGGGACTCCCTCTCTGTCTGTCTGTCTGTCTGTCTTTCTTTCTCTGTCTCTGTCTGTCTGTCTGTCTGTCTGTCTGTCTTTCTTTCTCTGTCTCTGTCTGTCTGTCTGTCTGTTTTTCTTTCTCTGTCTCTCTGTCTCTCTGTCTGTCTGTCTTTCTCTGTCTGTCTGTCTGTCTGTCTGTCTGTCTGTCTGTCTGTCTTTCTCTGTCTGTCTGTCTGTCTGTCTGTCTGTCTCTCTCAATATGGCATGTCAACCAGCAGCACGGTGCACCTGCAGCCCAGGGAGGTGCCATTACCAACACACGTAAACTTCAGATCTTTTTCAAAATAAATCCACTTCTTCTTCATCTCTTCGTGTTTGCGAAGTTTAAATAAAGCTTTTCATCCAGGGAAGAGGCAGCTGCAGTACTTCGAAGGCTGAGCTAGCTAGCAACTGAGTGTAAACAAGAATAATACAGTTGTATGAAAAAGTTTGGGCACCCCTTAGGAAAATCATTGCATCAGTTTGTCACTTGCTGAGCTTTTGAAGCAGCAACTTTATTTTAACATGTTATACCTTATGGAAACAGAAACATCTCAGTAGTGAAATCATTTTCATTGGTCCAACAGAAACATTTTTATGTGTATTTAAACAAAAATAGGCATGTGCATAAATTTGGGTACCCCAAAGAAATTATTCCATTAATATTTAGTAGAGCCTCCTTTTGGTGCAAGAACAGCCTGTAGACGCCTCCTATAGCCACAGACAAGTCCCTGAAGTCTGGCAGGTGGTAGTTTGGCCCATTCCTCCATACAAAACGCCTCCAGTTCAGTCAGGTTTCTTGGCTTCCGTGCGTAAACAGCCTGCTTCAAATCAATCCATACATTTTCAATGATGTTAAGGTCTGGGGACTGGGATGGCCATTCCAGAAGATTGTACTTGTGCTTCTGCATGAATTCCTTGGTGGATTTTGAACAGTGCTTAGGATCATTGTCCTGCTGAAAAATCTAGCTTCAACTTTGTGACAGATTCTTGAACATTCTTGTCAAGAATCTGCTGATACTGAGAGGAATTCATGTGGCCCTCAACTTTAACAAGGTTTCCAGTCCCTGTGCTAGCCACACAGCCCCATAACATGATGGACCCTCCACCAAATTTCACAGTAGGCAATAAGTTCTTGTCATGGAATTCAGTGTGTTTTTTCGCCATGCATACCTCCTCTTGTTCTGACCAAATAACTCTATCTTAGTCTCATCTGACCACAGTATTTTTTTCCAAAATGCTTCTGGCTTGTCCAGATGTGCTTTAGCATACCTCATGCGACTCTTCTTGTGACGAACACTCAGGAAAGGCTTTTTGCGCATCAGCCTTCCAAAGAGCTTTTCCTGGTGCAAAGTACGCTGGATTGTGGAACGATGAACAACTACACCATCAGTAGCCAGATGTTCTTGTAGTTCTCTGGAGGTGGTCTGTGGCTTGTCTGTGACCATTCTAACCATCCTTCGCCTGTGCCTTTCCAGTATTTTTTTTGGCCTACCACATCTTTCCTTCACAAGGACTGTTCTTGTGGCCTTCCATTTCTGCACCACATTTCTGACTGTGGAGACAGACAGTCCAAACCTTCTTGATAAATTCTTGTACCCTTCTCCTAATTCATGATAATGAATTATCTTAGTTTTTTGGTCAGTGGAGAGTTGTTTCGATGCCCCCCATGTTGCCACACTAAAAAAAGAACCTAGGACAAGCACAGCCAGCAATTGCCTCTGTTAAATAGCCTTTTTCATGATTGGTTCCACCTGTCTTTGTAATTGAAGGTCTCACAAGCTAGTCAAAGCAGTTTTGTGCTGCAACCTGTCAGCTATAAATCCCTACAGGTCTTGAAATCAATGTGATTAAAAGGGTGCCCAAACTTTTGCACATACCATTTTTTACATTTTAATTTGTCATAATAAAACTATGTAATGCTACTCTGAGAATTTTGGTCTGGAAAACACTCAAATGTCTACATCTCTGTAGGAAATCAAATCTTGTTGCTGTGATCTTCTTTTATAAAGTTAGAGCAAATTATCATGAAATCTTAGAGGGGTGCCCAAACTTTTTCATACAACTGTAACTAGCATACAGAGAAGCACAGATGCTAACACGCTGAAGGCTTTTATACTGTTGTGGAGGCGGCGGGATTATGCTCAGAGTGACCTCAACGCATCATCGAGCCACCTTTTAGGACTGCCCAAAAAATCCTGGACTGAAAACTGGTGAAAAACTGTTTGAACCTCTAACTCCACTTCATGTGTTTTCAGCAACTATTTTCCAACATATTTAATGTATTTTGAAAGAAATCTCAGAATTGTCTTAACACGGTCTTTAATGCTTCTAATAAACACAATGGTGTCTATTCCTGCTGTGACCATCCATGAACAGCACACGTTACGTACTGGACGTTGTGTCTTGAGCGAACGTCTTTCAGTGAATTCAGTCAGTGAATTGAATGTGGGGAAAAGAAATCATTAAAATTGATTGATAAATGAATTCTTGCATTTTGGCAGGAGCATTCATGCTTGTGTCTGCTTGTGTACACTGACCTCTCACCCTCCACCCCAAAGAACAGCGACAGAGTAATTTGAACACTTATTAGCCACAAGCTCTTAGTGTGGTGGAAAAGAGGGAAGTGATCATTTCTGTTGCTTTCTCAGCTTGAACTGCTGGCTATTGAACCTCTACACTGCAACTGCATATGGATGTATTGATCACTTTGACTCCCAATGGGAGAGAGCGGACCATTGCAGAGGTTTGAGAGGTTAAATTCACCCAAACAGAACAGATGGAGTAAGGCAGCTTGCATCCAACATATATTGATTTTTACCTATTGAATGTAACCTCAGCAGGAATCTATTCAAGTGCAATCTTCAGTGCCTACCCCACTTATGCCTTGATTCCACTGGGCACAGCTCTGTGACGTCTCGTCCACTGTTTTGGCGATACTCCAAAATAATTTCACAAGCAGTCGACTTCATCACCATGAAAGTCTTCATTTTAACTAGTCATCTTCAGACTTTAGGTCACGACAAGTTGTCTTTGTATATCTGTTAACGGTCATCCTCATGTTAAAAGTCAATATCTACACAGCACAGTACAGTACAGTGTTGCTTAAGTGGTAGTTAGCGCTGTCGCCTCACAGCTAGAAGGTCCTGGGTTTTAACCCGCCAGCTGTTCTTCCTGCAGGAAAATTGCTGACTCTAAATGTCCTGTAGGTGTGAATGTGAGTGTGAGTGAACGGTTGTTTGTCTCAATGTGTCAGCTCTGTGATGAACCGGTGATCTGTCCAGGGTGTACCCTGCCTCTTAACCAATGTCAGCTGGGATTGGCTCCACCCCTCCAACCCTGATAAGAATACACAGCTTGAACGTGTGAGTACAGCAAACTCAGCATGGGCTAACAGACTGCTACTGCTACATCAGCTACATCAAAAAAGCATTGTTACAGACTTCTCTAAAGTGGTTTAGAGAAGTCTGCTTTTGAGAGGGAGCAAGCATGTGTGTGTTTGCAGAGAACGCAACTAAAGAAGGGATCTCAAGTAATGTCTTTAAAGACAAAGTATTTTTATGTGTTAAGTGTTTTTATATCAAAATTTCTGTTTTCTTTTTTTTCCTGTGAAATGTAAAAACATTTTCTTATCCCTGTATGTACATAAACTTGATCCAGATAAATTTTGGGCCACCAAATAACCACACATCACACACGTCATAGCTAAGAGAGGAACATCGTACTTAACGTCAATTAAATCTTCTTATGGGAGGAAAAAAAAGGGGATGACATTTTTGATGGCACAGTATACAGGACATGCTTTGGAATAATGGCCGTATTTCAGCAAGGCCTGGCCTTCACAAGACAACACCATGATGAATCCTATGAATGATGAGTAGGGTGATTTCCATAATGTTCTGCAGGGTGCTTTATCAAATGGACATACATATAGATGGACAGGCTGGATGGGAGGCCTTCCATGCTTCATGGTTCATTGGTTTCTATTTGCTTGTAGATTTAAACTAATTTATAAGAGAACCGCATCTGCAAGGCTGCTCACAGATCCGCGACACAGTGGTTAGAAAAAAACACAATTTCTTCCCCGTAGCTTGAGAAATAACTTTTTAAAGATCCGCCTGTCTGTCCAGTTCCAGTAACCATAAACACACAAAGCTCCCTCTTACCACAATTGAGCACCTTGTGCACCTATGTCCGTGTGCCTTGTAAGCATATGTTCATACATTTATGACAATATGGCCTGTGTGTGTATGTACAGTATTTGTGTGTGTGATATTAGAAACCCTGCCACCTGTTCAGAGCAATTTTTTTTTTTTTTTGCCAGATCCTGAGACATACAATGCCAGGGCTAATTAACACTGGCACAAGGGTTGAGCCAGGGAGAATGAGAGATGGACAGAAAGAGAGAAGAAGAGAGGGAATAAGAAGAATAAAGGAGAAGGGCAGTTTTCTGGGTCTAAGATAATATTTCAAAAGTGTCTGTTTTTCAGGTCCTTTTTAGTCATTTGTTCTTTTATTCAAACTCGCTCTCTTACACTCCTATAGTTTGAGGTTTTGAAAGTGATTCCTCCATGTTTCACCATCTTTTTCTCCCAAATCTAATCCCAAATCCTTTGATACTTTGATGATTCTTCCCTTTTCCTCCCCCTTCTCCATCTTTCATCCCATCCGTCTTCCCTATCATTTCTTTCTCTCTCCGTCTCCCAATTCTCCCTCCTCTTTTTCTCCATAATTGAATTATCCAGCGTGCATGGATCATGCTGATCCGTGCACAGTAGCATGAAACCCTAAACCCTTCCCTACCCTCTCTCCCCATCTGGCTTTCGGAGCTCAGTAACTCAGTGTAGTCTTCTTAGTTTCTCACTCATTCCTGTCTTTTCATTCATTTCATTTTTCCTCCTCTTCCTCTCATTCTAAGAGTGAGTATGTATGTGAGTAAGTTTGTCCTGAAAAAGTCTTCAGATACTTTTAAAAAAGAGTGAAGTGGAGTGGATAAATCTTAAATCTCTGGCTCTGTCAGTATTTGTTCCTTGGTTTTCTGGAAACAAAAGCTGAAAATGAGAACAACTAAACTAACTTTAGACTCTTAAATATCAATTATTTGGCCCAGTCAAACAAAAAGAGGAGAGTGAATGAGAGGTTTAGCTTTAGTTTTCCTATTGTCTGACGTTTTAGTGGATGAGGATCTTTACAAAAGCACATTGTTTTCACACAAACAGCATTTCTAAACTGTTCAGTCAGAGTGAGGGACCAAGAGAGACAAAGAGCACTTTCACTTACATTAACACACTGGTGGCCACAGTGCTTGCCAGTGGCAGGTCATTTTGGAGACATTTTATCATTATAATCTTATCTTACTGTGGAAATCAGCAGGAAACCCCCAAAAGCAGAAGCTAATTAGCAGAGAGAAACTAAAGTAGACTAATTTAAAAAAAAAAAAAAACTTTTTAATGGTGTACTTGCAGTATGAACATGTGGCATGCTGTTCACAAAGTCCTATGTCTTTCCCTTCCCATGTGTCCATACTCCCTCCATACTGAATATTTGATCCTCTGTGTTGTATGTAGTTATTTTCTCTTATTATGTCTTTGAGCATCTGCAGTTAATGGAGCATTAGTTCACTAATAACACTGAAGTCGTGCTTGCATCAGCTGATGCGCAATTATTGTTTCATTCATGCTTCAGCATCAGTGCCTTGTTATACATTAGCTGATTAGCAGCTAATATGCCGACAAATAACGTCCCATCATATTTATGCGTGTGTTCTCACTTTTACACTGCTCACACATCAGAAACAATAGAAACCAGAAGAACATTAGGCCAATAATTGGATTTGTGGAATATTAGAGTCTGATCCGAGCACCTGGCTGCTCAGGTTATTTTAAAAAGTCTGAACAAGAATGATTTGAGGAAGGAGAAGTCAAGTTCATTATTCTTCTATAGCAACAACACGATTAATAGTACTAATTAGCTGCTGCAATTACTGAATGAAATCAAATTGATACAGTGAGCTGGCCAATGCCTTCTATAGAAGCTCTATGAGAATGTGCATGGACGTATGAGAAGAAGATGGAGCATATATACATTTCTACGAATGTTTAAATATGGGTTAGTTACCATTTAGGGTTAGAAGCACTCATGAATACACTTGCACAGTGAAGAGTGTCAGATTTGTTAACAGAAGTAGCTGCCATTGATAGAATTTACCTGGTTAGTTCTCTGGTAAACTAAACTAGCAGACCAGTGGTGTACTTTGTCAGACTGATGGTGATTTAAGATTACCTGTGTGAGTCAGTGATTTTAATCACGTCAGACCACGTGTGTGGTCAATCATTTTTCACCCTGACCACAGTAATAATTACAGCAACAGTTACCTCCTGTTTTTGTGAGCCGCCTGGCCCTGTTGGTTTTCTGCCTATATTTGTTCACGTTTTATTAAATTGGAAGTGATAAAAGTATACAGAATTAGCCAGAAGCAGTTCATTGTAGTGTACACATGAGTACATTGTATGGGATATCGCTGGATTACTTTGACACTGAAGATTTATTAAGCGTCTTTTTATTAAGTAGATTTATGAATGTTCTTTCATGATGGACATCAGAGATAATAATATCTCTCAGGAAGTGGAAGTCACACTGTATGATATTTGACTGAGTTAAGACTCTGAGAAAGAGAATGATTTGTGACTCAGAGTCACCTCACACAATACCTTTGCTTCACATCTCTCCTCCGTGCCTCCTTTTCAGCTCTCCTGCATGGCCCTGTCTAGGCTTTTGGTTTTGGCTCTTCTTACTGTACATGTCCATGTCTATTACTGGAACTTCCTGTCCTGAACAATGAGTTAAACTACCATGGATAACAGTGAATATTCCATTCCCAATCACTCCTTGTAATGTTAAATTGAACATAACCTGAAGCCAGGTTGAAGATCTGGTTCACGCAGGGTCTGGTTTGGAAGACCTTTACTATCTGGATACATAAAAAAAATGTTATATCTTAAAATGTTCATGGTTAGCACTGCCGCCCAAGAAGGTTCCTGGTTTAAATCTTGGCTGGGTCCTTTCTGTGTGGAGTTTGCATGTTCTCCCCGTGTCTGTGTGGGTTCTCTCCTCCCACAGTGCAAAGACATGCAGGTTAATTGGTGACTCTAAATTGTCCATAGGTCTGAATGAGAGTGTGAATGGTTGTTTGTCTCTATGTGTCAGCCCTGTGATAACCTGGTGACTTGTACCGTGTACCCCGCCTCTCACACAATGCCAGCTGGGATTGGCTCCCCCGCTACCCTGATAAGAATAAGTTTGTAAGTAAGAGAGTAAGTTTGATAAAAAGTTCATGTTCATGTAGAAAAATACTTTGGTTTACTAGACTCATCTTGGTACAGAGCAGGGATGGAGATTTTAGCATCTTAAGCATTAAACTTGTCACCACCAGAGGATTCCCCATCCTTTTACCCATTGGACTGGAAGAGATGAGCACAAATTATTCTGTGAGGTCAGTGACGGTAGGGTTACAGGGGAGAACAGTGATAGAAGAACATAATGGAGAGAGTAGCAAAGAAAAGCAAACTCAGAAAGGCCTAACCAAGTACAAGGTCAAGGAGACCGTAGGAGACAGAAACCATGCACTGTTATTTTCACAAGTTCTTGGAAGACTCGCCTGTTGCTGGGTGGATCAGCAGTTGCCAAGAAGCTGAATATTAAGGTGTTGTACACCACTCAGTTTTAGGAGGACAAAAGATTTAGTGGTGGACTCTTTGAGGGGCAGAAGAAAAAAAGAAACCAGTGTGCAGAAAGTTGTGACGCGTTAAAGTGAAACAGCTTTGCCAGGGTTAGGGTCAGCACCCAGGGTGGCCCACTGTAGAGGCCATTTTATAATGCTTTATCTGACATAGAGGCTCCCAAGATGGCATTTTCATGCAAGATACCGCATTATGCTGTGCTGGAGCAACAAGTTGAGGGTATCAGCAGGATCAATAATCTGATCAGGAAGGCTGAGTCCATCGTGTGATGGAGCTTGGTTTTGTGGTGGAGGTGTCAAGGAGAAGGATTCTGGACAGAGATTAACACATCAAAGACTGTTTACAGATGTTAGGGAATTCTGCTGCATATGTGAAAGAAGCTGTATAAAATATTTCGTGGGTCCAGAGGGAGCTGCATGAAAGTTTGAAAATTAAAAACCGAAGGTTGTGGAGTTAGAAAAAAGTGAGCTTACCTGAGCTCTGTAGCCTGCCCCTCGTCTCTGCTTGAGGCCATCAAGTTGAAGCTATATTAGCCATCGCTAGTATGACACAAATCTCTGACCCAAGTGTTAGCGATCAATTTGCATTATGGGTAATGTATACACCAGTTCTTGACTAGGAACACGAATGAGTGGAATTTAAATAAAATATAAAAATCTCTGGTTTGATGAGATTCAATTTGATGCAAGTCTTCTTTTTTTTAACTGCCCATCGAGAGTTAATGTTACAGGAGTGCAATGATTAATTGGTGGAGCACTTTCAGCAGTTGTGCGGTAATGATACCACAAACATTCACAGCTGAAGACCACAGGAGATCCTACCTGCCAGCAGCTAAACCTGAAAGCAATTTATGGTGCGTTCAAGTACAAGCAGTTACATTAGTTTTACAAACAAGCTTTAAACAGTAACACAGCTATAAGTGATTTCCCCCAATAAAAATCATTGAATAGACACTGTTCCCTGACAAGAGATTATCATCCACTTTTATTAGTTATTATTATAGATGATTATTATAGAAGTCAATCCACATTTTTAAAATTGTATTTTTTATTTGCACCTTTTTAGGTTAACAGATATGCAGCAATCAAGACATTATGCAAACAATGTAAATGTAAAGTAAACTCCTGCAGAACAATTCTGGGGAAAAAGTGTTAAATTCTCTGTTTATTAGTGTGTCTGTAGGATTAGGTTGCTATTTTATCTTTCCCTCAGTGGACTACAATCATTCACAGACATTGATGCAAAGGTCAAAGGTTTTTTTTTCTGTCTGCCATGGTGTGACCTTTCTTTGAACGTCCATCAACACAGCTGAAAGCTTTAAAGTTCTTCATCTTAACACACCTCACTCCAGTCGGTGTACCACTGAAACGGTCGGAAGAGGTCGTCTCCACAGATCCAAGATTTCAGAAAAAGAAACTGGTCGAGGAGGAAATACTGGATCAGTATTTCACCTTACGAGACCTGATACTGTAACATACAATCAGGAGACCTGAATGATGCTGTTATCTGCATCATTCATCTAAGGTGATAATAGTTATGGACATTACAGTATATTCCATTTATGCCATACTGTGTAAATAGAGCCCTCTAAAGCTGACATGCTGAACCTTTAAGTCCTCCCCTCTGTTAGTATTTTTTAATGTGTAAAAGCCAACTTTCCATGGCTTACATATCACAGGCCCTATTAGAAAGCAATTATTAGTAATTACAACACGTCTGTTACAGTGACATCCACTTTTTGTGGTGTAACCGCAGGCTAAGCCCTGTCTGCACTCAATAAATGTTCCAGAAGAGTCGAGGACATATGTTCTTTTAACGCTGAAAAAGGGTTCTGATGATATCTAAAAAGCTTTGTCTCTGCCACCAGAACAAGGCTAGACACACTAAAGCAGGCAGCCTGATTTCTTGTGTGTGTGTGTGTGTGTGTTCCTAACACCAACAAAAGATAAAGGTAACAGTGGTTGTTTTAACACATGCCAGTGTTTTCCCTAGAATTTTTTTCAGCAGCGGTGCTGCTGTGTCCGTGTCCATGAGGATACGACGTTGACCTGTATTCATGCGAGTGAGAATAGTTTCAATTAAATGACCTTGCAATCCTTAAATATATATATCCAGAGCTCAGCAGTGGGGCAGCCATTGATGCTCACATGTGTGCAAGTGGCCAGATGCTCTCCCTGTAGTCTGTTCTCAGGTCAGTCTTATAGAAATACAACAAATACAAATCATGAGGGTGAGGCCAGAAATCAATTAATAATGAATTCTATTAAGATTAACTATATTCAGTGTGGAAAAGTCTCTAGATCCTGCTCCTCGCACCTCTCCCTGCATCACTCCCTGCTCCTCTCTGCTCCTCTCCTCGCTCCTCTGGACTCACACAGGTAGTAATGACAAGCAGCTAATTAATGTAGCTAGCGCTACTTAGCAGCTAAAAAACGTACTGTTGATGTGAGCTTGAGAGGCTGTAGCATTTATTAACTGACAAACTACATTTTCTGCTAATCTCTCTCTCTGCTGTTGCTGCTCCGTTCACTTTTACCACTTCACCGTCACTTTCTCTGCTCGCTCACTTGTTGGACACTGCCATAAGGAGCTACGCTACTCTACGTTACGCTAATGTTACGCTACCTACGTTACTCACTACACTAACGTGTATAAACTTGAACGTTAACTTTTACGTAGATGTCCTTTGAAGAATGAGAAGAGGGTCCGACATGATTTGCTGTGCTAGTTAATGACTCAAAACAAGTTCAAAATAACGTTGTGTGTTGTTGTGCTCACACAGTGCGAGTAAAAATCATTAGTGGCGCATTGATATTAATGATCTTGTGAAATTTCAGCAGCGGCGCTCGTAATCTAGCAGCGGCGCTGCGCTGCTACTGAATGAATATAGGGGAAACACTGCATACATCATATCTTCTCTCTCAGTCAGATCCTTGGGCAGACCTTGTCTCTTTTCTTTCTTTTTCTTTTCTCTCTTGCCTGACCCTTCATCTCTGTCCCCAGCCACTCTCCAAATAAAGACATAAAAGCCCACAAAAAAAATAACTTAAATAAAGAGTCAGTATTGTATGTACAGGTGATGCAAACTTTTATGATCTGGTAATTTCTGTTGCTAATCAGGTCTGACCAAGCAGCAACCTCTGTGGAAGTGACGAGACGCCAACACAGAAGTGCCAAAAACTGCAGTTCCCTAAACGTCCACTTGAGGCTAGTTGCAGAAGTCCCCATAGGTCCCCATGTTAAAATGTCCAACTTCACAGCAGAAATAAACATGTTTACAGCCTGGTACAAAAAACAGTTTTGGTCTCTATAGCTAATTTCCCCGTTCATGACAACTGTACTGAGGGTGAATCTTTATAGAACTCACCTGTTCAAATTTTATTAAGGCTTAAAGTTCTGCAGAATTAAGAGCGTGAATGCTTTGATTGACAGGTGGGTGCTGTCACAATTGCCTTTTTTAGGCACCCACAAGATAGCAACTGGCAGAGCCACCACACTTTGAGCTTCACAACAGCTCTTCAGAAACCAGTGGGTGAAGTCACAGTTAGATTTTTCTTACAGTCTATGGGTTTGATGAGCTACGGCTTGGCTGGAGACCTGCTCTGATCACTGTCATCCCACGTGGACAAATGCACATACAAACACCTCAATGGGTCTAGACCAGGGGTGTCCAAACTTCTTTTAAAGAGGGCCAGATTTGACAATGTGAAGATGCCCGGGGGCCAATACTAACATTTTAAAAATGAAAAACAATAAAAGTTACATACAAATGCACGAAGTTTGCATGAAGTTGATACAAATCTGAACCTCATGTTCATTCTAAACATGACTTATTATGAGTAATGTCTGTTAACATTTAAGTTTAAAATGTTCCAACCTTGCTCTTGTCTTTCACGAGCTCACTCAGAAAGTAATATGTTTGTGTCACATCTACAGATATATAACACCAGCAGTTATGTCCTTAGAGGTTAACGTTTAGTGCATCCAAATGCTTCGTTATGTCAACCAAAAAAGCCAAATCTTCCAGCCATACAGTATCTGACAATCCTAGCAGGCCATAAATAATATATTATAAAAACGAAGCTGCGGGCCGCATGAAATCTGACTGTTGGCTGACTTTGGACACCCCTGGTCTAGACTGTCTGAATTGCTAGAAATCACTTTCAGACTGACTCTTAGTACTGCTGCACTGATCACATTTCATTTCAATTTGTCCTCCAGTTACTTACAAACACACGCTGGCACACGCCTTATTTTGTATTCTCTGTTTTATTGCTGTATTTCCTCTCTGTGGTGCCCCACAAGCGATTTCCCTAATTGTGTTTTTCATCAGAGAATTGCAGCAGGAAAACACCATGCCATGCTCAATGAATCTGTCACAGCTGAGTGTCCCCAAACTAGCCCACAGCGCTCGGCTGCTTATTGCTTTAGCTACTGTATTTCGCTTGAGGGAACTGGCTGATAAGGTTGAGGCATGCTGCATTACATGATGTCTTTGATAAGCCTATCAGTAAGCCCAGCTCGATTCATGAGCAGTGAACACCATCAATATTTTAGTAGAGATGAATCTAGAGAGAATCGGCACAATAGCTCTGATCTTGTTTTATTCTGACGTGTATCTGCTGCTTTTTTTAACCCTTTAAAAACTGACCTCATGTTTGCATAATCCTGTAATTAAAAATATAATCGATCTAAAATCCACAATAGGTAGAGCTTTCATTCTTTTTGCAGCTGAAAACTAACGCTTCTGTCTTTTGCGTCATCACACACATCACTTGTGTTGCTAATTAATTAACTTTATTTCATTACATCACAGCAGCACAGGTGGTGACAATGCACGGTGCCAGAGGAGCAGGTTAATAGTTCATGTCAGAGAGGCTGAGAGAAGTAGTATTGTGTCAGTAGTTTTGAGCATGTATAGTTTTAATAACTTGAGTGCGGTTGAAAAAAAGTTTGTTTGTAAATTCAGAATTATTTTGGATCTACATTTTTATTTTTTTCAATTCTTTTACTATTATGATAAAGAAAGATGTTGTGACATGTCTCTCTGCCTCTGTTTTCCCCTCACACTTTCTGTGGTGCTTTTCATTTTGCCCCCTGTTGATCTCGGACTAACTCTGATGTGCCCTTGTGTCGCTACTTTAAGAATTTTCAGGCTTTGCTCTCAGTAGGTGATGATCGGACAGTCTATTGGGATCATAAATTGCCACTGCAGGCCATCGCACCACACATTGTTCTTCTCTAGACAAAAAACAACAACAACAACAACCAAACAAACCAGAAAATTTTCATCCATTATTCAGTCAGGATTCTGAGAGAAGGAAGAACACAGCGGGTTGATTTAAAAGGCTCAAGTTCTTTGATACAAGGCTTGAAAATAATGATCAAAGCAACATTACCTTTCTCTACTGACAGAGTAATATCATTCTTTATACTACCACATAGAGTATTATGGTGTTAAATCACATCTGTGCAGCATATGTCACATATCCCTAAGTCGTGTTTGAGGCCTGTGTTACTGGCTGAATTTGACCTCTGAATTCTGTTTGGCATTCCGTCTGGCTTCAAAAAGTCAGTGTACAGTCTGCATAGATACACGCACAACAACGTCTGTTATGTCTGTATAGCTCATGCTGACTGATAGAACTCACCAGGAGCTCAAGTTTTTTTTTTTTGAGTTTCCTGTTCCTCTTGTCTCTGTGTTCACAATTTAGAGCCATAAAACTGAAGGATAAGTGTAAAATTTAGTTCGCACAGCTTAGAGCATGTATTCCTGTGCCATTCACTTCTGTCACTTCAGTCCAGATGATGATGTATTTCAGAAGGTATAATGGCGTGTGTGTATGAGTGAAGGCGATAGTGTGTTAGATAATTATGATTTATAGCCCAGATGTGTGTTTGTATGTGTATGAATATGCTGTGCACATAAAAGGGTGATAATAGTGTGTAAGGGAGAGTACAGTGGTGTGAGATTACAGTGTGTGAGTATGATTTATGGCCTGAACAGCCTCTCATAGGAAATGTGGCTCTAAACACCTTTAATTTAAGGCAATAACATACACAGGGCATTTTTGATTCCATTTCCTAGCATTGGCCTGGCAGGAGCTTGACCTTCGCCACTACTCAGCCTCTGTAGCCAGGTTACTATGGTGACAACAGAATGCAGCACTTGGGGGGGTTAATGATCAACTTCCTTTTACAGCTTGACTACTTCCTAATGAGCCATTAACGCTGTGATTGGGTCAGGGCCAAGGTATTCAAAGACAATACTGGATGTGGAAAATGAAGTGTTTGCTGTGCCACGGACTCGTTTTTTCTTCTTCTCATAGTCCTATTGCCATGTTTTACAGCCAACAAGTGCTTGCATGGGCACACACACGCACACACAGTGACCAGTGCACACAGATAGAGTCAGACAGACACACACAGTAAGCACACAGTCACTAATAGCCAATGTCTCAGACTTCTAGGGAAAGAGAGCTTGATTAGTAGTTCTATTCCAAGATTCATGATTAAAGAAGTTTGGTAAGACTCGATGATTACAGTGTGTGTTCTGTCCCCTCTTTCTGTTTCTATTAACTGTGAGATTTCAGTTGCAGACTTCACTCATTAACAGTATTTGGTAAGATATTCACTGACACAGTGATGTTCCAGTTTCACCACAGGTCACTTTTTATTAATTGTGGCTTGTTCCTCATAGATACAGGAGGGTGGGGGTAAATTACCAAAGAGGTCATATGGATATTGGAGGTGCTAGGATATCCATCCAAATGTTGGATAATATTGAATCTATAATATTCTCTCTGAATTGAAAATTCTATACAGGGCCATGTCTTGCACTACAGCAGGGGGCAGTTGTAACTATTGCATGGCTGTTGCCCTCAGTAGACTGGGTTATTACCTCCACCACTGGAGTTGATTCGAAATGACCAGGCAGAATTATTTTTTCGAGATCATTTGTAACTGATTTGACATCTGGACCCAGAAAGCTGCAGCTTCTTCTTAGTCTTCATCATTCACTTTTTTGGACAGCCTGTGAAGGGGTGCCGGGGAGGGCGGACAGCTGTGAACGGAAAGGAAAATTTCAAATTAGAAATTAGTGATTGATTTAATTTGGTTTCAAATAATTGGAACTTTTGCAGTAATCAATCAGTAATAAGTAATGATATTAAGAAATAAATCAGGTAATTGACCCGTCTTGAAATAAAATCCCGAGTCGTCTTTGTCCATGACTCAGACAAGACCGATTAAAAATGTGGCTGATTCCAAGACGAGACAGAGAACTTCAAAAAGTGGACTTGAGAACAAGACTGATCTCGAGTACTGCAACACTGATAAAGTGGTTTGCTGCTTTTTAATAATAATTATAATGATAGAAATCAGACAATAATTCTACCACACCAACAAATCTGAAGTCACCTGTTTGCTTGTCACTCAGCAGAGGTTCTGCCATGAAGAAACCACATCAGTTCTAGAGTACCATTCAGGATTAGTCTACTGTATATGAGTGCGTCCCTCTGCACTGTAATGTGCAGGAGTCAGCTAACTCTGGAGCAAGCTGATGGCTTATAATTAAATAATAATGTAATGCATTGTCCTTTATATTACACAGATACTTAATTTGACACAAAATATGTATTAAAGATAATTTTATTGATTTAAAAATGATTGTATAGCCTCCGCTGTGATCATGTAGAGTTGATCAGAACTGCGCCCGTTCCAGCTGTCTGTGACCATGGATTGCCATAGTTGACCAATCAGAAGGCTGTGCCATCAGTGTATGAATGTGTGTGAATGGGTGAATGAGATATGTAGTGTAAAAGTGCTTTGAGTGGTCAGAAGACTAGAAAGGACATATGAGTACGGTCCATTTACACATAAAGTTAGTATTTTTAACAAGCCTCAGCTAAACAACATCATAGTGGGGGGTCACTGTCATCTTTATCAGGAGATATGCTTCATTAGTCGTGGTTATAGGAGAAAACAAGGCTGAATGTAGACATCTTTGTGAGGGTGTTCATCAGCTTTGGAAAAGGAGGAGGGAGTTAAGCACAAAGCGTCTGATCAGAGTGCTCCAATGTGTAATTACAAAGGTGTTCCTCCAATCACAACTGTTAGTTCGACCATAGTTAGTTTGTTAGTCGACAAAGTACAGACATATCTGCTTCTGTGCCAAATCAGCACCTAATCCCTGCTCTGTTTTCTCTGACCTTGACGAGCTAGATATTTTTTCAGACTTGTGCGCTATACTAAAAAAAGTCACAGTTAATATCATAATTACTTCCTTATCATTTAAATGGCCAAGACAGCGGCTTATTGTAATGAACTCCAGCAGAAAGTCAAAAATGACAATATCCATTAGTCAGTGCAATTAAATCTTCCACATTAGACTCCTCCTCTGCTGCCTGTGAGTGTGTGACAATTAGCTCTACCATGCAATGCCAAAACACATTAAAGGTGTACATCATTAGTATACTCTATTGTCTATGTTTATTACTATTTAGTCCTGAAATTAAAGTCATGGTTCATTTGATGACCTGTGGCTACCATGGAAACAACGTTGAACAGTTACTTTGTCAGAAAATACAACAGATGTTAACTTGTTACACACAGTCTGACTTTGCAGCCACTCTAAACAATTTCCACGATAGAGAGATATTTAATCGTCCAATCACTAGAGAGCAATGTACACAGCTGAATTAATTGTTAGTCCCTCCACAGCACTCATCGGAAAAATGCGTTTTAAACGGCTGTTGTCTGAACTGAGGCAAGCATCCTGCTCTACCTCCTGGCTGTGGCATAGGAGGTAGCAGGTCGTCCACTAATCAGATGATCGGCTCCTCTAGTCTGCATGTCGAAGTGTCCTTGGGCAAAATACTGAACCGTAAATTGCTTCTCCATCGGTGTGTGAATGTGTGTGAATGGTTAGCTCCTAAAACTGACGAGCAGTTGGCACCTTGCAGTGTATGAATGTGTGTGAATGTGTGAATGAGCTTTTGTTGAACAAAGCAAGTCATTTGAAGATGACTCCTTGGGCTCTTGGGGCATTTTCCACTATTTTATGGTTATATAGATAGTTAGATAAAAATAACAATTAGTTGATCAATAATTCAAATTATTAGTTGCAAGGTTTTAATAGAGACGTCAGTCAATAATCAGCTTTTTCCATCATGACATGAGCAGCAGTGATCTTTCATGCAGCAAAAAACATGTTGGACACAGCAGTCGGTCACAGTAAAGTTGGATAGCTCGGTGAGGTGTTGGAGGTGTGAGCCTGTTGGCTGCAGCTCTTCAATACAACAGTTCACTGCATCTACTTTTTATCTCATTACTGCAATATTCAATTTCATGTTTTTCAGACACATTTTCAAATCATCTCTGTCAGAGCTAACCTCAGTGACGAATGCATTGCGCTTCCTGCGACTGCTCAACAATAAAAGCCAGCTATACTTCTAATGTAACCTAGCAGCAGTGTGAAACATTCAGCTTGCATTAGCAGTGACTTAATACAGCTGTGATAAAGCTCTACAGTAAACAGTGACGCAACAATGAGAGAAAACGATAAGCAGTAATGTCAGATTACACGCTGCATAGTTTCCTGTGAATCTGTCGGTGTGTCATGAATATTTAAGTCCAGCACTGGAATGAAAAATGAAAGCTACTGTATAGAGAGGTCACTTCTAAATGTAAACACATTCAATCATAAATGGTATCAAAAACAGGGCATGATTTCATGAAATTTGTTTTAATCTGCAGTAATTGAATTTTAAACTCACTTCCGTCTTTACAGGGAAATAAATGTGAGGCAGTCAGTGGACAAGAGCATTTTTGCGTCTCTGGATTCAAGTGCACGTGGCTTCATCAAATTATTGCATCCATATTCATCTAATAAAGTAAACCTCAGCAAACAGAAAAACAGTGACATGGAAACAGAGGAATGGTTATGGAGCACAGTTGAAAGCAGAAACAGACTTCTGTCTAAACTAAGTTGATGATATTGGACAAGATTTTCTTGTCTGAATACCCGTCCTATTATTTATTCACAGCACCTCTTAAAAGGAGAAGTGCTCCATCGTAGTCACTGGCAGGCTGTGTTTATAACCTCTCAGTCTTGTGTTTTGGAAGTGCCAGTTGAATTTTATAGAAGATGACTTAGGTGATTCTTTTGGGTTTGAAGCTGAGTTTTCTCTATATTAAAAATGATCATGAATCCACAGAAGTTATGTCACATCTGAATGACTTACTCTTCTGCTGGTCAGCCACTGTTTGATGGTGTGTGTGGGTGTGTGCCTCCATATCTTATATTTCAGCTGTTATCAGTTATGTGAGCAGGCATTACAATGTTAGTGAGGATATTGGGCTCCATTCAGATCTACTGCTGCAAACCCTCTAATGTAGTTCATTGTTTAAGGCACTATCTGTGTGTGTGTGTGTGTGTGTGTGTGTGTGTGTGTGTGTGTGTGTGGTGTGTGTGTGAGACATGTGAGGGAGTCAGAAACATTGTGTTCTTCTCATCAAAGCCCCACCCTCCCTACTGTCTCCACGGAAACGCAACACAATTGGTACCTGTCGCTTGGCAACATTGCTGGGTATCTTTGGGACACAGAGCTGCTGGCAGAGAACACACACACACACGCACAGATGCACACACACACACACGCACACACAGTTTGTCAGCTGTCACAAAGGTGGTTCATTTCACATTTCTTTGCCCATTTTCAACTGCAGTGCACTCCAACGTTCAATTCTCTTGATACACAAGTTTGAATTAGTGTTTCGTAGACTGTGGTAAGGCTGATGTGTTTCTTATCAGTGGTATCAAGCATGTATCTTACATCTGTGTTTACATACTGTATGATATGATAAAGCACTGTGAAACACGAGATCTGACATGATATATACAGAAACTACAGAAATATACACTACATAAAAGGTACAAATAAATGTCATCAGTAACTGACTAACTAACAGACTGTGGTTTCACTAAGAGAATAACAATACAATGAAATAGAGGTTAGCTAACATGTTCAATGCATGGTATTTATTTTCTTCTAGTTTAGAGAAAGTAACATGATAGTGGTGAAAACAGTGAAATATGAAAACTTGTAAAACATAATTGGGACTTCATCCTTATCCCAAGAACTTCCTTGTGATGGTCGTTATGGTCGGGCAAGAGGTGGCTGCTAACACTGCAGCAATTAAGCCCTAAAGGTTAGGCAGCTTGGTGAATGGACAAGTGAAACTCTTGTGTTAGTAAAAGAGCAAATTACACCGCTAAGCAAGTCTTGTTGATGAACAGTTCTCGACTGATCTGTAGCTAAATTAACTCATCAGAAGAACGAATTTGGAAACTGAGCCAACCAATACTGATTTAAGGAACTGACTTTGATGCTGCCTGATTAGCCCAGAGTTGATATCTGCAGCTGGCCAGTGACTCTACAAGATGATATCAGCACACCCACACACATCCACACTGTACTCTGCTAGAGGGAGACGGCTATGACAGTAACATATTTAGTTTTCTATTTTTGCCCCTGTCACACACTCTCACTGGAGGAGCAGGGTGATTCTGCCTTGGAGGCTGATTGGACAATGTGTTGTCCTCGTGTAGGTGCGTGTCTCTATATATGAACAGTGTGTATATGTGGGTCTGTATCCTAGAGGAGGAGTGTAGCTTTATACACCATAAATTTAAAAAAAAAAGAATTACAAGCAAAGGTTGAACTTAAAGGATCAGTGTGTAGGATTTAGTGGCATCTAGCAGTGTAGTTGCAGATTGCGACCTCCTCCACTCTCCCTCCTACTGTAGAAACACTGATGCACACTGGTGTTACAAAAGCATTGAATCTTAAGATGCTCTTAAAGGATCATAAATGAATGAGTACCTCCTACCCACTTGTAGGAGGCTAAGAGCATCTTAAGAAGAAGCACCTGCAAGAGGAACCACAAAATACATGTTTCATTTGAAGTTTTTATTGTTCGTTAATTTTTAGTGGCATATTTATGTCTGTACTGTCATCATTAGCACTGATGCTGCTGCTGAAGTGCTCTTTGAAGTTAAATGAGCAATGTTTAAAGTAGAAAACAGGCTTTTGGTTGGTGTTTGATGTGATTTTAAATACATACTAATGACTTTTTTTATTATTATTGATTACAACTCTACTGATGCAATAAATAAGACATTCTTTATTCATTGACAATTGCAAGGATCTCGGGACTCTTGGGAACAGAATTAGTCCTCAGAGTATTAGAATATACCATGAGCACACACATTCACACTGACAGCCAGTATTAACCAGAGTAGTGAACCAGGAGCCTGTGGAAAGGTTCAGCTCGAGGTCAAAGAGCTGGGTGTCAGCCACCGTGTCTTTCCCTGGAGACAGCCCACAAAGCCTCCCAATTGCACTCACACACACCAACAGATGTAAAGGGTTGATATGCAGACCCCTGTCACATGGCTGGGTGGCCCTGCAGTAGAGCAGATGATGGATGGATATGTGGTTACTTATCGTTTATACCCTTTTTATCTAACAAAATCACTTTTTTAACATTTGACAGAAGAACTGAATGGTAAATGTACTTTTCTCTGTGAGTATGTCATACTCACAGTGCTGTGACTCATTCATCTCTATACAGATCTCTAACAGATATCTGCATGTGAATTCACTATCTGTAGGCAACAGACAAGAACTTGCTTAAGAAGCATTCTGGTTTCGTTTGTAGTCCGAGTAGTGTTGATCGTGGTTGAACGGGTCCATGTGGAGAGCAAAAGAAGTTCAATCTCAGGTCCCGTAGGCTATCATCTGACCATGAATTAGCTATTTATTAGCTTTTTAGCACTGTGAAACAATCTGGTTGTAGACCTCTGATTGGCTGACCCTGAGATTCTTATTCTCACTAATCTCACTCCCTCATGCCTAAACCTAACCAACCCAACCAACAAAGGCAGTGTGTACTAGCCAATAAGAGGAGAGTGGATAGCCATTATACGGATAGAAGCTGGCTATACAGCCCCTAAAAGATTGTTGCCGCCAGAGGTTAAATCAGACAATAACCGATGGCTTCTGAGATTGCTCACTAATTAACTCAAATAACCACTACCTTGATGAAAGGTTTGATCAATGTACAGATTCTATTTGTGAATCTCAACACTTCTACAGATCGTTCACATGAATTGGAATAACGTAGAGTCCTTCAAGCTGCTGAACTCTTGGTTTGAAGCATATGTGCACAAATAAACACTAATTTACTTTTATTTAATTAAGTGCAAAGTTGAGAGTGAAAAGAGTGTTCATTGCACATGTATTGTGTAGTATTGTGGACAGCGTGCCAAAGTGAAGTTTCTCCTAATTAGATCATCTATCAGTCACATGAAAGGACACCAGTAAAACAATATGCTTCTAGATGGAGGCTTGCCATTCTCTCAGCTCAGTGTGATGATGATGAAATAATATTATTATATTGTTTATGTGTACATGAACATTTACTATTACTCAAGAAGCTTACTTAGAAGTTCACATTTGCAACATCCACATAATCAACTTCAGAAACCACAACTGCACAATGGTTTGCATACACCGCTGGACTATGTGCAGCATGTATAATAAAAAAATTGTACTAATAGTCCCTGCTTTTATTTATCTGGTGTGATCATTAAAGGATAAGTCTGCATGCATTGTTTGTTTTTCTTATTCCTCAACAAATCCCATGACAAGACCGAATCCAGCCATAATTATCTCCTACTAACAAGAATTGCTCGTGTTGCCAAAGTGTGATGTAACTTATTCTGTGCCACAGAGCTCCATTGTTGTCAGAAACCTGATATAAAAAACATTAATGAGCCCACGGTTGCATGAGTAACATGTTTGTTCATTACCATGAACACTGGAACTGTAATTTACTTTTTTTTGTCCTAATTTTACATACACACACTGACATCGCCAGAGCTACTAGTGTACCACACCCCCAAAAAATCCTAATCACAACTATGTTACACTATTGCATACACATCCTGGTGCCTTAAATACTCCCTAATACACCAGATGTGTATGAACCAGCTGCTGAAAATGGTCAACAAAGGGTAACCTTAACTTCTGTTTGACTAAAGTTATGTTTTAGTGAAATGACGCTAATGTTTAAAACTATTTTTTTTAACATTTAAATTAACAGAATTATCTTTTATTCTGTAAACCAGATGCATTACCCTGAGGTCTTGATTAAAAAACACACTTTTAATCCCACATAACTCACCTGATTAGTTCACCTCTAAACTGGCTTGTTTTCTTTTCTGATTCATTTCTGTGAATAATTTCTCTAAAAAATAAACCAGATCTTTGTCCTTGTCTGTGGTTTTCATGACTCGAGTGTTAGAGAGTCAGAGTGGTGCTCACGTCTGACACTGTGATGTTCTTAGACATGTAAAAAGGAGAGCGATGACAACAACAAAAAAACGTGTCTCTCACAGAAACCTCAAGTACCCTCAATGCCACAGCCAGGTTCCTCCCTCAAACTTCTGTTCCCTTTCATGTGTAAACTTGATAGAGGGGATGAAGGTTTGTGTGGCACTGTGGAGAAGAGTTGGTCAATCAAAATAGGGGACTTGAAGGTAAAAAAACAAATCAGTGAGGTCCAGTGAAGTGATTTGTGTCTCTCTGGACGAGAGTAGCTTCTCTTTGTTCTTCGATTCTTTTTCCACACTGTGTCCCTTTTTATTTTTTCTTGCCTCTCCTGCCTTTTTCTATACTCTTGTGTTAGTGTTCTGTGAAACACAACCTCTGTGTACACAGTTTTCTGTCTCATATTAGTCCCAGCGTGCGCTCTTTCTCTTTTTCTTTTCTCAAACACAAAATCAGGACCCATGTGTTTTTAATCTTGCATTTATCCCACATGAGGACTGATGCTCTGCTGCTTCTTAAATCTGTTGATTCAGGTACCATCTCCAATCGCAGCTGGATGTTCGCTTCCCAAAGTGCCAGCACCCTGCCATTAATCCCGTCTGTTTAATCTGTGAATCCTACAGACTATTTACAGCAAAGATGCTCATCGTTATGACTTCTTAATCTGCTATAGCAGCAAATGAAGGTGCCCAGGAGTTATACAATGCTTCACTCCCTAAAGGGCATCAGAGGATGCAAAAGTACACACACATACCCGCACACAAACAACCCCCACCATTTCCACCTTTCAAAGCTGCTGCCCAGGGTCCCTTCAAAGAGCCTTTGAAGGGACCCTGATTACCAGACAGCCTATAACTAGCATCCTGCCACAGTCATCCCAGCACACATGCCTAAGAAAATTCACCATGGTCTCATGAAATCATGTTTTTCTATCTGGATGTGAGTCTGTGTGTTTCTGCCAACAGATTTCTTGACTCTGACATGTGTTGAGTCCATGTGAGGGTAGCACATTAACACTTGTTGAGCTGTACACTGACAGAGGGAGAATTTTAGGACAGAGCCTCTCACCTTCAGATCGTGAACCATTCATGTACCAATCCTGATGAATATAGAAGGAGACAGCTCGACTGTAGCTCGCTCCATATTAGCAGGAAGGGAAAGATAGCAGAACTTGAGAGGAATGACAAGAAAGATGAGTGCAGATGAGGGATGATGAAAGCAAAAGAAAACAAGTGAGGGTAAGAAATGTGTGCGTCTGTGCTCACTGTATGCGAGCAGCTGCCTTGTATTAGTGATGGATTGCTAGTATAAGAGTTCTAGCTTACCACTGCTGCTGGCAAGGTCTACATCAGACCACCTGTTTAATGTGCAAAGGCAGTCAACATGCACTGTACCGGTCCATTTAATTTGAACTTAGGTCAGCAGCCAGCTCATCCCTGCCTGATTCATGTGCAGAATACAATGTCATAATCGTACAATGTGATACATAATTTATATCCAAAGAGTCGGGTCCTCTTTTGTTTAGAGGTCACCTTCACAAGCACAGTTTGGAGGGATTCAACATCTCAAGCTCAAGAAACCCGTCTCCTGTGTCACCACACTGTAATCAATCTTTAATGAAAGTGCAGTTAAAGCACCTCTCCAGTCACATTCAAAAACACATTTAAATATCAGAGTTTCTGCAGCAGTCAGCAGCAAACTGAATGAGTTACAGGTGGATGGATGCAGCTGTGCAGCTGGTAGGAATAAAATGTTGTTTCATTCCTACTAGCAGGGTTTAGAAATGCATTGCATCGCTGGGTGTTTGAAATTTTTTCTATAATTTCTAATTGTTAAAGAGGTCACAGAAGGGGCCAAGTTTGAACTGACTATTCATAGAACGCCTTCCTCGAACAGCGATGGTCCAATCAGGCACAGAAGGCCTGTGAAAGACTTTGTGGGATAGTATAATGAGCTTTGGCAAACATCAGCTCCGTCCTCTGTCCTTATTACACACTACAACAACCCGAGCCAATGTTATCCAAGATAGAATTAGGTTTGCCAAACACATGGCTTGGTCCTCATCCTCTTATAACATTAAAAGTGAAACGTATTGTTTGAAAATTTGAACAATAAAGCATAAACCTAAACTCTGTCATGCTTGTCCAAGTAAGCTTAGCAACTAAGCAGACTAATATGTGAGCTGATTAAAAAAAACCTGTGTCCCTCTTAGAAACAAACAGTTGAACGCTGTTTCATAAACTCCAACAGCACATCGTTTGCATAATGATTCATGAATCATTAATGTTCACAGGTAAGCTTCTAAAAGCTTTTTAAAGGCTCTGGAGGGTTCACTACTTTTCTTTGCTCGTCTCTTTAGTGTTGTTCTCTGTTACAGTCTCTCTTGCTGTCTGTTGTCTGTCTTGACAGGATGTCTATCTCAACTTGTGTTTGTTGCACACATCAAAAACAGCTCAGCAGTGTGTAATTTTGCTATTCCACTCACTTACACACGGCTTTCCACATGTTGGGGTTTCTTTTTCTACGAGCATACAAAGGTTTTTTTTTCTCCTGAAATGTTCAGAAGAATAACCAAAGAGAATTTATAGATAGACTTTCTTCAAAAAGCGACCTGGATTTTCACATTCACACCCTGTAATGTTTCCTAGTACTGCTAATCCTACTGAGATTATTTCACCAACTGTGTTTCCTTTTCCGGCTCATTGCTTTGTTTGCTCATCCATAATGTTCTTACTGGGGGTCCTCAAAAAGAATGAGGACCTGTGCTCCATGACACATGCTGCCATATCATGAACAGTGCAACTGGTGTACACTGAATGAATTAAAATGTAACACGATGGGAAATGGATCAGGCTTTATAGAAACATTTAAAAATGATGGGCTTGACTCTGATATTCAGCTTGGGACATCTCAACTGACATCAGCCTTCTGAATCAGTGCCTCGTAAACCACGTCAGTCTGTTTACATATGCATTCTCTGTCTCACCTTCCAGATGGTGTGTAATTCAATCACAAGTTAGGGGGTGGAAGAATCATCCAATCACAACTTGGTTGGCAAGCCCTGATAATCCAATAACAGAGTAGCTCAACGATCAATATACCAGCATCATAAGCAACCCCCTCACATCTCACATACACACACACACACACACACACACACACACAGTTCAATCCTCTAATGACCTCAAGTTGTTGCCAGTGTGTTAGATTATTCATCAAAGCTGTACAGCTGCTGTGCCTTCAGGCATGCTTGCAGGATAGATCCCTACATGTCCATAGCTCCTTCTATTTCCATGCAAACATACACTGTCTATTACACAGCAAACACCCCCTGGAAATAAATGATTTGCTTAACAAATATCAACAGTTTATGATGTGCATAACTAATAGAAGATGCACAATTCCCTGAACGAAAAAAACAGGACAGTGCAGCACATTTCAGGGAGACAGTGACTCTAAAACACTCTCTGAAGTGTGGACATGTAGAACAGAACTCTCTGAAAGAGCTGAAGTACGCCTGACAGATTATCACCCTCTTGAAAACATGGCTAAAGTGCTTCCACTTAAAGCAACATTGTGTACAAATTGGATATTTTTGCGGTCCTCAGTGTCAGAGTGTAATCCCACTGTGGTAAATATGTTGAGCTGTACTCGAGTATTTGTTCTGATTACATTACTTCTGATCAAAAACTAGCGAGTCGACAACTTTGCTAACAGCCAAACATCAACAAGGTCAACAACAGCAGACATAGCAGCCAGCTAATATTACTTACTCCAACAGCAGTCAGCCCAGCTCGGCGTCTGTCTTTCAGCCTTTTATTTCACCAAGCTCTCACCAACCACTAAAAGTCAGTCCCACATTTACTCTTGTCCGGCAGCTTCTTTGTTTCGGTCACTCTCTGTAACATCCTCTGCGGTCTTTGTCATTATGTCTACAGAGGCTGATGAGCCTAGTTACTGTACATTGCCTATAATTTTCTCCATAAAATATGATGCAGTTTCACCAATATCAGTCAAATAGTTGGTGGTGTGTGACTTAGTGCCGTAAAGTGTTATGTCTGTTGTTCACCGTTGGTGGAACACACTACCAGTTCCTACCAGATCAGGGGCATCCCTCTTTACCTTTAAAAAGACCCAGCTCTTCAGAGAGTACTAGCGGTGTGTGATAGTACAGATTTTGGTATCGATCCAATACCAAGTCAAAATAACTAACTCAAAATGGTTATTATATTCAGCCATATTCACATTTCAGGTTTGAGGTATATATCTTAATATAGGAATGTATTTTTTAGTTCCAGTAAAATGATTCATTTAGATTTATTTCAACTGGCTTAATATATTTTACAGTCCTGCTCACCATTATTGGCACCCATGAAGTTTAAGTACATAATGTGGAATATCTTCTGAAAAAAATGAATCATGTGAAACATTTCTTTTCTATAGAGAACTCTTTTGTTTGATACAAAAGAGCAAATGATAAACAACAATTTAAAACAATAAACAATGGGAGGAAAAAATAGAAAAACTTAAAGCTTGCTGTGTCACTGGTATTGGCACCCTTTGCTGTAAATCAGTATGGAAACACATTGTGACTCACCTGTGGTAAATCACAAATGAGAATCACCTGTGATAAATTGTCTGTGCCCATGTGACATGAATTAGCCAATGAATGATGACTTCCGTGTTTTAAAAAGCCATCTTTATCCCCTGTTTTTTTGTCACAATGGTGAAGACAAAGGAGCTGTCTGAGGACATCAGAAGTGCAATAATTAGCAAACACAAGACCTCCAAAGGGTATAAGGCCATCTCCAAAGACCTTGGTATCCCTGTTTCAACAGTGCGTAATGTTATTAAGAAGTTTGCCAAGCATGGAACTGTCAAGAACCTCCCTGGACGTGGGGGGGAAGAGAAAAATTGATGAGAGAAGTCTTCGAAGGTTGGTGCGAATGGTGGAAAAAACACCACGTCAAACATCCACAGACCTGAAGGCCAACCTGGAACAGTCTGGGGTCATGGTTTCAACAAGTACCATACGCCACACACTAAACCAAACAGGGCTTCATGGGCGCAGGCCAAGGAAGACACCATTGCTGAGGAAAAGACATAAAAAGGAACGACTAATCTTTGCCAAAGAGTACCTGGACAAACCACAATCCTTCTGGGAAAATGTTCTGTGGACAGATGAAACAAAAATAGAGCTTTTTGGCAATGCACACCAACAGTTTGTTTACAGACGGCGCAATGAAGCCTACAAGGAAAAGAACACCCTACCAACAGTTAAGCATGGTGGAGGATCCATAATGCTGTGGGGCTGCTTTGCTGCATCTGGTACTGGAGGCTTTGACCGTATCACAGGACTCATGAAATCAGAGAATTATCAAGAGATTTTAGAGCGAAATGTCCTACCCAGTGTAAGAAAACTTGGTTTGAGTCGAAGATCATGGGTCCTCCAGCAAGACAAAGACCCAAAGCACACATCCAAAAGTACGCAGGAATGGTTGAAGAGGAAAAAATGGACTGTTTTAAAATGGCCAGCAATGAGTCCTGATCTCAATCCGATTGAAAATCTTTGGTATGAGCTGAAATCTGCCATTGGGGAAAAGAAACCTGCAAATGTTCGAGAGCTTAAACAATTTGCAAAGAAAGAGTGGGAGAAAATACCAGCTGAGAAGTGCAAGAGGCTTATAGATGGCTACAAGAAACGTTTGGAGGCTGTCATCACTGCCAAAGGGTGTGCAACCAAATATTAAAGAGGGGTGCCATTATTGCTGCACATGCTGTTTTTTCTGTTTCTTCTTTGAAATAACAATATGTAAGTTGAAAAAACAATTTTCTTTGTTAAATTACTTTGGACCTCCAATTAAAAGATCCTGATGATATAAATTTGGTACATTTCCATTTATTTCTGAAGATATTGTAGAGGTTATGCAAAAAATGAAGGGGTGCCAATAACTATGAGCAGGACTGTATGACTGTCTGAATAGTCTATATTTAATCAATCTGTTAAAATTACAACTATGATGACAAATTACACTTTGAAAAATAACATCAACTCATGCTAGAGATGGAGAAATCTTGCTTTCACTTCAATAAATCAGCTACCTGAATATACTTGACCATGATGAAAGTCATAGGCACGCCGGCAACAACTCACAGCATAGCAGAGGACGAGAGGCAGAGAGAGCAGGAGCGAACTGAGAGGAGCGGTGTGTTTTACCACATGCACACAACCACTGTGCTGTAACAGGAGTTGTGTACTGAACGTAGAGAAGAGAAAGTTAAACTTAAGTATCGATCTCATCACGCAAGTATTGATCAGTACCAATACCAACGTTGGAATCAATACTAATTTTAGATCGATCCGCCCACCACTAGAGAGTATCGCGTCTCCAACACCACCAACAACTGGACATGATAAATCTATCCCTGTAGTACTGTCACAGTACTTATTGCTGCACTAACATGTCCTAGTCTCACTTTACCATGATTGTTTCCCTTTTCTGTAAGTCTCTTTGGATAACAGTGTCTACCAAATGACTAAATGTAAATGTGATGTAAATGTTACATACTTCTCCTGACCCGGAGCCCAAAGTTACATAGTGTGAGAACAGATGAATGTACGGAAGCTGAGAACGGCCATGGATTTTTCTTTTTTTTATGCACTGTTATATCGTGATAACGACTTATTATCTCGTTATCTTGACATAACAAAGATTGTTTTCTCGTGATAACGAATTAATTATTTCGTTATTTCGACATAACAAAGATTGTTTTCTCATGATAACGAATTCATTATTTCGTTTGTTTGTTTGTGTTTCAAAAAAATGCTTTTTTTTAATTCTTCTCCTCCCTTTTTATTCTTATTTCATTTTAAAAAAAAAAATTTAAAATTTTTTTAAAAACTAAAGAAAAAAAAAAAAAAAAAAAATGAAAATTAATAAAATTATTTATTAATTTTATTTTTATAAATACACCTTTTTTTTATTTTTTTTATATATATTTTTTTTTAAAAAAGGGTTTATCCTTATTTCTTTGTGTGCACTTGTTATTATAGATCACACTTAAAATGCAACATAATTTTATTTTTAACTATAAGGGAGTCCCTGCTCTGTTTCTCTATCAACCAAGGGGTTGAAGACCCCTGACATAAACATTATGCTTTCATTATTATTATTTTTTAACAGAGAACTACACTATGTTAACATAGAGCTTAATACTGGGTACGTGGGATTTTGTATTCAGCAGTTGACCCACAGATGTAACTAAATGATGAAGCTGAAGTGGAGCTGTCCAGGGTTTGATATAGACTCATGTGTGATTCATCGACATTTTGATTTGATTGATTTATCCTCAGTTGTGACACAGCTTGTAAAGTTGGATTTGATATGAGTGATGAGGTTCAAGTGAGGATGGACGTTATGAAGAGCGCGCAGCTGTGCATAATTTGCACGTAATGACAGCTCCTAGCCGGTGAAACATAATAAACTGCACGTCTTATTTCATCTTCTTTCATGAAGTACATCCTGATGCGTTGATCAATAATGTGATCTGCCATTTTCACCTCCCTGGGACACACCTGGACCAGACAGTGGCAGCTCTTGTAGGCTGAAATCAGGACGATCACATTAACCAGCGCGCAATCATCAGACTTGAAAATTATCCCACGAAAACAAAAGTCTTTCTGTTATATCGTGATAACGAAATAATTAATTCGTTATCACGAGAAAACGATCTTTGTTATGTCGAGATAACTAAATAATTAATTCGTTATCACGAGAAAACGATCTTTGTTATGTCGAGATAACTAAATAATGAATTTGTTATCACGAGATAACGATCTTTGTTATCTCGAGATAACGAAATAATTAATTTGTTATCACGAGATAACGATCTTTGTTATCTCGAGATAACGAGATAATAAGTCGTTATCACGAGATAACGATCTTTGTTATCTCGAGATAACGAGATAATAAGTCGTTATCACGAGATAACTGTGCATAAAAAAAGAAAAATCCATGGCCGTTCTCGGCTTCCATACGAATGACAGAGACACCATTCACCTGATTCAGTCAGTGTATCATCAACATGACTTAACAGATGTTATTTTATGGAAGAAAAGCTACACAGTGTTGCTTTAACAGCTATTATAAACTTTCTGTCACCTCCACTGTTTTTTTGTGATGTCAGGTCAAGCCAAGTTAATTATATTTATAGAGTCTGAAATCACAAGTCTGTCTCAGAGGACTCACAGTCTGCACAACCATCTCTTATATTGTTATCTCTGCAGGTAGCAGTGGAGCAGTGTTATCCATTTTTGTGTTCAAATGAATCATTTGTTTCCAATTTATATATCTTATATAGCATTATACCTGCTTAACATTAACAGCAACACCGTCAGTTCATGCTGACAGAGCTGCTAACGTGGCTGTAGTCTCTGACATCATGTCTGTACACAAGGCGTAGAATGAGTAGTACGTTATCAGGAGAGCAGGTTCTCTGTCTTTATCTACACAGGATGAGTTCAAGCACAGTACTGAGAGGTCATCTGTGTTTCAAAGAACTCTGAACCCAACACACAACCACACAGCACGGCATGTCTACAGGAGGCATTTCAGCCACAATTCAAATGTCAAAATGACTCTTAAAGAGCTTACTCTATCTTTAAAAGTATTTGGTGTCAAAATGGAGTGTAATAACAAAGTGTCACTAAATCAAACCTGTAAGTGTGATTGTATAAATATTAACTTTGAAGTTCTTACTCTGAACTCTGATACTTGCTTTACACTCGAAGTCTTCACGTCAGCAGAGGAAGATTTCCCAGCATGCCATGAGACACTGTGTTACGGACAAAGTTTAAGTAAATTGTTCCAAATTACTACAGATGTTGTTTGTTTACAGTTATGAGTGTAACTGTTCTAATTCTATAATGTCCTAGTAGCTTAAAGTTGCTGTTATGAAACAAGGCATTTTGCACCATGAGTGAAGTTACGTGCACAGTTAATAACCCTCCTCAGAAGTGTCACATGTATTCCATGGCAGGTCCTGAGGCACAAGTGTTGTGATTTAAACAGAACTCGTGTCATGTCACTTGTGTAGTTAACACATGATCCTCTGAGAGAGTTAATGTCCAACACTACATAGAAGTGTTGAGAAAAACTAACACTGGTTGTTGGTAATAAGTGTTAGATTTTAACTCCAAAAAGAGTGAAAAATGACACCAAATTAGTGTTAAGGTACCAACACTGCAAAAAGAGTTAAATTAACACTTGTGGCGTGGACCCATATAGACACTTGTTGAAATCAACTCTGGCAGTGTTAATTTGTGTTTGCTGATTTTACTGTGCAGGTTGGAGATCGCAATGAATCAATTTGTAGGGAAACTCTTAAAAAAATAAAATAAAATAATGCATATTATATTTACAGTATATTCATTAAATACACTTATGTAACTTCCAGGGTCGTTTTTTTTAGCATAAAAAAAAAAAGATGTGACATAACAGAGCAGCCAGTTTAGGTCAAAACATTTTGTTTTCCGACTGTGACAAGGTTGAAAATGTATGTTCATATTTATACTGTATAACAGATCACAGCCTTATTTTTTATGAACCTGCTAGGTGTGACTGTTCTGTACTGACACTGCTGCTGCTCCGCTAATATGCTGCTCAAGACACAACTTCTGTGCAGACATATCAGTGTAGTTATGTTTGTAAAATGAAAGAAAATTACCTTTTTTCCATTTTACAAAATATTCTCTGGGTAATATTTCCGTGCTCATAGCCATTACGTGGGCTGAAGGCTTTTCACCAAGGACCAGAGTGTTTCACTGGTGTGTGGAGTTAGGCCACAGACTGAAACACATCGGGAGTCAGGGCCAACTCAACTCTCGCGCCTCATGAATTATGAACCAGGATAAAAAGTTTAAGAAGTGCTTTTGCGAGAAAACTCTCCAAACAGGTAGCTCATCAGCTCTACCTCTGAGACACTGCTGTGACACTCGGAGTCTGAAGGCCAGATTTTCAAGCAAAGAAAATAGGCAGAGCAGAGGATGTATGTAGTAAGGTGATAAACAGAGGTTTTGCTGCCTCAGGGTTTGTTTTTTCACATTCCTGTGTGGCTGCACCACAGTTAGAAAGCCAGACTGTCACCAGACAGTGAAATAAAAAAAAGAAAAAAGAATGAGAGAGACGAGAAACAGCTGAAAGATTTACGCAGTCCCTGACTCTGACAGTCGAGGAGCCAACACAGGCACTTTCATGTGATCTTCTCTCAGAAAAACAGAGTTGTCATATCTCCAGACACCCTGCTTGATTTTGAGGACACTGATGTTGAGGGTTGTTTACTTATTGTCATTAATTGCAAATTGTAATTGTGCAGCAACCATTGTTAAGATGGGCCAGTGACAATAAAAATAAATCTATTACCCTGGCTTTTTTAAATGCCACAGGAAGTGTTCTTATTTTGTCAGACCAGTGCTGTGAAAAAAACATCTAGAGAGCAGCACCATGGTGAAGTCTGGGAATAAATAGATGCTACCCTAACAGGAGAGCGAAGGAAAGGAAAGAGCTGGGTAGAGCATTGATTGACAGTATAAAGGGAGAGCAGTAATGGCCGCTGACATGTTGCCAAGGAGGAGAAGAGAGAAGAGAAGAGGAGGGACAGAGATTTGGACTATATACCTTCTGTGTCTCCCCTCCAGGAAATGTGAAATGCTGAATGTTTTTTTCTTACCACCTCATTTAAGACTAGGCTCAAGGCTTGAGTTGCATTGTGGGTAACGTTGGCATCGGGTTTTGACAAGGAGGAACATATGGAATGAAAGACTAGAACAGAATAAAAAGGAAAAATATATATATATATCTGGTACTGCTGCATCATTAATCCTTTTTTAAAACTGTATCGTGAGTCTGAGTGTTAATGTTAATAATAATGTCAATAAGCAAGAGAGAAATAGCATCCAAAAGAGGTTTTTTGTACCCCAATATAAGAAATGGATTATTGTGGGATCCCAGAATTACTTGTGAAATTTGAGTGACTTTTCAGTGATTTGTTTAAAAATATAAATGTATTTAAATCAATCGACAGCTGTTTTGATAATCGATCGATTGCTTTGAGTCAGTTTTATGAAAAAAAATTCCAAATTCTCTGATATCAGCTTCTCAGATGTGAATATTTTCTGGTTTCTTTAGACCTCTGTGACAGTAAACTGAATATCTCTGGGTTGTGGACATTGACAGTATATAATGAGTGGGCAGAACTTCTGGTTCTGAGAAAGTGAAGTGCCTCAAACCTCACAACCCATTTTGTCACTTGATTTATGACCTCAGTAAACACTTTTCTAAGGAGTTTATGGTCTCAGTCAAGTCTTCTCTCATACTCCATAAAACAATGGGTGATGTCACAGCAGGTTCACACTTATTTGAGGACAAAACAAGACATTATGAGGATGCTGCATTAAGCTTTATGAGACATTTTTCACCATTTTCTGGACCAAACAAAGAATAGATTGATTAAGAAAATAGATTAATCGATAATGAGGATGATTGCTTGAGCCCTGGAAGAAATGCAAAAGTGAGTTTTCATGACTAAATTATGCTGCATAAATATACACTATCCATCAGTTGTACAGATCAGTTATACCATCTCTGAGTGTGAGAACACCATTAGTGCAATAGATGTCACGTGTACAGAACAAATCAACACAAACATATTGTACAATTACAATGAATGATAGAATGACAATGAATTACAATGAATGATAAAATGATTACAGTAGCAGTGGAACCTGTGATAGAGATAGAGAGACACAGATGCACAGCAGCAGCAAATCATTAACTAACTATAAACTGTAATGGAGATATGGTAACAATAATGACAGTAATAATATATGTAGTGGACGTCGTGCAGGACCACAGCAGCAGACAGAGAGAGAGAGAGAGAGACAGAGAGAGAGAGAGAGAGAGAGAGAGATTTCAGATTTCAGATTTCAAAGAGCTGCATGCATAAATATTTAAAATTTCTAAATGCATGTTTGTCACATCTGTTCATGTTGTTCAGCTCTATTGAAATAAGTATTCAAATTATAAAATAGATTTTTATTGTATCAGAGCCAATTTGATACTATTTATAGCTGACATGTTTGTAGTTGGTGTTAAATGTATTAACACTACTGGTTACCTGTAGTAGTACGCAACGGTGTACACATGAACATGAGATTTACAGGACATAGCAAGTACTGCATAATATACGGAAGATGAGCAATAATTCACATGTAATTTGTGAGCATGGACATAATGTAAAAGAGCAGGACAGTCTATCCTGAGAATTCTGAAGAGGAAATATGCTACAAGACATCATATATTCATCATGCCTGAACAAGATAAATGTGAGTTGATGAGTAACCCTGACCCTACGGTTTTATTGATGAATGTGTCATTTTTAATCAGCCTCTGTGTCATTATTAATACCATACTTCCATACTAGAAGAGAAATGTTTAGGATCAGAACTTTGTGTGAGGCAGGTTTGTCAGGGCGTCGAGAGGATCTCAATCACATCCCATCACCAGGATGGAGGTTTGATTTGTCCTTTCAACTTGTGGCAGGAAATGAATCACTGCATTCCCTCCTCAGAAGTAAGGGGAGGGACTAGTAAACAATTAAGTACACCTGGGAGCTGGGGGAAGGGAGATTTGTTTCAGTTAGACAAAGACAGCATGGAGGAGACTAGGAGGAAGTGAGAGAAAGAGGAGAGAAACCAAATATATCATTCTGTAGAGGAGTTAAAAAAAACTGAGCAGGACTAAAAGCAACCCAGTGTGCGTGTAAAGTCATCGGATGTCCTTTTACGCAGTACTCGGAGCTACAACCAGTCTGGCCTCAACCAAAAGTGCAGATAAGTGGTCTCGGCCTGTCGCTCTCCAGGCTTCCTCACCCCTCTCAGCCACTGTCTTGTCTTCCACCAGATACAGCAGAACCTCTCCCTGTTCCCTGTCCCCATCTACACATGCATACATACAGACAGGACTTAAGACTGAACTGAACTTTTGGGTATATTTTTTTTTCCACGAACTGAATTGAATTCACCACTATTACTTTTTCAGCCCCTACGCTACATACTTTACTTCTGTAGTGTATATCACACTTTGCTTGCTGTAACGAGTACATTTCCCCATTGTGGGATAAATAAAGTATAATCTAATCTAATCTAATCTAATCTAATTCACAAGTTTCCTTTATCAAGAACCTTAACGCTGCCATTTTTAAATCAGTTTTTCAGTGCAAGGAAACTTTATTTGGTGATTTTAGCTCTTTTGAATATCTCTGTTTTTTAGTAAAGGGGGATCCAAAAGTTCTTTTTCTAATCATTTATAGACCACCAAAATACTCAGGAAAATTTTTTGATGAGTTTGCTGAACTGCTGTCAGTTATCTGCACTGACTACAACTTTTTTATCATAACGGGGGATTTTAACATTCACATAGACAATGACATGGACACAAATGCCAAAGAACTTTGTTCTCTACTTGACACTTTTGGCCTCTGCCAACATGTGAAAGGGCCCACACACACTCGAGGCCACACTCTGGATCTGGTTACCTCTAAAGGTGTTGACATTTCTTCTGTTGATATTAAGGACTTGGCTCTTTCTGATCATTTCTGTGTGTTCTTTGACTTACAGATAACTCCAAACATTCAGTCAACCTCTGTGTCTGTTAGAAAAAGGTACATAAATGAGAATACCAGTGCTAAGTTTATGGAGGCTATAGCTATGTCACCAACCGTGAGTGCAGAGACAGTTGATGAACTCTTGGATAATTTCAGCTCGAAAATCTCAAATGTCATGGATACTGTTGCACCTATTAAAACTAAGATGACCTTGAGCAGACAGAGAACGCCATGGAGGAACACTATGATGGTAAAGGCTTTGAAAACAGAAGCAGAGCGTAAATGGAGAAAAACTAAACTTCAAATTCACCATGACCTCTACAAAGAAAGTATTTTTAATTTTAACCACGGGTTACTCAAGGCTAGACAGCAACACTTATCTGAAATGATTAATAAGAACATCAACAACACTCACACTCTGTTTGCTATGGTTGATAAGCTTACAACCCCCCCAAAAGAGATAGTTTCAGAACTTTCTTCCACAGAAAAATGCAATAAATTTGCCTGCTTTTTCAGTGAAAAAGTCTAATCTATAAGGCTAAATACCAACACAAATCAGCAAAATAATAAAATGACACAATCCTTAAAACCACCTAGGAATAAATCAGCTACGATGTCAGAATTTAATACAGTTGACCAAAAAACCATAGAGCAAACAGTTCAGCATCTTAAACCATCGACATACTGTCTTGACACAATGCCATCTGACTTTTTTAAAACTATTGTAAGCTCTGTCCAAACAGATCTGCAGCAAATAATAAATTGCTCACTTCAATCAGGCACGTTTCCTAAAGCCCTAAAAGTAGCTGCCATCAAGCCACTCTTAAAGAAGAGAACGCTGGATGCTTCCATGTTAACCAACTACAGACCAATCTCAAATCTTCCTTTCATAAACACTGACTCAGGCAAGGTGTCAGTTCTGGTTCTGTTGGATCTCAGTGCTGCGTTTGACACTGTGGATCACAGTATACTGCTGAACAGGTTGGAAACCTGGGCAGGACTCAGTGAAACAGTCCTAGAATGGTTCAGGTCCTACTTGGAGGAGCAGAGTTATTTTGTGACCATTGGAAGTTATCAATCCGATCGAGTGGCTATGACATATGGAGTTCCTCAGGGGTCAGTCCTTGGACCCCTTCTGTTCAGCCTATATATGCTGCCTTTGGGTCAAATTCTGCAGAATTCTAATGTCAACTATCATAGTTATGCAGACAACACACAGATATATCTTGCACTGTCTCCAGATGACTGCAGTCAAATAGAGTCATTGTGTCACTGTTTAGAGCAAGTCAGAAATTGGATGAACCAAAATTTCCTTCAGTTAAATCAAGAAAAAACCGAGGTCATTGTTTTTGGCAATAAAGAGAAGAGGGTTACTGTCAGTAAACACCTTGAGTCACTGTCTCTAGAAACTAAAGACCAAGTCCGTAACCTTGGCGTGCTGATAGACTCAGATCTGACCTTTAATAGTCATATCAAATCAATCACCAAAACAGCCTTTTATCAACTTAAGAACACATCCAGAATTAAGGGCTTTATGTCCCAAACAGATCAGGAGAAGCTGATTCATGCCTTCATCTCCAATAGACTCGACTACTGTAACGGTCTTCTGACTGGACTCCCCCAAAAAAGTATCAAACAGCTGCAGCTCACCCAGAACGCTGCAGCTCGAGTTTTAACCAGAACAAAGAAATCAGAGCATATCACCCCAGTTCTCAAGTCTTTACATTGGCTCCCAGTCAGCTACAGAATAGATTTTAAAGTTCTGCTACTGGTTTACAAATCACTGAATGGTTTAGGTCCAGAATACATGAATGACATGTTAGCAGTGTATAAACCCAGTCGAGCTCTGAGATCTACTGACTCAGGTCAGATAGTTGAGCACAGAGTTCAAACCAGACACTGTGAAGCAGCATTTAGCTGTTACGCTGCACACAAATGGAACAAACTACCAGCAGAACTCAAATCAGCCCCAACTGTAAGCACTTTTAAATCCAGGTTAAAAACATTTCTTTTTTCATGTGCTTATGGCTGAGCCCTTTTAAATAATATTAAATCGTAATCTTGGATTTGCACTGTAAGTCCTCTTAATCTATATATAATATACTTTTCTTTTTAATTTTTCTTTTTCTTTGTTCTTGCTTTTAACTGTGTGTTTTCATTTGTTCTTTTTAAATGCTCTGTTTGTATGTAAAGCACATTGAGTTGCCTCTTGGTATGAAATGCGCTATATAAATAAAAATGCCTTGCCTTGCCTTGCCTAACACTCAAGCACAGTGGAGGTCTATCTTAACGGAGTACATGCAGTTATTTTTGTGTGTTTTCTAACCAAAACAAATTCAAAGAGACAACTGAAATATATTTAAAATATTCAATTTATATTAATTCATTGATTTTCTCTGCATTTATGAACAAAGACTGTACAAAGGACTATGAACAGGACTACACCGAGTCAACATGGCCACGTGCAAATAGTGCAAATAACAATTTTGGTTGTGGGCTGGACGACAGCGATTACCAGCGACGTTTTAACAGAATGACATTCATGATTCGGTTCAGGTAGCATGTCAGATGTTGCCCAGAGTGAGAAGTGGATCACTCTGCTGACAAGTTGATGAGATTGGAGAAGCACTCATTAATGTCCAGTCATGGCTGTAGCTTTGTCATTTGTCTGGGTTAGATGGTGCCTAAGGCTACATTTCACAGTTGGTACATGCAGCTGTTTGACGGAGCACCTATTATATAACAAGTATACGTATTGTGCAGGATATGCTGAGAACTCACAGGCTCAAATACAGATATTTATTTTATTTTCATGGAATATCCTTTGTATACATTATGTTTGTATCTTATTTCTTATGATTACCACAGCAATATAAATGTGATACATTTTACTATAAAGCATACATATAATTCAATTCAGCACAGATAACAAAGGTTCTCAATCTCATGACAATCTCCATATATTACAAAGACACAACAACAATTCCCTCAATGAGCATGCACTCAGGCGAGAAAAAAGATTCCTTCAAGAGGCACAAACCTTGAGCAGAACCCGGATCATGCTGCTGCTACAGCCATCTGTTCAGAGAGAAGAGAGGGTGACAAAGATGCACAGCAACAATAATCACAATGATAACTACAACTATAATTATATAATAAACATGACTAATATCAATAGTATTTGTAATGGACATCAAGCAGGACCAGAACAGTAGGCGCAACCACAACTCCTGATGTAGGCATAGCCAAGAACCACGAGAATCTGCGAGACGAGAGAGCACAAAAACTCCGGGGAAGAAGCTAAGTTTGTAAGATGTATTAACAGGACATGAATGTATACAGATGGAGATGGAGGGAAGAAGAGGAGAGCTCAGTGCATCATGGGAAGTCCCCAGGGCTCACCTGAGGGCTCACTCTGGTCAGATTTCCATTCAAAGTGGGATGAATGCCGTCTCTCCAAATGAGATCAGGTTTTCCCTAAAGAGTCCTCTACTTGTCTACAAAAGCCACATCGTTTGCTGGACACCACCTTGACAGCCAGTGGTTGAATGATGACATGCGGCTAAATATGTCAGATTAGTCAGGGTCCAGAGAACACTACAGAGTCTGACATTGTTTTTGCATATGCACACACTAAATCTTCATTTACCAGCAATGCGAATAACAATTTTAATATATTTATGGTCATCCTTAGCCAGCAGTTTTAAATGAATTAAATTAAATTCAGCATTGCCCACTCTGGCCTCAGAGCACCCCTCATTCCTGTATGTTCTTCATTTATACATGTACTGTATACAAAACGTGGTAAACTGCTCAGTAACCTGACTCTTTGTATGGGTTGTTATGACAACGTTCAGTGATTTTAACTCTGAAGTGAGCTCAGATCTTTTTTAGTTTAGATAATTATGATGCATACAGTACGAGCGAGTCATTACATCACCAGTAGTCATGTGGATGCACTGACATTAGCCAAGGCTCAGACTCCTGTAGTTGCTAAGGAGATAAAAATGAATAGGAAACAAATGTACTCAACTATTTGTGTTTTCTGATGCTTCACTGTCCTCTTTTACCCAAAATAATGCAGAGAAGGTGACAGTGCTTATTTCAGCCACGAGCACTGCCTGCAACCGTCTGCTCAGGTTGAATATCACTTCAACAAGCTCCAACAGCAAGTATATAGGGAGGGTTGTATGTAGCTTGTTCAGCTTGCTGCTGTGTGTGCAGTAATTGTGAAGGTGACCCCTCAAATGTCTTATCCAGTTTTGGAAGCTGCATAGTTTGAGGACACTGTTCAGAGGGAGACTAGCAGGAAAATCAAACGCCGGAGCTGTTTGAGGGGGACATGTTCCCCCATCCCCAGTGGAAATGATGGCTTTGTCAAGAGGTCCAATAAGGTGAATAAAGGATCACGAATACTCAATCCGTGTTTCATTTTGTTGTGTCAGCTGATAACTCTTTGCTGCCCACATGACTGCCAGTAACCCATACCGCCTTACATCAAAAACAGATTTAAAGAAGTAATTTGCAAAGAAGCCGGGCTACACCGTGGCTGTAAAATGGTCATCCACTGATGCCAGAGGGGACACATGAATTGTAAAGGGAAATGGAAACATGACAACACAATAAATCATGTGATTTCACCAGTTGGATGTTATCACACACACTGGATACTGTACAAAGAATCATACCAGTGCTCAGAAGGTCTGTGCTCCTTGCAGACACTGAAGCCAATAATGTATTTCATATTCTCTGCAATCATGTCTTTTTATTAAGTTTGTTGTAGCATCTGCAATTCCAGCTTTGTCCTAACCAAACCAGTTCTTACTTATTAAATCCAAATCAACCAGAAAGTAAATCAAAAAAAGAATGACGAGATGAAATTCTCACAGGTGCTCAGCTACAGTAAAAAAAAAAGCTGACATCTGGTGAAAGTTAGCCCTTGTCTTTGACTAATGGATTAGGTGTTTGTTGCTGCAGCATCAGAGTTTTAATGAAATCTGTTCAGGAATATGTATAGGCTGCCAGTGTTCAGGTTGCAGCAGTGGTACCATGAATAATAAAACAAAATAAAACATGTTCACCTCTGGTCAGAGAAAGTATTCAGTTATCGGACTATGAGACATACATTTGAGCAAAGAAGATGAGAAACAACAATGATTAGTCTGCGCATTGATCAGCCAATCAGTCTGTCAATCATATACAGTACAACATGCACGCACAGAGTTGCACACAAGGTCAGATCCAACACTCTTTCATTTTTAATTCAACTTGCAAACGGCCCCATTTGATCTCACAGAAAAGTCACATAACTGCAGGATGCAGACAGCATGACATTCATTAAAACCAAGTCTGAATTTAGCATTGACACAGAAAAGGGGAATGAGACAGGAAGAAGGCAGCGGGGCAAGACTGAGCAGGAACTGACAAGAGCAATCACACAAGATGGAGTTGGACCTTTACTGAACAAATATAACTGTTACAGAGAGAGAGAGAGAGAGAGAGAGGCAAAGAAAGAGACATGGGCATGGATCGGTATCATGGCATTCATTAAGGGAAAATGAACATGGAAACTGTGACTGTGAGGACTGGAAAGAGCTAACAAAGCTTGATCATTTTAGAAACCTGATTTAGATGCTGTGTGTTTCTGCATGCCATTGTAGTTTCTGTAAAAATACCATGTGTGTAAAGCTGTCTTTCTGTTATTCTGCTTTTTTAAATGAATCCACCTTTGGTCTGTGCTCGTGTTGTAACACTCAATTTCCCCCATGGGTAGAAATGATAAACTTGTCCTGAAGGAAAATACCTGCTATATATTTTTTCTAACTGTCATCAAATTTGTGTATTTTCACCTAACACTAGTCTAGTCTAGTTATATTACTGTTGGGTTATTAACCCAAAGTAAATAAGCTAATTTTGACCCTGCATTAGACACTAGGCACAATCATTTTTACCATAGAACTCTAACATGTATTTTTATAGCCAAAATACATGCGACATGGACATAGACATAGACATGGCAAGACATGCTACCCAGAGCATCCCCACAGTCAACTGTGTCCATTATAATCAACTGCAGCTGCTGCATGGACCACAGAAGCCGCATGCACGTTTTTATACAGCTGGTCATTTTTTTTCTCTACATGTGGCTAGGTGGCCCTCTCATGTAGTAAAAACTACATTGGAAAATCATTAAAATAATAGTTAGTTTAGCAGTTAGATCCTGTCTTTGTGGAGTGTAGTTGCGTGACAGCTTCACTGTGTGCATGTTGAGCCCTGCCAAGTTATAATGCTGTCAGTTATGCAGGGTTTGGAAGTGTAGATTGTATGAGGTTTGTAGCGTGGTGTAGGAGTTCACAACATACGACATTTGAGTTTGAGTAAATAATACTCTTCAGTTCGACCCACAGAGTGTATAAAACATGGACATGGTCTCTGTGATGTCACCGACAGGTCTATGAAGAGAAGCTGTGAAGCTCAGTGCTGCGGTTCTGTTCATCGCCATCTCGGCAGCCCTACCTCTGATCCAGGCTAATCCAAAAATGTAGCGTGGTTGGAACTGAGGTGTGCTAAATGAAGCGTAGTTACTGAAACCAGGCACCTGTGACGACACCCACCTGTCAATCAATTAAAGTGTTAATTCTGCATAACTTTAAGCCTTAATATCATTTGAACAGGTGAGTTCTATATAAATTCACCCTCAGTACAGTTGTCATGAACAGGGAAATTAGCTATAGAGACCAAAACTGTTTTTTGTACCAGGCTGTAAACATGTTTATTTCTGCTGTGAAGTTGGACATTTTAACATGGGGACTTATGGAGACTGACTCACTTCTGCAGCCAGCCTCAAGTGGATGTTTGAGAAACTGCAGTTTTTGGTACTTGTACGTTGGCTTTATTTCACAGCCACAGAGGTTGCAGATGGAGATAAATGATGCTAGCAGCATCAACACTAACTTAAACCATTATTATTTCTAAGCACACCATCATTTCTCATACACGTCACACACACACACACACACACACACACAGACATAGGGTTACACCACGCCTGTAGCTCACGCTGTAGCTGCCAGTAGTTCCTCAAAGGACGCTGATTATTCTGTGCAAGTGCAGCTGTCTCGCAAGGTTATGGATTTATTAATAATAACAAATATTTTATAATGCTGACCTTATCTTTTAATAATTTTAGACATTCATATAAAAGTGTAACAAACATTTTGAAATGCAGGTGGAGAAAGCGAAATCATCAACTTCGCTGAAAACAAAATATGAATGTACTTATTAAACAGCATATTACCTTTATTGTTGTTGTGTAATTAATGCTGGTCGCTTCTCGAAGCCTTGGCTAGGAGCTTTGGCCTCGGAGCCTTGTGTCTCATGCCTGGTAGCACATCCAAGCACAGTGCACTTGGTGACATCAGGGTTAATTCTCACAGGAGAGAGGAGAGAGGAAGCATGACAGCCACAGGGACTCTCTGGAAGGTGGTCTTCTCTGCTGTTATTTGGTGGTTTCACTGACATCACCGGATATCTCTGTTGTCCCCCAGAGGGAGATAAAAAGAGAGGACGTGTGCATAGTGTGTCAGACACAGAGTAATTAGCTAATGAGGTGGATTGTTCTGTGTTGTGACTGACTGCTGATCTGAGGAATACTACATATTAATGTGCAACTGGAGCAAACTCCTTCCTTTCTTACTGACTTGTCACTGATGTCAAGTTTCTTGTCTCAGCATTTTATTTTAGCTGAAATGCGCCACACTGAAACACACACTAATGCACACACACTTCACACATCAACTATAGGCCATGAAATATTGAAAACAGGTGTCTCGAGGGCCCTCACAATTGATCAATGAGAACGCCTGAGCACAAAGTAGTCCATTTTAGAGTGTTCACCCATCTACATGCCCGGGCCCATTAAATGAATATGCACTGGCAAATTTACACACACACACACACACACACACACACACACACACACACACACACACACACACACCACTATCTTCTGCTGATCATGGATCAACAGCCTGAGAGCGTAGCTGTGTTTGTAAATCAAGTGAACAGAGGATCATGCCGGGCATGTTCCTGCCTGTACACAAGATTGTTACTTGCGGGAGGGCGGATGTGCTATTGGCTGCAGGAATTAATGAAACCTCATAAGGTTCTGTGATGACTGTTGACAGCGTTTACTTCACTCGATCAATTCTTGTTACTGATCTGCCAGGCCTCCTCGATCGGGAAACCAGCAGCTGGTCGGGTCTCCTCTCTCACAATGAGGCCGCTTTCATTTGCATCATTTAGAATATTTTGATAGAAATGAACACTGTGTTTCCTCCAAGGAATGCAGAATCCGTTTGCAGTGTCAGAGGTTGGATTTAGGACTATGAAAGTTAAGTCATATTAAATATATCAGAGGTCAGTGGTGTTTTTTTATAAAAACAACAGGTTAAAGCTCATACAGATCTAGTTCAACTCACAAAGCACATGTCATGGAGCTGAACTCTCAAATGAAATCAAATCAAATGACTCCAGTTGTTTATCTTTCACAGTCATATTGATCACTCTCTTTTCTCTCTTCTGTCTTACAGACAGCAACTTTGTTCTGGGAAATGCCCAGGTGCAGTCGCTCTACCCCATCGTCTACTGCTCCGATGGTTTCTGTGAGCTCACCGGTTACGCCCGTGCTGAGCTCATGCAGAAGAGCTGCGCCTGTCACTTCCTGTACGGCCCGGAAACAAGCGACCGGTTAACAGCGCAGATCCAAGGAGCCCTGGATGAGAGGAAGGAGTTCAAGACCGAGTTGGTTTTCTACAAGAAGGAAGGTGAGACTGCATGAGGAATCTATGTGTGTTTATCTACTTAGAATTCGGCCTTGAATTTAAATGTTCAAGTCTCGTTGTCTAGTGTACAGTTTTTTGTGTGTGTCAGCTGAAGAGCTGCAGACAGCATGAGAAATATCTGTTAATGGAGCCACAGGTGTATTTTAAAAACTGAGTCAAGCAAAAGTAGAATGTTTGAGGAGAGGACAGGCAGCGCTGGCACACTGTGTCATCTAGACCTTGCCATCTATATCACTTTTAATATATTCAATTTACTGTGCCCATTCACAGCCTATTTCCCATTAGCTGAAAGCACATTTCTATTATAAAATGGGACACAAAGAATGCATTGAAATTCTACACACAGTTTTCATATACATACATATTCAGCACAGAACACATCAGTAGATTTACTCGTGTGGCAATTAATGCTGCCCATACACCACAGAAAAGTTTCATGGAGGCTACATTAAAGTAGAAAACTGGGCCAGTGACTGATGATTTGCATCTCATAACTTTTAACAGACACAGAAAGTTTCAGGGTTCTTTTAAAGGTGCCATAACTTCTAAATTAGTGTTAAAATTATTATTATGAAGAAGTGGTTTCAAAAAAAGAAGAAATGACATAGTCTCATGTGAACTCTGAGGAAGAGATGAGAGTGTGTGAAGGGACAGAGAGAGGGTTGTGAAAGAATAGAAGGAGAAAATGTCTTTTTCATTCATCTGCTCTTCATTAATTCTAAATAAATCAAAGTTGTGATTTGTGATGAAAGGGAGAAAGAGTGAGGAGCTAAAGACTCAAAGGTCCACAAATAATAAAAATAAGAGTGAGATGGAAAAGAGACAGAGGGACACATCTGCTCCTCTGAGATATAAGCCTATAACAAAGGCCAACAGAAGCTTATAAAAGTGTGTTTCTGTCAAACACACAAATGACAAATTAGAAGTGTTTCATGCTTTTATCAGCTCCCTGTGAGCTCACATTAGCATTTTAGCTGTTCTCCACGGGACCAAGAAAAAGAATAAACACATTCAAGTATATCCAGTTGAAAACTGCTGCATGAGGTAACTTGAGGTCAAAAACAGTGTATCGTGAAATTATATGCACACAGTAATTTGATTATTATTATTATTATTATTCTGTCCCTCTGCAGCCTCAAATGTAGTTCTATTTGTTACTTTCTCCCACACTCACACCATGTCCTGATCATACTATGACTGCATGTCAATCATATTTGCAGTCTTATCTTTTATAATAAAACATTTTATTATGAAATGATGTATTTCTGACTTTGAAGCTCATCTTACCTCAGGAAGGGCAGTGTTTAGGTTTGTTGATAGATGTGTCTGAGGGTGGCCCCACTAAAAGTCGATAACTGGACTCTGGTGGAGAAGAGTCTTAAAATCCTGATTCGGGGGATGGTTGTAGCATGTGCAGACTGTGATTGAAAGGACAGACAACACCTTTATTGTTCTTAGTGGTACATCGACTTTGATGACCTTTCCTAAGTGTAGTCAGCCAGTAGCATCTAGTAGTTACAGTACAGTTACTGGTGAAATGATAAATGTCACCTTCAGCAGGATAAATCCCTGTCCTAACCCTCTGTCACAAATAATGCTGTGCTCTAATGAAATAATGATAATCAATACATATTAATGACAGCCTTTATTCACTCTTTATCCTCTCCCTGGCTTATAGTTATGCATAGATAGAACAGAAGACAGTACATGCTGTTTCAACTGCTGTTGTTTACCGTTGTGTTCCAGTCAGACAGGGATATCCAGCCTCCCAGTATGGCTGATGTTTTTATTAAGGCAATCCTCCCACTTGTTTAAATGCATTATTTACATGCACGATCCCCTATTGGGAATTTGTCTTGGAGTTGCAGGGAACAGTATGTGAAGTACCAAACGTAGCCTATGCAGTCTGAGTAACAGGAAACCAAGACTGTTTTAGCCTGATTTCATGCATTTATGTACCAGCCAGGGGGTTACGTGTCTGTTTGATAACCTTATGTAAAGAATAACACAGGTGATATCCCATATTCTCCCTTTTTGTCAACAAATCCCAGGAAAGAATAAAATTTTTTGTTTTGTCGTTGAATGCCGACCTGAGCTTAAAGAGTATTTTTCAGGTTGAGGCAGTGATGCACAGGTGTACTGCTGTACGCTGTGACATCACTGTTGAGTGTGGCGTTAAATTACTCTTAAGTCTAAAGTAGTATCATCTTTTTACATGAACACAACTATGTTCAAACACTTCTACTGATCACTTAGTGATGTAATGAAAGAGACGGATGGCTTAAATAATGCATGTTCAGCAGTGGTAATGGAGGTCATGTGCCTGGCAAGACAGTAAGAAGAATCTTAAATAGCGAAGGTGTGTGTGTTTACTGTGGTATTCTAAAGTGAATCTACTGTTTGCTTCTTCCAATCTCTCCTGTGCCTCCTCACGTGGGGATTTAGTGAACTCTGAGGGTATAGATAGCACAGAAAAAGCAGTTTTTCCTCCAGGCTGAAGGACCTCAATGAATATCATTCTAGCTGCAGGCGCATGGTGCTGCTGAGTGTAATGAACGTATGGTCACACATGGAAAAGTTCTGGGAACATTATGCCCTCTCAACTGCTCAAGGGAAATGATTTCTTTATGAATCATGTTATCACCGACGCACATGATTGAGAAAACTTTAAAACCTTATACCTACAATCAATATGAAATGGGTGAACATGTCAAGATGTTCTATAAACCATGTGATAGTTTATTCATCCATCCTTAACATTTCTCTCCTTGATTCACTTTCACTGTGCCATCTTACTGAAAGAATCATTTTCAGGTCTGAGTGTGTTTTTAGGGTTTTATTCTAACTGCCACTGTGACTCACATGCTTTCCTTATGGTCTCCCATTCTCCACAGTGTGAGGCACAGTCATCTTAGTCAATAAATGAAGGGCAAAGGAACTCTGGAGTTGACCTATGGATTTCACTTAAAGGAAGACAAAAGGTTATAGATACTAAAAGATATTACCATGAGACTTCCCCAATTAATGCAAATAGACAAAGTAAAGTCAAATAAACACCTAAACAAAGATGACATGTCATCGAAGCAAAGTATCCCAAAATCTAAAACTTGACCAGCTCATGAAAAAATCGAATGCCTAATGACAAAAAGGACAACATTTAAACACCTAATGGTCCAATTTCTTGTCCAGCTTCTTAATCACTGATCTTCCAGGTGGGGCGTTTCTTGACTTCGCTTGCTGACATACATCCCATGTTATATATCATTACATATTCATATTATTTTGACTAAAGGAAGAGCTGACTGTACTGGCAGTACAGGTGCTCAGACTACAGACACATTAGTCTTGATCTGCACAGTTTCAACATGTTGACATGTTAACTTTGGTTCAGGGTGTGATTCGACAATTGATGTTTATACTGCTATACTTCAGAGATGCAAATCATTTTGCAGCAAGTTTGCAAGTTCATCCACTCAGCAAAGAGAAAGAGGTGAGGATTTCAGTTTGTATCTTCGAATGACTGTGTTTTTTTTTTTGCTGCATGGTCTGCTGACGCAGGTTAATTTCAGAGCTTGTCAACAGCTCAACCACTGACCAAGCAGATGTTTTATTGATCAGCTGTTCAACTGTATTAACACTGGGTTTGTAAGTCCTGTTCTGCCTTTAGCTCGGACTGATTGGAGGCCAGGCCTGCAAAAGAAACATTCATTCAGTTTAGCTAATGTGGAAGCAAAATATGTGCATTCAAGTCACCCACCTTATTGTCTTCACTCCAGGGTGTAAAAAAAGAGTCCCCATTGTACCTGAGCACTACTTAAAGGTTCCACCATGAGCTGATTAGTATAGGGGGGAGTGCAATTTAATCATTTAATGAAGGTTTTGATGATTTCCTTTGGTAATGTTTAACAGTTAAAACATGCAGACTAATTGACAGTATAATAGTGGAAATGTATTTGAAGGTCTTTTTTGTGTTGTTTTATTATATTTTTATGTAATGGGATGGGCAGATTCCCCTATACTGTTGAAGGGTCTAGGTAAGATTCACTAGCAGGCTATATAAAGCTGCCAGTTTACACCACAAGCAGCTGCTGTTAGGAACACAGTATGTTTTAGTCTATATGTAACGTCTCAGTGTTGTGAAATAAAAACACCTGGTTGGTTTGCACCTACCTCTGCCTCAAGCCTCCTGCTTTTTGTAGTCCAGCTGCTACACAGCCATCCCAACAAGTAATAAGGACCAATAGATATATTATGAACCTTATCCCACATTTAATATTTAGAAATGATTTCTAGTTTTAAAGCTTTAAAGCTTCTCATGTAGTTATCTGATTCTTTTCTTTACATTTTACTCGCTGAATATCACTTCATTGTCATTGTAACTAATCACCTGAGCATTTCATCTCATCTCAATACTTATAGTATAGTAGTACTTACATATTTTTGTATTTGTGGTTCTGTTTCTGTGTCTTGTATCATAGCGGTTAACAAGCTGTAAAGCTCAGTGTTAACAGAGACAGGTGACAACCAGCTTCATCATACCAGTTATATTCCTAACAACAGAGTTAGTCTGAGTGAAGCATTAACACAAACACAGAGATTTCAGCTGATCATATGAACTTCAATACAACACGTGTCAGCTGTCATCAATATTGTTATGTGAGTAACACAATGTGTTCCTCCTCCAACCTGCATCTCATCACTTCACTTCCTGTCTGCCTCTTTACCTCGGCTGCCTCTTTTTACCGGCAGGTATGTGCACACATGTAGATGCACATGTGCACATATTTTCTTCTGTTGTTTCTTTTCTGATATGTCACTACACTTAATACAGTGAATGCTATCTCTACCTGACCAAGTGCAATTAAACACAGAAAGCTATGGAGATTAAATGCAATGCAGCATCCTTTATTTTGACTCAGCAGACGTTGCAGTTGTGAGTTCTTTTGTTGGCACCTTGCGTCAAGTTATGATAGCCAAATGGCAAATCAGCTGCAAGTGTGTACACACCAGATGTGTAGGGTCACACATAACAATAAGGGAGGGAAATACATTCATTTTCTCAGACAGTTTCGTCATGTTATTGTGCCAAAAATAAAATAAGGATTGTTCACAAGTCCCAAATCTCAAGTTTCAAGTCACCCTTAGTGTGACTGTAGCTGAAAGTAAGAACTCCACAGGCTGTAGAGAATATTCTTCAGGACGGTCTGAATGCTCTGCATGGAGTTTGTAAATCATCAAATCACCAAAATTGTCAAAGGGATTAAACAAAAACAGCTGACTGTGGTGTTATTTTGCTGGTATGGAATCAGATTCAAATGAACATTTTGTTGGAATGATGCATTGACTGTGTATGTTTGTCCTCTCTACAGGAACACAGTTCTGGTGTCTTCTGGACATTGTCCCCATCAAAAATGAAAAGGGTGAGGTGGTTTTGTTTCTCGTGTCCCACAAAGACATCACGGACAAGAAGAAGGACCAGGATCCTGAGCAAGGACCTGACACAGGTGAGTTTATAAAAAAGAAGCCTGCTTGCAGTTCTGGTAATGGATGTACTGTAATGGTAAATTATGACTCAAACACCTTAAACACTGACTGTGTGTAGCAACCTTGAAAAGAAAATGTATTTGCTGCTTTATAAAACTCCGACAATGATTTGAAGGTCAGCAGTTAAAGAATTTGGACTCCATTCTTTCACTGAATAAACTTTAACTACGAATCTATCAAATAATCAGCAGACTATCTGATAATAAAGAATCATGCAGCAGTGTTAGACCCAGCAAGCCTTTAAGGACCTCATGATGGAACTGGAGCTGCTTCTAAATAATAATCAACATAATTAGAGAAAATTAAAGGTTTCCATGATGGAGAAAGTCAGTCTGGGAATGGAGATGAGTTCTGATATTCTCTTCGTTTCAGCTGATTCCACTTAGGCCATTTGGCTTCCTGACCCAGTCTCACTCGTTTTCAGGAAGCAAACGGGTTCTTAAGTTCTCAAAATGAGACACTGAACTCAGGTCATTTGTCCTGCTGTAGGGTATCTAGCTCGTTATTCTTAACTCTAATCACTGCAGTTAAATCAGTGACCACCAACTAACCTTTGCCAGATGTTTGAACTCCATGATCTTCATTCAGTGAATGTTGTATTTGTGACCACTGTCAGTGTTATCACATGATCTGTTCCACACTTGATGACAACTGAGTCAACTCTATTCTTACTGAATGAGATACAGTTGAAAGCTCTGAAAAATGCAGGTGCAATAAGTGGACGTTGAGTTGAAAATATTTTGTCAAAGTACTATTTCTAGTCCAGTGGTGTACAGTGATTTTAGACCAGCTGAGGGGTGTTATTCACAGTGCAAAACAAAACTCTAAAACAGTCTCACATATAAAACGTTACTACACATCTGGCAAGGTATCAGAGACTAAATACAACTGCAACAGCTTATTGTCAACAAATAATCATTCTGCCACCAAGCAATTGTTCCCGTGCAACATTTAGGAGAATGGTTGCCAAGCAACACACCGACATCTTGGAAAACATGCTTAAAGATTGGGGAGATTGGGATTATTCAAATTTATCTGGATGTCACCTGAACTGTGCAATTGTTGAAGCGTTCATCGTGTTCAGTGATGTTAGCGCTCCAGCTGTTTGACTCTGAACAGGTGTGTTTTAACGGTGAGTATCACTCCAACATGTTCTCCCGTTGTAGTTTGGGTTTCAGTAAGATTTCAGGGTTCACATATCTGCCCTGTCACTGACTGGATTTCTCCTGTTTCCAGGCAGCATCAGTTTTTGTACAGTTGAGCTTCACATGCAGTGGTTAGTGTAGACTGCAAGGTAGTTGAAGTTACATGGTTAGCTTACCATGGCTGGTTGGTGTAGTTTGTGCCCTTTGGATGGAGATAAAAAGGCACGTGGATTGAGCTGCAGTAACAATCTCCATCAAAGCGACAGAACACAGCAGGTTCTCTGACTGCTCAGTCATGAATCCTCACAAGCTGTGTGTTTCTTTTTTGTCATTCGGTTAATGACCGCATCGCACATTTCTGCTTCATTTCTTGCTCTTCAGTTTCTCCATCATTAATTTCAGTGTCTTTTGTTTTTTTTTTATCTTCCTCCTCCATCTTTCTTTCAGCCACTTATCCACACTCATCCCACCCAGTAACTCAAAATAAACTAGACATTTTGCATCATTTGTTTGCTGTAGTCACACTGATGTAATGCAGCCACAGGTCTGTTTATAGAGTATCTTACAACGGCTTCGAAAGCAGCTCAATAAAATCGAATTAAAAAAGCTTCCTCACAATTTTCACCATATGATTTTTTTTTTTTTTTTTTTTTTTTTTTTTATTTTTCAGTTTTGCTCATGGTACAATAAACAAAATGACTAAACTGCAAGGAAAACAAACAAACAATCAAACAAAAAAGCAAAAACAAAAAAGCCAAACAAAACAAACAACAGACAAAGGACACATGGGTAGCGCTAAGATATTAAAAGTTCAGGGACATAATGCATCAACTACAGGGCATATCAAAACACCAAAACACACAATGAGACTAACTCTCATCCAGCAATGCCAAAAAGGGTTTCCAGATTCTTAGAAAATATAAGGTTGTTTTATTGGGACGAGCTTCCTCCATCCTTGCAATCAAAAGCATTTCATTAAGCCAGTTTCTGAAACACACTGGGACAAAGGCGATTTCCAATTGAGCAATATTAGTTTTTTTGCTGCAACCATCAGCTTAAGAATTTGTTTCTGATGGAAGGGGAGGACCTTTGAGGTACTAGAGCAGCCAAAAATTGCTAGAGTGCAATCTGGCTGAATGTTTATTTTACAGAATTTAGAGAAACAATTAAATATGTCAGTCCAAAAGTTTTTTAGCACTGGACAGAACCAAAATAAGTGAGATAACGATCCTTCTACTGTGCCACATCTGTCACACAGAGAGGAAACTGATTTAAATATTTTGTTGAGTTTGGTTTTGGAATAATGTAATCTATGTACGACTTTGAATTGAATTAATCTGTACCTAGAGTTTATAGAACAACTCTGTATACTGGCCAATACCTCTTCGCACAGTTCCCCCGGCACTGGAACCCCCAGTTCTGCAGCCCAGGCCTCCCTAAAATGACCGGTGTCCACTGGTGATGTAAAAGCGGTGACAAACCGGGAAATCAGGTGTTTAGAGTCAGGCTGTGAAAGGAATAGGTCATATAGGATATGGCTATCTGGTCTAGTTGTAAATTCTTGAATACATTCCTGTATAAAGTGCCTGACTTGAAGATAACGATAACAATGTTTTTGAGGAAGACAATATTTAGTTTGAAGCTGAAGAAATTAAGCAAATTTGTTATTTATGTAAAAGTCACCAATGCAGCACAACCCCCTCCGCCTCCAATCTAGGAAGGCTGTATCCATCAGTGCAGGCTTAAACAAATGATTGTATGTTAGAGGGGTGTGTATTGAAATATTTACCAATCCATTTTTTTTTTTATCTGGTTCAAAATCTTTGAACTTTGAGAGTTTCTGAGAATGAAATTATAGCCAACTATTTTGTATGAAGACTGCACTCCAGAGAAGAGCAGCACTGGCAAAGAAGTTCCCAGGACTGTCGAGGATTCCATTTTTAACCAAAGAGGGGTAACATCGGATCGGTCATTATCAGGGAAGCCCTGTTGCCAGAAAGTGAGAGCCCTCGCGTTTGCTGCCCAGTAATAATGTTTTAACACAGGGAGGCCGAGGCCGCCCCTGTTCATATTCCTCTGTAGGAAGGATTTAGCAATGCGAGGGGGTTTATCTGCCCAAACGAAAGAAATGATAATTGAATCCATTTGTTTAAAAAAGGATGATGGTAAATAGACAGGGAGATTCTGGAAAAGGTACAAGAACCTTGGGAATTCAACCATTTTTATAGCATTGATGCGGCCAATCATCGAAAGACGGAGCAGTTTCCAGTTTCTAATGTTAGTTTTCGTTTTTTCTATCATGTCCAGGAAATTTAATTTATATAAAAGTTTGGGGTTTTTGGAAATCTTCAGCCCAGGGTAAGTAAAATGGGAGGTAGCCAGTTTAAATGGCAGAGATTCCAAAAAAGCAGGGCTCAGATTGTTTGTCAAGGGCATAAGTTCACTTTTGTCCCAATTTATTGTATATCCTGACAATTTACTAAACAAGTTAATGTAATTCAGGAGATTAGGAAATGACACTGTTGGATCAGAAAAACAGATTAATAAATCATCCGCATACAAATTCACAAGACTTTCGACATCGCCAATTTTTACACCATGGATGCCTGAATGTCCCCTAATTCCTATTGCAAGAGGTTCTAGAGCAATATTGAACAGTAAGGGAGATAGGGGGTCGCCCTGTCGCACACCACGCTGCAAAACAAAAGGCTGGGATTTGTCTGTGTTAGTCAAAATAGAAGATACTGGATTTGAATAGATTATTTTAACCCACTCTAAAAAGTTCACCCCAAGCCCAAAGCGTTTCAACATCTCCAGCATGTAGGGCCATTCGATCTGATCAAATGCTTTCTGGGCATCAAGAGATATGACAGCAACCTGGGTGTCACTGTCATAAGTTGAATATAATGTATTTAAAAGCAGACGAACATTGCTAAAAGAGAATCTACCAGGTATAAAACCAGTCTGATCCAGGTGTACAATTGATGAAATATGTTTAGCCAATCTTGTGGCCAGGACTTTGGTTATCACCTTCTGGTCGTAATTTAAAAGAGCGATTGGTCGGTAACTTGCAGGGTCGGTCTCCACTTTACCCGCTTTCAGGAGCAAGCAAATATTAGCTTTGTAAAGTGAGCTGGGGAGCCTCTTATTTTTCATTGAATTGTGCACCATTCTTAACATGAGAGGGACTATTCTTTCATGAAATGTTTTTTAGAATTTACAACCAAAGCCATCTGGACCTGATGCTTTACCAGAGGGGAATGCTCTGATGGCTTCTAGAAGATCTGACTCAGAAATTTCAGTGTCAGTATCATCTCTGGATACATCATTGAATTGTGGAATGTTTAGGTGGGTAAAAAAGTTGCAAAAATCTGTTTCTGTAGGTTTCAATTTGCTGGAGTAGAGTTCCTTATAAAAGTCTCTGAAGCTAGCATTTACCTCTGTTGGATCGGTGACCAGTGCACCCGATTTTGATTTGATCGCATGGATGGCTCGATTAGCTTGCTCACCTCTAAGCTGATTTGCTAATAATTTTTCTGGTTTATCGCCCAGTTCAAAATGTTTCTGTTTAAGCTTTAGTAATAGCCTGTTCACACGTTTGCTCAGAATAATATTATATTAATATTTTAATTTTAAGATCTTGTTGTAGTCAGACTGTGAGAAGGAGGATCTATATGATTCTTCAAGTGCTGGAAGCATTTTATCAATTTCCATAAGACGATTATTAAGTTCTTTTTTTTTTTAGATGCTTCGAATGAGATGATGTAGCCTCTCATCACAGCCTTAAGGGCCTCCCACAGAGTGGAATCAGAGACTTCCCCATTATCATTGATGTTTAAAAATTCATCTAGACATGCATTCATATATTTAATAAAGTATTGATCATTAAGGAGAAGAGGATTGAAGCGCCAGCTGTACTTTTGTTTGATCCAAATGTCCTTAAATTGAAGTGATACTGGACTATGATCAGAAATCACAATGTTATGATAAGTTGAACTTGTAATCCTAGATAGTACTATAGAAGAAATCAAGAAGTAGTCAATCCTAGTGTATGACTTATTAACATGAGAGTAAAAAGAAAAATCCCTGTCAGTGGGATGCTGCAGTCGCCAGACATCCATCATATTCCTTGTCTTAATTAAATCATTCAGAGTTTGTACTGAAGCTATGGACACAGCTGGTTTTGTTGAAAGTCTGTCTACAATTGGATCCAAATAGCAATTAAAATCACCTCCAATAATAACATTGGGGCTAGAAGGTGGAATCTTATCAAAGACCTTACAAAAGAAATCAGGACTATCAATATTTGGAGCACAAATATTGAGCATTATTATTGGTAAAGAATTTATGTGACCTGAAACCATTAAATATCTGCCATAAGGGTCTGCCAACAAAGAGTCAAGGCGAAATGGGATATTTTTACGAAATAGAATAGCAACACCCCTGGCTTTACGGTTAAAAGGCGCTTGAAAAATCCAATTTGCTCTCAGTCTACGCTGTTCGTTCACACCAATGTGCGTTTCCTGAAGAAAAATGATGTCCGATTTCAAAGACTTTAGATGTGAAAACACACAACCCCTTTTAATCACATGACCAAGCCCCTTTACATTCCATGAGACTAACGTTAGGTTATTATTGATGCTGCTATGTACAGTGTTGTTAGGCAGTGACATAATCCCTGAAGAAAAGACAATAAGTAGCGCACCCAAAAAAACACAAAAAACGTAAATAATACATAAACACCACACGTAACAGTAAAAAACAACACATTTAAGTAAACCCTTGAACATATTCCCGACCCGCCCGCGCAGTGCTTCCCCGTGAAGCACGAGTGTCCCTCTACAGCTGGAACCGCTAAACGCAGGTAAGATGACTACTCCCTACAGGAGGAGAGAAAAAAGAAAGAAAAGAAAATAGCTAGCTGGATAAAGTTACATAAGGCTAGCTCAACTCTGCTGCCAGTCATGGCTAAATATAAGCAAATAACATAAGTCGCAGTCTCATACAGACTGAGTGAGTCCTCTGACCTGGAAAAATTTTTTAAAAAATGAACGTGGTCAGCTCTCTGTTTTCACACACAGAGTAGCATCTAAGTCTTTAGCGTATATTATTTAAGTCAGTGTTCAGAAGTGACATCACCTCACCCGGTGTAGTAAAAACCTTGGAGTGGCCTTCATGTCTAAGACGGAGCTTTGCTGGAAAGAGGAGACTATGTTCCACCTTCAGCTCCCGCAGCCGGTTCAGCACCTCACTAAACCCGCGTCTTTGTTGCATAACATCTGGTGTGTAGTCTGGAAAAATAAGCACTTTGTTTCCTTTATACTCCATCTCTCGCACCCTCTGAAGACGCAGCATCAGCTCCTTTTCCCTGTAGAAGTGGACTCGGGCTATGAAGGCGCGGGGCTTGGCTCCCTCCGGAGGTAGTGGTCGCAGGATCCGATGTGCCTGGTCGATGATCACTTTAGATTGAAAGTTGTCTTTTCCCAGAAGTTTCGGTATCAGAGACTCGATGAATTCAGTTGGATTTCCACCTTCCTCTCGCTCAGGTATGCCGATAATTTTGATGTTATTGCGACGAGAGCGGCCCTCGAGGTCATCTACTTTCAGCTTTAGTACGCTATTTTCATCCTTCAGGCCGACGAGTAACTTTTCCAGACTGCTGATTCAGCTTTCCTGTTCCAGTACCTGCTCTTCGATAGTCTCAACTTTATCAATCAGTTCTTTTTGGGAGCTTTGTACTGCATGCAGGGTCATCTCCAGTTTATCAAACCTATCGTTCATGTGTTTGAGGATCTTATCGGAGATCCTCTCCCACATCTGTGGCAAATCACCGGCATCATCGGCACCTGTAGCTTGATTGAAAAAGCTACTGATGTTAGCGGTAGCTTGGGATGAAGCTTGACGATGCGAGTCGGCGTCTTTATTCTTCTTAGGAGGCATGTTGTTGTAAGGAACGGAGAGTAAGTAAGAGACCGAACTTCGCTGTACCGTTCAGACTGCAGGAATATTAAATATATTGACTGGCACGGAGCAGCCTCACGAAGCACGTCTACTCCATGCGCTGCGGAAGCGGAAGTCTTCACCATATGATTTGACCATATATTTTGAAAATAATTTTAATCACCCGTCACCACGAGAGAGCACGACAGCATGCAGAACATTTTGCCTCTCAGCTGTGCCTCTGCAGTCATTGTAATTTCAAGCAAACAACAATTAAACATCAATTAACAATTTTCATCCCCTTTTTTCTTTGTCTTTTCCCCAGCGTAAATCTCACCCTGATTAAATAAATGTGTCTGTCAATTTGAACATTACATTAATATTAATGACTGCCTCCATTAAATGCACATGGTGAACCATAAACATTCTGTCACAGATGACACACAGCTTGCTACCCAATATGATAATGCACATGCTTGAAGGGGGTGGTCACAATTGAAATTACCGGGCAGTATTTGTGAGTTAATTAGAGACATCAGGAATGAATTACTGGCAAACAAATTCATACTGTATTTTTTGTACACAGTTATTAAGATTCAGACATGAGGATATAAAAATATAAATTATATTAAATTTCCTTGTATCTAAGAAAACTTTGTGAGACCGCCTAACAACAGCATCAGCCCTCGAGCAGTCATAGTTATAATGGGATCAAAACAGGAAATCAACTGACGTGATCGTAGAGCAACAGTAGCTGTAGCTGTGTCTCAATTCAGGGGCTGCATGCTTCGGAGGACGCCGCCTCCGCGGCCTTCGAGGGCGACTCCTTCTGAGAGACCTTTGAAGGCCGCATCAACCATTGTTAAATGAGACGGTCTAGCCTTCGAAGCATTTCCTGGTTGCGTCACCAGCTGCGTCACCTGCCGTCAGTTGGTACTTTGTAACGTAGCCGTTGCCTGTCAGTTAGTTGTCAGTTGAGAAAACGAAGAAAAAACAGACAGAAGAAAGTATAAGAAAGAAGAATGAAGTATAACATATAATAGTGATAATCCTAAACGTAGCTCTGTATTCAATCCAATCGTTTAACTAGACTTTGCAGTTTTACAGTCTGGAAATAAAGCAGGGATAATAAAAGCAATAAAATATAAGTAATTAGTAAAAGTATAAGTAGTAATAAGTAAAAGTAATTAAATATAAAAACCCAATACTTACATTTAATATTATTATTAAATGTATTATTCATTATTAGGTATTATTCATCGCCGCTTGGTGTCGCCATTGTATTTTTCCCGGCACTGAACAGTGACGCGCAAAGGATCTTGGGATATGGGAGGCCGCGAAGGATAGTTGCAGTGCATCCTCCAAAAAGAGGGAAAAGAAGGACGCATTTGAAGGCTGCATTTGAAGGAGCCTTCGAATTGGGACAGCTTTCGCGCGGCGTTGTGACGTAATTGGCCTTCAAATGCGTGCTTCGAAGGATGCAGCCCCTGAATTGGGACACAGCTAGGGAGAGGAGGTCATGGGAGAATGTGGAATCCCTGTTTGGGGACTCCATGTCTGAAAGCCAATGGGAAGCAAGTAGGGTTGCCATGTGTGAGATTCAATTCAAATCGCTAATGCTCACCTACAAAGTAGTCTCCGGTTCTTCCCCCACTTACTTGAATGTCTTCATACAGGCATATGTTACCTCCTCCAATGAAAGACGCCTGGCTCTGCCCGTATACTCAGGACAATCCAGACTCTTCTCATTTGTTGTTCCCCGTTGGTGGAATGTCCTACCAGTTCCTATCAGATCAGTGGCGTCCCTCTCTACCAGCTCTTCAGAGAGGACCTCCTCTCCAACACTACCAACAACTGCACATGCTAAATCTATCCCCCTCTACAACTGGACCTTGATTCTAGAACTTATTGCTGCACTAACATGTCCTTGTTGCTCTGTACCTTGACTCTTTCCCTTTTTTGTAAGTCGCTTTGGATAAAAGTGTCATCTAAATAACGAAATGTAATGTGAGATGTGTCAACTTCGATGAGTGATCTTTATTTTTAAATGTATTTTAATTTTAGCAGATTTGCAAAAATCACATTTCTCTGTTCAAGCCTTTAAATGGTGTCACCATTAAAATTTTTCAGGTAAAAAACGAGCAAAATATTCTTTCTTGTGTGTAGCAGTGAAACAAATATTTTTGCTAAATTACCTTAAAAAAGTGCAGGTACCTTAAATACCTTAAATAATAATTTGGCGGCCCCCTGCAGTAAGTCTGAGAGGCTCCTAGGGGTTGTGGACCCCTTCCTTCAGAACATATACATGCGGAGGGTAACTTTTTTTTTTTTCCTGTTTCCAAGCAACAATCATCAATCATTCCATACCCACACATTAATTATTGTAATCATAAAGATGAAGGTCAGCTAATCTTTAAGTGGCAGTCCTGCTTGATTTGACACTGGTGTAACACTCTAATGCTGTTTAACACAAGCTTTTTCCAGGTCCAACAATTCAGGGGTGAGGAAAACAAACAAACTATTGTGTTTTTAATAAGGACGTCAGGCAGTAATTGGCTTTTTTCCATCATGCTGTGAGCAACCGTGATCTGATTTTAAACTGCACAAGGCATGAGTCTGCAACAGCAACAGGGAGGTGGAGGTGTGCAGCCTGTTGCCTGCAGCTCTTCAGCTAACAGCTGACTGTGGCTGCTGCATCTTGCTCCATCCCTGCAATATTTCAAATTGATCTGCTCTCAATGAAAAGAAAAATGACCATAGACTACTTATAAAAAGTAAGTAAGTAACCATAAAAGTCAACTTGTGCTTCGTTAATGTGAAGCTGTAGCAGTAGGAAATGTTTGGTTAAGATTTTTTGATGCTCCATCACTTCCTTCCCAGAGATGTTCGGGGCTTGTTGAGCAGTTTGTTCTTCGAAAACAGAGAGAGAAATCACAGCATGTAAAGCTGAAAGAGCAAATGGAATGTCTTTAAGGTGTGTGTTCAATCACTGTGATTAATATTTCGTAATCCTACAGACTGCAAACATTGAATGTGCAGCTATTACTTCAGTTCAGTTCACTACAGAGAAGTTGAGAGTTGTGGTGAGACAAGGAGAGAAGCAGAGCAATCAAGACTCTTAAAATGAAGTGGAGTGTTTAAATTTTTATTTTTATTTCAGATTGGCTTTCAGAGCTGCTGTGTAGTGCTTCCTGGTGGGAAAGAGCATCTGCGTGAAATCACTTACCCAATTTCCCCCCCACTCACTCAGCTCTCTCATTTATTCTGTCTGAATATTCTGCCTTCACTGCCAGAATGTTTGAAGCCAGCTTACATATACTGGATGTGTTTTACACACTGCATGTGTTATTACATGTTAAATTTAAGCTACCAAATTAGGAGTGTAAGCATACACCACAGGGGACAAAGGACAGACAACAAAACAGAAGGAACGGGAAGCTGAGAGAGCAAAGAGGATTGAAATGCTTTCTATTTTCAGATTCATCGCAGAGACATAACCATAACCATGACATTCTAAGGGGTTTCTGAGAAATGAAGCACCTGTGGATGTCAGAAGAAAATGAAAGAGGGGAAGAAGTGATGAACCAGAAAATGAAGCAAAGGAAAGACTTTGACATTCATGGTGTGATGTGTTGACACAAACAATCACATTATCTGCTCCTCAGTGGGAGTCTGCTGACTGGTTAAAAGGCTCACTTTTGGCACTTTACTCAGCGTGATGTAAGATTCAAATCTTACAATCAGATGGCAGGTGAGCGAGAAGGACCAAACAAGGCCGGGAAAAGATTGGCGATAATTGTGCTGAATATACAATATACAGCTTTATCACGTCATCACAACAAGAGTAACAACAGACGCACTCTGCTGTGAGCCACAACCTGCTCACACACACATGCACACTATGTTAACTGAGTGTATATTAATAATTTAGAATGTATAGCTAGCCCATTTTACCTACAAGCACCCACAGGCTCCCCCAGAGCACACTGCATATTCTGAACTATCAGTAATCACAGTATAATAAGAAGAACATAGCCTGAGGTGTGTAAATGCCCTCTCCTCTCCTCTCCTCTCCTCTCCTCTCCTCTCCTCTCCTCTCCTTCTTTGCAATGCATTCCCCAATCTGCCAAACAGCAAATGCATGTGAACAGTCAATGTAAATAAAAAATGGACTGCACCCTTCTCTACACGGGAATTTGGATGAACACCTTTATTGCTAGTTGGAACACTGACCCTGAGACCTAAGCTTCATGTGTCTCCAGGAGTCATTATGAATCACATTTTAAAAAAATGAGAATTCAAATAAATAATAAATAAATATTAGTGAAAGAAAATATTCAGCTAAATTGCCTAAAATGTAAACCTCTTGAGAAACTTGTGATATTATATATCCTCTGAAATTTAGAGTTATTTACAGTCAGAAAATTGCCAGTTAGATGAAAAGAATCAAAACCCATTTAGGGTTAGTGTATTTCTAAAAATGTCTTTCTTCTCCTTTAAGGTGTAAGTCTAAAGGCAAGTGTTTATAACCGTCATAGAGAGCGGCAGGATGCAGTTTTCAGGGTTTTGGCTTTCTTGTTTAGTGTTTCCCTGACCCTGCCTTTTCCCTGTGGCAGGACACATTATTCTGCTGATAGAGGAACCTGGCCATCAGGGAATACCATTTCCATGAAAGGCCATTGCCCAGGTGCCCATTGTTGGCCCAGAGGTCAGCACCCTGACTGATTTGCTGCTACACAGCCCAATACGCAACCAAGTGTGAGCACTGTGTGCTCTGACACCTTTCTATCCAACATTTGAGCTACAGCAGCTCATCTGTTGGATTGGCCAACTTTTGCTCCCCATGTACATCAGTGAGCCTGTACACCCATGATTTGCGGGGTGGCTGTGGCTCAGGAGATAGAGCAGGTCATCCACTAATCAGATGATCGGTGGTTTGATCCCCGGCTCCTTTAGTCTGCATGTCGAAGTGTCCTTGGGCAAGATACTGAACCCCAAATTGCTCCCAAAGGCTGTGCCATCGGTGGGTGGATGGGTGATGTGTAGTGTAAAAGCGCTCTGAGTGGTCAGAAGTACAGTCCATTTTACCATTACCATTTACGTCTCCACGCCACCACTGTTCTGACACTTACACTTATACTGTACTTACACTTACACGTCCATTTTTCACAGTGGACTGGAACACCACACAGGAGCTGCAGTTTTGGAGATGCTCTGACTCAGTGGTCTAGCCTTCACAATTTGGCCCTTGTTAAAGTCTCTCTGAGCCCCTGTAGCTTTTCTCAGTCATCTCCAGACAACTCACCTTTCCATAGTGATGAAAGGAGGGTGAGAGAACTCTGCAGACTTTTCTATCCACTATGATGGTATATGATTGCATATTATACCAAAAACATACAACTCACTAGGTTTCATAGTCACCAGTTTATACAGGCACTGCAGATCTGGGCAACACTAGCAGGAACTTTTGACTTTCAGTACTTGCAGGTAATATAAAAAGGCCTGGTTTTAACAATGAATTTTCAGTTGTCTCATAAACGAGCACTATTACTTCCCTACAGATAACTTCAATTTCTCAAGTTTGTTTTAAAATATCTATGTGCCCATATGAACATTGAAACAGGTTTTACTTTGCAGTCTGGCCATTAAAAGATCATTTGCTTAATTCACAGTGTAGGTGATGGGGCAGAATTCACAGTGCTTGTTTTGTGCAAAATATCTGAACTAATATGAGACAAATTATTTTAGAAATGAATCTTCTAACAGCAAAGATGAACAGCAAGTAAAAAATGTTTCAATGTTCCAGACTTGAAACTTGTCCTTTTGTGTCATGTATTTCCCATTGAAACGTGTCAGTGAGGAGTCAGGCAGATGATGACAAGCTGGATGAGTCATCACTAAAGGTAGACTGTTTTTTCCAGGAAGTTTATCTAGAAAAGTTCAACCTGGAATTTCTATCATCGATTGTAAAATGATCGCATCAGGCTGCAGTGACCTTGAATCTGTCCTCACCATCTGAACCATTTAAAATCCATTCTAGGTCTGATGAGCAAATCAAATTTACTGGCTGAGAATGAAAATGATTTGGTTACAGGGGTGGGTATTTGCCAAACATGACATCATATTATGGACAGACAGAGGAACAATCATAAAAGAAAATGTAAAGTGGAAATGGAGAGAACAATAAAAGATTTTCTGTCTTGATGATGATTTAACGAAAAACAACTCCCTTAATCTGCATCATCAATGAGTGTCCTTTTTCTTTCTTTTGCCTGAACACCGACTACTTTACTTTACCCAGTCTTTTCTTTGAGTATTCAATAAATGACAAAAAGGATGACATGAATGAGATGTTGGAGGTATGTAGGCATTGTTACTGGTTCTGTTCTGTAAATACAGATCTGGATCTCAGCCCAGATCATCAGATTCTACTTAAAGAGGACCTTGTTAATCAATAAAGAGCCACAAGGGCAGATAGCAGGTCAATATCATATCGAATATTTATGTATGAGCTGTTGTACTGTACATCAGAACTGGCACAGAGGATATTCTCTGGCCCATGAGACAGCATCATGACATCATTTGATTTCTATGAGGTAAGATGCTGGTACAGGTTACAGGTTGTTTTCACTGCCTCTGACCTATAAGCTAGTGTTTGAGTCAACATGTGGGTTAACACAGAACTTGGTTTAAATTCCTGTGGGATTGTAGCTCAGCATGTTATCATCTCCTCCACAGATGAGGAGACAGGTCTGGAAGTGCATCAGGTAACTCGGCCTCCAGGCTTCAATGCCAACCGACGGCGCAGCAGAGCTGTTCTCTATCACCTGTCAGGACACCTGCAGAAACAAGACAAGAGCAAGCTCAAGATCAACAATGTGAGTGTCTCTGCTTTTGTCTATTATATTCCATCTAATGTGTTATAAATAACATGTTTGGTTGCCAGAAGATGTGTTGTATGCCAAACTAGCCCCAGACTGGCTCTCATGTAATCATTTACTTTTGAGACTTTTGCACAGATGATTAAATTCAAGTCACAGAGGTAAGGATGTGTTTTTTCTAAAGGATAAATATAGAACAAGCCTAACTTTAAAACCCCGGCAGGTTGTTAGACAACACTGTTTGTTTTGAATTCTGATAGAATAAAAATGATTCCTGCTCTACAATAAAAAAAAAAGTTTGTTTAATTGTTTCCAAAGTTGTAACATGAATTCTTAAACCAAACAACAATGGTAGGCTCTTTGTGGCTTGTATTTGCATAATCATATAATAGAATACACAAACTGTGCTTAGTCCACTCCCGGTCCAACACACCACTATGATCATAATCAGTGGATGATCACTGTCGCAGCCCAGCACTGTGGTATTTGTGTGTGTGCCACACTGTAGGTCTGCTGCAGTCCAGTGGGCAGCACACAGATGGTGTGAAGGTCATCAGGAATATGCTCACTTCTGTTTGACTTTGGGGTAAAAATGTCTCTGCATTTCGCTGATGTCAGTGATTAAACAAACATGCACTCATGCAGAATGCATCCTGTAAGCGTGAAGCTTACTTATTGAAGGATTGTGTATTCTGTTGTATATTAACAATCAATGAAGATGTGATTAAACAATGACTATTTACAGATGGAAAATATGTTTTAAAAGTACAGGATGTTGAACATTTTGTAGTTTAACCTTTTATCCTTTTTAAAGAGCAGCTCATTTGTGCTTCTTCCATATGTTTTTGTTTTTGTCTTTACTTTATATTAATAAGCTTTAAATTCAGGACTTCTCATAAACTCCGCTGCCACCATTTTGGCTCAGTGAATCTTTTTGAGGGTTTCCATTCCATATTTCTGCGGACAGTTTTCAGGCTTCTTTGTGTGCTCCTGAGATACATGCTACAGTGAATGTTTTTCCATGATTAAATATGATTTTACAAACTAAGACTAAACATTAATTTTGATTATTAAATATATGGGAGTAAATAAAGTGACCTTTGATATACCATACAATACATTTTAAGCACACTATATGGTTTTGTAACACACTTGATGTATATACATCCTAAACTAGAAAATTTAGAATTAGTTTTTATAGCTGTAATGAAATGGAGAAATATTCTGTCCTTCAGTTTATATAGATTTTATACAAACTGTAATTCAACAGTACAGTGCTAGTACTGTTGAACATGTGAGGCTTGAAGAGGCTCAGTATAAATGCAGGTTATTATATTATATAAGTGCGTGTATGCATGTGTGTGTGTGTGTGTGTGTGTGTGTGTGTGTGTGTGTGTGTGTGTGTGCATGTGGCTGTTAGGGGGAGGAAGTTAAGTAAAAAGTGAAAATTGGAACCTCTCTCTCTCTTCCTGTCATCCAATCCAGAACATGTTCGGGGAGAAGCCTCCGATCCCCGAGTACAAGGTAGCAGCCATTCAGAAATCTCGCTTCATCCTGCTCCACTATGGAACCTTCAAGGCTGGCTGGGATTGGTTGATTCTGCTGGCAACCTTCTATGTGGCCGTCACCGTGCCCTATAACGTGTGTTTCACAGTGGTGGGAGGACGGGATGAAGGGAGCAGCAGTGCCCCACGAAGCCCGCCCAGCGTCAGCGACATCCTTGTAGAGATCCTGTTTATTTTAGGTGAGAGAGCATGCTTTTTGACAACAAGGTACTCTTTTCACTAACATGTCTGCCACTATATGGCCCAGGACCAGTGTGTAGGATTTCATGGTATGGTTTTTGCAGATTGCAACCAACCAAAACACCTCAACCAAGAGTGAAAGGAGAAACTACGGTGGCCGTGAAACTCAAGAAAAAAGCAGGGGGCCCTCTCGGACCAGTGTTTATAGAAACATGGTGGATTCTGTGGAACAGTCACAGTTTTCTTAGTACCAGGTGTATCGCATAGACTTCAGATAGATCCTTCTTAGATAGATAGATAGATAGATAGATAGATAGATAGATAGATAGATAGATAGATAGATAGATAGATAGATAGATAGATAGATAGATAGATAGATACACTAATGAAATCAAAGTTATGAATATTATATTCCATTTCTAAATATTCTGTAAACACAGTCATCTAAACTTGACACACTGGACCTTGGAGACAAATGTATTCCTTTCGTGACAAACTCACAGAGGACACACACCTGAGCACACATTCAAGCTGCAAGCTTCCTTTTGTCAAACACCAATGCTAGCTTTATTAATAAAGACTTAATTCATCGTTGTATTATCCGCCCCTGATGGGAAGTCAGTAAAGCAGCTCATATCTGAGAGTCTCATCAGTCATAATAAAAGTTTTGTTGAAGTTGTTAATGATGCACACACAGCAGTGAACGGATATGAGCCATTCACAATAGACCATTACGTTTCATTGCTAACTCATTTTCCAGAGAACAACAGGCCGTTTTGTCCTCAGTGTTGTCCACATAACTGTAGGAAAGTTGTGTGAGTGCTCTTCAATGGACAATTTGCCTTGATAGAAAAGAGTGAACACAAGCTTTCCGTCAATAAACATCGGCAATGAAATTATACGAGCCACTGAGTTAAATGGCCGACTCTGTCAGTCGATATCCCATTTGTTAAAACTAATAGTCCGGCCTGTTCATCAATACATTCACCCAGCCAACAATAGTGGATTGAAATGTGCCATCATGCTTCCGATGATTTGTTTGTTTCTGGTAAGTTCCTTTTCATAAATAAACTACATCCTAAAGACGACTCAAGACCTGAAACAAGTTTAGGAGTTCATTTCACTAACCAGACTGGTGGTTTTGTCGTGATTTAGCCAACAGATATATTTTATCATACATCACTGCTTTCAGACTTTTTGGTTTCTGTTAATGCCACTACAACTATGTATGAGACTGAAAACCTGCTTGAGACGGGTAATTCATCACAATGAACATTTTGTCACCCTCATTTTTCTGCCAATGGGACGTTATTGCTGCGTGTTTTAGACAGATATGAACAAGGACCTATTTTAAAATGATTGGAGCTTTCAAAAGGAAGATTTAACGTTTATCTGCTGAAAAGTGTTGCACTTATGAGCTATGGGATGAGACAACCAGTCCAAGAAGACAGCCAGTGAACAAACAGTGAAGTCAAGAAATAAATCACGTTCAAAGCTTCAGATGCCAGTGAACTTCAAACTACAGTAGTAATGTATTTCAGAAGCATTTTTATTCTTTATACCCTGACAGCAGTCAATAAATCAAAAGTGCTGAAAAAAAAAACATCTCTGCACACCAAATTATGTAATAATAATATGTAATAACATATTTTGTAATAAACATCTTGAAAACAACATTTCCCCATATTTGGTAATAAATTATTTCATATTGCATTATGTAATAACCAACTGAAATGGATGTCCACACTTAGGGATGCAAGGGTTATAGATTTTAATGGAACAGTTATAGAAAAATGCATTCATTTATTTCACAATACTATGGACGTATAAAATCACTTGAGTTTGTTTGTTTTGCAGTTTTGACTCAGAACATCTCTGATGCAGGTGTTACGTCCTTCAGAGGATTACATGCCGTTCATTGTATAAACAGTATATTCCTCATATTCCTGCTTTGTTGCAGTTGGTTTACGTCGCACTGAAAGATCAACTCTTAACACAGTGCTGCGTTGACAGAAGTAGTGGGTGTAGCTGAGCCTTCATGTGTACAAAACTGTCATTTCAAACCTGTTTTAAATAGTAATAATATATAATAATCACTGCATCCCTTGTACACATGTCATATTTTTAAAAATTAAGCTAAATTAAACTTCCCAAATATAGTGTTATTGATGACACTGAACAACCACATAAATGCAGCATTTTTCTCATCTTATAAATACAGACAGACTGTGGGACTTCATGTCAAAAGCTGACCTGGAAAAAGTCTTTCCTGCTGAAGTCTTTTGACAGGCCTCTCCCAAAAGAGCATCAATGAGCTTCAGCTTCTTCAAAGTGCTGCTGCTGCTCTTTAGTTCTTAAGCCACTATACTGACTTCCTCTCAGCCACTGAACTGAATATAGAGCATTGCTGCTGGTTTATACGTCAATACATGAAGTGGGACCAAAAAAATGAAACATATTTGAAGGAGTGCACTTCTGTCAGACACCTCAGGTCAAGTGGGAGTGGGCTGCTTTAGTGCCCGGTGCCTGGGCTAAACTTGGTGACGGAAGCTTTAGTCACGATGTGTCCTTCCCTGGAACAGACCTGCTGTCGATCTTTAAAGTAGGCTAACCCTCGAAAGTTTTGAATCAGGACGCAAACTTTTCTTTGTAAAGCACCTTGCAGTGCCACTGTGTATGAAATTAGTATTTCATATTGATCTTTTGTTTTGTAATCATTTTTTGTCTCTTTTTCTGTACTGTCAAAATGTGCATAATACTGTGTGTGTGTGTGTGTGTGTGTGTGTCTGTGCGTACAAACGTTTGTGTCAGTAACACTCAGTTTCTCAAATCCTTGAGGTTGAGTTATTACTGTGTGTGGTTACAAGCCCTCTAGTGTGAAACTCTGCACGGTAAGCTCAAACATCCAAGTCAAGGAAGGAGACTTTAAAACTTGTTTGACACATCCTGTGATGTGTTACAGTAAACATCATTTTCTTTCCTTTCCTTTTATTCTTTTCAGGTTTCAAAGTTGCAAATGATCACTGCACCACTTGGTGCATTTAAATCTAGAAAAGGTAGAAAATAGCAAGAGACAACTCATCTCTGAAAGTATGCAAAGAGAATCCCCCACTCCAGAATATTTGCACATTAAGAGATCCTGGATTCTTCAGTGAGGGAGAAAAACTTGTCTAGAGATGTGTGGAGATGTGGTGAAATGACTGCATGCTTAGAAAATGATCACAAATGTGGTAAAACATAAATTAAAGTCCCTGAGAGGTCAGATCTGATCCATGGTCAATCAAATAAAGACTTTAAAGACAGTCTAACTTTTCTCTTTGCTCTGCAAGAGATTTAAACTTGCAGCTGTGACTCTTCTAAATCACAATGAACTTGTATGGTCCTTAAGTGTACGTTCTTATTGTTTCTGACATTTCTTTTTAATGTTCTCATCAAAGTGGCTTCAATGTGATTCACTGAATAACCATTATGTTACTCGTTGTTGTGTGATAATCACAGAACAGTAATTTGTCAGTGACACTTGTAGTATCCTGTTGGCAATTCCTGCTGTCAGCTTCCGCTGTTGTTGTCCTCCTCTGCAGACATATTGCTGAACTTTCGAACCACTTTTGTGAGCACGTCGGGTCAGGTAGTGTACGACGCCCGTTCCATCTGTGTTCACTACGTCACCACCTGGCTCTTTGTCGATCTCATTGCCGCCCTGCCCTTTGACCTGCTGTATGCTTTCAACGTCAGCGTGGTGAGTCTCCTCTGTGTGTGTGTGTGTGTCTGTGGCCATTTGTGTGTGTACATTAACAAAGATGGCAAACAGTGTGTGACAGATTAACAAAGTGTGTGACAAATCAGGCTAGTTGATTCACCTTTTTTTTTCTAGGAAAGAAAAGCTCTTGAATGTGGACATGCACTCATTCTCCAGCATTCATTATCCACACTAACACACCAGTGCCAGCGAGCCAAATGTGGAGAACGAAAGAATGAATGCATAATGTCACAGGCTCCCGGGAGAATTTAGTAGATCAACATTTCATCCAAAGTGATGCTCATCAGACAAACAAATGGCACAGAGCCAATCTGATGTTAGTGCACATACTGCAGGTCTCATTAATTTGTTTTCCCATGCTCAGAATCCTAACGATGATTGGAACTGCGGGGTAAATTACTACATGTGCATACAAAATGAGTATTCAGACTTATTCTTCAGTTCTAATTTGGAGCTGAAAAATATTTATTTCATATGAAGAATAAATTAAAGATCCATCTTTTGAATAAAACTGTCGACTACACTAATAAATTATTAACCACACGTGATGAAAAACACATTTGTGAATGTGAATACCTTTGCAGATTAGTTTCTTCATATTGAAGAAATACTGAAGGAGTTTGCGTGTGTGTGTGTGCTGATGGGCTCTGCATCTATCTGTGCAGTACTTTGGGGTCCACCTGCTGAAGACGGTTCGGCTGCTTCGGTTGCTGCGGCTGCTGCAGAAGTTGGAGCGATACTCCCAGTACAGCGCTGTGGTTCTCACTCTGCTGATGTCCATGTTCGCCTTGCTGGCCCACTGGATGGCCTGTGTGTGGTACTTCATAGGCCGCAAGGAGATCGAAAGTCCAGGCTCATGGGATATTGGTTAGTACACACTTTTTCCATCCACACACAGTGTTGGAAAGCAGATTATATTTACTCAAGAGTCCAGTTTTTCTATTTTATGCTTTGATTTGACTTCTAGTCTGCTACATTTATTTTATTACTTGGAACCACGGCCTGGGTGGGGTCTGGGTGGGGTCTGGGTGGGAGCAAATGTGTTTAGGGATGGGAGGATAATGCTGAATAGGGTGGAGGAGGGACACAACAAGTTCACACTGAAATAACAGCTGACATCAGCAGAGAGGAGAACAGATTTCAACTTTGACAGTAACGACACGATTGGAATAGAAGAATAGAATAGAAGAATATGGAAAAATCTGGTTGGATTATCTGAAAGATTAAACACACCATCAGCTGATTGATAAGAAAAGAGCTGAGAATGAACGAGGCATAAAGATTCCCAGCTGAACTTGAGCTGAGCTTCATTTAGAACAGGTTGGATACTCTATCGCTCATCTTAATTGCACTGTAAGCTCTGTCCTCAGGAAATGAGTTTAGGTTTCACAAATGCAGATTCAATGAGATCTTATCGTATCGGTCGAGGGTAAAAGGTTTCCACTTAAACATCTTGAGCTTTAATCATTTGCATATTCACTTACATCCTCTTGCTTAAAGACAGCTGTAAGATGACACATGTCCACCCTCAGCAGAATGCTGTCAGTCATTTTGTATCTACAAAAAATGCATGATGACCCCCCACATGTCTCAGTTTTCAAGCACGACCAATGCTTTTAATAACATGCAGCTTTGTTGGTATTCCACATGTAACTCTCAGTGGAGGATCTGAAATCCTGCGGGCGACATGAAACCCTGACATACAATCTGATAAACTTGTAAACATGCAGTTTCCAGGGGAGCGAACTTTAATCCTTTTGACTGTGAACTGGGGAAAAACATCAACATCAGGCTTTGTGTGTCTTTCATTTTATTCCACCTGAGCATCAGACAAATACACACACACAAACACAAACACAAACATCATGTTGAGTCAAATGATAAGCTGCAAATGAGCATTTCTTCTGAGCAATAGGACACATGACAAGATGTCTTCTCCTGTTGTTTCTCTATCTGCTCTGCTCTCAGCGTATTCTTCCTTGTTCTCTCCTCCTCTGTGTGTGTCTCATTGATTGTACCACCCTACCTATCATTATCCTTTCAGCAAACCACATAATGACAGACAGTAACACTGCAGTCAATTCATGTCAGCGCTCCCTCAATTTACTATTCAGACGGACGGAGGGGAATCCAGGGGACAACAAAGCACAGTCTGCAGTTTGACCTTTCTATGACACAAACTGTGATTCACAATGGAGGTCTGATATCAGGAATGCACATGACTTGAACCAGTCTGTCTGTCAGTTTACTGGCTGCTTCTTGGGAGAGGTACAGGTTTTGTCTGCAGGGCTATCAATATTTATGCAGTGGAGTTATGGCCGTCCCTATAGGGATAGACTCCCTCATGGAGCTGTAGTCACCACACACCAAAGCCACAGTCTGATGGAGTGAACGGAAAAGGATGAGGTGATGGGCATAACATGGAACACCTTTAGATGGGACAGCAAGCACCAACTACCACTGCTACAGGTGATGGTTTGAGACAGCAAAAACAAAATGCACAGTACCCTGATTTAATTTTTAATGCCTTCATTTTGAAAACCACCACAAAATCACAACAAACAAACAAAAGGAACCCACAGGAACTGAATCTATAAGTAGGCTGGTGATTTTCTCTATTTTTCTTTTTGTCAACAACCTCATGAAAAGACTAACACCAACAATGTGTTGGTCTCCTTGGATTTAGAACTTCCCTACTCTGTGACAATCATCACCAAGCACACGTGTCATAGAAATCATTATTTGTTTCGTCCAGTTTCAGAGTGTAATTCCACTGTGGTAAATATGTTCAGCTGTACTCGAGTATTTGTTCTGATTACTTTACATACAGTATGATCAAAAACTAGCGAGTCGACAACTTTGCCAACAGCCAAACATCAACAAGGTCAACAACACAAGACATAGCAGCCAGCTAATATTACTTACTAGTCCAACACCTCCCGTCTAATGTTTAGATTAGACAGGAGGTGGAAGAAGCAGTACATCCAACATGGCGGCAGCCAGCAGCACATATTTTCGGCTTCAAAACAACGCTTCAGAAACTCATGGGTGACGTCCCTCAGGCTCTGTCCATTCTTTATACTGTCATTCATTGTAGTTTATACTCTGGCAAAGACACATCACATTTAATATGTACAGAGGCCCAGAATGGTCATAGAGAGAAAAAGTTTTATTGAAGCCACATTTTACTACACTGGGTGCACAAAATACTGTTGGTTCCTATGTTTTGATTAATTTGTGTGCACAAGATGAGCCTTTATCCTGAATGAGGGGCTTCAGGTGTTATGAGAGGCATGTTTTGTGCACTGACATTATACACTGAATGCACAGTCTGCCAGTTTGCTGAAAAACTTCAGACTGTTTTCTGAGAACTTGCCATACAATTCTAGCTTATATCAACCTTCTTCACTGAAGGTATATTAGGGCTTAAACAACAAAAATATTAGAATAAAGTCCAAGGTTAATGCAATAGTTTGATGTATACATCAAACTATTTAGGGCACAGCTACAGTATGGACAGCTGATTAAGTCATGCTGTAATTACACGTTGATGACCTACATATGTGATCCATGTAGGTTGTTCTTGGGTGCAGGCTCTCTGTATGCACTTGGAATGAACTGTATTTTGTGTGCACACAATAGAATAGTAGTAAACCGTGGCCTCGAGCTAATATTACTTACTAGTCCAACAGCAGTCAGCCCAGCTCGGCGTCTGTCTTTCAGCCTTTTATTTCACCAAGCTCTCACCAACCACTAAAAGTCAGTCCCACATTTACTCTTGTCCAGCAGCTTCTTACTCGCTTACTCTCTCCTTCTCTCTTCTTAGCTTCCTCTGTCAGCGTCCTCTTCATCCTCTCCATCATTATGTCCACAGGACATAATGATGTCCTGTGGACAGGCTAACAAACTGAGCAGCAACAACATTAGCTAACTGCATCTATAGTTCACAGCAGTTTACTTCACTGTCCATCAGGAAACTCTGTTAGTATGATTCAGTTTCCCAAAAAGAACGTTGATGTTTGATGAGCAGGTGATCATACCCGTCCAAAGTTACATAGTGTGAGTACAGCCGTACGACTGACAGAGACACCATTCGCCTGATTACAAGTCAGTGTAGCTTTACTTCATGGTATAAAAGCGTGTTTCTCTTTGATTTCCAAAAATATCTGGGTGATGTAGTTTTACAGTAATAAAAAGGAGTAAACAGGGAATTTGTTGGGGACTATTTTCAGCTGTGGATTATTACTATTCGGTTCTCTAGTGGGTATTTATGGCACTAGTGGTATTAAGTCACAATAAACTACAGTGTTCATTATAATGAAGGGCATGCCACCCAGTGTGGCCCCATTTATACATATTTTATGTGTTTTTAATTGAGCTCAGTGGCACAGAGGAATATTATATATATCCAAGGTATATGTGGCTGCACAGGCGATCATTTTGAGTAAGAACAATGTTGGTTTTGGTCTTTTTCTGCGATTTCTTGGCAATAAGAAAAATCTAGAACGTGATCCTTTAAGACACTTCAATGGTCATCAGGGGAAGGCCACCTGCCTTGTGTTTCTGTCGTATCAGGACATGTTTGACAGAGGCTGACAACAGTGATTAGTAGCAGTAAGCGTTGCTGGCTTTGGAGCAGAGATTACTTTTTAATCAAACTGTGTGTGCTTTTCTCTGTCAAGGCTGTCACCAGACAAGCACAGAGGCGGCAGTTAAACCTTCCAACGCTGCTTGATAAGGCAAATGTACTCATCTGAAAGCATTTCAGACTTCAGACTTTTTTTTTTTTCCCCATGATGACTACTTTTTCACTTTGATGAATAAAAGAATAAACTCAACGAGCCTCAGTTGACCTTACTTGAATATACGAGTTCAATACAACTGAGAAGATTTTGGAATAACATGTACGCAGGGCCCCAATTCATACCAAAAGCTTAAAGTAACATTGCACACACTCATCTTCTCACAGAATCATGTATTATCACTGCACCAAACAGGCAGCAGACAATATGTGTGCATTATACACACACCGACAAGGTCGACATCTAATCCTCCAGGCACCATGGAGCCTGCACATAAGTTATGCACATAAGTTATGCCAAGGACAGTGAGACCCTGACAGGCCAACTAACCATGTCAAATGTCAATGTCAAAGCACAAATTAAAAATTCTTATAGATAGAATAGATAGATACACATTCAAACATTCCCTTATGGTCATACATTTCTCCACAGTGGACTGAAGGTCATCTGTTTTCTTGCTAAAAAAAGGGTTGTGAGATTAAAATGCGTGTCACAATGGGTGGGACAGTGGCAAAAAGTTGACGTTGCTGGTCACACAACAGGTGGTGCTGGAAGCTTGGTGATGTAGTGACTGGCAAAATGGTCGATAATGTTAGCCATCATAGGTCAGCAGGCTAGCTGTAGTTTATACTCTGGCAAAGACGCATCACATTTAATATGTACAGAGGCCCAGAATGGTCATAGAGAGAAAAAAAATGTGTATTTATGCCACATTTTACTACACTGGGTGCACAAAATACATCTGGCTCCTATGATTTGGTTACTTTGTATGCACAAGATGAGCACACAAAATACACTGAATGCACAGTCTGCCAGTTTGCTGAAAAACTTCAGGCTTTCAGGCTGTTTTCGGAGAACTTGCCATACAATTCTAGCTTATATCAACCTTCTTTACTGAAGACATATTAGAGCTTAAACAACACCAATATTAAGGTTAATGCACAAACATGATTCATTTAGAATGTATACAGGAAACTATTTAGGGCACAGCTATGCACAGTTGATTAAGTCATGCTGTAGCTGCATGTTGATGACCTACATATGTGATCCATGTATGTTGTTCTTAGGTGCAGGCTCTCTGTTTGCACTTGGAATGAACTGTATTTTGTGTGCAGCTTTTTCTATCACAGTTTGAAATTGTTGAAACAGTTGCTAACATGATGCTGGCACTGTTAAGTGCAGAGCCTTATTACCTTTTTTATGTGCTGGTGCACGTCCCTAACCTCTCAGATTAAGAGGAGGCTACATGTTACATGTTGTGGGCACATTTGTCAAGATCATGTGTGTTCTAAAGTCTCTGGCCACCATATAATCAAATCATCCTTCAGAAGGTCTGTAAAATCCTCCAAGGCCTCAACCATTCTGTTCCAGGGGTCTGTTCTGGTTCACACCTGTGCTTCCTCACTAATGGCAGTGCTTGATGCACCTAGCATGTAGCATATTAGCTGTTATTATGCACTTTTTACAATTTTGCTGCTTTTAACAATGTATCGGATTACTTTGTCCTGTACATTTATTAAGATGTTTGCTCCGCCAAACAATACTTTTGAATTGCCCCACTGGGGATGAATATAGTACATTGAATTGAAGTGGGCTGAATTGAATTGAATTGAGCCAATCCACTGAACACAGGAAATTCCATTAGAATAATTTGGTTTCAGTTGAAAATGTCATTGTTGTATTGGTGTGACTGTGCCCAGAGACAGTGACCACAGACAGCTTACAGGTTCAGTCACTTGTGCTGGACAGAGAGGAGGAATCAGCATGCTGAACAGAGGCAGAGAGGAAACACTGTGTGCAGGAACAGCCTCATTTACACCGTCAGTGTCTCGGACAAAACCCATTTAAGATTTAAGACACTTTGATTACACTTATGTGTCTCTGTTGGCCAGACAGACAGATGTGATTACAATCAGTCTTTGTTTTCCTGGGCCACATGCAGATCAGGGTCAACCACCTTCTAGTCCAAAAGGTGGTAATACATCAAAAGCTGTATAGCAGCAACTCTGCTGTTTATGAACTACAAGCGAGACAAAGGTTTTATTGTGCTTAGCCTCAAACCATCTACGAAGGTGGTTTTAGCCTGTCATCACTGTAAAGACAACTGTTAGTATGATGCAATAGAATTCAACAGCACCGCACACTGCAGCCTGCAAAATGATCAACATGGAAACAGCTGAACAATGTCACCCTCATAACAGCAGGACTGCTGTGTTAGACTGCATTAGTTTTAATCTAGGTTCACCTAAAACTAGGCTGTCTCTTGTTGTCTTTTGTTTTGTCATGGACATGTGCCTTATCTCAGTGTGTCTTCAGTGATGCAGATGTTATCATAGCGTGGTCCTACAATATTATTATCCATACTTTCCGCATTCCCTTATGCGCTGATGAGAAAAATCAAATTCTTTGTACATAATGCTTTATAGTTTGATCCACAGGCATAGACATGCATGGACTGTAACGTCAGGTCCACATTTCCTCAGGAGGGTGGAGGTTAAGTTGAGCTAATGACAAAGTAATTAGGAAACTACTCAGGTGTTAAATCCTTTAATGTTGTTGGTTTAGCTGCTTGACTGGGACTCTGCTCACAGCTCGATTGTCACTTCTACTTATTTATGCTGGCAAGCTGGCCTCGCTGTCTGAGAACTCTCTCTCACACACACACAAACACATACAGGTTTACTTAGGTCCCTTTTGGGGACATTACATAGGCATAAAACATAATATCCCGAACCTTAATCTGTGAGCCAAAATCAGCTTTTTTACAATTGTTGACACTGCTTTAGTCCCCATTTGGACATGCCATACCTAATATATATTTAGTCTGAGATGTGTCCCTGAAGGTAGCCTAAGTCACAGTCAAAGCTGCTTGCCTGAAGTGTGTGAAGACAGAGATCAATGAATGGATGCATCCATGTTGTATAATTCATATTCCCTCTCTTGCTGTCTTCCCTTTTTCTGATTCTGCAGTGGCTCTGCTGGGTTCCACCACTCATCAACTCGCAAACACTGTTTTCCCATCATTTATCCTTCCTCCCTCACTTCCTACATTATTACCTCTTTCTTCTATCCATGGTTGGAACATGTTTCCTGCTAGACATGTTTCCTGTTAAACATGTTCCCTGTTAGGCATGTTCCCTGTTAAACATGTTCCCTGTTAGGCATGTTCCCTGTTAGACACGTTCCCTGTTACACAAGTTCCCTGTTAGACACGTTCCCTGTTAGACACGTTCCCTGTTGCACATGTTCCCTGTTAGACACGTTCCCTGTTACACATGTTCCCTGTTACACGTGTTCTCTGTTAGACACGTTCCCTGTTAGACACGTTCCCTGTTAGTCATGTTCCCTGTTAGACACGTTCCCTGTTAGTCATGTTCCCTGTTAGACATGTTCCCTGTTAAACATGTTCCCTGTTAGACACGTTTCCTGTTAGACAGGTTTCCTGTTAGACACGTTCCCTGTTAGACATGTTTCCTGTTAGACATGTTTCCTGTTAAACATGTTCCCTGTTAGGCATGTTCCCTGTTAAACATGTTCCCTGTTAGGCATGTTCCCTGTTAGACACGTTCCCTGTTACACAAGTTCCCTGTTAGACACGTTCCCTGTTGCACATGTTCCCTGTTAGACACGTTCCCTGTTAGACACGTTCCCTGTTACACATGTTCCCTGTTACACGTGTTCTCTGTTAGACACGTTCCCTGTTAGACACGTTCCCTGTTAGTCATGTTCCCTGTTAGACACGTTCCCTGTTAGTCATGTTCCCTGTTAGACATGTTCCCTGTTAAACATGTTCCCTGTTAGACACGTTTCCTGTTAGACAGGTTTCCTGTTAGACACGTTCCCTGTTAGACATGTTTCCTGTTAGACATGTTCCCTGTTACACATGTTTCCTGTTAGACACGTTCCCTGTTAGACATGTTCCCTGTTACACATGTTCCCTGTTAGACATGTTTCCTGTTAGGCATGTTCCCTGTTAGACATGTTCCCTGTTAGACACGTTCCCTGTTAGACATGTTCCCTGTTAGACACGTTCCCTGTTAGACATGTTCCCTGTTAGACACGTTCCCTGTTAGACACGTTCCCTGTTAGACACGTTCCCTGTTACACATGTTCCCTGTTAGACACGTTCCCTGTTAGACACGTTCCCTGTTAGACATGTTCCCTGTTAGACATGTTTCCTGTTAGGCATGTTCCCTGTTAGACACGTTCCCTGTTAGACACGTTCCCTGTTACACATGTTCCCTGTTAGACATGTTCCCTGTTAGACACGTTCCCTGTTAGACACGTTCCCTGTTACACATGTTCCCTGTTACACATGTTCCCTGTTAGACATGTTCCCTGTTACACATGTTCCCTGTTACACATGTTTCCTTTACTGTCAGTAAAGCTAAGCTGTGGAGAGAGCTGCTTTTGAACATTCAACATTCACTGTTGAGGAAGTCCTGTACTAGTATGTCAGCTGTCACTTCACATACATTCATTAATTTTGGATTCTTTCTTTCTTGAACTTATCTTCCTCAATAGACATATTCCCTGTTAGACATGTTACCCGTTAGACAGCAGGAAGCTCATCCCAGAGTTGTACAGCCTACAGTGATGGATGAAGTACTCAGATCCTTCACTTAAATAAAAGTAACACAATGTGAAAATTATTGGCAGCAAACTGTGCTTTAAGTGCTTAGTACTTATTATGCATAATGACTCCTTTAAAATGGTTGAATGATGGAGTCCAACAAGGTCCTAAAAGATCATACACGTTAAGAGCGCAGGGTAATATTTTATACATAATTATCTTGTGCAACGTAATTCAGAAAATTGATTTTCTGTATTAATTTTTCTCTGTCTCCATCTTTCTCTCTCTCTCTATCAGGTTGGCTCCATGAGCTGGCCAAGCGCCTGGGTACCCCCTACTTCCTGTCCCCCCTGACAACACTGGTCCCAGCCACAGTCAGCAGCCTCCCAGCCAACAACAGTCAGTGGAACGTGTCTGGGTCAGACATCGGAAGGCAGGGCTCCTGGAACTCCAGCCAATATTACGGAAACATGTCAGGAGGCGAGGCCGTGTCGGGGACGGACACTGGGGGTGAGGGTTTCGGGGTGCTGGGTGGCGGCCCGTCAATGCGTAGCAGCTACGTGACATCTCTCTACTTTGCTCTGAGCAGTCTTACAAGTGTGGGATTTGGAAATGTGTCAGCCAACACAGACTCAGAGAAGATCTTCTCCATCTGCACCATGCTCATAGGAGGTGAGATTTGTGTGTGAGAGTGTGTGTGTGTGTGGGAGTGTGTGTGAGAGTGTTTCAGTTAGTGCTCTTAGCTCGTACCCCTCTCCTCCATTCATCCACTTTGTATTCATGTTGATTTCCTCTCAGGATGTGAAGCTCTTCTTCTCCTCTCAATTTTAAGTGCTCACTCAGCTCATTATCTGGTGCCAGTGAGATCACGTCCAGACTGAGCACATTTTGATTTATCCTTTTTTTTTTGTAAAAAAAAAAAAAAAATCTCCGTATTCATATTGGTGACAAACAATAAATGCACACACAAACTTTTCATTAGTCCCATGCTCTTAAGGTTGTGTTGGGTCGCGGTGGCAGCAAGTTTAGCGGGGCGTCCCAGACGTCCCTCTGCCCAGCAAAATATTCCAGGTCCTCCTGGGGGATCCTGAGGCATTCCCAGGTCAGATAGGCTATATAGTCCCTCCAGCGAGTTCTGGGTCTGTCCCGGAGTCTCTTGCCCGTTGGATGTGTCTGGATCACCTCCAAAGGAAGGCATCCAGGAGGCATCCTAATGAGATGCCCGAACCACCTCAGCTGACTCCTTTTGACTTGAAGGAGCAGTGCTCTACTAAGTCCCCTCTGGATGTCTGAGCTGTCCCTGTCTCTAAGGCTGTGTCTAGACACCATGTGGAGAAAACTCCTTTCAGTGGTTTGTTTCCGCGATCTCATCCTTTCAGTCACTACCCAAGGCTCATGAACACAGGTGAGGGTTGGAACAAAAATGGACTGGAAAATTGAGCCTTCCAGTCCAGCTCCTTCTTCTCCACAACAAGTCCAGTACAATGTCTGCATTACTACCCACACTGCACCAATCCACTGGTCAATCTCACGCTCCATTTTCTTGTCATTCATGAATGAGACCCCAAAATACTTGAACTCCGTTGGATGAGGCAGCAACTCCACCCACGCCCAGAGGGAGTATTCCACCGTTTCAGGCAGAGAACCACGGCGTCAGACTTGGAGGTGCTGACTCTCATCCTAGCTGCTTCACGCTCGGCTGCAAACTGCCCTACCCCTGTCACAGTCCGATGAAGCCAACAGAACCACATCATCTGCAAAAAAACAGACACACAGTTCTGAGGTTCCGAGGTGACTCAGTCACATATCACAGAACAGAATTTGAGACAAAGGGCAATCTTGTCCAACATCCAGTGAGAGCATTGTTTGTGCCGAGAATAGAGACACAGCTCTCGCTTTGGTTGTACAAGGAACTTGAACTAAAGAACTAATAATTATCATCGTTATTTAAAAAACAGAGGTTTATACTAAGCTGACATGTTTTAAAAATGGTTTCTGGTCCTTTTGTTTGCAACTGTCTTTTTGTGCTCATAAAGGGCTTAAAGAGAAGAGACGAGCATTAACATGTAAAGAGAAAATTCACTGTGCAGTACATATCTACATAATACACAATTTATTGTGTAATTTACACACTGTTTTTTAAGCAGAGGCTACACAACAGAGTATACAAGCTTAGGGTTTTTCATCCTCTGAGTGGAGGCAGCAAGCAGTGTGTCACCTTCAGTCAAACACCCTCAGATGTTCAATCTTCAAAAGGAATTAAATATGTGAATGAACTTCTGTTAGTCCAGCGCAGATCAGATGATTAATGGGAGAAAATTGGAGAAAAACATTCAGCTCTGTCTTTCTCACACTGCAGACCTGACGGACTATTCATTTTCAAAACATTGAAAACACCTTATGATAATCAACTGAAGCCCAAAAATGATCCCGCTTTGATGCTAAATAAATGTATGTGATGATTAAAATAGAAGTCTGCACTGGAGTTGCATTTCATACATCCTGCCATTATTTCCAACTGTTTTTATTTTCTGGGGGTCGCGGGTTGGTGCTGGAGATAATCCCAGCTGACACTGGGCGAGGAGAGATGGTCTACACTCTGGACAGTTCATCACAGGTCTAGAGATACGATCATTGAGGATAAACAATAAAGCCTAATACTTTATTTGCACTGTCTTTAAACACAAATGACACAACAGAGAGATGATGAGCAAACTTCTTTCCTAACATTAGCACCTTCTTGTGAAATATCAATGAGTAGTTATTACATCAGCACAGTGTTTTGAAAAATCCACTTAACTGTCCTGAAATGCTCACATTCAACTTGTGCATGTGCATGGAGAAACTGCCTTTAGCCTCATTTTTAATGAGCACAAGTCATATTTTGCCAGCCCTTTGAAATCATAATAATTGGGATAGATACTGGTATCTTCACAAAGGCATAAAATATGTGTGTATACACAGTGCACTATGAATTCTGATGATTTTTGTGCTGATGCACATCCCTAATGGAGAGAACTGAATGTTCAGGAAGAAAGCAATAAAAGAAGAAATGGGAAAGAAAGGGAGGGAGTGAAAAGGTTATTAGGTGAGAGAAATGTCGAGATGTGATGATGTGTGGGGATGTCTCAGGCCTCAGTGCACATTAAGTGGGCTATAAATGACAGTACACACAAACACACACACACACACACACACACACACAGACACACTTTTACTATTGTACCTGCGAGGACATTGCACAGACTTATTGACTTACTTTCATTCTCAAGTGGCTAAAATGTTAACTTTAACCACACATGCAACTGATGTGAGCTTGCATGTGACAATGAACAGATTTAGTTTCCACAGTGACTACATCACACACTCACATGCACACACACACACACACACACACACACACACACACACCAGTGGCAGTTTTTGAGTCAAAAAAGTAGAGAGGACAGGAGGAAAACCAACTCACGAAGTCATGTTATTTTACAACTGGCTGCTGAATGTCTGCTGAATGCAGATTTATAAATGGTGTGAGATATAACAAGTAACAGACCAGCCTACAGACAACACCTACATGCAGTTCATTAGGCTGCAGACTGCATGATGATCCACACTCTAACAGCACACTTAATGTCAAACATAGTTTCAGCTGAATTGAATTGCTTTTTATTTTGGATTTATTCTAATTTGGTTTATTTGCAGCTTTTTCTGACTGCGCTCCAAACTGAGAAAACTTTACAAATAAGTCATTGTATTTTGTCATGAAAACAAATACCTTCATGTTAAAATACTGTATATTTGTCCATGAAAACAAGGCTATGCCTGGAGGGTTGTGCATTATGTTAAAATATATTTGCACTGGTGTGTCACCCGCAGTGGTGAGTTTGCTCTTGTAGCTTCTTTTAGTTAACTGTGGTCATCTCACGATTAGATTACTATAACACCCTCCTGACAGGCCTCCCAGCCTGCACGCCTGGTTTTTAATCAACCCAAAAGATCACGTTACCCCGCTGCTCATCGAGCTCCGCTGGCTACCTGTTGCAGTCCGCAATCCAGACTTTTCTCGTCTGTTATTCCCCGTTGGTGGAACGTCCTACCAGTTCCTACCAGACCAGGGGCGTCCCTCTCTACCAGCTCTTCAGAGAGGACCTCCTCTCCAACACTACCAACAACTGGACATGATAAATCTATCCCCTCTACAAGTGGACCTTGGTTCGAGTAGTACTTATTACTGCACTAACATGTCCTAAGACTTTGACTATCTTGGCAGTCCGGCCTCTGCTGCCTCCCAGCTAATCTAAAAAAGGGGAAGGAGGTAGAGCATGGGTGGAGCTGGCTTCAATGTACAGCCACAGAGGTTTCTGCTTGTATAACACGAATACTGGGTGCGCTGGATCCCTTATTAGCTTACAATCCCAGCTGTTTTGATTCAGTGCCACATACAGCGTCTTGGTGCCACAAAATCTTAGTAGAGCATCAGTATGTTAAATATGCAAATCCACAGGTCACACAATTTACAATAAATATGCTGTTTTAGTTTGTTTTTTATTAAACACTGTAATGTTTAGATTTACATCTTCAGTGAGCTCAGGGCTGAATGAAAGCCAAAAGGTATTCAGAGATGGAATGACACATTGTTGGTCTTTCCATGGGAGTTGTTGACAATATGAAAACATATAATGAAGCTATCCTTATCCTTTAATAAAATTTTGCGGTTTGGAGGTTTGTTCTTTGTGTTGAATTGATTTTTAATAACCTTGTGCCCACAGTCGTGTGTGTGTGTGTGTGTATAGTGAAAGCGGAGCAAGCCAAGCAAAACAGAGAGAAGAGTAAAGAGAGGAGACAACGTATTCAATAATCTCTCTCTCCTCTTACTAAGTTGGGAGCTCTCGTGGTGAGCTGCCCTGAAGCAGTGGGTGCCCTTCAGCTGTAACTCAAAGATATTTTGACATTTTTAAGCCAAACTTTTCCCAAATGTGAGTTGGTTCACCGTGCCCAAAGGTGCAGTCATCATAAAATAATGTTATTAGTCTGGGTTTCAGTGGACTGTGTAAGTGTCCTGTGATCTGAACGCTAATTCAGCAGCTTTTCTACTTGGGCAAGAATTACATTTAGGGAGCAAAAGCACCATGCAGAAGCCTCCACGCAGGAAAGTACATTATAAGATAGATAGTTCCAGTACTCACTGGGTGGTTACTGGTGATAACATTCAAAGCAAACCTGGATGTAACTCTAGAAGTAAATATTAGTACCACACCAAGAATCATAGCTCCTACTGGGATTGAAGTGGTTTAGAGTTTTAGAATAATAATTTAATTGTCTTATTGGTGTTTTGTTCACGAGAAAAAAAAAAAAAAGATTTATTCACCATTGAGATTGTTGCACAGTAATCCACCTGAGGCAATGCTTTACGGTGGTTTTGGAGGAGCTAAGTCATTTAAAGCCTTGTGCTCTTTAGCTTCTTGGGGCTTATAAAGACATCCTATAAAGCTTCCTGCTGTGGAGAAGCAGTATGGGATTTTCCTGAGGGCCATTGTAGACAAAAAGCCAATGAAAATACTGTAATTCAATCTGTATCATCCTAAACACACACAACCTTTCCTCTGTCCACAGCACTCATGCATGCAGTGGTGTTCGGTAACGTGACAGCGATCATCCAGAGGATGTACTCGCGCCGCTCGCTCTACCACACCCGCACCAAGGACCTGAAGGACTTCATCAGGGTCCATCGGCTGCCGAAGGCCTTAGAGCAGCGCATGCTGGAGTGTTTCCAGACTACGTGGTCGGTCAACAATGGGATAGACGTCAGTGAGGTGAGGAGAGACCTGACATTCACACAAAACATGTTACACAAAACTATGAGTGCGGCAATATTGAACTGTTTATGCTGATTTGTATGCACTAACATTAAAGGGTGATTTCACTCAAAATGCAGTTTCAGTCAAAACAGTTGCAGTTGTTGAGGTTTTGAGATATCTGCATCTGAGATTTCTGAATCAGCGTGTGGAGAGAAAACATGACAGCAGTGGATTAAGGTGCAATCAATTAGCATGCACCCTGGCTACATTATTCCATATTGTGACTTCACATGATCCAATAGATAACAACATCAACATCATATTAACCAATGTTCACTGGGGGCTCTATTTACAGAATGTGACAGAAATGGAAGATAATATTTAAAACTGAGCCTTTAAGCTCCCTCTCTTTCAGCCAATCAAATGCAAGCATAGTATGCCTAAATTGTTCCTGGAGAAGTGGCCTCTGGGAGGGCACATCGAAATGATCTGACATGACTTCACTCCAAAAACAATGCAAATAAGTTGCTCAAATCTTGGTAAGGACATTTCCCTATCAACCATATGCAAACCTACGCTCTCATCTCCAATACAATGAAGGTGAACCATTTACAATGCTTACCTTCTATTTTTTATTTCATTTATTTAATTACTCAGCATTTTCTACATTCAGTAAAAAAAAAAATAGTTCTTAGTTAAAGTTCCAATAAATCCACTGAGATTTGTGGATTCTTCTGGAGAATATCAAATCAAATCAAATCAAATTTTATTTGTATAGCCCAAAGTCGCAAAATACATTTTGCCTCGGAGGGCTTCACAATCTGTACAGGGAGTGACACCCTCTGTCCTTAGACCCTCGGTTCGAGTGAGGAAAAACTTGCCCACAAAAAAACCCTTTTAACAGGGAAAAAGGTGGAAGAAACCTCAGGAAGAGCCACAGAGGAGGGATCCCTCTCCCAGGACGGACAGACGTGCAATAGATGTCACGTGTACAGTCAACAAGTCAACAGAAACATTTTGTGTAATTACAATGAAAAATGACAATGGATTACAATGAATGATAAAATGATTACAGTAGCAGTGGAACCTGTGATAGAGATAGAGAGACACAGATGCACAGCAGCAGCAAATCATTAACTAAGTTACTATAAACTGTAATGGAGATCTGGTAACATTAATGACAGTAATAATATATGTAGTGGACGTCATGCAGGACCACAGCAGCAGTCACGATCCACGAGAACCTGCTGGACGAAAGAGCACAGAAACTCCGGGGAAGAAGTTTAGTTAGTAACATGCATTAATGTACATGTATGACAGACATGTATGTTTACAGATGGTGGTGGTGATGGTGAGAGAGAGAGAGAGAGAGAGAGAGAGAGAGAGAGAGAGAGAGAGAGAGAGAGAGAGAGGGGGGTTTTCAGTAAAGGGAGATGTGACTGCATCTTCAACCAATACCATGCCTGGCTAGGCATAACCCTGAAAGGAGGAGTCCCCCCGGCAGTATAGTCCTATAGCAGCATAACTAAGGGATGACCTGAGCCAGCCCTAACTATAAGCTCTATCAAAAAGGAAAGTCTTAAGTTTACTCTTAAAAGTGTTGACCGTGTCTGCCTCCCGAACCCAAAATGGTAGTTTGTTCCACAGAAGAGGAGCTTGATAGCTGAAAGCTCTGGCTCCCAATCTACTTTTGGAAACTATAAGAACTACAAGGAACCCAGCATTCTGAGAGTGCAGTGTTCTAGAGGGGTAGTAAGGTACTATGAGCTCTTTTAGATATGATGGTGCCTGACCATGAAGAGCTTTGTATGTAAGGAGAAGAATTTTAAATTCTATTCTAGATTTAACAGGTAGCCAATGCAAGGAAGCCATGGGAAAATGGGAAAATGGGAGAGATGTGATCTCTGATCTTGGTTCCTGTCAGAACACGTGCAGCAGCATTCTGAATTAGCTGCAAAGTCCTAAGAGACTTATTGGAGCAGCCTGATAACAATGAGTTACAATAGTCCAGCCTAGAAGTAACAAATGCGTGGACTAGTTTTTCTGCATCTGCTTGAGATACAATGCGTCTGATTTTGGCAATGTTACGTAAATGGAAGAATGCAGTCCAGAAATTTGTTTTATGTGGACATTAAAGGACAAATCCTGATCAAAAACAACTCCAAGATTCTTTACGGTGGAGCTGGAGGCCAGGGTGATCCCATCTAAGGTAACTAAGTCTCTAGAGAGAGAGTCTCTGATGTTTTTGGGTCCAATTACAAGAACTTCAGTTTTGTCTGAATTTAACATCAGAAAATTGAAGGTCATCCAACTTTTTATATCTTTAAGGCATGCTTGGAGTTTAGTTAATTGATTGGTTTCATCAGGCTTGATCGATAAATATAATTGGGTGTCGTCGGCATAACAATGAAAATTAACGGAGTGATTCCTAATAATGTTCCCTAGAGGAAGCATATATAAACTGAATAGAAGTGGTCCGAGTACAGAACCTTGTGGGACTCCATGACAAACTTTGGTATGCATGGAGGATTCATCATTGACAAGAACAAACTGAGAACGATCTAAAAAATAAGACTTAAACCAGCTTAGGGCGGTTCCTTTGATGCCAATTTGATGTTCCAGTCTCTGTAAAAGAATTTGATGGTCAATGGTGTCAAATGCGGCACTAAGATCTAACAGGACAAGTACAGAGATGAGTCCTTTGTCTGATGCCATTAGGAGGTCATTTGTAACTTTGACTAGTGCGGTCTCTGTGCTATGATGCACTCTAAATCCTGACTGAAAATCCTCATATAAACTGTTCTTATGGAGAAAGTCGCACAGCTGATTGGCTACAGCTTTCTCAAGTATCTTAGAGAGAAAGGGAAGGTTTGATATCGGTCTGTAATTGGCTAAAACCTCTGGATCTAGAGTGGGCTTTTTAAGAAGAGGTTTAATTATAGCTACTTTAAAGGACTGTGGTACATATCCTGATAATAAAGACAGATTAATCATATCCAATAAAGAAGGGCTAACTAGAGGTAAAACATCCTTGACCAGCCTGGTTGGGATGGGATCTAAGAGACAGGTTGACGACTTAGATGAAGAAATTATTGAAGTTATTTGATGAAGGTCGATGGGAGAAAAACAGTCTAAATATATATCAGGTTTTACAGCTGTTTCCAAACTTGCTGTATCAGAATGCAGATCAGTGCCTGTTGAGGGCAAGAGGTGATGAATTTTGTCTCTAATAGTTATAATTTTATCATTAAAGAAGCTCATGAAGTCATTGCTACTTAGACCTAAAGGAATGGATGGCTCAATAGAGCTGTGGCTCTCTGTTAGCCTGGCTACAGTGCTGAAGAGAAACCTGGGGTTGTTCTTATTTTCCTCTATTAATGAAGAGTAGTAGGCTGCTCTGGCACTACGGAGAGCCTTCCTGTATGTTTTAAGATTATCTTGCCAGGCTAAACGAGATTCCTCCAGTTTAGTGGCACGCCATTTGTGTTCAGATTTACGTGCCTCTTGCTTTAAGTTGCGAGTCTGCTGGCTATACCATGGTGCTAACCTCCTTTGTTTAATTATCTTCTTTTTCAGAGGTGCAATAGAGTCTAGAGTTGTTCGTAATGAGCCTGTAGTACTATCAACAAGATGATCTATTTGTGAGGGGCTAAAGGAAGCAGACAAGTCCTCTGCTACATTGAGACAAGTCATTGAATTCAATACTGAGGGAATCACTCCCTTAAATTTGGCTACAGCACTATCAGATAAACATCTGCTGTAGGAGTTTCTGCAGAAAGGCTCATAGTCCAGTAATATGAACTCAAAGGTTATTAAAAAATGGTCTGACAGAAGAGGATTCTGTGGAAAGACTATTAGATGATTAATTTCAATGCCATATGAGAGAACAAGATCAAGAGTGTGGTTCAGACAATGAGTCAGTTTATTTACACTCTGACAGAGGCCAATTGAATCTAACAAAGAGATAAACGCAGTACTAAGACTATCATTGTGGTTGTCCACATGAATATTAAAATCACCTACAATAATTACTTTATCTGTTTTAAGGATCAAGCCTGATGCAAATTCTGCAAATTCAGATAAAAATTCAGAGTAAGGACCAGGAGCACGATATAGTATAACAAATAGAATTGGCTGTAATGTTTTCCAGGTTGGGTGAGCAAGGCTAAGAACAAGACTTTCAAATGAATTATAATTTAGTTTAGGTTTAGGATTTATTAATAGACTTGAGTCAAATATGGCTCCAACTCCACCACCTCGACCAGTACTTCGAGGAATATGAGTATTACAATGACTGGGAGGAGTGGATTCATTTAAACTAACATATTCATCCTCCTGCAGCCAGGTTTCAGTAAGACAAAATAAATCAATATCATAATCAGATATTAATTCATTGACTAAAACAGCTTTAGAGGACAAAGACCTGATATTCAAGAGTCCACATTTAATTCTCTTATTTTGGACTGCTGGGGATGTTGTTTTAATTTTTATTAGGTTTTTATGATGAGCTCCTCCTCTGTTTGTTTTATCTTTAAATAATGTAGGTGGACGGGGGACAGACACAGTCTCTATACTAAAGGATTGGGTGGGTGGCTGCCCTAATGGAGGCGCAGAGAAGTGTGTAAGACTGCAGCTCTGCTTCCTGGTCTCAACTCTGGGATGTCACGGTTTTGGTCGACTAATAAACTTGTCCATGTTTCTAGATATGAGAGCTGCTCCATCCAAAGTGGGATGGATGCCGTCTCTCCTAATCAGACCAGGTTTTCCCCAGAAAGGTGTCCAATTGTCTATGAAGCCCACATCGTTTGCTGGACACCACCTCGACAGCCAGCGGTGGAATGACGACATGCGGCTATACATGTCATCACTGGTCACATTGGGTAGGGGTCCAGAGAAAACTACGGAGTCCGACATCGTTTTGGCGTATGCACACACCGATGACAGATTAATTTTAGTGACCTCCGATTGGCGTAACCGGGTGTCATTACCGCCGACGTGAATAACAATCTTACTGTATCTACGTTTATCCTTAGCCAGCAGTTTTAAAATATGTTGTTTATATTGGTTGAACTAAGCTTTCAATGCAGTGGTTCCCTAACTTTTTCTGTCATGCCCCTTTTTAAAGATATTTTTACTGAATATATCATTTTATTTCAGAATAATTCTTGATTACCTGAATCATGATGGCCTTACGTTAGCATTATTGTTTCCTTATGGTCCCAAATAAATCACTGAATCACTGCAAGAAGAGCACATGTGGATCTAATCACTGGTGACTATGACCTGTTCCAGCAGTCATGCAGCAATTTATAATGTCATATTATGTCAGTTATTTCTCATAGCCTCCTGTCAGCAGCAGTATTAAGCCCTCTCTCACTTTACAGCTACTGAAGGACTTCCCAGACGAGCTGAGGGCTGACATCGCCATGCACCTGAACAAGGAGCTGCTCCAGCTGCCCCTGTTCGAGTCAGCCAGCAGGGGCTGCCTGCGCTCCCTGTCCCTCATTATCAAGACCTCCTTCTGCGCTCCGGGCGAGTTCCTCATCCGGCAGGGAGACGCCCTGCAGGCCATCTACTTCGTCTGCTCGGGGTCCATGGAGGTCCTGAAAGACAATACTGTGCTGGCTATACTGGGTAAGTCAGAGGAACAGGATGGTGGTTCACAGACAGAAAGGTTCATGATGTGGATCCTCAAAAGGGCAAAGTTTACTTCTGTTTTTGCTATTTTTCAATGTGCAGTGCATCTATAAAAATGCAAAATAAGTCTTGATAGGAACACAAACAGCTTTTTGGTAAGATTCTAAAAGCAGAAAGTATGTGTGTTACAAACTTTAGATGTTTTGCTTCTCCATGCTTCCCTCTATATATTTATGCATTTGGGGCTGAGGCAACATATACTTGCTTTTAGTTTTCCTTAAATATTCAATTTTTTCCCAAATTACTTCGAGGGATAACATCACTTTTTGTAGTATTAATTAATTAGTGAAGAGATGGGAACAAAAATTAATAATGTAATGACTTCACTAAAAATACAGAGCATTAAAAAGCATGTGATTGGATTTGTTGACTGCTGGATTGTGAAAATGACATGCTGCTTACCTAATTAGACTAAAATCCAAAAAGTGTGCTCCGTTGTTTGAAGGAAATTTTGAGTAAACTTGTGACACAGAATGAAAACTACACAGTACCCCGTGGCTTTGATATCCATTTATTTGTCAAACTGAGACTTAATGAGAGGATGTGAGATGCTCGTGATCTGCGGGACACTGTGTTGCATGGTTAATGAAGATGAATCGTTCATTTGAAGAACACTCTGAGAAGAACGAGGCGAGTACGTGTGTTTGATATCAAATGCTGTTAATGAAGTATAGAGAGAAAAAGACGAGACAGATTGTCTCCCAGTTCGATGATTACAGTTCAGATATCTCACAGTGCTGGGTTTGGTTTTATCCAATCAGACCTGCAGAGCAACTTGATCTGGATTTGAGTGGAAATTAGGTTGATGAGGGAAACAAAGGAAAGAAGGAGGGAGGAGAGGACACAAAGACTGTATCAGTCAAACAACAGTGAAGGCAGGGCTGAGTGAGAGCTAATAAAGAGCTGCTGTTTGTGCTCGGCTGCTTGAAAGAGTTATCACCGTGTTTGACACACACACAGAGTCGAGGCTTCCCACAGTGTTGAGCCTGTGAGCTTTACAGTGTGATCCTTCAATCCAGTGTGAATACAGATGTAGGAAATCTTGCTATCAGACCTCACATATGGCAGAGAATAGACATTAAAACGAACGAGGATATTTGGAGGCTCCTGGTGTGTGTTTGTGTTGCAGATAGTATGAATAGGCATAATAATGTATACATTCTGCAGATCCCGGGGATAACCTACACACATTGAACTTCAAATACAGGAAATATACAGGGTTACATACTCAAAATCCATTGTTCAACTCCTAAAATGGAAAAAACAAGACAAAAAGATGTGCAGGCTGAAAGTTTACACATTTCTAGTAATTAGACCTCATGTCAGGAACTTGCTGTCGAACAAGAACCATTTCTACGTACTGAACTTATGTTCAACAGCAAATCAACCATCAGGCTTCACACACACATCTGAGAAAACATCTTTAGAATTTAGCCAAATAGCATCGCCTGGAAAGCACTGAGCTGTCGTGGAAACGGTATGAAGGTGCAACAGAATGAGTCAGTGTTGTTATATGAGCTGTCACAGGAGCTGGAAGCAGCCAGCCGCTGTAATTACTACTCTGTTCAGGGGGAGGAAGATGTTTGGTGGGTGGTTTGCAGTTCTGTTTTTTGTAGCTAGGAACATGTCGATGTGAAATCTAATCGGAGCATTATCATGGTCTGAATATTACCTCAGTCATAACCAAAATAAGAGACGCTGGCAGCATTACAACAAACTTATAAATATGAATTTATACAATTTATACAAATCCCATGAAAATGTAAAAGATATCAACCTTTTTCTAATATTTTTTTTACATGATTTCCATTTATTTTCTGCCATGATGAATATGTAATATGTATACGTAATATTCCAGACGTGCTGTCCTGTCCTCAGTGTGTGGTGGAAGAGAACTGCAGTTAGTGCAATAATGTCAGTGAACAAAATACGTTTTATCATATGGTAGAACTGTACTGTAATGATGATTAATAAGTGTCTCATCTCTGTCTGTCATGATGGACAGACTCTGCACAAATTAAGACAGGTTGGTTGCCCCAGACTAGTTTTAGTATTGGTATCCGTATTTTCACCAAATTGAAGGGATCACAACATGTGATCTGTTTCCCAACAATCAGTTTTTGATTGATTTCTGCCATGTGAGCGCAACAGCTGTCTCAAAGTTTGAGCAGTTCCATTACCTCGGACATGGCTGCTGTCAAAAGATCTGTCCACATCTTCACAGCCATTGTTCAACATTTTAGATATGTTATTTGAACAAAAATTGACATTTTGGTATTTCTATGAAGACCACTATAGTCTCTCTGTAGTGCATTGTGGGGAGTACCCGGAGAGAACCCACACAGACAAAGGGAGAACATGCAAACTCCACACAGAAAGGCCCCAGCCGAGGTTCAAACCAGGATAATGAAGGAACCATTATAATGAATTATAATGCATTCATAATGCTTTATGACTACACTCATAAACTTGCATAATGTTTTCTGGTACACTGTATCTATTCTAACCACTGACAGTATAAAGAATGGACAGCGTACGCATGATGTCACCCACAGGTTTCTGTAGAGTTGTTTCAAAGCTCAAAATATGTGGCTCTGACTGCCGCCATCTTGGCTGTCCTGCCTCTTCGGCCTCCCGGCTAATCTACAAATTGGCAAAAATGTGGATCATTGACGGACCTGAAGCGGGCTGAATGACACCTGGGTGCTCAAAGAAACCATCTGTAATGGCACCCACCTGTCAATCAAAGTGGCCACGCTGTTAATTTTGCATAACTTTAATATAATTTGAACAGGTGAGTTCTAAAAAAAAGAACATTTTAACATGGGGACTTATGGAGACTGACTCACTTCTGGAGCCAGCCTCAAGTGGACGTTTGAGGAACTGCAGTTTTTGGCTTTTCTGCATCAGCTTCACTTCACAGACACAGAGGTTGCCGCTTGGTTATAGCATATTATGAGTTCTTACTACAGTTGATTGTTGATGTGTAGTCATAATGTGTTATAAGCTCCATCAGTCAGCCTCTAGTTATAACTAGTCAAGAGCATCCATAAGACACTTGAAGCTATAATTCATTATAAGTCACATCTATAATATTTTATAGTGCATCAGAAAGCATTATGTGTGTAAGATAAAGCATTACACATGCATCATAATTATCAGACTATAGAAATTTCCAGTGGATAAATCCAGTGGGGGGCTTCATGTTTATGTTCAGCATGAGCACCTACGTCATGACGCAGTGTGAACATAGAAGTTGTATGTTTTGGAGGGGCAGAAAGGGCACTTCAAACATGTAGTGTGAGTTAATGCAACATACAAGACTAACGCACAGTGCACAGTGTCTGCCCAGCTTAACACACTGAGCACTCACAAATGGTGAGATATTTCCAAATCCTCCATTTGAGTCACAAAAAGAAATGTTGTGGTAAAGTGGTAAAAGATCTCTTGTGTGCACATGTAGCTTGTCAGTTGGAAGAGATGGCGATGGTGGAGTTATACGCTGAGGATAAGATGCAGGCTTCCACACACTCAGATTGAATTCTGATTTCTGGCATAAGCATGTACGTGTGAGGAAAACATTTGTGCGCGTGTGTAGGTGTGCGTGCATACTGGCATTTGAAAAATGGTGTGATCATATGTCCTCAGTTACATTGGTCTCTGGAGATGTGAAGGCGGAGTTGTTCCAGTGAAGCCTAATATTAAACAGGACTGATTTGCAGACAGTGTGTGGGTGGAAAAACCAGAGAAGTCATGCTCTGTGCGGCCGCTTTTACAACAGCCACAAATAACACAGCTACCACGATCACATTACAGGTCATCATCTATACCTTAAAACAATCCACACTTCATTTACTCCATTATATTCATTAATTACGCAGACACTGCAGTGTTCTTTTCTTTCCTTTTGTTCTGCTCATTCTTTCCATCTTTTATATTCTGTTTGACGTGACAGCTGTACTCGGTCCTCCTCAGGAAAACAACAGACTCGTGTCAGATCTACTACAACATACATTCATGGATTTCCAGCAGGAGTAACCATAACCAAGCGGCTGTGGTTTGGAGGTAGAGCGGGTCGTCCACTAATCAGAAGATCGGCGGTTCGATCCCTGGTTCGATCCCCGGTTCGATCCCCTCCAGTCTGCATGTCGGAGTGTCCTTGGGCAAGATACTGAACCCCAAATTGCTCCTGAAGGCTGTGCCATCAGTGTGTGAATGTGTATGAATGGTTAGCTCCTCAAACTGATGAGCAGTTAGCACCTTGCATGGCAGCCAATGCCATCAGTGTGTGAATGTGTATGAATGGGTGAATGAGATATGTCCTGTAAAGCGCTTTGAGTGGTCGGAAGACTAGAAAGGAGATATATAAGTACAGTCCATTTACCATTTAACCATATATATTCATGTAACCATGACAACGAATGTCCCCCAACATTAGAAAAGTAACCATTTCAAAGCACGTAGTGTGATCTTTCCCTGAACCTAACCAAACCATATTTAAACACAGCTCTGACACAGTTTTTGGAGGGCACAGACACATGATGTCATTCTCAAACTCAAACTTTATTTATTTACATAGCACCTTTCATGCAGACATGCAGCCCAAAGTGCTTCACAGAGCAGAATAAGACAGCAATAGACAACACTGAACAGTTTTTTTATGCAACAGATCATGTGCATAAAAATTAAAAATGAAAGCCAAACATAAAAACTGCTGATAGAAACTTCAGAACAATGTATTTGTTGTTTTATTTGGAGGACTTGTTGGAAAAACAAAATTAGTTTCTCATTTAATCAATAAACAATTTGATCTTTAAAATATATATATTTTTTTTAAATAGTGAAAAATTCCACGAAAGTTTCCCAGAACACAAATCATCAAATAGTTGTTGTTGTCTGAACATCAGTCCAAAACCCAAATACATTCACTTAACAATGACAGTAAACAGGGACAAGCTGTAAATCCTCACATCTAAGAACTTGTCATTAGAAAATGCAATGAACATCAAACAGTTATCAGTTAATCTTTTCTTTCATAATTTAAGCTCTACAAATACTTCACAGTTGCTGAATAACTTCGACTTTTTCCCTTATTCCAGCCATGTCAGCCAGAAGAGTAGCCAGATTTCAGTGACACTGGTTTGATTCTGCAGAACATTCAATGACTCCATGGTGACTCAAAACTTGTAAACTTCTAAAGATATTGAATAGATGTTACCCATCTGTTAAAGTGAGTTCAAGGATCAGTTCTCATGAGTGGTAGTCGAACAGATTTTTGTGTTGAGGTTCTCAGGTATCTGTCTAAAACTTCCTCAGCCACCTCCATCAAATGGAGTTAAACAGGTATAATATGTTAGCTCAGCATGTTAGCGCCAAACATAATGTAGAGCTGAGGCTGATGGGAATGTCATCACCAAACCAAAATCAAACTTTTGCCTCATTTGGACCTCCAGTGATCACATGTTTAATCCATCCTGAGGGGAACATGAATGAAGTGCTGATCTGTCACAGCCCTTCAGAATGTCTGCAGTGCTGCCGCTCACTCTTCATGTTCGGACTATTCTGTGCCCTCATGAGTGAATGGAGTTTACATCACACATCTTCTCTCTCAGTGGCTCTGGTAGCATCAGGAGCTAGTTCCTGTGTCACTTCAGAGATTCAGTCTTTACGTCTGCAGACACGTACAGGAACGTTTAGCAGGGAATGTTAACACTGGAACAAATCTGGAAACTGTGTGGTCAGACTAAATGTCACACCTGAGACAACAACCACGAGTCATTTCTTTAGTCGGCTGTCTAAAGCGGGCTAAAATCTAATTTCCTCTGGATGTGCTTCAAAGCATTCGCAACACTAATCCAGCGAACAGCTTCTCTGAGGTGTGTGTGTAGGTGTGTGTGTAGGTGTGTGTGTGTGTGTGTGTGTGTGTGTGTGTGTAAATGTGTAATAGACACAGAGATGAGGGAGGATTTGTGCTTGTTTGTGCATGTGTGTGCGTGTCAAGGACAGATGTATATGTCTCAAAAGTCAGTTTCTCAAAAGGTCAAGATGTATTGAATTAATGGTCTGTACCTGTGTGGAATGATCTGTGTGTGTGTGTGTGTGTGTGTGTTTGTGAGACATGAAGTGGATTTATCTTCAAATGCCAAGCCCCCGGCCCATATTTGATCTTGATCATGACGCGTGCACACGCGCATACACACATCAATAACTGGAATGCGATGCTGTGCTGGTATTAATAATGAATAGATTGTACATTATTAAAGCACCTTGATTATTAATGCTGAAGTGTGGATCAAGCAGAGCCCTGCGCAACCCAGGAAGCTCTTTACATGGCAACGCCCAATCACGGCCTTTACCAAGAACTTGCAGTGTTCTTCCATAAAAATTCCACTGTGTGTGTGTCTGATATTAAAAGGGTTCATTTCAAACTGACATCATCTGACCCAACACGCACACACACATACACACATACACACACACACACAACTAATTAGCATCATGTTAAGCTAGCGGAAACCGTTTTATCAAAGCTACAGGAACCAGGGAACAGCCATGTCATGATTTGAAGACTTCAGTTCATTATTTCCATCATATGCCCCGGCTGCAGTGCTGCTCTTTCTTTTCTGCAACAGAAAACTGAAGTGACTGCAGCATGCATGCTGGATGTCTGCTCAAAATGTGGTTTTAATGGCCATATAAATCATTTTGATCCACATGTGGTAAACGAAACCTGTTGGTTCTACTGATGACGTTCAGCCAATCAACACTTGAGGCTAATTTTTTGCAGATGTCATTAAAACTGGAGTGGTGATATAACACATCAGCCCTTTACTTCGACCGTCACACTAAATCAATGTAATGTACGGAGGCATGTAATACTTTAAATTGAATGAACTGTGTGTGACAAATGTGAAAAATTACCTTTTGTTTCATTAGCCAGCCAGGTCAAGCTTCCGAGTTATAGTCAGCATGGCAAGATGAGAGGATCAAAGGACAAAAGAAACAGCACAGACAAACAAACTTCTGGAATGACTGCATAAGATGAGCATCTTTCAAAGCTCCTTTACTCAGACACACAGACGCCGACATGTTACAGACTAGAAAAGTAGACACTCTTAAATGTCACTCTCAAGTACTCATCTCCTGCTCAGTTTAACATTTCGCTGTGATTATGGACAAAAGCTGCTTGTGAAGCTGCTGACGCTCATGGCTGTGCTGCCACCCCATCATCTCTGTGACAAAAGACAATTGAAGCTGAACTGCAGTGGGGTGGTGGTGGTGGGTGGGGGGGATGAAGTGCAGGAGCAGAAGTGTGAGTGATGTGAAAAACATAGAGAGACAGACGGAGCATGTGAAGAGCCCATCATGCCAAATTAAGTAGAAGCACAGATGGGGTGGGGGGTTGGTTGGGTGGGGGTGGGGGTGGGGTTGGTGAGATTGCGGAAGGCTGTTGGACAGCGTCGAGTGCGGCGACAGCAGGATGTGGAGGTGGTTCGAGGTTCAGACGAGGGGTGGAGAGCCATGTCCAATAGCTGCTGTTGCTCACATGGCACGCTCCGAGCTTCCGCTCACCCTCACCTCTCCCTCCCTCCCACCCCACCTCCTCGCCCCTCCCATCCATTTCTCCTCAATGAACCCGTGCCAGTCTGCAGCAGCCCCCACACTGTGTCCCTCTTCAGTTCCTCTCCGTCACCTTTCCTCTCCCTTGTTTCCTCCATCTTCTCACCCTCCCTCTCTTCAGTCCTCCTCCAGACTCCATCACCCATTTTAGGTCCCTGCCCTGTCTTCCTCCATCTTGCCTCTCCTCCCTCGCTCTCTGCTTGTTTTCCTCCAGCCCCCTCTTTCTTTTCCTCGCTCTCCTGTTCTCAGCTGTGTGGCTGTGCAGCCCCAAAACAGTCTTTGTTTGATTTTTGGACTTGTTTTTCTTAATTCTGCAGGTCTGTTGCTCCTTGTAGACTATACTACATCATGCTGTGTGTTCAGTTAACATTATTCATGAAAACACTGCACAGATATACTTTAAAATAACAAATTATAATGTGAACAGGACTCTTCAACACTCATAGCTTTGTCTCTCCTGACTTCAGCAGTGGTGACTGTATTGGTCCCTTCATTGTAAAACCTCTGTTCACTTCTGTCATGTCGCTCACTGTACATTTGAACCACTCTCAGCTCAGTAAACTGAGAATTCAGCTGCTTTCATTGCTTTCATATGAGTCCACAGTTCCACTGCTTTCACCTGTTGTTTGACTTAGAGTTCACTTCAGCTTCTTTCTCATTTCGCTACACTTATTTCAGCTCCTTTCAGCACTTTCACTTCAGCCTCAGCTTTACTCAATGCTTACACTTAAATTAACACTTCAACCTCATTCAGTGCTTCCACTTTACCTGCCATTGCAGCACTAATTGCATTTTGACTGCTAAGTCAACTTCTTTTCAAAACATGCTTAACAACACGCACAATTTAGTCTTCAGCAAACTGCTGCGATTAGAAAGCTGCCTTCTGTTTGTGGGGTTAGTGTTTACGTGTCCTTCCCCTTTCATGAAATCTGTGTTTGGACCGCTTTTGTCACATAGATCGAGGAAATGTGCCAATTTAAGAGTTGTTATTTCTGGAATTTGTAACTTCTAACAATCTGCATAGCTTTGTGAATCTTATAAGAACCATTTTACCATTTCTGTGGCAACTTTTCTATCCCTACTTTTCTAACTCTGGCTTTAATTGGCTCAGTTTTTTTTCCAGCTTTCTTTCTCTCAGCGACTGAAGTGATCTTGCAGAATATGCAGAATCAGTGGTAGAACTCTTTTAGGTGCTTTATTTTTCAGACCAAAGGACTCCAACTGAACAGTTTGCATGTGTCTAAGCCACCAAACACAACATGCAACAGGTACCACACTGAATAGACATTAAAAGGCATAAACGTGTCGGTGCATCTTTCTGCATTTGTGTGTATTTGTCTTACATGTGTCTCTGTGTTGGTGCCCCTCCCCAGGTAAAGGAGATCTGATTGGTTCAGACTCCCTGACAAAGGAGCAGGTGATCAAGACCAACGCCAACGTCAAGGCCTTGACCTACTGTGACCTGCAGTATATCAGCCTCAAGGGCCTCCGCGAGGTCCTCCGACTCTACCCAGAGTACGCCCAGAAGTTCATCAGCGAGATACAACACGACCTCACGTACAACCTGCGAGAAGGCCACGGCTCTGATGTGAGTGCACACAGTAATGTGAGTGAGCTGTGAATGAATTGTTGTTTGCAAACCTTCTTGCAAATGAAGCATTTTGAATTGAACTGAACAGATCATAGTGACGCCTCGTGCTTTAGCTATACGTTTGTCAGAGAGTGAGAATCATCAGGCACAAACTATTTCTGCTTTATTTAAATTTTGAAACATCTTTTATATTGATTGTGTTGGATGATTTCATTTTATGTCAATCAGTCAAAGAGAGGTAGCATCTGTATATTTATAAATGCACAGTTGGCATCATACTATACAACAACAAAAAACACAAAACAAGGTAGCTCATGTGGTTATACACACATGTTTCAAAGTGTGTAGCCAACTAAATAACCCCAGCTCACTATGTAGCACGTATCCACCACCACCATCACCCCTTTACCTCCAGCTGGACCAGAGACACTGCTTGGGTTGTTTCATGCCATCCCATATAGTACTGTATAGTTTTTACTTCGTGAATGCACAAACAATGCAAAGGTCCCTGTGTAGAGTCAGTGTTTAGTTTGTCCACTCTGGGCTACTGTAGAAAGATGGCAGTTCAACATGGCGGACTTTTAGCATCTGTAGGTAAAAAAAAAAAAAAAACTCATTCTAAGATAACAAAAACATAATGATACTTATTTTCATGCGATAACATAGAAAATCTGACACACTGGACCTTGTGTGTCAGCCCTATGACTGGTGATCTGTCCAGGGTGTAGCCACTTGTCACCCTGGGACCAGGCGCAGGATGCTACTTAGGATGGTAGGGGTGGCTGTGACTCAGGAGGTAGAGTGGGTTGTCCACTATCAGATCAGATGATCGGGGGTTCGATCCCCGGGTCCTCCAGTCTGCATTTCAAGTGTCCTTGAACAAAATACTGAACCCCAAATTGCTGCACCATGGATGTTTGAGTGGTTAGCTGATCAGTATGAATGTGTGTGTGTGAATGGGTGAGTGTAGAAGCGCCTTGAGTCCTGGGACTAGAAAGAGCATTTACCTTTTACTTTAATTAGCCATATCCCAACACTTACACCATATTTAAACCATTCATTGTATTTTTTGATGTAGACTGCGTTTCTTGTAAAAATTGAATAATTTGGTATCTGGTACAAACAAGGAAGTAAATGTCATAAACATACATACATAAAAATAAATTGTTTAATGTGCAAAGGAGTGCGCAAAAAAAGGAAAGTTGCTTGTTTGTAACAAAATTGAACAAATATATTGTGGTGGCAGCAGTATGCTGCTGTATACAGCCCATCAGCTCAGTCACACCGCTGCATGTGCAGCTGTGAAGTGCAAATTGTATATGGTGCTAATGGCAGCCTGAGGAATCGCTCTGCTTAAGAGGGATAAAAGGCATGCATGACCCCTCCACTAGGCCTACTACTTTAAAATACACACACAGATCTGTGCACACACCACGACTTTACAAGACTTTTTCTCAACTACTGCCATCCGACACACAAACACACACAGCCTGTGCCTTTGGCTGGTGCAGCAGCAGCAGAGGGAGCACAACATAGGGACAAGAATAGCTTAGTGCTGCTGTTTGAAGCTGTCCTGTTGCTAAAAATAGTGCAGGGGGGAAGCACGGGTTGTCCCTGACTGGCTGAGTCCTCCGCAGCTGCTGCTAAGATTGGATCCTGCTGGATATAAATAACCCAGCCAGCTGAGGAGAAGAGAGGAGTAGGAGGGAGCGGAGGAGAGACGAAGGGGAGGGGGAACCTCTCATTTTCTGTTTCGCTCTTCCTCAAGTCCTGCTTTTCCACTGCAGTACCGTTTGGTTCTCCAAGGCACAGCACGTAGAGTGTGAGTGGGATATAAATGTGCACATGTGTGCACGTATCACTGTGTGTCTGTAGCAGTACCTAGAGGATGCACAAGCTGCTGCCCGTATCTTAGGTCTGGGTTGCAGATGTCCATCCTGGTTATGTATGCAAAACCCCTCTGATACCAGCAGTCCAGGACAGTGTGTTTGCATATGCATGTAAAAAAAGAAGAAAAAAAAAAGCCTGCAGGTATCTAGCACCTCGAAGCTCAGTCAACAAATATTTAAAGACAATCTGAAAGGATGAATGATGATATGATGTCCATAGCAACAAAAAAACAACTTGAAAAGAATGATAGAAGAAGAGGGAAAGAATGAGCTGAAACATTAGGGTACAAAATGTGGTTCACCAAGCAAAGAAAGATGATAAAGCAAAAGATCCATCATCTAAGTGCTGGTTGTACTTTCAATGTTCCTCCCTGTTGATTCACAGGCTGAAGACTGACTGTCATGACCCCAGAGCCTTCAGCCAAACAATACAATGTGCAAGAGCAACCAGTCGACTGAGTGCACCGAGCTGTGCTGCAGAAAAAGTGGGGACGTTTTGTACCCTGTGTCCTCGTGCTGTTCAATCTCTGCACTATAAACATGACCGAGAGATCAACATATCACCTGCAACTGCACATACTGTACAAACACCAACACAAACACACACTGCACCAACTAGAAGAAGAAGAACACTTGTTAATTCTTGTTTTAGCATGCACACAGCTTACATCCACATACATACATGCCTGCACTCAGATGTCTGCAGTCTGGTTTGATTACACATACATGATGCGAATGCAGACCTCTGCACACCCACGCTCTCACACACAGACAAGCACACGCCGACACGTGGCAAGTGCACACTTATCACGCCCCCGCATCGCAGAGCACTCTTTGGTTTTCTCTGGAGCTTGGAGCTAAGATTAGAACAAGAGAGCTAAAAATACATTACGGTAGCATAGGAGGGGTGTAGATGAGGGGGTTGGCTGAGAGGAGGGCAGTGGAGGAGGAGGAGGATGAAAAAAAAGTGGCTGAGCAGGCAAGGAGTGAGGGGAAGGAGAGAGGCTTGATTAAAGGGAGAGGGGAGGGAGCAAGGCTCAGAGTGGGAGAGAGCGAGGGGGGAAAGGGAAAGTGGAGGGGCGTTGGCTTGTCTGCACGATGAGATATAGAGTACAATACATTCATTACTCACTGCACCAGTCATTCCATGTTAGAGCATGATGAGTGATGGTATTATTCTGAAACCATGAGGGCAGAATGGCAGTATATACCACTAATACCACTGTATTGTAGAATTAGCTTGAACGTGTATGTAAATTCAGTATATTTTAACCATAATGCATATGCAGAAAGAATCCTCCTCACCTCTTTAATATTCTATATTGTTCTGTCATTGGAGATAAACAGCTGAGTCCTGAGGACTGATGGGCATTAATGACTCCTACACACAAGTTGCACACCTTCATTTTTATATTACACATTAAAATCCTTGCAGTGTCACATCGACACACACGTTTACACCAAACATTCAGCCACATCTCTCCCCATGAATTCAACATTTCTTTTCTGCTCCCTGTTGGAGCTGGTGCTGTCGTCGTTTTGCACAGAGATAGTCGAGTTCAGCTAGTCATTTGTTAAAGTTTCAGTGAGCCGGCATCCACACTCATCAGCTCATAAGCAGGGACATAGCTGATGGGGAACAGATGCGTGTGTGTGTGTGTGTGTGTGTGTGTGTGTGTGCGTGTGTGCGTGTGTGCGTGTGTGTGTGTGTGTGTGTGTGTGTGTGTGTGTGTGTGTGTGTGTGTGTGTGTGTGTGTGTGTGTGTGTGCGTGTGTGTGCGTGTGTGCGTGTGTGTGTGTGTGTGTGTGTGTGTGTGCGCGTGTGTGTGTGTGTGTGTGTGTGTGTGCGTGTGTGTGTGTGTGTGTGTGTGTGTGTGTGTGTGTGTGTGTGTGTGTGTGTGTGTGTGTGTGTGTGTGTGTGTGTGTGTGCGTGTGTGTGTGTGTGTGTGTGTGTGTGTGTGTGTGTGTGTGCGTGTGTGTGCGTGTGTGTGTGTGTGTGTGTGTGTGTGTGTGTGTGTGTGTGTGTGTGTGCGTGTGCGTGTCTCTTCATGAGAGAAAGTGATGAGGAAGTCCAACACAGCAGTCTGTATTAAATGTAGCATGATAGGCTTCTTTTGCAGTCTGGCAAAGATGGAGGCGAAACAAAATTCACTCAAAGTAAAATAGGAAATAATTGGCCTTTAACTCGTTATGATAAGCATCTCCATTTCTTTGTAATCCCTCGAGGGTGACAGAAAAAGTTTGCAGCATGGCTCAGACTCTTCAACAGATCTCACTGTTGTTGCATTTCAAAGCCACGGGACTGGAGGAGGAGCACAGTTTAACAGTTTCTCCACCCATTACAGGGTCTGTTTCAGTCTGTTTGGCTGTGTGTGCTCACTTTTCTCTCATTTATCTGTGAATGGAAACAATATGTCAATAGACACACACACTAAACAGATGTCAGAACCAGAAAATAAATTATAAAATAATAATAGTGATATTAAAGCAAGTTACTAGGTACAGTAAGGTACAAAACAAGACATCCGCACATCTCATGGTTGAAATATAAATAAAGCTTTTATATAAGCATCAAATATTCATTTTCACCAGAACAGACAGATAAATAGAGAGAGATAGAGAGACACAGATGCACAGCAGCAGCAAATCATTAATTAACTATAAACTGTAATGGAGATATGGTAACAATAATGACAGTAATAAATATATGTAGTGGACGTCGTGCAGGACCACAGCAGCAGCCACGATCTACAGTATATTCAGCCTGACATCACCTCTACACCTCATCTACAACTAAAGTGTCCCAACTATGAAAGAAAAGGTGCACAAACATCTTTAAAAATAGACTGATGGAGTAATATTCTTGCTCACTTTGTGTCTGTAAACACTCTGAGTCCATCACATTCAATGTTCACTGTAGAAAAGCTACAAACTTGTGGTTGTCTGCCACCCACTGGTGCAACCTTGTCACTGCGTTCAATTAACCAACACTGAGTCTGATGCATCTTAATAAAACCTCAACAGGTGACTGCATTCAAACTTCCATCCCTCTCTCCATGTCTCAGGTGGATTGGGAAAGTAATGGTGGCTTGGTGAAGAAGCTGCCCTCCATCCGTGAGGATGAGGAAGGTGATGAGGAGCAGAACTCTGTGTCCCATGCTCCTCGCTCCCCGCTGCGCCTCAGCAGGGGGCTCAACTCCCCCCTGCGCTCCCCTCTCCTGCCACCCAGGCCATTCCGCGCTCCCTCCGAGCATTCCCGCCCCGCCACCCTGCAGATACCTGTGGTCAGCTTTAGCAGCGCGCCGCCTGAACTCAGCCCCAGGTAACACACACACACACACAGAGGCACACACACACAGGCACAAACAAGAAAAAGCTGAGAAAGATGCAGTTGCCAGGTATGACCAGTACTCCAAGAGACTAAAGACACCAGCTCAAACTACGAGTTCACAGCCAGAGGAGCGACTGCGCACCCAGCACTTGATGCTGCAGCATAGGTGTCTGGCTGCCATGGTAACCAGTGGGAAATGGTACTGGTGGAACACATGGGGCCTGGCTGCTGTTAGAAGGTGTACAGGTTTTCAGACTGTAGGTGTGTGATGTGTGTGCTCAGAGATTAATGACACCCTGTTTGCTGTGAAGTGTGTGTGTGTGTGTGTGTGTGTGTGTGTGTGTGTGTGTGTCTGTGAGTGAACAAAATCTGCCGATAGAGATAAATACTGTACATACGCAAACACACTGTAATTATTGCTTTCCTGTGTCCCTCTCTACGGCACAGATTTGTAGACGGCATTGAAACAGAGACCAATTCCAGCTCATCACAGAAGTTTGAGTTCAGTCCCAGTCTGTCACCTGCAGCACCACCCTCCCCATACCCAGGTAACACACACACATACACACACCCACACACAGAGGAGATAAAAAGGTTTTTGTGGAGGTTTAATGTGTGTTTTCTGTTGTGTGTAGGGATCCAGGAGCACTCGGAGATCAAACAGAGTGTGTCCAAACTGACTGAGGAGGTGAGCGCTGACTTAATGTTTCCACATTTAACACAAGGCTCGAATTATTATCTCTGCAAACGAGCTTTGGAACTCATCTTTTTCTCAGAGGACATGTTGTCATGACACAGTAGGAAAAGCGCAGGTTTAAATGATAAAATAAAGGATGGCTGAATTCCTTTTAGCTGCTTCAGTTTCAGGGTTCTGGTATTTGAGCATTGTCACACTGTCTGCACTGAGCTGAGCTGAGCTGCAGATCTATCATACACGACTTTAACTGTGAGGTACACAAGCAGAATTCTTGTTTCTTCCATAGTGCATATCTGCCTAAAAATACTGTTGCAGTCACATTTCATCCAATCTTACTTGTGTAACTTACTTAGTGAATGTAGATATGTACATATTTTACATTATTGTAGGACTATTTTTGCTTCAGTAAAAGTTCTTCTTCCACCACTGGATGGCAAATGTTTAGATGTAAATGATTCACTTGAAATTTTGCACAAAAGTTTGCCATGTCAGCCAATCAGTGTCACAGTCTGTGAGCACTGTGTATGTTTTGTCACAGATCCAGTCCCAGATGCAAATGAAATTCTACCATTAACAGATTTTCAGGGATGCAGCTGTGTTCATCATTCTCTCTGAGCATGCAGAATATTTTCTCCACAGTCTGAAGAAATGGTGCTGCTGTTATCAGTTAACAAGTTAACATTACGTATGCTGAGCGTGGATCAGATTAGGCTTCACACAAATGAGGATTAATTTAATGAGATAGAGTGTGTGTGTGTGTGTGTGTGTGTGCGTGCGTGTGCGTGTGCGTGTGCGTGTGTGTGTGTGTGTGTGTGTGTCCTCGGCCTGCAGATGAACAGTCTCTCTAAACAAGTCTCCAAGCTCAGTCAGGAGCTGCAGGAAATGACACGCCTGCTGAAGCCCCTCCTCCAAACAGCATCGCCACCAATCCTGATGACCATGATGCCAAATTTAACCCCACCCCCTAGCAGTGCCAGCCAGTTGTCATCAGGCGCCTGTATCGCGTTGCCACCACCCGCCACGTCTTGTTCCCTCCAGAGACCCAACGCTCATTCCCTGTTGGACAGTGGAGACATAGAGGGTGTGGATTTGCCAGGATGCCTTCTCCCAACTCATCATTCACCAAAAAGGCCTAATGTGTCTTCTTCAGCATCGCCACAGACCCCGTCCAAACCCACAGTGGGCAACATGAAGGACCACACCCACTCCAACCTTCCTACAGCCAAGGAAGGAGTTCCTGAGGAGTCCCCAGTCCTCCATAGCCGCCACGCTTCCTCCAGTAACAGGGTATTCTTGGCGTCACCACAGGACCAGCCTCCCCTGGTCTCTCACACCCCTTCACCTTCTCTCTCTTTCTCCATGTCTCTCTCCTCCTCACCATCTATTTCCCCCTGCCAAGGCCCCCATCCGTCCCGACCTGGCAGCTGTGCCAGCAAAGGCCTACTCCCTCCGCCTCCCTCCCAGGACACCCCTCCTCCCCTGTCCTCCCACTGCTCCGCTCCCCCGTCGCTCACATCCTCCCCCAGAGACCTTCACCTGAGGCCTTCTCCTCCTGCCCCTCTTGTACCCCCCACCGTCTCCCTCCATCCCTCCACCCACTCCCTGCCCTTGAGTCTGGACTTTGTTAGTGCTAGGAGAGGGCAGGGAGATACCAACACTCCACCTTGGTGTAAGTCAAAGCTGCACCAAAGGGAGGCTAGACCTGTCACTCATCCCCAGGAGCTGGAGATGCAGGAGTGGGGACGACAGGTGGAGGAGGAGAAGACCTCCACAGAGCACATCAGCTTCATTGATGAAGAGGAGCCAGCGTTATGAACGGGTTAAAAATTAGCAAACGTGAGAGAGAACAATAGAGTGGAAGAGAATGAAAGAGATGGAAAAACAATGATCAGATCAGGGAAAGTGACGGCTGGATGATGGAATGAAAACTAAATGGAAACAGAAGCTGGCCCATTTTACACATTTTCGGGCAGGAAATGCTAAAAAAGGACAGACAGGTAAACAGGAACACACCTGGGAGGTGGAGACACAACGCCAGCTGTCACCAAAACAGTGTGAAGGAATACTTTTCTACACTGAAGCAACCACAGAACTACAACAGCACAAAATGTCTTACACTATCAACACTTCGGTAGCATCATTTGATCCCTGCAGCGACGAGGACACATACTTTAGGACCAGAGCACGTCGTTTGAACCGGTCCCATCGATCTCTGGAGCCTCATTTAGCTCTTTCCGGCTAACTGAACACACAAGATTGCTTTTTAAACCCAGTATGGATGTCTCCTCAAAGGGCAGGTACAAACACACATATCTCAGCGGGAAACATGTCTTTACCCAAGACAGATAATCCAAGCCGCCGCACCGGGACTGAGAATGTAAACTTGATTCAGTCTCAGTCACATCAGGTCAGCTCACCTGGAAAGCCAATTTGCGTCAACTATGAGATTATTTTTAAAGAGATGTGATAATCTGCATCTGGGCTGGTGGAGGTAAACACTCAGCTGACATCGATCCATCTCTTCAGAGTCATGTGCCATGCCCATCACTCCAGAAATTCAGAAAAAAACAAAACATAAAAAAGATATTTGAATCGATTTGAACTCCTCACAGAAATGTCCAGATTTCCTCTAAAAAGCAGTTTGAAGTGCACAGTCTAATCAGCATGGAAAGATTTGATTGTGGACCTTAAACGCCTGGCACACAACCCAAACTGCTAGCTCAAAGACAAAAGCAAGATTTCTGGAAAACACTAATATCACAAACAGCACCATACATAACTGTTAACCACCATCATGACTGTTTACAACCAGCCAATCAGATTGTACAACAAACTCCCATATCACTCCTGAGCTTTAGCCATCCAGCCATTCGTGCCTTCTCCATTTAAAGACCTGGACTTCCCTCGGGTCCTTCACCTGTTCACGACAGGAAGCATTTGGATCAAAATTTACCCAGAAAGCCATCAGTGTCACCTCCAGACAACACATGCACCTTTATCTTAAATCTAACTAATTTATTTATTTACGTGGACAAAAGCAATGAGGGAATACTGTATACTGCGCGTCAAAGAGATCTGAGGCCGAGGAGGACGGTTTACTATCCAACGACGTAACCTTCCCATTTCTGATGTAGCACACACACATAGAGCATATCTTTAACATGCACACAAGTTTCATCATCTCCAACCTCTGAGCGTTACGCCGGTACGAGACAACAGCCTAACCCTAAAACTACAATACCCAGGCTGCATCCCTGTGGAGGTCTCAGGACTTCTGTACTTTTTGCTTTGTACACCACGTTATTTGTAATATAGACGGTCAGATTTCTGGTTTCTATTTTCTGTAACGGGAGCAGGGGAGGGACTTACCTGAACTCTACACACTGAAACACAAAGATTCACTGAGCAGAACTCACTGATGTCTGTGGAGTTCTGACCCTGTGGGTTACTCTGGGGTGGGGGTGGGTGGGTGGGTGGGGGCTTGTTCTTGGGTACAAAAAGGGTTTTAAATAAATGCATGTCACAGCTTTTTTTTTTTTTTTTTTGCATGAGGAATGTGCCTGCTTCTGAGCTGTAGAGGGCAGAGGGCTTATGGGAGTAGACAAACTGCCTGCCCTGTTGGAGGCTGTTTGGTTTTGGATGTGTTTTATTAAAGACTGCTGTTACATAAAAACTTTACCAGGATTACATACTGTACAATAATAAAGAAGTGTTGTTTTGTAAGAGCCCAGACTCCTGTGCTACTCTTAGGAACCATTAAAACCAGGATGTGTTAGAATTCCATTGGAGGCACAGAGAGAAGTATCTGTTCTCTGAAGAAGAAACACCGGGCATGTTTGAAAACCCAGTTTAACATCACAACAAAGAGTGTAGTGACATCCATCAGTGAGGCTGCAGATTGAGCATAAACTGTAAGATAGACTTGATGATGATGATGATGATGATGATGATGATCCCACACCAGGGAAATTCACTTGTCCCAGCAGCTCATAAACACAAGGCTGATAATAAATTACTGATAAGTAAGAAATATATAGAAGAAAGTGATGAAGTCATGCTGGTGTTAAAGAGTGTGACAGCTGTCTGAATGAAGGACCTGTGGTAGCTCTCCTTCTTACATGGTGGGAGTAGCAGTCTGTAGCTGAAGGAGCTGTTTAAGGCCTCCACAGTCTGATGCAGGAGGTGAGAGGAGTTGTTCATGATGGATGTCAGCTTTGCTAACATCCTCCTCTCCACCACCTCCTCTGTGGAGTCTAGAGGACAGTCCAGGACAGAGCTGGACCTCTTCACCAGTTTGTTGAGTCTTTTCCTGTTTCCTCCTCCCCAGCAGATGACATGGAGTAATGCAGATGCCACCACAGTATCATAGAAAGAAAACTACATATGAACTATAGCGTAATGTATGGTATCTGGAGCCAGTGTTTGGTTTGTCCATTCTGGGCTACTGTAGAAACAAAGAGGTGCAACACAACAGACTCTTTGGAAGACCTGCTGTCTCTCTGAAGATAGAAAAGTTCATTCTAAGGTAACAAAAGCGGAATTCCTTTTTTCAGGAAACACACATAGAAATATTATAATATTAGAAATATTATATTCCATTTGTGCCAATAGATCCTCCTAAATGTTTCACACTAGACTTTTGAAACTCTAACAACCTGGATGGGAAAAAAAGAAATGAAATAGTAGATAAGAATTTGTATAAATTAAGCAAAGACATTATTGTCTTTTCAAGCAACCAAAAATAAAATTGAAGAGTTTTTATTTATTTATTTTACTTTTGGATGTAAATAACTTTTTCCTCCCGACTGTCAGAAGAGTGGACTTAAGTATTCTCAGAAAAAAGAAGAGTTCTGTTAAAACAGGTGTCCGGGGGGTTCAAACATTGCAGTGCATTTATTTTTTGGAGAAATTGATAATTACCTCAGTCGCTCCAACTCAGTGATAAAACATGAGACAACTACGGCAGGGTGTCGCAGCCATGCCAGAGAAAGAAGAAATCAGTAGCTCGTTCTAAACTTCTGATCCGTTTCTCTCTTTCTGGCATGACAGTAATATGATGCTGTGCTAAATGTTGGACAATGTGGAGAGACAACAGATCCTGATAGTGGAGGTTAAATCCACGAGGCGACCCCACGGTCCTGCTTTAATGAACTGCTTTTTAAAGGTGAAACATGACTGAGGAGAAAGAAGACGCAACACAGAAGAAATCCTTCTTCAGGTCTGCATATATTTTCAATGGTAACATTCATTCTATCAGTGTTTCAGTAAGGTTTGAAATGTCAGGGAGCAACAGTCTAGAAATATCCTGATGGGAGAAGAAATGATAGAATAGAGGGATCAAACACAATGTAGCACTTGTTTCTGCTGCTGTGGAAGCTGTAGTGTCTCAAATTTGTTTTATTCCTTATGTCTACTCTGTCCTCGCTCACTTCTCAAACACATCAGAGGGAAAAAAACCCAGGAGCTATCATTTATCCATTTTGACAAACACACACAGAAGAAGGGGGAGGGTGGGGGCTGCAGAGAATGCAGAAACAGATATTAAGTCTTATTCAAAAGAGGTGAGAGGATACATGCATCCTCTCATCTCCGGTGTCCTGTGTACTCATGCCTGTTAATTAGTAACTGGGCATGTCAGAGTAAGCACTCTGGAACTACATTTCCCATTGGGATCATAAGGATATTGGACAGAGGTGACAGGCTCCAGTGCACGCTGAACCACGACGGTGAGGAAAAAGATGGGGGGGTAGGGGTGGGGTGGTCCACGCTCGAAGTCTGATACATCACAATCAGACCGCAGTGGATTCATCCCACTGTTCCAGGAATCATGGTTCAGAGAGAATGAATGGAAACAAACAGAGGGTCGGGGGGAAAATAAAAATCCAAAAATATATATTTATGTTTATATTTATATATATTTATATATTTACGAGGTATGTATCCACAAAAAAAAAAGAAAACACCCAAAATTTCAAAATAGGCAGTCTGTGTTTTTCCAAATGTGTCCTTGCTTCTGATGCCTTAAAGGAAACATTAATATTAATAGTAATATTAATTAAAAAATTTAAAATTAAAAAGGGGAACCTTTGCTGTCCAACAGCCCTGTTCGTGTCAGACCTCGTTAGTCCAGTTCTCTGAGACCAGAGTCTCCTCGATCAGGAGTCCAAAAGCACCGTGAGGTGCTGCTGTCAGGCTGCTGCACTCCAAAAAAAAAAACAAAAAATCACAAATCTCAAATCACAAAGTCCCAAATGGAGAAAAAAAAAATCACTTCATTGTTGAAAAATAAAAATAAAAACAAGAGAACCCCTCCTAACCATTGATTTTCCAACAACCATGGTCTCAGAGTCTCCAAAATGAAGTTTGGAGTGAGCAAAACTGTTGGGTGTTGAAGGGAGGCCAGCCACAGGTCCAAACAAAAAGGTGTCTTTGTGCAACAAAACAAGCCTCAAGATTAAACTAAAGGAAACAAAGGAACCGATGGCAGGAGTCCTCCCGGTGATTGTTAGTTAGGCTGGCAGTAGGGGATCTCTCTCCTCTGTAGTCATGCTAGGTACTGCTGCATCGCCGTCTTCGCCCTGACAGAGAGACACAATTAGCCCAGCCTGCTCACCACTTTAACAAGTACCCCCCATTTATGATTTGCTATTGTGGCCCACCTGTCACTGAGGTTGGGGTCAGAGGCCTGGGTGAGTTTGTGCAGGATGTCCACAAAGCCCATCTCTCTCAGCTTGTCCTGACGCTCCTGAGAACCTGGTGATGCATGAAAGCAGAGAAGAAGATTCATTCCAGCATCTAAAAACACATTTCAGCTGTGTGCTAAAGATGTATCCCATCATCATTTAGAGCAGAAGACACACAATCTTCTTCAGTACTGTAGAAACAAGAACAAGGGTTCATCTGTAAACAGCTGAGCAGGCGGTACAGGGGTTTTCTCAACGAACCATTCTCACTGTCAAGTTGGATTCAAATTATTGTGCTCTTCCTCCATTATTGTGTATGTGCTGTTTTACACCGGTTCTGTGTGGATGTCCAGGGTGCACCATTTGTTGGCCTGAGCAGCGCTGACCTTTGTGGACACAGCCAATTGCTGTTGACCACTGCTCGAACTGCAAGATGAACAAAAATCTAACACAAGTTGGGCTCATATCAACACCAGAAAAAGGAAAAGACATTTGCTTGGCAAGATTAGCACGCAAATACAGCTGCCAGGATTGTTACGAAACCACTGGAACGTGAAGCCCAGACTGACACCATTTCATCAAATGTTCTTAGTCTGAAATGACAAACCATCCCTCTTCCTCCTCTCTCTGAACTCAGCATCTTTTTCTTTATTCCTCCTTCTACTTATGTGCCGTGTCCCTTACCGTCCTCTTCGTTCCAGATCAGGTTTGAGATGCAGAAGGTGGCGGCGAGCTGCAGTTTCACATTCGAATGCCCCTGAGACAACAACAAGAGTCAGAAAAAGTACAAGTAAGGTAAAACAACTAAATCACAGGTCACATGATGTCAGTGAGATGTCAGGGAAGTGTTCAGTTAGCCAATGTATGTTAAACAGTACCATGTAGTATTTGATTTTCTGGAGCATGTCGTCATTGGTCATGATGAGTTCCTTGGCTGTGTTGCCGTCGGCGATGTTGGCAAGGATGCACAGCGTCTGCCAGATAAGAAGAGTGTTACATTAGTTCAGTTATCTGAACATTTTGAAATCTAAAAGAGAATTCTAAATTGCCGATTGCTCCACTCTGATGATGCACCACATCACTGGACATGCCTCACTGAATAAAGGCTGATCCCAGGCCTGTAGGCACACCTGCACAATGTTAAAACTTCTCCACAGTGCAGCTGTAGGACGACTGTTTGTGAACATGAAGTGGAGGGCGTGCTCACCTGTTCTTTGACCTCTATACTGTGCTCTGCTTCCAGGATGAGGGTCACTGCCTGCATGATCTGTTTCCCATGAGAACTCATGATCTGGTCAATGTGCTGACAACATGACGGTTAAAAAGTGGAGAGTAAACAGGAGAGAATCAGTGTGCATGCTTTGGATTTCTGCAGAATTTATGCAAACTGAGCACATAGCAGATGTGTGTTCATTTCTACAGAGCAGAAAAGAAAGTAGACAACACTGAAGGTTGGTGCTCAGGAGGATTACTACAACTTTTCTGTGACATGCCATGAAAGTCCTGTGGGTCACCTCAGACTACAGAACTGATCAGAACAGCCTACATACAGACCTGTGATGGCAATGAAAAGAGGGACACTTTACTCCTGTAGGAGTTTGTCTATTATCATGTCATGTTTATTATTTCATCATTATCCAAAGTAATGTGTGTGTTTGTGTGTGTGTGCGTCTCTCACTGGGCGTGTTGACAGCAGATTTCGCAGCAAACCGAGGGTCTTCATCAGCACGTTGGTGTCAGGGTCTGATAGCAGGCGGAACAACTGTTCTGTACCCAAACACCGAACGATCTCTCCCTTCACCTTCTGATCTGCCTGGAACGCCATGTTCTTCACACAGACACACACACGCAGACACACACACGCAGACACACACACGCAGACACACACACGCAGACACACGCAGACACACACACGCGCAGACACACACACACACACACACACACGCAGACACACACAGACACACACACAGACACACACAGACACACACAGACACACACAGACACACACAGACACACACAGACACACACGCAGACACACACACACACTTTGTACTGAAATAATCACTGAGTCACTGTGTGGAAATGGATTAGCTTTAGCATATTTTAACTCACTGTAACCTTAAATGTCTTAACTTTAGACACTACATAGTTTTGCAGTGCAGAGAGAAACAAAGAAGAGAGAATATTTCATTATATCCAAACATGTAAGTCCTGGTAAGCAGACATTCTACAACCGTTCTGGTAACCGTTAAATCCGACCAGGCACAGCTTTGTGACACCGCGGCCATCACGCTGTTTTGGTCTGCTCTCCACGCAGCTTCACATCCGACCAGGAGTGTTTCAGAAGTGTTTTGCCCACCAAACGATGTTAACTTGCTCAGATTTGGTAATTTTTCCATGGTTAATACCGTGGAGTTTCCCTTTTGTATGTTTTTAATGATCGGGAGTCTCGACAGGGTGTTTTATTTTGAAAATTAACTAGATTGTATATGCCAGTGATTCTCAATCTGTGGTTTTTTAATCTGTGTGTACCACTGGTACATCATATAATACTTTGAAAGTACTACTTCAATTCAAATTAAAATAACTATAACTACATCTATTATGCTCTAATGTAATTTACAATCCGTCTGTCTTTCCTGTAAAATATTTTATATATATATTTCAAGAAAGCACATCTGTGGAGAGCCCAAGTCAGGAAATATTTTCTGAGGTGGGACGCAGTGTAAAAAGTTTGAGAACCACTGGTCTATGGCATTTCTGTGTCGGACTACCAGCCAGCTCAATCTGTCCTGCGCTGCTGGATGGAAGGAACAGTTGCATATTCTCCATGGAGGAAAGCAGAGAGCTGCTCTATAATGGCTGTAATCATCACGTTGCAGTCAGAACGTGTCCCAGTCATGTTGGTTGAATTTAGGGGTAACCCCTGACTACCTCTAGCTTCAGGGGTAAGAAGCCTACAAGTGGAAAAACTAATTTTCTTACCATCAGGGCCCAGATCCCATTGACCCTGAGTGCAGGACTGTCACTCTGGGTCAGACTGCATAGTAACTCAATAACTCCTGACTCCAGGATGGGCTGCAGATGAACAGAAACAAAATGCTCTCAATATTCCAGGAATAAAATCAGTTATCTGTTGTGTTTGAGTGTGTGTGAGTGTGTACCTCTTTGCTGGGTGAGAACTCCAGCAGTAGATTGCATAGTGTAGAGGAGGCCATGACCAGGACTTCATCTGGGGCGTTCTGCAACAGCTACACAGCAAGACACCATGTTAGTCATTATCCGTTTATTTACCGCCACTTTACACACACACCTGCACACATCCGGAGAGCTGCAGTATCCAAACAGAATTTCCTTCACACTCCACTGACCTTCATGAGGGGTTTCCACACCGCGTGATCATGGAAGCTGGTCCTCAGCTGCTGCACCGACCGCGACAGACTGTGAAGACACCTGGACACAGAAAATATAAAGTATCAACGTAAACACAGTGTTTAGTCACAGCTGCACCGTATTTAGCAGAAATGTTTGCTTTGATATATCAAGATTTAATTTTAGCAGACAAAACCTGAATGGAATTATTAGATATTGGTTCTAAATAAACCTGAAGAAAAGACAAAAAGACAAGTGGATTAAAAAAGAAAAACTGTGTGTAGAAGAAAAAAGCCATACAGCATGTTGTCAAACATCTTGATGGAATTTCAACCTTCATTACTGCACAGTTCAAGTTAAATATAAAATTCAATGCTGATCAACTTTTGCACAACGTAATTTCATTTCATAAATGTCGAATCCTTGGTGCGTGGACTATAAAGAATGCAGATGAGCCAGAAAGAAAGAAAGAAGTCAGGTCAGTGTCAGGGTGTCATCATCAGGGTGGTCACATCATACCTGACAGCTGCCAAACGGACTTTAATGCTGGATTCTGATAGGCCACTGACTATCCTGTCCATCATGTTCTCTGTCTCTGTGATCTGAAGAAAACAGACAAAAGAAGGGGGACGGATTAGGAAACAAAGATGCATGCGCACAATTATACATGTAAACAGAAATGCAGTCGAGGAGAGGTCACCTTTTTGCGAATGTCCTCATCGTTGGAGCCTAGAGAGGCGTAAAGTTTGAAAGCAGCTTGTCTCAGCTCGTGTGCGTGCTTCAGGTCATGGTCCAGCTGCAAATCACAGAGTGCAAACAAAGTGAAGTGCTTTTAATTGGCCTTGTTCAGAGAAATAATTGTGATCATCATCTTTAGCTATGCTAGCAGCTTGGTTCTATAGATCTGAATGTCAGTTGGTCGATTCACCACTGAAATATCTCAGCAACTACTGGATGGATTGCCATGAAATGTTGTTGGCGTTCATGGTCCTCAGAGGATGAATCTTCCTGTCTTTGACTTTTTGAGGTTTTGAGTGAAATTGATTCCATGATATTTGTTACACACATTTGTGACAGCCTGCAGTTACTTGGTGATCACCATCAGGTCAATTAGTCCATATTTTGCATGCTAAACTCAGAGTGAACATTATATCTGTGAGTATGTCAGCATGCTGATGTTAGCATTTAGCTCCTGTAGAGTCCCATCACGTACACAAAAGTTTCCCGCTCAGGCCCACTGACTCACCCTCTTGATGTCGGTGATGGCAGACACAGAGCTGGGGTACTTGAAGTAGTCAGCCAGCATGGCCACCAAGTGGTCGGTGGTGCTCGCGATCCTCTGCAGCTCCACGTCGGGCTCCATCAGGTAGGCCAGTGTCTCTGCTCCCTCCACCCTCTCTTCAAGCAAATGCTCTTTACTGCACATCCGCACGAGGCACGGCAGAGTCTAGACAAACAACAGGAAGTCACATTAAATAAAGAAGTACCACTGATATGCAGGCAATCATAATGATGATGATGATGATGAACAGAGGTGCAGTTGCACAGGTCTCAGAACAGCCGGACCTTTAGGACTATGCAGCTGTCATCTGTCCTGATGGCACCCGCTCGACACATGTATGTTAGACTGGGACAGAAGGAGAGACAAAAACATACAAGAAATATAAGTAAATATTATGACTGTAATCAACACCAGTTCATGTGCTTTTATGTCACTCACCATTTGGCTGCTGTTAGCTGCATTTCAATGGGTTGATCCCTTTGCATCATTCTGACAAATACCTGAGAGAGCAGCTCACCATCCACCAGCACTGACAACAGGAGCATAGATAACATGTGAAGCTCATACCAAAGAGAGAGGAGAGGAGAGGAGAGGAGAGGAGAGGAGAGGCTCACCATTAACCAGTGTCATGGAGACCTGAGTGTTCTCATAGGCCAGGACTGAGAAACACTTTAACGCCTGCATCCGGACCTGGAAAGGGTTGGAAGCAGCGAACGAGAACCAGTAACTGAAACACTGTCGCATCATCCAGTTGGGTAAATGCAAATGCTCACATAGAGACATTAACGTACCTTATAAGAGGGTGAGATAAGTAGAGGCGCGATGTTCTGGATGGCGCCGTGGTTGAAAAGAACCGTCTGGTGCTCTGGGGTCTGAAGACAACAAACGTCCAATCAACAATAAATCTGGGTCTGGCTATGAGTGCGATGGACTCCGCTGTGTTTGTGTGTGAACAGTTACCAACAAATACCTTACAACAGTGGGAGAAGATCTGTGTGATGTACTCCTGGGTTCTCTGTGAGCGGCTCAGTAGAGACATTAGATGGGGAATCACAGTGGAGTCCTAAAACGAAACATACACGAAGTCAAGATGGGAATAATTAGAACCGGTCTTGTCCTTGCTGTAATAAACAATATAATAATAAACGTGTTCACAGAAAGTGACATGAATGAGGCTGCAGATTGTGTGGGGAGGACCAGGCAGAGCAGAGGGACAGAGCTGCTGCTGCTGGGCCGACAGACAGCTGCTGAGTGCCGGCTCGCTCTGGAGGAGTCAGCCAGACTCACAGCAGACTTCTGCTCTGATCCAGAGCGTTTTTTTTTCTGACAGGAGGAGAGTTTATTTTTTAAACGTTTAGAATTAAAATGTGGATTTATCTCCACTCTCACTTCCCAGTGGAGGTGTAGATGTGTGTGGGTATGCAGAGCTATACCATACTACTTAAACGAGTCAGGAGACTGCTGGGTGAAATGTTAAAAATATGGATCTGTTACTTGATACTATGAACCAAATTCAGAAAACAAGCATTTCAAAAGTTGTTTGCTTGTCGTCATGCAGTTTTTGATCTGTTTATTGCACTTAAATCTGTTCATACTGTGCTCATACAACTGTAATAAGATTAATTAGTGAATATTTATGATGATGTATTTGATCCTGCAAGTACAGCAAGGTGCACATTGACTTCACTGTGTGAACATACCATACCATTCTGAATACAGTCTAAGTACCAGTACCCTGCATTCATTTGTTCGCTTTAAAACGCCACAAGAGACACTTGGACATGTACTTTATGCATTGAAATTTGCATAAAATCAATATTTCTAAGATTACCATTGAACAATGTTTGTGTAATGTGGGAGCTACTGCTCATATACATAACAGGCAGATCATGTACAGGACAACTTACAGTATAGAGCAGCTGCACAGGAGTGACTGGACTTACGAAGACCGTTCTGAGACATCGAAGACAAGCTTCGATGAAGATCAGGTCCGGACATAGAAGCCCTGCGAGCACAAAACATGGGTGTTGTGTTAGCTCTGTGTCTCTGCCAAAGACGTTGTCCTCTGCGGTAAGCATCTGCATGAATGAGTGTGCGTGTGTACCAAACTGACCTTGAAGAAGGGCAGGGATGATGTGACAGTCCACCAGGGACTTAATGTTGTTCTCGGTGCCCATGGCTAGGCTGCCCAGCACCACTGAACATTCTGTCCGGAGCTCCAGACTGGATGAGCTCTGCTGGAGCAGATACAGTAACCTGGAACCAATGTACACACACACACACACAGACACAGACACAGACACACACACACACACACACACAGACAGACAGACAGACAGACACAGACACAGACACACACACATTGAAGCAAATACTCATCTCTACTGAACAAAAGCATGTTTGTAGCACCAATGAGTGTACTTATGTAACCTCTGTAAAGGAAAGATAAAATGGGCAGGAGTGGAAAGGTGTGCAGAGACGTACCTTGGCACAGCTCCAAGGACGATCAGATTGGCCTTCTGCTTGTTGTTTCCTATGACGGCATTCTTCATGTCACTGAAGTCAGACATAAACGAAATGAGAACCACGCTTAGCGATCTTTGTGCAACAAATTTTGACTACAGTCTGAGGGAGGTGAAGTTTGGGAATAAGGGGACAACAATCTGCAAATGTCTTTATACTAACAGCTACCTATTCTAACACTATATCAACAACAATCTGGCATTTATGTTCAATAACTTCACAACTACATGTACATCAGTGCGTACTATGCTTGTACACCGTACAAAAAAAAATGACACTGGAATGCTTTAAATCACGTCCCACAAAGTCCCTCTGCAGTATGTGTATTTCTTCAAACTTTACAGATATTATACTTCTGCGACCAGTCCTCTGAAACATGCTCTAACAACAGCACATTATGTTTCATTAGAGATACACTGAACACAGCGGCGTCCTTTCATAATACAAGTTTAGCTAGTGGTCGTCAGACAGAGAGGGTTTACATGGAGCAGATGTGCCACACATTCTTGCAGAACACAGAATGAGCCTATTCATTTGTATTCACTGCATTTTGTTTTCCATGCGGAGTTTCCTCGACTCTGCAAGTGGCCCAGATGATATCAAATAGCAGGTGAGCGGGGCTAGTGGAAAAGTACAGCTATAGCAGGCAGTCAATTCAGTCAGGTGTTCAGCTAGTAGAGCGGCACAAGCCGTAACCAGAGCTAGTCTCTTCAGAAGTTAAAAATAACGATGAAATAGGCAGAGTCCAGGTCAACACAGCTGAGAAAGAGAGTGAGAGTGAGAGCGAGAGAGAGAGAGAGAGAGAGAGAGAGAGAGAGAGAGAGAGAGAGAGAGAGAGAGATGAAGTCACACTGAAGAGTGAAATGCATTTTGAAATAGATCGCCTGTGCATGTAAACACAGAGTTCATGCTTACTATCAGCAATCTTTTCTACAGAATAAGTTCTATGCATGTTATTCAAAAGAAGTGCTTTCATTAGCAAATAACCAGAGTCAAATTCCTTATATGTGTACACATAGCTGGTCAATAAAGTGATTCTGATTTAATCGATGACCTATGAAAGAATTTAGCAACAGCAGCTGACTTGCTGGAATAATCTGGACTTTATTCAGTCCACACGTTTCAGCATACGACCTTCAGAGTTCATTGAAAGAAGAAAGAAAAAAAGCCCTGGTCTAGACAGCATTTACTGTATACATGAAGCGCTGCTGGACTTACATGACTCCCTGCAGCACTTTCTGTGGGTCGGGGTCGAACAGTCTGTCAACGTAATGGCGACTAGTGGCAGTGACTTCCTGCATGAGGACAAATGTAACAGAAACATCGGTGACATAATTCACACATATACATTTTCCTGCTAGGACTACCTTGCAAGAACATTAATGAGAGTGTTTCTATCAGACACACACATGCAACAGAAAAGTACAAATATAGTGTAGAGATTTCATTTTTTAAAAACATTGTAAGATCAATTTAACAACAAACTAAAGTATAACATATGACAGAAAGAGTGTGTGGGACCATCATCAGGTTGGTTTCTGGATGGAAAAATAGCAAGCATTTAATAACTAAAGAAAAACAACAGACACTATACATACATTTAAATAAATGGCATTTAACTCACAACTTAATAAAAGGCTTTCTAGTTGCTTGCGGACATTGTTAGACCCACAATCATTGCACACTGACACATCCAGCAGCATCCATAGCAGGGCCCTTTAAAAGCTGTTATATATGACACCCAGTGGCTCCATGTGACAGCAGGAAACTTTGTTTATATCACTGACAGCTTTAACCAGAACTTTCCACATGACCCCCAGAGGAGCAGCCCTCACCAGGATGACAACATGCTGCTGTCGTTAGCCTCTGCTGCCTACATGCTGTTAGGAAGGTGTTCAGCACATTCTGTACCTGCACGAAGCTGACTTTACCCAATGTGCTGTTCATATTTCAGCTTGAATGTTTGTCACACACACATACAACACACAGTGCTGCTTGTGGAGACGGCATTAGCAGATATAAGCTGCTGTAATATCTAACTCTGAAGGGTCTGTGTGGAGCTAACGTGGGGGCGTTTCACCATGCACTCCCGGGTGTGCTACTTTTCTCTAACCGTTTAATGTTTACTTTAGCAAACTTGCACCTGACAGCCACAGTCAGTGCTCATTGTACCCGGTGAAAACTCCTCGAGAGGTAGGCACGGTGTTATGTTAGCTCAGTTAGCTTAGCCGTATGCTATCGGTTAGCTAACGTTACTTGGTCACCTCACGTTAGCTAGCTTAACGATGTTGCAGTTGAAGTTTGCTATTGCAATTAGCAACCCGCAGTGTTCAAGGGCGGCTAATAACGGACAGCTGGAGTACAAAGCTGACCAATGCGAGTTATTTTAAACTGAGCAGTAAAACATCTGAAACGTGTTTGGGTCATTTTCAGAATGAACAGCAGTGACAGCAGCTTCACTCTTAGCAGTTAGCTGCTAACTCATTCCGAATGACACTGACAGGTACTTAGTTCGTTTGATTTGGTTTACCTAACACACCGTCGGGGAGAACGGGCATATTAATCGCATGCATACCTTCCCACGTTCCCGCCCATCCGGGCGAAGCCTGAATAAAAATCGTTCTCACCGCCAGCTACGTAGGCGGACCGCCACAGTGCTACATGTTGCAAAGGCTTTAACTTAGCTCGCAGGCTAACAGGAGACATAAAGCCTCCTCAGTCTGACTGCTCACGTTTTCACGTGACTGAATAAATGATATAAACCACTCACTGTTGAAGTGTGCACACTATACATCTGACAATGCTACTTTAAACTATGAGAGTGACACTCACAGACAGCACACTGATGCGGAGTGGGGCCTCCAACAAGCACGCCATCTCTCTTCCCCCGATCGAGCGCCCCAATCGGCGCAGCACTTTGCAGACACTCCGCCCCCCAGAGCAGCTGTGAGGAGCTTTAAAAAAGTAACTGCGGCTGAATCACGCAGCGCCCCGCCGGCGTTCTGATGATAACAGCTGACTGTATTCCTCTGCGGGCTCGGCTGCACTTACTAGCATTAGGTATACTACAAAAAACAACAGTGCTAACTTGGAGAGCTGCCTGTCAGACAGTGGATTTGTCAATTAGGTAAATGTTGTTTATAAATGTGACGTAGGTGACGTCTCTTTGCGTCAGATTCGATACAACAACTTGACCCATACGACCCATGCAGTGGAACCAAAGATAAACGTAAAAATGCGGACCATGTGACATATATATAACATTTTAGCTATATGTATACTGAACAATACGTAAACAGAAAAAAAAATGAGTCCATATTTTTTTGTGGAATCTACCGCTGAGGACCAAAAGCGGTTTGCTCAAATTGTGCACGTACTGCGCAAGCGCTGTGAGTGGTGGACGCGAGGTGGGAAAATTCATTCTCTGGTGTCTCTGCAAAGCTGCGCTATAAACATGATTTATAGACAAAGTTTGTAACTTTACAGAGTACACAGCACACAGGCGGACTCTTCAGATAGTCGTTCGTCGCCGTAAGTACTCAGTCTATGAGCTGAACTCGTTCTGACATGCTTGTGGGAGATACATGGTCACTGTTTGCTGTGGCTCGTTATCATACATTACATTAACTACACAGCGCAGCTAGCTACAGCACGCTCTGTTTAGTTGCTAGTTTTAGCGGTTAGGTTGCTGCTAGTGTGTCGTAACAGGACGTAACTACACAGACACAATGTTGCTAAGGCCTCGTAGACACGCGTATTAGACAGCACCAGCCGCATTTGACAGATAGAAACATTTATACAATTGTATATTAATAAAAAAATTAGTGTACTGTGTGTACGTTCCCGCCGCCCTTTCACGTGACCTCCAGTTGCCCTGGTTACCACGTCATTGACACGGAGTTCATGGGATGTTTACCACTGTACTGTACTGTACAACATTGATTTATTGCATTCACAACTGTTTAAAGTAATGCAACATAAAAAAAACAACAACTACTATGTCAGCTCTTTTGACTTTGACTGACAGTACTGTTGATAAGTGTGAAAGCTAACAGGAGTCATCATTGTAGCAGTCTTAAGTCACTTTTTGTGCCCTCCATGTATATTCCACTTGAACAAACTTGACAGTAAACTGTCAGACAGACTTTATACCATGTTACTGCTCTGCTGTCATGACTGATACCTTTAGTGACAGGAGTAGCATCGACAGTGTCATTTGTTTCAACAGCAAATATGTAAATGCTTGTCTTATGTACAAGATTATACATGGTTCCACCTCTCCTCCGCTCAGACAGTTCGTCAACATAAGAACAACTGCATATGGGTTCACAAGAGGTGCAGCAAGAGGAGACTGTATTATTCCACTTAGGAAAAGTTATTTTAGTCAGTCGGCATTCTCTCTTAGAGCTGCACTACAATGGAATTCCATCCCAGCAACTATTAGAGACCTGAATACCTACAGTTTATTCAGAGCTCATTTGAAGAGATGGTTAATTGGTGCTCAGCTCTGTCAGCACTAGCACTTGATTACTCCTTCCTGTCCTCGGTCCGTCTGTGCTGAACCTGTAGCCATCTTGCTGTTGTCTGTCTGCCTTCATGTGTCGGCATGCATGTCTTATTGTGGTCTTGCTCTTATTGTGTATGCATGCATTTGTGTCTGTGCTTCTGCTTTGCATGCTGTGGTGTGATGTGTCTTGCGTCATGGGTTTTTGTGCTGCATTTTTTGGGGATGTCTTGAATGATGTTTTCTGATTGATGTTATATATGTTATTTTGTCATGTTGTTAACTGCTGTGCATGTTTTGCAGATTGCCTTGGCCAGTAACTTTGTCATTTTAATCTTATTTTTCATATTCTGTTCTGTTTTTAGGGTGACTTTAACATCTGTCTAGGGACTACAGATGAAAAATAGCCTTTTGGCTAATTCTGGTGCATTTACAGCAATGTTATTAATGTGCACTGTCCCTGTTTTCAAATAAACTTATTATTATTAGCTATCACTTTGTATAATACAGTAGATAGGGACTCGCACGTTACTGTAGTAATCCTTTGCTGTAATGCACTTTAGCCTAGAATACAACCACTGCGACATGTGTTGGTCTTTTTAACCTTTGCATTGTACTGTCCTGTGTAAGCCTTTGCCTGTGAAACAATTGGCCCGTTGCTAGTTTTGAACTTTGTTTTGTTTGTTTCCGTACAGATCACCCAAAGATTCTTGACAAAGGAGCAGGCCTCAGCATCTCTGTGTGTGGTGACTGGCAGCCCCTAGGTGAGCACAGAATACAAACTAAGACTGTGGTTTTCTCTGGGAATCGGCAGCCTACCTGGTGTGCAGCATGAAGATTGCAGTAGAAGGCTGCTGCCATGGGGAGCTGGACAAGATCTACGAGACAATTGCCTATCTGGAGAAGAAGGAAGGGGTAAAAGTGGACCTGCTGCTTTGTTGTGGAGACTTCCAAGCAGTGCGAAATGAAGGAGACATGAAGTGCATGGCAGTACCAGCCAAGTACAGAACGATGCAGACCTTTTACAAGTCAGTTCTTTGGTCTTTCATGATTAAAACAAATGCAAGACACGAGTGAGAACATTTAAAACATTAATATTATCGACTTTGTTGCAGATACTATTCTGGAGAGAAGAAGGCCCCAGTCCTGACCATCTTCATTGGAGGGAACCATGAGGCTTCCAACTACCTACAGGAGCTGCCTTATGGAGGCTGGGTGGCACCCAACATTTATTATCTAGGTAGGGACCAGCACACAGTGGATGTGATTGAAGCTAGCTCTCTGTCTGTTCATTCCCAGGCCTTGAAATAAATTCCATATTTTTAGGTTATGCTGGTGTTGTTCGCTACAAAGGGATTCGAATCGGTGGCTTATCTGGAATCTTCAAATCACGTGACTACAGGAAGGGTGAGTTTTCTTGACCTTTTTAATGGTTGAAGTTGGATACACTATGCAGTATGTTTACATGAAATGTGTGTGTTTAAGGTCACCATGAATTCCCTCCATACAATTCTGACACACTTCGAAGTGTATACCACATCAGAAATGTTGAGGTCTTCAAATTAAAACAGGTAAATCTCGTTGATCCAGTGTGTTCAGAGGATTGTCCGTTGATTGATCTAAAGAGTGTATATTCATACATGTTTATTTTCCCTCAGATCCAGATGCCCATTGACATTTTTATGAGTCATGACTGGCCTCGTGGAATCTACTACTATGGAAGTACAGGGGAATTGTTGCGAAAGAAGAAATTTCTGCGTCATGAGGTGGAGTCCAACACTCTGGGAAGTCCTGCTGCTGAGGAGCTCCTGGCTCATCTCCAGCCCAGCTACTGGTTCTCTGCACACCTTCACGTGAAATTTGCTGCTGTTATGCAGCATCCGGTGAGAGTGACAGTTTTTCTGCACCAATTATACTTTGAATACTTCTTAATACTTCTGGGCACCAATCTAATATACTCACCATGTATCACAAACTCTCAGTGAATTCTCTTGTCTTTAGCCCAAAGGTACTGCTGCCCCACGTGTAACCAAATTCCTGTCCCTGGATAAATGTCTGCCATACAGGGAATTCTTACAGGTGAGAGAAGCTTTGTTAAGTATACACAGTTTAGGTGAAGGTATAGGACTGATAATTCTAAGCAATGTTACGTACACTTGTGTTGCAGATTGTGGATGTACCAGAGAGACCAGGCTCATCTGAGGGTCTTGAGTATGATCCCGAGTGGCTTGCTATTCTGAAGGCCACCAACAGTCTACAAAGGACAACCCCACACCCCTGGAACCCCCCAGAGAATAATGGCCTGCACGAACGGTATATACATAAAACGTCAGGCAGAACCATGAAGCATCATTCTCATGTCTGACAAAACAGTCAGTCATTTTCAAGCTGTATTGTAGCTGTGACTTAAGCCCCAGTGACAGGCCTCCCAGCCTGCACAGTGAAACCCTGCAGATGATCGAGATTAAGACTTGTTTTAGTCTAAATAATATCTATTTGTCCCCTAGCGACCACTATCAATTAAAAAAGGCTGCTAAGAGGCTAAGCACACACACAAATCACAGCACTGTTGGATCAACTTTGCACTGACACCAATATATTACCACAATTATTTTCTGCATTATGTCATGTACGTGCTTATCAGATAAAATGTATGTCTGTGACAGGCCAATATCTACAGTGTCCAGAATTTGAACTTCTGTGGATTAAGCAGTCAGTAAGTTGACAGTGACCGAGCTGCTGGGCTCACAGTTTGGGTTCAGGCTGTCTGTGATAATAATATGGATTGTCTTTACCCGTCAGGTGGGACTTTAGAGTTTCAGAAGCAGCCATGATGCAGGTGGTGGAGGATTTCAGCGGTGAACTTGCCATTCCAGACAACTTTAGTCGGACTGTGCCACCCTATGACCCCAGCAAGCCCCAGCCCCATGCCGCCCCCAGTCGTAACACCAACCCTCAGACGACCGAGCTCTGCGCCACGTTAGGTCTCACAGACATCTATGCCCAGGCTAGCCAGGGAGGTGATGAGCTGGGTAGAGTTCCAGGCAGCGCTGGAGGAGAGGAGGAGGATGATGATGATGGACAAAGTGTAGGAAGTGTGGAAGAGCCCAGCGAGTACCCGAGTGACACGTCAGGACTGTCGAGTTCATTTAATCCAGATGAGATCACAATAGAGGATGAGTGGGAGGAAGAGGTGGGAGAGAAGGGAGAGGAGGAGATTGAGGACAGGTCTAACTCAGAAGCAGCAGCAGTAAAGGGAGATCAGCGCTCACATGTACCTGAAGGTGAAATCCATACCCCCACCCGCATGGTTCTGCCCAAGCCCAAATCTGATGCCTCACCCACTCATCTCTCCCACCTAATGAACCTGCCACCTCCCGCACACTCCACCCCAGCAGTAGCCCGGTGTCAGTCGGAAGCAGACAGGGAAGGACTCTGTGAGGGCGACGATGATGATGCCACGGCTGTACGCATCCTCAAACGCACCAGCGATGAGAGTGGGGATCCTGGCAGTCGAGGAACAACTCCCAGAATCAAACGCAGGAACCAGGTCATTTATACAGCAGTGGAGGATGACAAGAGTGAGGATTAGAGGTCAGGGTGAGATCAGGAAAGGTGAGGAGGGAATCCATGCCGTTTGTGTACAATTCTCCATTAGTTCATATTGATTTGTAAAACTGTTCATTTCACTATTCTTTTACATACTTACAGCTGCTGGCATGAGCTGTACAGAGCAGGTGTGGCTTTATTAAAATGCCCTCAAAGCATTTTTTTAAAAAACTGTTTAAGACGAGTGTAGTTGTTGCCATGGAGATGTTTCTTTGTTAAAATGTGTTTTTTATATATTTTAATCAAACAAGAACATTTTAGGAGATTTTTTTTGTTTCCTGTTAACTTTTTGTACAGGTTATTTCAAGATGAGAGCAATTAAAGTTAAGAGGCTGGAGATTCAATGTCCTTTTTTAAACTGGAATAATGACACATGTACAGCCAGACTCAAAGGAAGAAAATAAAACGTGGCTGTTAGTGTCTTGTTTTCACAGGCAAGTGAAAGAAAAGCAGTCAGCATTCTGCACTCAAAGCGCCATTCACAGCTTTATTGAACACTATACATACTGGAGGTGCTGATGAAAAATCAGGTGTTTAATGACCATCATCTTAAGTACACAGAACACTGAACCTACACTGAAGAATGAAGAAGCAAATGATGTTTGTTGGATGGATGGATGGATGGATGGATGGATGGGGAGCAGAACAAATCATTTGAGCTTTTATTTGAATACTGATTGAAAATGAGATCTTATTTTGAGACCCTTAATTAATATGCAGGAATCTGAAAATAAAGCAAAGAGTTTCCTGGACACCAGTATTTGTTTAAATCAAACAGATTTATAACATTGAGTCTAACCGATCCATTCCAGTTTCACAAATGTGCTAAAATCAACATACACCTTCATTAAAATTAAGACAATATGACATACAGTGAATTCAACAAGATCTCTTTACATCCATACAAAGAGCCGATACAGTATAGCCTAATGACGGAGTGCCGAGTTATTGTTTTATCGTACAAGCCTATGTGAGGAAAAGCGAAGCACACACTTAGAGAAAGCCCCGAACATGAGTCACAGAAAGAAAACTGGGAATAGGCACTTCTGTTTTTTTTTTGTGTGTGTGTGTTTATCAGTTTCTTACTCGGTTTCTTCAGCCAAGCTTTGGACAGCAACCAAGCACACAACTCTGTTTTAAGAGCATCATATGAAGTTCTATGAATGAGTAAAACCATTAAAGATCACTATGATTTCATGTTCAGCAACAACTTTAAGCCTTAGGACGAGGGACACATAAACACAACATGGGCAGATTCTCCTACAGCGCGTGGTACAGGTTTATTACAAATCAGCCTCCAATATATCATAGAGCAATATTTAGCATTTCATCTTGGCATCGTTTCCTGGTTTTACCCAGAACTCACTGTGATCATTAAAAAATGAGTTGAAGCTGTTCATTCAAACAGGGACTTGGTAAATCTTGTATTTGATGCAGTTCTACCTTTTTTGGGTTTAAGATGTTCTCTGCTACAGGCATGTAATTAGTTAGAGGTTTCCTGCTCGTACATAGCTATATTAAAGTCACGTGACTCCATACAATCATATCAAGTCTATATTGTTGCTGTTAAGAGCTACAGCCTGTGGTGCTAAACATTTTTTCCTTAAGAGCAATCAACAAGGCATTGAAATCCAACACTGCACTTCAGCAATCTGTCATTAAACAAGCAAGTCTGTTGGACCAAATGCCAAATCATCAACCTCATTAAATCAGTTTAAATGTGTGTATGTTTCTATCTGGACAACAGGAGAGGAGTAGTGTGAGTGGAAGTCAAGAGAAGTCAAAACACCGGACAATAAATACGTACAAATTGACTTATGCTGGGCAAACTCTGCCGTGGGTCTGATCTGATGTGATGTGGGTCTGGACTGTGCCAGTGACACCAGGGGAGGTCAGGCAGGACACAGAGGGATTATGAATTATGGGATCATTCCAGTGGTAATATGTGTCATTATTCACAGCATGATTTGACTGATTCAGGACTAGAAGGAGGCAAACGGAGCTGGCGCAGGCTCTGACAAAGGAGAAGAAGAAACCCAATCATTTGGCTTCTTTCTATATGTCTTGCCACTCGCCGGCGCGCTGCTCATTTTGTGCATTTTTACACGATCGGGGCTGTGACTGAAATGATGCAAGGTAGAATGAAAATGAAAGAAAATTCACTATTAGTGCTAAATACTACAACAGACTTGCCACTGTCTTCCACATTCTTTATTTTCCTCTGCTCAGTCTTCACTTTACTTCCTCTTGTAGTTTCCAAAATGCAGAATCTCAGTTGGTGGTCAAGAAGACACAGATGTGTCTTTCTCCTCCGTCTCTGCTTGCTCTTCCTTTCCTCTGATTCTCTCCTTTGATTTTCTGTCTCTGATTTTCTGTCTGCTTGGACAGGAGGATGAACAGAGGGGAAGGGAGTGAGCGGTTTCCCCCGCACCAGACTCACCCCTGTAAGTTGCTTGAAGGAGACAGGATGGTTGAAGGGCTGTGGTGGTGTGGATGGTGGAATACTGGTGTTGGAGAGGTCTAGTTCCCACCACAGCATGCTCTGGTAGAGTGGGCGTCTGGGTCCTGGAGGTTGACGCCCCGATGTCGTGCTGCATGTGTAGGGTTTTGGGTATCTGTTTTTGGCATCTTTTTTGCTACGTTAAGAAGACAAAGTGAAATATTTAGATTATTTACTCTCGGAGAGCACAAAGAAAGAAATTACACCCAAAATAATGATAGATAATCATAGATATATACACCAGATATAAAGAAAATAACAGGGTGGGGTGAGGATATCCAAAGTTGTCTCTGCAGTCTTAAATATCTTTAATTCTGAATTGAGATCTAAACCTGCACCAAAATCCACATCACGGATGAGTACTTTTTTTTTTTTTTTGGTGGAGGAAATGCTGAAAATGTATAAATGATATATAAAGAATAATCATACTTTACAGTGTCTCATAATCCTTTCAAAGACTTTGATCAGCATCAAGAAAATCATCTCTAGTTCATGGCTTAACTTCCCAAGTATTTTAATGTATACTGCAAACTAACTTAACCTGAATACTCACTTAATGGTCCAGTGTGTAGGGCTCTATTTTCAAAATGTGTAATATGTGAATAGAATCTGAATAACTATGTTTTCATTAGTGTATCATCACCTGAAAATAATCTGTTACTTTAAAATGAACCTTTTCTATCTACAGTGGGAGCATGTCCTCTTCCATGTTGAAACACACTAACAAACTAAACACGGGCTCTACATAGGGCCTTTCATGTGTTGTGTCACTGTCATTTCTCCTTCAGACTAGGAAGGCGAGGGTGTGGTGAGGAGGCTGCAATGCCACAATACACCACTAGATGCAACTAAATCCTACACAACCCTCCAGGAGCGTTTTAGAAGCGGAGCATTTTGTCCGCCATTTGTTAACTTGCTCAGATTTGGGCATTTTTCACTGGTTTATGTGCTTCTAAATATGTTAATATGTGACGTAGATCATTTGTTTCCCTTTTGGCTGTTTTAACCATCTGCAGTTTGCACGGGGTGTTTTATTTTGAAATTCGACCGGATTCTCTATGCTGTTTCTGTGTCTGTGGTCAGCTTGAGCTGCTCTGTGCAGATTGACGTAGGCTGCTTGCAGGGTTCGTCAAAAATAGAACAGATGCATATTCTGAGCAGACACCAGACAATTCAGACAATTCTGAAATGCGGCAGGACCGGCGCCATTTGAAATATTGACTAGAACAGCCGCAGCACATATGGAACGCGTCACATCTGTGCCCAGTGGAATTTGGCTGTCAACCATCCATCTATTTTCTCTAACTGTTTATCCTCATCAGGGTCACGGGGGGCTGGAGCCTGTCCTATCTGACTTACGGTGAGAGGTGGGGTACACCCTGGACAAGCCTCCAGCTCATCACAGGACACAAACAACTATTCACACTCACATTCACACCTATGGGCAATTTAGAGTCAGAGGTAAAGACTCCTTTGGTGTAAATCTCTTTTTCTTCTGGAATCAAACTTTTTTTAAATCAAATATTCAGACAGAAATGAAAGGTCACTCACCAATGGCCAGGAAGAGCTCATTTACGTTCATGGCTGTCTTGGCAGAGGTCTCCATAAAGAGCAGGCCAGTGTCTTCAGCATATGTCTGGGCCTCCTTTGCCACACAGCACACAAACAGAACATCAGCACTAAAAAAAAGCCGAAACCTGAAAAGAACTCAAATGTTTCTTATCTCCAAACAGCAGGCAGTGTGTACCGCACAGACCTCTGACTGCACCACACACCTCTGAGCTGCTACAACTCTTCTTATGTTTTGTATTCAAGATTTTCTGACAAACTGGTTATCAAATGCAACATTGTCAGGTAGCAGCTAACTCATGAGCACTTTTACACCAGTATTTGAACGCAGCCTGATCAGTTTGGTCAAGATGTGATATGAACATCAAACCATTTGTTTGACAGATCTTTGTGTTCTTTCTGAAGATTAAACAAGTGCAATGTCATCACCTTACACATGACTGTGGCTACTTATAGCACCCATAGTGCCAAAAATATTAATTTATTGATACCACATGTCATCAGCAGTGATTAGCATCATAAACATAAAGGAGTGTGTTACCTCATACTCTACTAGTCTCCTCTCTGCCAGGTCAGCTTTGTTTCCGGCCAGGGCAATAACAATGTTAGGACTGGCCTGCCTCTGCAGCTCCTTCACCCAGGCCTTAGCTCTCTCAAAGGTCTCCTGTACAAGCACAGCACCACCATGTGTTGGTGGAGATAAACCACCAACACATACCACGAATGGGAATGGAATGTATGAGATGACAAAACATACCGATATAATATTAATATTAATATTGTGATGTAGGTTACGTTACAGTTAACAGGGCTCGACAGCAATGGTTGCCACTGGCAACTACTATGGGAAATTAGCAATCAATTGGTCTTTTTGAGCAAAAATATGAACAGCAAAATGAAAAAAAAAAAATGTATTTGATATTTTTTCTATTTAAATACTGCTGTTGTAGCCAGAACCAGACTACGCTGCGTTGGCGAGTTTACTCGCTTTCAATTTATTTTTGAAAGCTACACTGCAACACATTATCTGATACCATGTCAGATTTCAATGATGTCAAATATTAGCTAAAACTTGAACTAAAAAACAATTTTGTTTGTTACTGTATGAAAGCTTTTAAACATAATTTTATGTCACTTATAAAGTGCAGATATCTTAATTACTCAGAATTTAAGGCAACTAGAAATGGCAACCGTATATTTAGTTCTGGCCACCAAAAGGCTGGAAACCACCTTTAAAAGTCTGTGTTGTGCCCTGACTGTTTTAGCAGCAGTAGTTATTACCCAGAACAACATTTAGGGATGAATTTTGTCCCAGACCTACATAAACAAACTAATAATTGGGTCTATACTATACCGGCTTGGTGATGTCAAAGACAACGATAGCAGCCTGAGCACCACGGTAGTACATGGGAGCCAGGCTGTGGTATCGCTCCTGTCCTGCAGTGTCCCAGATCTCAAACTTCACAGTGGTGTCATCTAGACACACAGACTGAGCCAGGAAAGCAGCTGCACACAGAGGAAAAATGCCAGATAAGCATCACTCAGTCCTTCAATCACCTGATTAACCAACAAAGTGCAGCCTCTCTTCACATTCACACAGTCTTCACCTCCTATGGTCGTCTCCTGGAACTCATCAAACTGTCCCTTGACAAAACGCAGCACCAGGCTGGATTTGCCCACAGCCATGTCGCCCAGCAGCACCAACTTGAACTGGCAGATCTTGGTCTGTGGTAGTGTGCCGTTGGTGCGGCCTCCACTCCCTCTGGAGCTCATACCGGCCCTGTGTAGGAGACGGCAGGGGGGTTGGGCCTCCTCCCTGGAGCGGAGCACTTGCACTGCCTTCCAAACAGGAGTGTAGTCTGGTCTCTCCGGTGGTGTCTTGACCTCTCGTCACTCCTCGATTTGTCTGGGTGAAGAGGTGACAGGTTTTGTTTTGGTGCAAGATTACATCATGCCTTACCTCGTGTACACTTTACTTTCTTTCTCAAGGCAACAAAAGCCTCTTGCAGTGCTCCATAGAGTCAAAGGATGGAGGGATGGAGATCTGACATGAATGCAAGGGACAGCAAGTCTGCGACCGCATTTGCTTCACATTTACTAGGCCTGAGGTCAGGTCTACTGTGCTCACATCTTACCTTTCTCCACACACACACTCGTCTTTCTTTTTCAAGGCAACAGCCTCCTCTCCCAGTCTACGGAGAGGAGTTTGTAAGGAAGGGTGGAGATTTCCTTGGCATGAAACCAGCGACAGACAAGTTTGATTGCTTGATTTCCCGGCTCCGTGTCTACTCTGCGTTCACTGAGTCGGGTTTGAAAACATTGCCCTGTGCACGCTGTGTCTGATGATCCTGCAGTGGAACTTGAGCTCAACAGGGATGCTGCGCCTCAAATTGCTGTGTCCCACCTCACACACACAATGCTGAGCACCCATCACTGCAGCACATCAGTCAGCAGAGACATTACTCAAACCTCAGCGTCACATCGTGCTGTGTGTGTGTGTGTGTGTGTGTGTGTGTGCGTGTGTGTGTGTGTGTGTACAGAGGACAGCGGGCATTCCTGAGCTCTGTCACCGTCCAGGTTCGTTCCACACTAAATGTTAGCAGACCAGCAGCCCTTATCTTGCGTTATGTGCTAACGGGACACCGCTCCGTACCACTCAGGTCGTACGAGACAAAAACTGAATTCAAGCTTCATATTTCGACGCCCAGTTCAACACATCAGCACTACATGTACCATAGGAGCAGATAGAAGTACTGAGAGGAATATGTACAGATATTTACCGTGTTTACTGTCGTCTCAGCGGCGCAGGTATCGCAGTTTAACTGTTGACAATTTGGCTATCAGCTGGTTAAAGAAAATGTTAACGCTTCCTGTAATCCGGCGCATGCGCACTGAGTGCCGCATTGTCACATTCCTCGCTCCTCCATTGAGTGATGCTCAAATTCTCACACTCTTCTTTTTCCATTAAAGTCGACTACATTTTATCTTCGTCGTGTCGCAAACGAAGACTAAACATTTTCTTAATTTATAATAAGACGTATGAATGACTAATAATGATAATGACATAATTATTATAAAGGCCCGAACAAGTACATTATCTCCGTAACTGAGTATTCCTCTGCCCACAAACATTACCTGTGATGTAGAGGTGATGTGCACGAGCTCTTGACAGAGTGTGTTATTGTTGTGAGCTCCAGGCCGGAAGGGGGCGCGAGAACGCCGATACGAAGGTGACGTGACACGGAAGTGTTCAGTACGTGCAGGACGTTGAATTATTTGGATATTTTGAAGTGGACTGCTCACAGTACCGACAGTCATCACCGACAGTTATCAGTGCTAGTAACTTGTTATCAGTACTAATTAAACACACTGTACAATGTGTGTTGAAGTGCTGTGACAGCTTGCTGACGTCATGCCCACCACAGACAGGAAGAAGCAGAAGCAGGGGAGGGACACGGCGGTCAGTGTGACTTCATTCAGCCACAACCTGTCTGTCTCTAATGCAACCTGCAGTGTAATCAAGTACTTCATGTATTTCTATTACATTACATGCCACTGTATGCTGTTCCTCTACTACAGTTCAGAGGGAGTGTTGTTGTTACTCCTCTACAGGTTAAACTACTTTTACAAATGAAGCATTATTGGATTATTACTACACACATTGCTACTTACTCATTAATACATCAGCACCCCAAAAAATTATTTTTTTGGGGGTGCTGATGTATGCATTCACTACTTTTGACACCTATGTACATTTTCAGTGGGTTGTTTTTTACAGTGGGCTTTGTTTTTACTGAGGTACAGGAGTATTTCTTCCACCACTTGTAAGTCAAACTGGTGACAGTCTTAGGCGTTTACAGTGTATTTCTTTATTTCTTGACGCAGGTCCAGGGAACCAATGACAGCAGTGTGGTGAGCAAGGTGTCTGCTGCGGCGCAGGGCTACTTCCAAGATGTTTTCCTCCAGCACTTTGTGTGCAAAGTGGCCCGGAGAGCTCCACTTATCAACAGGTCAGCACGGATCTGAACCTTGTCGTACTCATTCATGCTCTGATCAAAACTCTGATTACTTTACTGAGCACACATAATACACCTGCAGGAGTTAGCCTTGGTGAGAAGCGGTGGACAGAATTTATGCAGTGGCAAAGAACCACCACACATATTATAGAATGTAATTACTGTTATATGAGGGAAGTGTGCAGGAGTCATAGTATTGCAATAAATGCAGCTTCATAAACATCAAATTCAAGAATTTCTTTACAATACAATGCAATACTTATTACTCCTCTCCAGGCTAAACTACTTTTACACTTGCATTATTGGATTTCTACGACACATTGCTACGTAATATCAGTAATCCAATCAATTATTTATAATAAATAAATTATATTATGTTATGTTATGTATTATATTATGTGACAGTCCCATGTTTTTGAGGGTATTGAAGGTAGACCTGGGATTAGGACTGGAGCTACAGCTATAATTATTTTCATTACGGATTTATCTACAGATTTGTGACTTGATTTCTTGATGAATCATCCATTCTATAGTGAAAGGTCTGTCACACTTTCTCACAGCTCAATATCATGTCTGCATACAGCAGCGTATAGAACACTGCACATGATAATCAGTAATAATGTGTTTTATTTGCATGTTAGGGGCTACTATGTGCGCTGGAGAGCTGTGGATCACTGTGTGAGGAGATTCCTGCACATTACTGAAAACTGTCCCAAGAGACAGGCAAGTAAACAGTATATTGTCCGACAATATCAAAGTTTGCATATTTTATATGCTACCATTTGTCTTTTTTCTCACTCTCTCTGTCATTATCATTCCCCTTTTTTCTGATAGATTTTGTCACTGGGCGCAGGGTTCGACTCTCTGTATTTCCGCCTGCATGCACATGAAGCACTTGACAGGACTGTTGTGTTCGAGGTAGATTTTCCTGATGTTGCCCGGCGCAAAGCTGCCCTGATCAACTCTAATATCACACTGAGGGGGATGATAGACTCCAGTTTACCTTCTCTTACAGGTTAAATTTAATTCACACACAACACACTTTTCTTTTTAGAAGTCTTGAAAAAAATGTCATGAGTTAGGTTTGATTTCATCAGTGTATGCCTGCCTGTGTGTCTTCAGGACCTCTGTATGTGTCTAGCAGTCAGTACCATCTGCTAGGGGTGGATGTTAGAGAGGAGTCTCAGGTGAAAGAGGCTCTGGGTGCGGCTGGGCTGGACTGGGCTGCCCCTACCCTGATCCTCTCTGAAGTGGTGCTTACCTACATGGAAACACAGTGGTAAGGAGACCAAATCACCCTCTTTGTGCATGCATAATGTGTAATATTACTTAATAATAATTAATATTACTTATACCTAACGAAATAGTCACATGATTATGATCTCAGTTAGAATTATACAGCTCGAATGTGAGTGTTTGTTTATAGTGGTTATATGTTGTGTGTCTTCAGGTCTGATGCTGTCGTTAGTTGGGCAGCAAAGCTCTTGCCACAGTCGCTCTTTGTTATATACGAGCAGATACATCCACATGATCCCTTTGGTAGGATAATGCAAGATCATTTCCTGAAACTAAATTCGACTCTGCACGCCCTCCGACAATACCCAGACACTGCCGCACAGAGACACAGGTTCCTGGACAAGGCCAGTATGCAGACTTTAATCAACACAGGCTTTTATCTATTATTTCCACGATGATCAGGTCCACTCAGAGCTGTCTTATTGTGTTGTTGTGTTCAGGGCTGGGAGCAGTGCGTGTGTCTGGATATGAATGTCTTCTACCTCGGGCTGGTTCCCGAGGAGGAGAGATGCAGAGTGGAAAACCTGGAGCCTTTTGATGAATACGAGGTGAGCTGTTGAAATGCGTTTGCATCGTCTGTATCTCTATCGTATAAAATCACCCCTCCTGTAATAATATTGAACATAATTACTCTATATCTATCCACCCTCAGGAGTGGCACCAGAAATGTTCCCACTACTTCATCCTTACTGCATCTCGAGGCTCTTTGATGGCACAGGCTTTACTCACACATGCTCCAGGTAGATATCACTTTATTTCCCTCTCAAAGAAAACCGCCGTCTCGAAAACAGCTGTTCAGCTGACAAATCTTTATGTACGTGTTTCCTGTCTGTGGTTGTAACATCAGTTTTTGTATGTTTTTTTTTTTTTTTTTGCCTCAGTGTGTCCAGTGCCTTCCATCTGCCCATCGTGGAGCCACACAGCCCTGAATGTGCAGACAGTACCAGTTTGTATGGAGGGGCTGGGGATGGCTACCTCCTTGGTGAGACCAGGGCATGTCCTGCTAACAGGAGGCTGTAGCAGAGGAGGCAGGGGGGAAATGACTAGGATCCTCCTGAGGGGCCAGGAAGGCTGGAGATCTGTCAGTGTGGAACCATCAGTCGATTTGGGTAAGAGTCAGTAGTATTGCTTTTGCTCTTACACTACACTAACAGAGAAAATGCAGACTGCTTAATTCATAAAAAGTTAGTTTCAGGTTGAATCAGGAATGTTACATCAGTATAGGACTCACTGCATTCTGACTGAAAGGCGTAGGCAGTGGGTGGGTGTGGTTCTCCTCCTGTCTGTCCGATAGAAGTTTTTCTGCGTTGCTTGGTCCCTACATGTCTGAAACTTCTGCTTTTCCTGTGGTGTGCCTCAGGGGTCAGTCTTGGGTCCTTTAATATTTGTTTGTTTCCTGAGATCCCAAAGAAGATTATTTTGTCGATCAGGACTCATGCATTGTTAGATGAACGGTGGGTTTTGTGTTGAGCACTGACTGTAACACTGAGGTGAACTTCTTGTTGTCTTGTTATAACAATGCTTGTGGTTGTTAAGAGACAATATACTGATGGACATGGGTCCTTTGTAGGGTTGACTGAGAACTCAGATATTATCTTTGTCAGACTCACACTCTGACTCACACCCCAGCTGCTAATTAAACAAATATTGTAGTCAACATAACTGTTTCGTATCCCATAATAATATCCAGCCTGTTAAATGGGATTACTGACTTAAAGGGAAAATAATAATAGTTAGTTTGATGTTGATGATTTCCAGATTTATTTGTTGGCAGAATAATCTGTTTGTTCCTGTGCCAAACTATCATTATTATATATATCATTATATATCATTATTATCATTATTATTATGTCTTTCAAAATCCACTATCGACTAGGTCTTACACAGTTGACTGGACTGGTTCTGCTTCAGATAGCATAGCTCCCCAGTTTGCTCACCTTTCTTCAATTGTACAGTCTACTCTTAGAAATCTTGGTCTTATATTTGGTCAGTCTTCCAAACTCAGGTCTGTACAGACGATCATTCAGATGATCATTCAGACGATCATCCCAGCTAGATTACTATAATTCCCTTTTCACCTGCCTCTCTCTGGAACATCTACAAAGTGTTCAGAACAGCGAGGCTGTTGACCAGGTCCAGCAGGACGACTCACATCACACCCCTCTTATGTGATTTACATCTCTTGTTTTCACATTTAGAGCCCTGCAGTGTCAGGCAGCAGTGTACATCGCTGACCTGCTCCAGGTCACTTACTGTAGTTCATCAGAACAGGGCTTACTGTTTGTCCCTCATGCTCAACTCAATACTAAAGGTGATGGTGGCTCTGACACTGTGGAACACTCCCTGTAGACTTACATTCTGCAGGCTCTGACACAGCTGAAGACTTGTCTCTTGTCTCATGCAGTCTAATTATTGTAATTCTGTGTTTGTTCTGTGTCTGCTGGTTCTCTTCTAGTGTGAACAGTTGGTTGTGTTGCTTTCTTCCAGGCGTTAGGCTCTACCACACTGTTACCTCTCTTCCTAGAGGAGGTGTTGTTGTATACGGTGGACGCTCCTCTCCCCTCAACCCAATCAGAAGCCTTTTCAGAGTGACCCTGGAGCCTGGTAGTTCAGAGGGAGGACGAGACACACTGAAGCTCTGTGTGGAGGAGATGGTCTGTACGGGTGATCCACCGCCGGCAAGATGGAGGCACACTGCTGCTGTGGTCAGTCACAATGGTGAGATAAAACTGGAATGTGATTTCTTTCATTCTTTGTCTCAGTCTGTCTCTCACTCGTTCATTTTGCATTAAAGCCATCTCATTTCCTCTCCTGTAGGCAAAGACTTTCTGTTTGTGTTTGGTGGAAAGAATGAAACCGAGGCGGCTCTAGGTGACGGCTACTTCCTGTGTCAAGACCAGCAGCACTGGACTGAGGTTTGTTTAGTCCCTATCTGTGTGTTGCACACACACCGCTAACATTTAAATAATCTTCTCATGCAAGTACTTGTAGGAACAGGTTGGTAGCACCTTTGATTTAAGGCATTTACCAGTTTTCACCACTTTGAATGTCCTCTCAGGTACAAACTAAATTCACGAGTGGTGCAGACCTGTTCTACACATCATGTCTAATACAGTCCACCTCTCTCCACAGGGACGAAACACTCCATCTGAAATCGTACCACCTGAAAATGCTCAAATGAGACACAGGAATGAACTAAAATGTCACTAAAACAAGATATTAAATATTAATATATTAAAGTAAAACAAAATCATAACATTGAAAAATACAACACAGAGAAATGATGTCTTTTTTTCTAAACCAGTTAAACATCTTCTGTCACTCTTTGATAATAAGTCAATTTTTCCTGCATGAGTATTTCCTGCATTACATAACTACTGTCTGTGTCTGCGTGGCTCCATTTCAAATCATTTCCTTGTAATAGCTGTCCTGCCAGCTGTGAGTAGTAATTATCTTCCTTCTTCCCTTCAGGTCTAAAATGCAACACTTCATGGAGATGGAATACCATAAAAGCTCATTCAATACTGTACTCACTCATTTTGGCCAACTCCAGAAGTTCTGTGCATGATTTGCATCTGTACAACCATTTTGCATCAAATTTAATGCTCCATTTCTGTGAGTTTGTGGATGTCTGTAGTGTTTCACATGATACAGTTCTTCTAGAGTGTAGCTTTGGCCTGACATTCCATTAAACTGTGGTAAAATTTAAAGATAATTCTTGACGGTTATTGATGACATGCATCGACCACCACTTGATTTATGAGTTCATTTTAAAGGTGTGGAATATGCTCTTGATGAAACCTCTCAGACGTGCATCTCTTTGTGAACAGGTGGCATTCTTTAGGCCGAAACAAGCTGTGTATGAGCTAACCTGACCTGAAAAAGTCAGAGAGGTGTACGAGAAGATTACAAAAGTGTGTGTGTGTGTGTGTGTGTGTGTGTGTGTGTGTGTGTGTGTGTGTGTGTGTGTGTGTGTGTATTTACAGATGTCAGTAGAGGGCGCAGCTCCAGAGGCCCGCCATTCGCACTCAGCCTGTTCATATCAAGGAGGTGTGGTGCTGTTTGGAGGAGTGGACAGAAGGGGAGTGCCGCTGGGGGACACAGCGGTGTTAAGGCCAAACGAGAGAGGCTTCTCCTGGGAGAGAATAAAGGTGCAGCCGCCGCCTGTTCCCAGGTCTGTTCTTTTCACATCATTCAGTGAAGCAAAACAAAACTCTAGGACCATGACCGCAAGTTTCCACCCACTAAAAGGCAACAAGACCTGAACTGGTTTGTTTGTTTTAGGTACTCTCATTCTGCTCATGTGATTGGTGAAAAGCTGGTTGTGGTTGGAGGAGTTTGGCTGCATTCTGATGGTGTACCAGGCGCTCTCATTATCAACCTGAGCACACACAGCAGTGTGGAGTTCAGTCTGGACACGGTAATTTGAAGTCACATTCAGTACCTCTCTCTTTAGAACAGTGTGGACAGTCCATTTCACTCATCATCATGTAGATCTTTTACTGAATAATAAATCACTGTGTGTTCCATTCTTCCACCTCTAGACCTTGGTGCCCTGGCCTCTGATGCTCCACTCATTCTGCTCTGAGCTTACTGACCCAGAGGAACCAGAGCTTCTTCTGATAGGAGGTGGAGGAAACTGTTTCTCGTTTGGGACTCACTTCAACCTTCAGCCTGTCGCTGTGGACCTCAGACCTGTGCTGGGATGAAGTAACCTAAAGTGTTTCTATGAAACCGGTGATGCAGTCCAAACTCTAACCACTAGATGTGTCAGACAGGATGAAGTGATTAAACCTGGGTTATGTGGGACAATCTGAATAGAGAGGTATTGATCCCTGACCTGTGGATGTCTACTGTATGTATGAGAGGCACACAAGGGTTCAAAAGATATTAAACAACTTTTGTATGGAAATCCAAAGATTTGTCTTCAGTCTGCTTACTGGACAGGTTTTTATTTGTGAGACCTCAGTTCAAAATCACAAAGTAGCCAATGAAAATTAAAGTCCAGTATCGACATGGTAGTAGTTTTCTTTAAACATTTGGGTGGAGTTGAAATCCCTCAGTGAAGCGCCTGAAGGACTGGACCGTAGCACAGACAGCGCCCCAGTCACCAGGCTTGCGGTATTCTCCCTTCTCCAGGAAGTACTGGCGTCCGCGGTAGTTGGGGTGCTCGTAGAAAACCCACCAGCCCTCAAAGACCTTACAGGAGTTGACCTCCCTCCAGCGGAACTTCTCCGTAAGAGAGGGACAGTCCTCGGTGACTTCGACGACCTGACCCCCGAAGTCTGACTTCTCATACAGCTGCATCTTGTACTGGGTCCCACTGGTCTGGAAGGTGACGGGAGGAAGCGAGGTTGGTGGGAGTAGATGACGAGGGGGTGCAAAAGAGAGAGTGGGATGAGATTTGTAGCACTGCACATAGAATGAAGCTCTTGTAGTAAAATGAGCACCGTGGTGAATATTCTCAGTGTATCTGGCATGATCTGCCACATCAATTAGGTAACTGACTTTAATCAAACACCACCCTCAGTGTTGGCACTCTGTCTGCTCACTGTTTCATGCCTTTATAAACTGTACTAACTAGATTGATTTTTGTATGAGTGGCGTCCCTGAATCTGCCTGCAGGCTGTGGGTCAGTTGGACCCGAGCCTGATCACACAAATGGACTGACCCAGGTTTTTGACTACATTGATAAAGCCCTGCAGTCAGTGGTAACATTAACACCATAACATGACCTCTGTGATGTGTCCATCAGTTGCTGCTGTAGCTTTTATCACTTCAGCTAACTTCTCTCAAGTTCATAACTAACATGGTCAGGCCCCGCTTCACAGCTGAGGACAAATCCTACAGGGTTATGGTTACAAAGATGTACAGGTTAGTCTCTGCACCCAGTGTGTCCTGGTCAGACTGTGGAACAGATCTCAGCAGAGCAGATCACAGGCGATAGCTGACTTACAAAGTGGATCATCTTGCAGGAGCAGAGGCGGTCGTTGAGGGCCATCCACCGCTGGTACTCAGGGTACTCCCCCCTGGTCAGGACGTACTGAAAGCCTGTGTAGTTGGGCCTCTCGTACACCACCCACGCCCCACTCTCCACACGGATGGAGTTGCAGCGGCTCAGGCAGGCGTGGAAATCTGAGCAGTCGCTGTCGCACTCATAGCGACGGCCCTGGAAGTTCTTGTCCTCGTAGAAGGTGATCTGTGGGATGACACATGGGAGGCTTAGCTCTCATCCAGAGTTCATCGTCTGTGTTAGATTCTCTGAGAAAGGACACATGTTTCCTTAGCAGAGTCACTGTCCATTCCACTATTTTATCACACAAACTTTACAAAAGGCTTCCCTGACATTACAAAGCCTTTAAAATCATTGCTTTGAAAGTTGCCTTGCCTGCAAACCAAATTAAAATATGTTCAAATCCCAATAATCCACCTTGTCCACTACCTAAACCCACATATTCATACCTAATACCTGCACAGTGTCATCTGAACTCACCCTGCCCATCTTGGATATAATGTGTGGAATAGCCTTGGTGATGTTAAGTGATGGTTCCCCTGAGGTCTCGATGTTGTACTGGTCGCTCACCGGTCCCTTTTATATCCCCGCTTACTCAGGTTCATAAACGGCAACAGTGGAGGCAATAGGGGAACAATCGCTTTGTCATGAAAATGAGATCCAAAAATTGAGTCAGTGATTTTAGTGCTATTCAGTTTTTCCAGAAAAGCGAGGAAGGATTATGGCATAATGGCTGGGCATGGTAAGCTGGGTCCAGTGCCCACAGCCCTACACCCGCTCTCATGTTACACATGCCAGTTCCGCCAGTTTGCCCCCCACCTGGTGAGGCCATGCCAACTCATGACTTATTTCTGAGTAAAAGTATTCAGATCCTCAAAGTCAAAGAAGCAGTAACACACTGTAAAAGTACAGAAACAATATCAGCAAAATACACTTGTCTTAAATGTACAAGCACTCTTGCAGAAAATGGCCCCTTGTTGGTATATATGTTATGATATATATTGCATATACTTGAAACTGAAATATTGTTTCAGTTTAGCAGGTTTTGCAGGTTAACACAGTCAGCAATACAACAAAATGTGTTGGACGAGAGGAACCAGTCAGCTCAGCATTAAAAGCACTAATTGTGCAACAGCAATACACATGCAGGATAAAAATAAACTGAAGAAGTCAAATATAATAGAGTCAAATTTTAGGTAAAAAAGAATAATATAAAATACAATATAAAATATACTAAAATGTAATATGAAAAATATGAAGACGTGTTCTATACACTGTACAAGTGTGACAGAATGTGTCAAGCATATACAAGTATCTTACTGTGTAAATAGATATGAACATACTACAGCACTGTGCAGAAGTTTTAGGCAGGTGTGATGCTGTAAAAATGCTGTAAACTAAGAATTCTTTCAAAAAATATAAATAATCGTTGTTTATTTTCATCAATTTATAAAATGCAAAGTGAGCGAGCAAAAGAAAAATCTCAATCAGATCAATATTTAGTGTTACTACCCTTTGCCTTCAAACCAGTATCAATTCTTCTAGGTAAACTTGCACAAAGTCAGAGATTTTGTAGGATTCTAGTCAGGTGTATGATAAACCAATTATACCAAAGAGGTGCTAATGATCAATATCACATGTAGGTTGAAACACAATCATTAACTGAAACAGAAACAGCTGTGTAGGAGACTAAAAACTGGGTGAGAAACATGCTACCAAGGTGAGGTTGTAGAAGAAGTTTCATGTCACAGGTCATACACCATGGCAAGACTGAGCACAGCGACAAGACACAAGGTAGTTCTACTGCATCAGCAAGGTCTCTCCCAGACAAAGATTTCAAAGCAGACTCGGGTTTCAAGATGTTCAAGCTCTTTGAAGAAGCACGAAGAAACAGTTACTGACGCAGTGGTCGTCCAAAGAAACTTAGTGCAGCAGATAAAACACATCGAGCTTATTTCCCTTTGAAATCTGAAGATGTCCATCAGCTCAGATCTGGCAGAAACCAGTGACCAGTGGGACCCAGGTACACCCATCTACTGTCTGGTGAAGTCTCTCCAGAAGTGGTCTTCATGGAAGAGTTGCAGCCAAAAAGCCATACCTCTGACATGGAAACAAGGCCAAGGGACTCAACTATGCACAAAAACACAGGAACTGGTGTGCAGAAAAATGGCAGCAGGTGCTCTGGACTGATGAGTCAAAATTTTAAATATTTGGCTGTAGCAGAAAACAGTTTGTTCACTGAAGGGCTGGAGAGCGGTACCATAAT